>OU612043.1:43338243-44538243 GCA_914767935.1 Coremacera marginata
CATTACTAATCGAGATATTGTGATTACCATTTTTGAAAATATTATTTTAGGAAATATTATTTCATATAATCTATGGCTATTAATGACACTCGTTTCATTTTCACTAAAGCAGAGATAAATGTTTTATGTTTTTGCAAGCGATAAAAAATCAAAAAGAAAAAACGCCTTTTTACATAACTTAATACAATAGCTGTTTATTTATTGTTGTTTATGGTTCTGTTATTGTTTTTTTTTTTTTTTTTAATTCAGTGTTAGTCGTTACTATTAAACGTTTTTATTTGTTTTTTATTTTGTGCATTTCGTGAAGTCATTCATTTGTTTCTATGCTTTATTATAAATCAGCAGATTGTGCAATGCTGATTTCTGCTTTGTTTGTTTCTGCCTTTTTGTTTTTTTTTTGCCTGCGTTCACATGCACAGCATAAATGCATTTTCTGTATCCATGACAAGTTTATTGACCCAACTTTACTGCGTTTGCAGTTTTTGTTGTTGTTGTTGTCGTCGTTGCATTTAGTAGCGAATTTTTTTTTTTTTTTGTCTTTTCTTGCTGTTTTAGTTGCCTTGAGAATTTATATAAAAAAAAAATGCTTAAAAGTGCAAACTACATGCAATCATTCTTATTCTCATGCTTTTATACTTTATTTTTATTTTTTTTTTTTTTCTAAGTTGCAATAAATGCATAGAATTTGAGTAGCTGTCATTGTGTTTTTTTTTTTCTTCTATTTCTCTGCATAAATATAGTTAGTTATTCTTTTATATCATGTGTGCTCAAAACGGTTGTTTATAACTCACTTTAAAATAAATAACAAGACTACTTTAAATACAACAACAACTACAATGCAATGCTAAGACAACAAGTGCATTGGTCAAACGTCATTGACAGACGAGGTGTCGTTTGTTATATCAAAAACATTCAGATCCTATTTCTAACATGTAATCACTACACGTCAGCTGATTTGCCTCAAGATGTAAATATTTGCATTATTTATATGGAGTGTATGGCAAGGGGAAAATAAAGGAATTTTACATTAAAATAGTAAATTATAAAATCTATCGCCGCAAACCAACTAATATTATAAATGCTTCCCAAAACCGTTGAAGACTATACAGGCATTTATAATAAAGTATATTAATAAATGTTTAATATAAAAAAAAACCAAGAAAAAATGAATCTTATTAGTGCTAACACATTCATTTATGATATTAATAACATGTTATTGTATATATTAAACAACTCAAAAGCTAAATTTAGAAAAAGTTAATAAAGTTAGTCAATTAGATACAAATAAAATCGACAATGAAACTGATATCAAACTCAATTCTGAAAAAATTCTATGATATACTAGCCAGAGCATTTGAAGCTATAGGCGCTTGAATTGAACTTTAAGCTTATATGGAAAAACATAAATCAAAAATAATATTTACATTGTGTTGATTTCTAAAATAACCTAAAATTTCTTTTTCTTATCATAGTTATTTTTATGATAAAGCGTGATTTAATTTAGCATTTTGTAATGTTATTGTTATTCCAAACTGATAAATTAATGCATTATTGAAACTTTATTCAAGCTGAGATACGAACCGTGTCCTCAGGAAGTCTCGCATGCCAGTCAAACGCAGCTCCACAGAGCCATTGCTTGCGTTCAAAAATATATTTTATGAATTTTTTTATTTTAAACCGTTTTTATGAATTTCTTATAAATAGTTCACTGGAACTTAATTTGTACACTATAATTTGTAATTTAATACACTGTTAAACGTTCTTCCTTTTGTAACAAAATGAACCGTGGCATAGTTGACGACATATCGTTCAGACAGCCTGCCCTCAACGCTCAGTCCTATCGGCAGTTTTATTTCTGTTTTTTATCATCGAGCTTCTGTCGTTTACTCACAAACCATGCGTTTACGGACAACAGCAGCATTTGCCATTCTATTATTTTAAAAAAAACCCCCTTAGTACCTTGGAGATTGAGAGGAAGAGGGGCAAAATTGAATGACACACTTCATAATGACTTCAAAAAAATCTCCGAGTGGGGTCTTGCCAATAGAACAGAGTTTAATGCTAGCAAATTCAGTTTTACCAGTTAAGGCACAAGTGAATCAATGGCTCCTTAGCTCCCCTCAATACGAACGGTATAGATCTTGTGGAGTTAGTTGCTCTTCACGTTCTGAGCATATCGATACAATCAGACCTTCGCTCGAATGATCACATTTTCAATGTGTCAGAAGATGTGGCCAAGTGCCTTGGTTTTTTAAAACGGTGTAGAAAATACTTCACTCCATCTGATCTTCGAACGATTATATACGAGTATAAGGCCGAAAATGGTGTAGAATTTGCACATTTGGGCAGGGGCTTCAAGATTATACTATTTGGAGCTTCTGGATCGAATTCAACGACGTGCGATATATTTGATATGAGATTAAAATATTTTATCTTCTCTCAACTCTCTTGGTCGTCGACGCAATGTTGGTTGCCTAAGCCTTCTGTACAGGTACTAGCATGGGAAGTAGTGTTCAAGGGTGCCACCAGTTTGTGTGCCACCAGTTTCCAAGGTCCACTCAGGCAGATTTTCCAGCCCATCTCTTTGCCATTGCCACTTTGCCCAATAGAACATCGCATTACAAAGATAATTCATTCTTCAGTCGCTCAGTAAAATTGTGGAACAATATCCATGCAAGCGTGTTCCCCGGCAGTTTCCAGTTGTGTAAAATTAAATCAAATCTTCAGCGACACTCTACTCCATCTTTCCATCCAACAACTAACTATCATCGTCTTTCTAAAAAAATAAAATAGTGTCTTCAACAAAATATAGCTGCACTTCCACATATTTTTTGATATGCGAACTTTTTAGTCTTCTTTTCAGAATTTTTTTGCAGTTCCGTACTGCATTCTATGTTTTAACTTCATATATGACTGTTCTGTTTTTTTTCTGATATAATAGTAAAATTATTTAATTGTTAGCAGGTATCAGTGATCCGCGGCTTCGCCACGGACGTTTTCTCTTTTTCAATAAAGAGCGTTAACACGTATTTGTTACTCTTTGAATTATTGTAGAGAGCGATAGAACGCAAAAGCTTCATAAACAAAATTCTAAGCACGCTGAAGGTAGTCAGTGCATCATCGCCTTAAGGTGGGACATGACATTCGCCGCAGAGAAAACATACCTTTTTTTTAAAAATTCATAACTCAGTCAAAAACAAAAATTTTTCCAAAATTTTTTTTTATTATTGTATAGAATTGAACAAATTACAAGAAAAAAATTTTAAAAAAATATATTTTTCACTCCAACATGGTTTTATAGAGCTCCAAACTGGCGGCAGAGAAAAAACGGGGCCTCGTGGTTGCAGCGCTGGGAGTTGCAAAAATTGTCCGATCTGGAAAAAAATTACTCTTTTAAATCTTAACAAAATTGTTTATCGTATGACACGAGCTTTTTTTTTTACATTTTTTTTCAATTTTTGGTGATGTTCCAAATTTGAAAGTGTGTTTTTTCGAAAAAAATATTGACTTAAAAAATTCATAAAAAATCGAAAAAAATTTAAAAAAAGCTCGTGTCATACGATAGCGAATCAAGTTTAAAACAATACAAAAAAAAGAAAAAATTTCGTCAAAAAATGAACCCGCTAGTGCCGCAACCAGTACGAAAAACATGGTTTCGAGATAAACGCGTTCAAAGTTTGTGAACAAAGAAAAAAAAAGGTTACCTTCAATCTGCCATGCCTGCTTCGTACTGTATACCTTCGTTATCTTGTGTTGTGCTGTTTCTTATAGTTTTTTTGCAATCGTTTAGCAATTCGGGCTTCACCCTTCAAGTAGGTACGAAATAACAACCACCAAAAGTCAGGTAGCAACTAAAACAAGTATATACCAGCTGCCGTACGTAGGTAGCGCAAAAATTAAAAATGCGCTCTCACTAATCCGGCTGTAACTTTTGAACCCGTAGGAATTTTTCCATGAAATTCTTGTTTTCTTAGAATTTTAAAAATATTTACTAAAATACAAAATTATTAAAAAAAGTATTTAAAAAAACTGCAAATGTCATGTAACCCCTTAAGATAGTACATGGCAAATGAAATAAAAAAAATTTCTTCTTTTGTTTTTTTTTTTTTGTGCAGAGCAGCAGTGCATATTTATGTATCTCAGTTTTCGCCTTGCTAGAGGCTCATCTGTTTTTTTTTTTTTATTATGTTGTGCTAGCTGACCACAAAAAGAGTAGAATAGATAGCTACCTGGAGTTTATTGAAACTCTCGCAACACAAACGCGTCACACAAAAACGATCCAGCAATGAGTGGCATCGGTTTGATTTCTTAAAAAAAAAACTTTTAACTTTAATTGAATATACTTATTATTAAAATGTCGAAAGGAAAACACCTCTATACTGTGCTTAAGCACAAATATGACATTTGAAAACATATTTCATAAAAATCGGCCCAGTACTTTTCTAGTTTACCTGAAACCAAAAATTTGCGCTTCAATTTTATATAATAGTTCAGAAGTATAGATTGGAACAGACAAAGATTTTAACTTGGATTTTTATTATTTTAAATTGTAGAAATTTTCTATAGTTAATTTTTTTCCTGTGTATTATTTCAACATAGTTATTTTTTTTATTACAATTCTATTAATAGATTCAACTATTTAATCGTTTAAATCAGTTATTTATCTATTAATTATGCTAATAGTCTATGATAATTATGTTTAGAGAATGAACTGAAGGTTAAACCGTTTTTAAACCTAAAATCAAGTTAAGCTTGAAGTTCAAGGTCTTCGCCTCACTTTTAAGTTTTAACAGCATAGATTGTTTGATTATTTTATATTTTTGTTTTTTTTTTTTTTGTATTTATATAAGTCCATATAACTTGTTTTTTTATATTTTTTTGATTGAAAATGTGTTAATCCTCTGACAGAACAATTTTTGTTTAACTTAAACAAATTACCTTAGTGATACTTATTTGATGAAAAATACAAATCTGCAGGTAAATTAAAAAAAAAAAAAAAATAAAATTTAAAGATAACCTTTTAGGTACAAAAAAGTGTATCTTACCATATTTTTTTATGAATATAATTAGTATCGTTTTATTTAATAGTTTTGTTATGAAAAATAGTTTAAATGTTATTCTTAACTTTTTTGTCTACTGATATTTAAACAAAAAAAAATTTTGAGTTAAAAAAGAAACGCCAAAAATATTTTTAACCTACGTCCCTTGAGTCTCTTAAGTCCCCTGAATTCATTAAAATTTCTTTGATCCTAATACCAAAAAATAAAAAGACAGTTTCGATAATATCGTAAGTGTAGACGTAGAATTTTTTGTTTGATGTATTTGCTGAAGAATTTTTTTTGGTTTTTTTTTTTGAGTTTTTGTTAATTTTTATGTTGGTCTAAAATTAATTTAGTTCAATGTTATGTTGAATAAATGAAAAAAAAAAAACATTTCTGAAAAATATAATTTTAATATTTTTGCTGCTGTAAAGAACTTATATATATTTTAAATAAATTGAAAATTTTAATATTTTTAATATGGAATAAATACTCGTATAATAAAAATATAAATTATTCGAATTTTTTTTTGATATTTAAAAAATAATTGTAGTTTTATGTGAAGCTGTGTAGTATTAATACCATTTTTTGTTGCTACATACATCCGTATAATTTATTGTATTAATATTGCTGCAAATTAATTATTGAATTTATCTTGCTGAATATTAAAAAAATCAATAACAAACGATAAAAACGAAAGCAACTGATGTATATATAGTCCACAAAAAATGGTTGAAATAGCAATGTACATTCAGGGTTAATAACAACAACAACACAACACAAGCAGTTACTGAGAAAAATTCGTAAAATAATTCGTTTCAACAAAAAACATGATGTTGCGTTCGTGATTTTGACACGAACCAAAGCAACAACCACAACAACAACCTGAACAGCTACTGAAGCATTTTATGCATGATTTTTCTCAAACGAAAATATGAATTTTTCTTAGATTTTGCAATTTTGTGACTTTAGTAAAAAAGTAGATATTCGTTTTATTTGCCATGTAACTGATATTTTGGCATATATTTTATCTTTTTACGATGAATATTAAAGGCTGTAGGCATACCCGAAAAAGTGACCACAAACGTTGCATGTGTTTAAAAAAAATTTTGCATTATAAAATAATAATATTTCTAGTTTAGATATTATAAACATCCTTCAATCTTTAATAAAATTTAATTTGAGCAAAATGGTTGTGTCCAGTCAATTGTTATTATTTTAAATTCGAATTCTATGTATTATGTACTCCTTAGAGCTGTGAGTTTTGACCTAAAACTCCTTTTTTATTTAATTTTTATCAATGTCACATAAGTGCTCAAGCAAAGTTTCAGACTCAAAACTTAACGCTCATTGATTTGTGAATGACTGACTGTGAATGAGATATAACTTAAACACAAAAACGGCACTATAATCCTGAACAATTAAAACAAACATTTATTAAAATTGCAGTATAAGTTTCACTTAAATAGCCCAATATCTAAACATTTGAAACACAAACAAATATTGATACTTTAGTGTACACATGAATAACGCAGCAAAAATGTAGCACTGATACACCAACTTAAGTGCAGTTTACTGTATCAGCGAAATGCAAGCTTCTAAGATATAAAAATATAAATTTAAAAAAAAAAAATTCAAACACAATTAAACATAAATAAAACCTGCTGACATATATAAAAAATATACCAATCTGTTTGAAATACTGAAAAAAACGATAAATACACCCCGGCGGGGATTCAATGTCGTCCTCCATCTGGGCACTAAGGCTGTTGCACGGCGCTTAATGTAAATGATTGCAAGAAGCAACGTTAACGTTCAAGGCCAGCAATGGTAGCAAAGAGACGACCACGCTTTACATTGAGCCACCAACGAATGCGTATACTTCGCATATTGTTTATACGTAAGTATAACCAAATAGTAAGCGAAATGTCACCATAGGCATTCAAGTGGTTGACCAATAATTAGTTGTTGAAGTGTGAGTAAACAATTTTCGGGTGATTTCAAAGAAAACACTACTTTGAAAAACCAAAAAAAAAAAAAACAAGGGAGTCTTGGTTGCAAAATATTGCCACCTAAATCTCCCAACTAAAACCTCAAGCTTCTGCTTTTCGGCTTCGATCAAACCAACAAGCTTCGGCTTTTCGGTTTCGGCCAAACCAACAAGCTTCGGATTTTCGGCTTCTGCCAAACCAATAAGCTCCGGTTTTTCGGCTTCGGCCAACCTCAAGCTTTTGCTTTTCGGCTTCGACTAACGCATCTTAAGTATTCGTATGTGCTAGAATTGTAAGGCCTTCTGCCATCGGCACTCTGCCGCTTGATTTAACCGGCCCTCAGCCGCCGCGTGCATTTTGCCACTACCGAATGTAAATTATACGCAATAATCTTAGTCACCTGGTAAAACGTAGATCAATAATTATTGTTAAGTTTTTATTGAAAATAAAATAAAAAAAAAACAAATAAAAAAAAAATAAATAATACTAAAAATCTAAGAAGATAGATTTTGTCATCGCGCCGAGCTAAAACCTTCGGGTTTAATAATAGATTTGGCCTCCGAGTCCAACCGTGACAAATTCTGCGATTTACAAAACTATTTTTTTCTGGAATCGTCTTGAACTAGTCATTGAATTGCATTCAGTTAACACAGTTTTACGTGACGAGTTGTACGTTCACGGAAGCGGCGATTCGCCCTCAGGTGTTGCGAGATCCCTTGGACGAATCCTGGAGTGGCTGAGCATACCCCAGCCTAAGCAAAAAAACTCGTTACAGCGTTAACTCAATTGCTGCTTCATGGCGTTGTTTGAAATGTTGATTTCTGTTTCAATAAGTAACGCTAATCAGCGCAATGAGTTATTGAGTTGGATAGCGCATTTAATTATGTGGTAAAGAATTAAGTGCATTTTCTGGCCTAACCAAAGGAAAGAAATCAAATGATGTAGCTATTCGATATGCATTTAAAGAAAAAATTTATGAAATTTTAATTGCACATAACTTCATTGAAAATATAAAAAAAAACGAAATAGCCATTTCAGCCCTTGAAAGTACTTTGACCGAGCTTCTTATTATCAATTGTGTTGTGTGTGTTGTGAAATGTTTGATCACAACTGATCGAGAACTGGACCTACATGTTTTATGCCGACTCCGAACGGCTTATGTTCTCAAGAAGCTTTTCATGGCAATTTTTACTCTCTGAGGTGTTTGCCATTGTCTGCAGAGAGCTGACTGCCGAACAGAAAAATTAATTCAATTGAAAAAACTTTCTGTGTCAGGTGGGATTCGAACCAGGGTCTCTGGCGTATGGGCCACACACGCTATCCACTGCGCCACGGCCGGCACCACCATTTAAAATAGCTTTATAAGAAATCCCTTCATATGAAGTATATATAAACAAAACGCAGAGCTAACATTCACCAATAAGTAGCGAGTTTCAAATTTCAAGCGTATATCCAACAACAAATGCTTCGTTCAAGAGAAATACGAACAATCAAACAGATATCATACCCTTTTTGATGTGCAAAATGAGTTCGAACTTTAAATTAAATTCAAGTTTGCTTTCTTTTTTAAAATCAAACACGTTCGACTAAACAAGAAGAACGAGCAAAAGAAAATTTGCATAGCTGCGCTATTGTGTTGATTTTATTAAAGCAACTGTATCAGCGCAGTAGCGGGGATAGTTTAGTATTTACAAGCTCAAACACAAACTTATCTCAACAACACCATTTTCGTGTAGTGTTTATTTGATTTTGTTTGTTTCTCTAAGTTTGAAATTGGATTTTAATTTGCTTCTAATTTAAAATCTAACACGTTCGACATAACAAGAAGAACGAGCAAAAGAAAATTTGCATAACTGCGCTATTGTGTTGATTTTATTAAGGCAACTGTATCAGCGCAGTAGCGCACTTTAGTATTTCAACTCAATAACGCAACGCAGCACTGCATTATCCGTGGATAGTTTAGTATTTACAAGCTCAAACCTAAAATTATCTTAAAAACACAATATTACTGTGCTTATTTTCGTTTGTTTATTTTCCTCAGTTTGAAATTAGATTGAAGTTTGCTATCTCTTTTGAAATCGAACACGTTCGACTTACCAAATAAAGATGAAGTAAAAAACAATTTGTGCTATGTTGCTTTTATTAGAACAACTGCATCAGCGCAGTAACTAAGTAACTCAATAACGCAACGCAGCACTACCTTACTTGTGGATACAAGCTCAAACATAAAGCAAAATTGGATTCAAGTTTGCTTTCTCTTTTGAAATCGAACACGTTCGACTAAGCAAAGAAAAACGAAGCAGCAAGAAACAATTTGTATTACTGCGCCATTGTGTTACAATAACGCAATTTAGTGTCTCAACTCAATAACGCAACGCAGCACTGCATTATCCGTGTACAGTTTAGTGTTTATGAGCTGAAATATACAAACTATCTCCAATACACAATTTTAATAAAGTTTTTATTTTCGTTTATTGGTTATAAAACCGAAACAATTTCACAAAGTTGCAGATTTGTAGCAAAACTTTTTGGTAAGAATCTGTGTAAGACACACAGATATACAGGCACCTATTTTGAAGTTGTTTAAATTTTGTTAAACAATCTACCTGAGGGTAGAAGGCAAAAAAATCAATATTGATGACATATGAAAAGAAAATATATGTATATAACAAAAACACGAGGCAGAAAGCGTGAAAAATGCTTTTGAAATTGAGTTATAGCTAAGTGCCACCCGCTGCGAGAAACCTGCAGGTTTATGCTCCACTTTCCATTTGTAGAGCATTACAACTAAGCGGGTAAAAGCAAAAAAAAAAAACAAAAAATTCAAGTCAAGTCAGAAATACTGAACAACTGACATTTGCAAAGGCATCGCACACTGAGCAATATCAAGCCGTGAGTCAAATACAGCAAAAACAAAAAATTTAAAATGAAAACAAAAAAGTAGTAGGTAGTCAATCGAAAGGTGGAATAATAGCAAAATTGCTACACATTAAATGCTTGGATGGCAACGTTGCTGAAAATGTCAGGAAATGCAGTGCAAATGGTAGCAAGCGAAAGGCAGGAGGCGGTAGAGGAAGATGGAATTGAATTGAAGCAAAACATAGATACTGTAATTAAGAATGGCGCAAGCAATAAAAAAGAAAAAGAAAACAGCATTTATATGCAAAATATAAGATGATTTTCCGATCGAAGCCACTTTTCGATTTATATTATGCTGATGGCTAAATCGCAGTGTTGGCTTGGCAATACAGAAACAACTTCAAATATTGTTAGTGCAGGAGAGGGCAGATGATAGAGCCAATTTAAATGGTTTTGTTTAGGGTGCAGTGTGAAAATGTTTGGCGGTCTTTGCCGCCGTTTGTTTAACCCTTACAAGAGCACATTTTTTAAGGCAATATTTTTGCAAAAAAAAATTACTATTCTTTAAGTCATTGAGCGCGCTGATTATGATGTTTCTGTGATGGCCGTGGGTGTTATGGTTAAACTGTGTGACCCATATGACAAAGAAACGCGGCAGAGCCGGTTTCAAATTTCAACTCATAAGTAAAAATGCTAGCAGTAACATCCTAATGATGTGAAACAACAATATTTACTCATACAAAATGCAAAGTATAAGAAATATTGGAATTGGAATTAAAAAGAAGTCGGTTAATAAGAGGTAGCACATATATGTCCCACTGCGCCTAAAGGGGTTAAACTTTTAAGTTAAGACCTTAGATAAGCAAGTTTGGCCACGGGGTTAGGCAAATTCAATCATCCTTATTTTCTTTGGCGGCCAACCATACTTGCTCCAACAACCAATACACCTAGTATACCACCTTACATACATAGATAGTTGTCGCCTTGTACACGCTCTTTTGTTAAGTTTATGAAAGGTTGATGCTTGTAAGTTGCCAGCAAAAACAAAAAACTTTTTTAAAAATGTAAATGTAGTTAATTGTTTGCAACTCTAGCTAGTTGCTGCTGCTTTTAAACATGCTGCTCAAGCGTAGCCATGAGTCATCAAATCGCAGAAGCAAGGTGCTTATTATAATTTGTTGTTGTTGTTGTTGTTGTTGTTGTTGTTGCCGGCAGTAGTTCAAGTAAGTTTTCTGTTAGTTCGTGGCAAACAACAGTTGTTCATAATCACAAAATCGCTGCGATTAACAGAAGTTGGGCGTGGTTGGAATTAGTTAACTCGAGTTGCATTAACTTGAAGACTAGAATTTTGTAAAAAAAAAAAAAAATAAACTAAGATGATAAAAATACAACAAATGAAGATAAAAATATGTATATATATACACTGGTGGCCATATCTAAAGCAACCAGAATAAAATATCGATATTAGACAAAAAAAATTGGTATATATTACACAAAGACGGTAATTTTAAAAATTTTTATAAATGATATTTTATGTATTTCAAATTAAAAAAAAAATAAAAATATTAATTCATTACAAAATTTTTTTACAAACGAAAAAACGAAATTGACTCGATTTTTGGGTGGTCATAACTAAAGCAACTTTCACAGTCCAACTTAAAATTATACAATAATGTTAATAATCCATAGCATAACCCTTATTTTTGATAACTTCTGCACACCTACGAGGCATAGAATCTATAAGTCGTTCAATTTGATCCTTACAAATATTGTTCCATGCATCCTGGATACGGCTGAAAATGTTGTGTTTATTAGTCTCAGAATCCCTTTTAATCTTGCGATCTACGATGCTCCACAAGTTCTCGATCGGGTTCAGATCAGGAGACTGAGCTGGCCATGCGAGAGTTTTTATGTTTGTGTCATTCAACCAATCTTTAACGAATTTCGACGTATACTTCGGGTCGTTATCATGTTGGAAGACCCAAATAATAGGCATATTCTCTTCTGCATAAGGAAGCATTACATTTTCCAACACATTTTTGTAAACGAAACGATCCATTGTTGTTATTATTTGGTGAATTGGTCCAACTCCAGCATACGAAAAGCAGCCCCACACCATGGTTGAACCTCCACCATGTTTAACTGTCCCTTTGCAATACTGTGGTTTGATTCGTTCGTTTTTCGGTCTCCTTACTGTAAAATTGTTGTTATCTGAGCCCTTGATATTGAACTTTGACTCATCTGAGAACAAAATATTTCTCCACTGAGAAGCATCCCAACTGATATGTGCTCTCGTGGAAGCTAGCCTGGCCTTGCGATTGTTTTTGGAAATAAATGGCTTCTTTGATGGCTTTCGAGCGAGTAGACCAGCTTCCACCGCTCGTCTCCGTACAGATCTTGCGCTAATATCCAAAGATAACTGTCTCACCAATTCAGTTGAGGTTACAAAAGGCTTTTTTTTTATTTCTCGAACAATTCTTTTGTCAACGCGTTGTGTTGTTTTTCGTGGCCTCCCTCCAGCATGTATTGTCACTACAGAACCAGTTGCAAGAAATCTGCTAATTATTCGAGAAATCACTGATTTTTGTATTGAAAATTTCTGCGAAATATTTTTTTGGGATAAACCCTTTTTATAATCATTTATAATTTGTTCTTTAACCGTATTACAATACTTGTTTCTAGCCATTTTGAAAATTTTTTTTTTTAATTGTCTAACCCGAAAATATTCACGGTTATGTCTTGAGAAATTCACAAAAATAATTTTTAACAAACGAATTAAATGCACAAAGTATAACACAAAATAAATAACGGTACTCCAAATAAGAATTGTTGATAACATAGTTTGTACAGTCAAGTTGCTTTAGTTATGACCACCCAAAAATCGAGTCAATTTCGTTTTTTCGTTTGTAAAAAAATTTTGTAATGAATTATTATTTTTATTTTTTTTTATTTGAAATACATAAAATATCATTTAAAAAAATTTTACAAATTACCGCCATTGTGTAATATATACCACTTTTTTTTGTCTAATGTCGATATTTTATTCTGGTTGCTTTAGATTTGGCCACCAGTGTATATATATAAATTAAAATTGCAATTTTAAGTAGCTTATAAAATCCCGGTTGTAATATATAAATAACAGGTCATTCAATTAGTCCGTAGTATTAGTAAGAAAAAAAAAATTTTGATAAAACTCGATTATATTATTTAACATAGTTAAATATGGTTAAAAAATGGTATCGCCTTCGAGAGCGATACCAAGAGTATAGCGATTTTCCCAACTTTTCGTTACCACATTTATAGTACGATTTCTTTTTCTCGTCAAAATAGGCCTCCGTTTCAGCGATTACTTCATTATTGGACTTGAATTTCTTTCCAGCAAACATTCTCTTGAGTTCTCTCGCTGGGGGCTAAATCTCGAGAATACGGTGGGTGGGTAAGCAATTCGAAGCCCAATTTATTCAGTTTTGCCATCGTCTTCATCGATTTGTGACACGGTGCATTGTCTTGGTAAAACAACACTTTTTTTCTTTTGCAAATGTGGCCGTTTCTTGGCGATTTCAGCCTTCAATCGATACAAAAGTGCACAGTAATAGTCACTGTTGATGGTGGTTCCTTTGTGGAGATAGTCGTTGAATATTATTCCTTTCGCATCCCAAAATACAGACGCCATCACCTTACAAGCCGACTGTTGGGTCTTTGCTCGCCTTGGATTCGGTTCGTCGACTGCTGTCCACTCACAGCTGACTGTCTTTTGGATTCTGGTGTGTAATAGTGAAGCCATGTTTCATCCATTGTCACATAACAGCGCCAAACACTCCTCTGAAGCATCAATTCTTTGTTGTTTTTGGTCGACTGTGAGCTGTCGACGCGGCACCCACTTTGCACAGAGCTTTCGCATACCCAAATGTTCGTGTAAAATGGTAAAAACACTACCATCTGATATCTTTACAATGTCAGCTAGCTCGTGCACCCACAATGTGCGATCGTTCATAACCAATTTGTGGATTTTTTTGATGATTTGTGGAATTACAGTCTGATTTGGGCGTCCACTGCGCTCTGCATCATTTGTGCTGGTACGACCACGTTTAAATTCAGCAATACACTTTTCTACCATTTGCCTCGTTGGAGCAGAGTCCGGATAATGTTTATCAAGCCGTTGTTTGGTTTCCACTGTATTTTTTTTTTCATCAAAAAGCAATGCTTTATCAAAACTCGAAATTCACTTTTTCCATTTTTTATTTTTTCAATAACAATAGTTGCACACAAAATGCTATAACTCACGAATCAATTGTCAGATTGTTGTCAAATTTGTATACTTTTGAATCTTTTAAAGGTGGGTACTAAATAAAAATCATATGGAAAAAAATCTAGTAACGCCATCTATGTGTCATCCTATGGAATTTTTGAACGTACTGTTACATATTCATTGCATTGACAATAGAGCCCTGCATGAATGTGCTTTTCCGCCTCCCTGAATATATTCTCTTGCTATAGAATAAAAAATGTCCTCTATCCCTTTTCTGCTTTGCTATTACCTGCTCATATACTCTCTTTATCTTATTCAGATATAAGAAACTAAGGGAATAAGAGCACGATGCTTTACTAACACCAGCAGGTAGCAAATAAAGCAATAAAAAATAACAAAAATATCAGTGTTCATAACCTGAATATTTAGCGAATATTTATACCCCAACGCGTACTGCGTAAGGGGTATATTAACTTTGTCATTTCGTTTGTAACGCCAAGAAGGAGGCGGGGCAGGAAGAGAAAAATATATATATTTTTGATCAGGTGCAAAAATAATAGGACCAACTCTTATATTTGACTCCTCAAGGAGTTTAGCTACGGCCAATATAAGCTATTTTCGACAGTGTTTGTGTTTTTTGTATGGAAGGTAGTGAATAAAGCAACAAAAAATAACACAAATATGCATTAAGAATAACAAAATGCTTACTGCGGGGAAAACCCAACATATTAATGCAAGGAACACATTAACGACGGCAATGACGTTACGCCATATCTGTCAAATTTATTTTACATGCATTTCTTATGGAGGTGAGTTTGGTGAATATGTCTCAACGACATTGTCGCTCTTGTTGATGTCGTCGGTATAGAATTATTTCTATTTTGACAGGCAACAAAAATTGCTCTTTTTTCATTGCTTATAGAGCATGTCAAAAGCTTTATCAAGCAGCCATCGGTATGACTGCATTTCTCTCTTTTGTCGTGTAGGAGAGCCGTTGCCGTCATCAATGTGTTCCATGCATAACTCTTATTCAGGTCACTGCAGCAGATACCTGAGTATTCGTGTAGTTTATTAAGTGCTCAGAGAAAAAAACTGAAACAACGCATAGGAGGTGTTCATACGTCAGTCAAATGATTGAATCAATCAAAATTTGTTGTTGCTTTTCTATTTAATAAAATAAAATTAACTTTATCTCAGAGCGAAAATGAACTCCAAAATCTTCTCTCGTCAGTCAAAATTTTGACTGAGCTCCCGACCTGCATCAATCAGTCAAAGGGTTGCATTATTTTACTTGTCTGCTTTTTAGTAGGCAATTATATCAAGAAAAGTAGTTAACTGGAAACAGCGGTAGTATTTTGAAGAGAAATAGAGGTGTAGTTTCTTCAGTTCCTGCCATAGTTTTATTAATTCTATTGTTTTTTTATGACTTGCATCCGATGGTCATTCAAATAGGTATAATTTGCGGCATATTGATTTCCTAATGTGATTAATTTTAATCCTAAAAGATCAGCTATATTTCCGCTATTGTTTTCCATTTTGTAAATTTTTTATGCACACAAAACTACTTAATAAAAGAAACACCCAAATAAAGTGATGCACACAGCACGATATGAATCCAGAAAATAGTAGGTAGCAGAAAAGTAACAAATGTCTGCTTCGGAGCTTCAATCAAAAAATCGTGTGTGAGCAAGCGTCAATCAAAATTTTCAGAGAGAGTTAAAGAGAGTAAAAAATCACGATATACTTTAATCATTTGATTGATGTGTGAACATCTACTTAGATCGCAAGCTCACCTCAGTGCAAGAGTGTATGAAAAGAGAACAGAGAACAAATACAAAGCAGAGAACTGAAAAACTCTCTTAAAAATATTCATACGTAATCAACAGTGTAAAAATCATGCCTCTGCGTTCAATCGATCAGACTTGCTTGAATGCACACACTCGCTGTTGAATTAAATTCAATCAAACCTCGGGCTTCGTGTTGGCTCTGTGATTTTAATCAACGGTCGTCTTCGGATACATATTTCATGCTTGTTCGTTGGGCTCAACAATGATTATTTTCATCAAGAATGAAACGCAAAAAGCAAAAATCAACACGTATGAGTTCATGTGCAGACAGAGAGAGAGAGAATAAGAGAGAACAAGAAGAGAAGGGTGAAGTTTTTATTACGATTGAGTGCAAACAACTAAATTTAACTATTTCTTTAATTTCTCATTTACGAAACACATATCCGTATACACTTCAACGCCAATACTCAAACATGTGAGTTTAATCCGTTAATCAGCTCACACAAACGACGCCTTCAGCAGCATAATTTTATTTTATTCAACGTCAACACTCGTGCACTCAAACATGTGAGTTCGATCAGACGAACTCAAACTCAAACTGACACAAAAGACGCGTTCGCCAGTATTGTGCTGATTTTATTCAAAGTTGAACTTTGTTGAATGAGTTGAGTTGAGTAGGAATTCCAGTGAATGATTTAATCAATAAAAAAGTGAGTTTTGCAGTTCTCTGATACAAAGTTATTCTCTTGCGCTACACGACCTGTTGCTAGAGCAGAGAATCAGGGTATATTCACTTGAATATATTCATGCAGGGCTCTAATTGACAACAATGGTATATTTACAACCAAGATTGATTTATAAGGTTGTCGCAGGGCTGATCGCACTCTCTTCTCAGTAGGTACCCATAATTGTCAAAACCAGCCAATTTTAAGAATGACTACGAAAGAAAACCGGATGATAATAGAGAGCACTTGCAGATTTTCTATGAGCTGTCAACTTCAATTTGACAATTATAGGTACGACAACCTTATAAATCAACCTTGTCTACAATAATGGTATAATACAGGCTTTCAGAGCTCAAAGGAACTTTTTAATACGATTTAGGAAAATTTCTTTTCTCATTGAATGCTGTGTTTTCTATGGTCAAATTTAATGGCTCAATGAAGAAAAAATTACACAAGAGCTTTATTTAATAATGAAATAAATTTGAATTCTATTCTTGTTGTATCTTTTCTATTGTTGAATTTTAGAAAAGTTATTAAACAATACTTTAACATTTTGCAGCTGAGCCTGGTGCAATTAAAGTAGTTTTCAATGCATTTGCTTAGATTTAAAATTGTGACTAAACTTTCTATTTTAGGCATAGGTTTAGAAAGTTTTCCTTAGCGAAAAATGTGGTAAGTTTGCAAAAAACAAAAAGTGCAACAAAGCTTTTATTAAAGCAAGCTGCAGATTTTTTCTTTCAACTCCAAACATTTTGCTGAAAAATTGTTTTGTTTTTTTTTTTTTTATAATCAACTTTTCTCTTTTGTTTTTTTTTTTTGTCGTTGTTAATGGGACTCTCAGTTGTTTTCAATTTGTTGACCCAAATTCAATCAACCATTGCCGATGCTGCTACGTTTGTTTTTATTTTTTATTTCTGTTTTTGCTGTTCAAAAACAACGCCTTTTCATACGATAAAATGTATGCAATAATATTAGCGTTTATTTGTGCCTTATTCTTGTTGTTGTTGCTGTCCGTTCATTCTGTTCGTTCGTTAACAATTTTATTCTGTTTCTGTTGAATGCTTTATTTTATTTATTTTGCATACATTTAATGTAAGAAAAAAAGAAAATTAACAAGATTGTGTGCATATTTTGATAAAACATTCAATTTTTTGTCACTTGGTATTCAGCCTCCTTTATGTCTGCTCGACAACTTTCATTTCCTCTCTATTTGATATGCAATTTTATTCAATTTGTTTTTATTTATTTGTTTTGCAAACATTTTTAGCATAAACTATTCTATTGCGCCTCATAAAATATGCCATATTTTGTGTACTAATTTTGCCCAGTAACGGCTTTCGTTATTCTTGGAATGAATAGATTTTTCCCATTTTTGCCCCACTTTTTGCTCTCATATTTCCTAGTTCTCATGTTTAATTCGTTTGTTCACAACAGGACATGCCTCCCAATTAAAAAAGTTCTCTTAACATGCAACACAACAAATTATTGCTGCATAAAATTATTGAATTAACACTATTAACACTCACGCAATATTAGTGTAAAAACAGAGCCATTTTTTGTGCTCTAGAAAACCTGTTATTAACCTCCCTTCCGAAATAACCGTCAATAAAAAAACAAATTATGTTAATGCGTCCTGTTTGTTGCTGTTTTTTTTTTTCTTTTCTTCTATATATTTTTTCAAATTCTGTTTTGCTGTTGTAATTAATCAATCATTTTGAAAGGACTTTTCTTGCTTTATGCGTCATTCGTGTCTTTTATTATACTTTTTTCATTGTTACTTTTTTGAAATTATTTCGCTTTAAATATTCCTGTTTTTATTCAGTCTTTTGTAAGAATGAAATGAAAATTCAAAATTTTTATGATAGTGCCATTCAATTTTCTAGTGTGCGCTACACCCAGAAGCACTAAAAAATGTTCATATTGATAAGAAAAAGAATACAGTTTGATGGCAGAGAGAGACATAATTTATTTTATTATTTTGTTATGTCGCACTTGGGTTCTCACAGTAAATTATCAATAGCTCTATGTCACATTTCTCTAACGATCCTAGTAATAAATGGTAGCACGACAAAACCGATTATTTCTTATAAACAAAAGCATTCATTGACTGTTTATAATTCTCTATTAGTATTTTTCAGGAATGGCCACTTAAACCATCCCTGAACCTGATGACATGTTCCTTACATAGAAAAAGGAGAATATCCCACATAATAATTTCACCTAAATGTATGTCTTAAATTCTTCAAACTCAACTTGAAAATTAAATTAAAAAATAAAAGTAATTATTTAAGCTTTGCTTGAAAAAGCCTTGATAATTCCATTTTCTTGTATAACTTCTTATATAAAAGCTTTAAGCAATGTTACATTTTAGGAAGTATTCAAGAAGATTTTTGTTCAAGTACAATTCCTTATATAAAACTTTATATATGGATACATTTTTAGGCAGTATTTAAGAAGATTTTTGCTCAAGTATAATTTCTTATATAAAGCTTTATTCACACTCAAAAAGCTGGTTACTTAATTTCATTTTGTGAGAAACAAAAATACAGGGTGTCCCGCAATTGAGTGCAACTATTTACGGAGCTGAAAGGTTATGTCGAGCTGAGCAAAAAATCGTATCAAAAGGGGGGAGGAGTCTACTTTCACATTCTTAGGAGCTACAGGGTTAATTAATATTTTACGTCTTTGATTCACGTTATTGTTTCTAGCAAAAAAACTAACTTACATAAAACTTATTTTGATAACTCATTATAAAGGGAAATCGCGTGCAGTGTTACCGTTGATATATTTTATTATATTATAATACTAGCGGACGCGACAAATGTATGAAAATAAATCTTAAAATAGTATTTAAAAAATATTTAAATGCATATACTTAATAAAAAAAAAAATTTAAATTATAAAAAATCTATTAAACTATTATTGATAGAAATTAGTGAAAACTTGTGAAAATATTATTGAAAATAAAATATTAAAAATTTTTGGAAATTTTTTTTAAGAATTATTAAAATATAACATAAAATTGTTTCAAAATGAATGAAAAACTATTAAAATCATTTTAAATATTATTAAAAAAAAAATAATTATTAAAAAATTTATTCATTCATTCATTCACATACATAAAAAATTATTGATTTACATTAACATATTTTCAACAAAAACAACTTGGTTTAAAGGGCAGGTTTAGTTAACATATATATGGCATTTATAATTAACATTCTATTAAAATAAACGCATGCCAATACTGAAGTGCACGCAAATCATTCAATGACTAGAGTCATTGAGGATGCTTTGAATCATATGCTTAGAATTTAGCAGTCTTTCTAATGAGCGATGAGTGAAAGCAGCGGCACTCGTCGCTTATCGCTGTTATGAGAATGCTGCGCGTGGAAGTGGTTGTTGTCATGCGCAACCGCACGCACTCGCACTCGGTTTTTGACGAGTGATTTAGAATCGTAAAAAAACGATTCGCTGCCAACCTTCAAACGATACGTATAAAAATTTGACAACAATCTTACAATTGATTCGTGAGTTATAGCATTGTTATTGAAAAAAAAAAAAAATGGAAAAAAGTGAATTTCGAGTTTTGATAAAGCATTGCTTTTTGATGAAAAAAAAAAATACAGTGGAAACCAAACAATGGCTTGATAAACATTATCCGGACTCTGCTCCATCGAGACAAATGGTAGAAAAGTGGATTGCTGAATTTAAACCTGGTCGTACCAGCACAAATGATGCAGAGCACAGTGGACGCCCAAATCAGACTGTTATTCCACAAATCATCAAAAAAATCCACAAATTGGTTATGAACAGGTGCACGAGCTAGCTGACATTGTAAAGATATCAGATGGTAGTGTTTTTACCATTTTACACGAACATTTGGGTATGCGAAAGCTTTGTGCAAAGTGGGTGCCGCGAACCCCAATAAAATTGAATTCTATCGTCGATATGTGACAATGGATGAAACATGGCTTCACTATTACACACCAGAATCCAAAAGACAGTCAGCTGAGTGGACAGCAGTCGACAAACCGAATCCAAAGCGAGCAAAGACCCAACAGTCGGCTTGTAAGGTGATGTGGCGTCTATATTTTAGGATGCGAAAGGAATAATATTCATCGACTATCTCCAAAAAGGAACCACCATCAACAGCGACTATTACTGTGTACTTTTGGATCGATTGAAGGCTGAAATCGCCAAGAAACGGCCACATTTGCAAAAGAATAAAGTGTTGCTTCACCAAGACAATGCACCGTTTCACAAGTCGATGAAATTGCTTACCCACTCACCGTATTCTCGAGATTTAGCCCCCAGCGATTTTTCCTGTTTTCAGAACTCAAGAGAATGCTTGCTGGAAAGAAATTCAAGTCCAATAATGAAGTAATCGCTGAAACTGAGGCCTATTTTGACGAGAAAGAGAAATCGTACTATAAAAGTGGTAACAAAAAGTTGGGAAAATCGAGTTTTATCAAAATATAATATATTAATAAATATAATAATTTTCTTACTTATTCTACGGACTTATTGAATGACCTGTTATATATTAAGATATGTATGTGGATTTGTTAATAACAGTTTTGATGTGTTTCTCTGTTAAAATTTTTCAATGTTACTAACAGAGCACTGTTCATTTTTTTCGCGAAATGCAACCCATCAAACGGTAGAAGCTTTCAATTCGCCAATTTATTTTAAATCTCATTAATCGTGGCGGCCTTGGCGTAGTGTATATAGTGTGTGGCTCTTGCTCCAGAAAACCCAGGTTCGAATCCCCCATCTAACACAGAAAGTTTTTGCAATTGAAATAATTTTTTGCCGTCACCTTTCTGCAGACAATGGCAAACCTCAGAGAGGAAAAAGCTGCCACGAAAAGCTTCTTGAGTTCTCCAGTTCTCGATCGTCTGTTTTCAAACATTTCACAACACAATTCAAAGCTCGGTCAAAGTCCTTTCAAGGGCTGAAATGGCCATTTCGTTTTTTTTTTCATTAATTAAGCAGCATTCTTTTATCAACATATGTTATTACAGGGCTCGGACAATTAATATTTTCTGAATGCTGCGAAAATTATGCTAACTCACACCCGTGGTTCAAATCCCATCTGACACAGCAGATATTTTTAATAGAATTAATTTTTGTGTAAACAAGCATCAGCGCTCTGCAGACAAGCTTTTTTTAAACTTGAGCCGTTCGGCGGAGTTGGCATAATAACAGGCACAACACAATTGATCAATCAAAATTCTTTCAAGGGCTTTATTTTTTTTCGACCCAAAAAATTTAAACAAGAAACTGCTACGTTGAATAGCTTTTGGTGTTTAGAAGAAACTTCTAACAAACAACAACGACAAATAAATTATGAAGCAGAGAAAAAAACCAGATGATTTTAGTTTTTCTGGCAAAGTAAGCTGTTTTTGTTGTGCTTCTTTTATTGTATTTTTCTCTCCTATTTGTGCAATTTTTTTGCCAAATTATGTTGTCATTCGTATAAATCTGCTGGTTGCGGTCATTTATCTTCTGATGCAGCTTCCGTTCCCAAGACTCAGCAGGCCCTCTAGCATACCTTCAATGTGCTTGTGCCATTGTTTCAAAAGTTTTTCAAAGTTTTTTTTAAGAAAGAATGAAAAAGTGCAACTTCTTTTTCCTTGTTTTTTTTTTTGTTTTTTTGTTCTCTGCAACAAAGTTTTCTGGAACTGCGTCAACATTTTTGTTTAAGAGTCGCCCTAGCTACTTTGAATGTCTTTTTTTTTTTTTTTTGAATCTGTACAAAATAATTAAAATTAATCTTATACATAACACTAAATTTATATTTTTTTTCTTTATTTTTAGGTGGTGGCGCCATTGAAATGGAGCTGTCCAGAATGCTGCGTGACTATTCACGCACAATTGCCGGCAAGGAACAGCTGCTCATTGCAGCCATTGCCAAGGCTTTGGAGGTGATTCCACGTCAGTTGTGCGATAACGCCGGCTTCGATGCCACAAATATTCTGAACAAACTTCGTCAGAAACATGCACAGGGTAAGTTAAAATAATGTACAAATTTTACTAAATAATATTGAATTGAAAGCTTTTTTCCAATTTATAAACGGAAACTCTGCTTTTATTCTTCATAGTTAAAAATAAAAATCAATATTTTCGGCTGCACAAAGCAAACACTAATTAAGCTAAATCAACCCAGTGCGACTCGTAACACAAATACAACCACCCCCAGTCATGTCCACCTACTACTATATTTGCCGCATAGCTATACTATATTTGCACCAACACCGCCTTCCTCCCTCCCCCTTTTTAAACTGCGCACCACTGTTTTGTTTTTTGTGTTTTTCTTCTTGTTTGTTCCCAAAACTATGCGCAGTGTGAATGACCGAAGCGCTGCGGCGAATGACGCCGTATAACAAAAAAAAAAAAAAAGCACCATCTAGTAGCGGCTGATGTAAAAAATACTGACAAACAAACTAAAGAACCAAAAAACACACAAATTCGTATCTGCGCGTTGTCGCCTCCGCTTTGCCAAACTAACCCACTGTGAAGTTAGTATAAATATTTCAAAATATCTTAAAAAAAAGACAAAATATTTGCTTTACGCAAATCACTTAAGCTATTTTTTTTTTTTTTAATTTCTTTTTAATTCATAGAGAATGTTTTTGTTGACGATTCTTCCCTCTATTTGATGCTTGAACGTACGTTTAGACAAGATAAACACTATTTGTGTAACTTGACAGCCGATTAGAGAGTTTGACGTCTTTGTGAATTTGTCTCTATCTTATTGACACATTATCATTCGATGCCCAAATATTTATTTTTTTTTTCCCCCATACAAAAATAATACTTTTGCATCTTCCACTACGTCTTTTGTTTAATTTACTTTTTATTTAAAGTGTCAGCTAATTGTTTTCTTTAGTTTCTCAGAATTTTTTGTTATTCAGCAAGAAAAACAACAAGTTTTATCAATATTTGGCAACAAAATCTTATTGAGAAATATGAGAAATTTATTGAAGTGCCAAAACATTTTTTTGTTTTTTCTTACATCGTTTTTTAATGCGCTTGAGTTCCTTTTAAAAGACATTTTTTCAAAGCAATTTTTGCAAATATTGCTTTACTTTTTATGCTTTTTGATGACTATTACTATGAATTTCTGATTATCAAAAAAATTAATTATTTGGTCAAAGTTTCATATTTACTATAACGTTTTAGGTAAATAAAAGGTTAACATGTACACCGAGAAAAATACTCAAACAAATTAACAATAAAATTATTCTTATCTATCTACTGGCCTTCCACTATTTGGAGCATGTTAAGTTCTTTGTCAAGACAACAAAGTTTTAATTTTTTGATGTGAAATTCGATCATATCGAAATTGATTTCTTTTGTGCACCAACTTGAATGCACCAACTTTCCTAATGAATTCGCCACCAGTTCTCTCGCTCAGAAAAGAACACACTGTGAGCGGCAAACTGAAAGTAAATAAATAAAGTCTATTTTGGCGTCAAGTGGCGAGCTTTCTTTCTTTTCAATTTGTGCGAATCTTCAATATTTATATGGACACACTTTCTTTGTGTGTAAGTTTAGCCGACAAATATACATTAAAAAATCGTTCGTCTCTGTTTATATTCTTCGTGTTTTATTTCTCTTTCTTTGCTCATGTGCGCACGTAACCCAACTCATACTGCAGTGTAAAGGAAAATAAAAAATTGTGCTAATTTTCTATGTGTATATGAATCCACAATGGGTGAAATACATCTTAGATCATTTCACCTGTTAAAAACAGGTATATTTCTGTAAAAAATATTCGATGCACTAGTTTTCACTGCTCCAATTCATTTAAAAGCCTTCGGGAGTTTTTCGAAGAAAAAACATCTCCTTTTTAAAATTTTTTTTGTTAAGCTGTATTTTATTTTAGGCCGAATTTTTTTTTTACATTATTAAAGTATAACTATTCAAGATTTATCCCTGACATTTTGGTCACAAAATATTCATCGATAAGGTAGAAAAGTGCAATATCGCGAAAAACCTTAAATTTTATGGTGAGAGCAAGATATCTGGAACCAGTTTCTGAAAAAAAAAATTTTTCGGTTTAGTAACGAGTTCTCGAGGGTTTAATCGTTCGATTTTTTTTCTTCTTTTTCTTGGATACATATTTATTTTTATTTATTATTTAAAACGACCTCAATACTAATTTAGTTAATTTAGTGCACAAAATGTGAAACTTTTCTTTCTACGACCGCCATTTTGGCAAAAATTAATATTTTTCAAAAATCAACTTAGACAGTTGTGGGACTGCCGACCGAAGTGAAAGCTTAAAGCTATGAAATAACATAAACGAAAACGAAATTAGTCCTTTCAGCTCTTGAAAGGACTTTGACCGAGCTTCTTATGATCAATTAAGTTGTGTGTGTTGTGAAATGTTTGAACACAAATGATCGAGAACTGGACCTACAAGTTTTATGCCGACTCCAAACGGCTTATGTTCTAAAGAAGCTTTTCATGGCAGATTTTACTCTCTGTGGCTTGCCATTGTCTGCAGAGAGGTGACGGCCGAACAAAAAAATTAATTCAATTGAAGAAAATTTCTGTGTCAGGTGGGATTTGAACCAGGGTTCTCTGGCGCATGGGACACACACTCTACCCACTACGCCACGACCGCCACAGAATGAAATATTAATAGCTGTTATTAATTTTCAAGTAGCTTGAGTTGTCTGGATATATTTGTAACACAATTACTTTGGCTTGGTAATCGGTAATCGGTAAGGCGCGATAATCGCTTCGGTAATTGGTATTCGGTTGGTAAACGCTTCGGTAATCGATTGGTAATCGGTTGGTTGACGCTTTGACAATCAGTAATCGATTCGGTAATTGGTAATCGATTCGGTAAACAGTAAAGGGTTTGTAATCGCTTCGGTAATCGGTTGGTAATCGTGTCGGTAATCGGTTGGTAATCGCTTCGGTACACGGTAAAGGGTTGGTAATCGCTTCGGTAATCTGTTAGTAATCGCGTCGGTAATCGGTTGGTAATGGCTTCGGTTATTGGTATCCGGTTGGTAATCTGTAATGGGCTGGTAATCGCTTTGGTAATTGGTAATCGCTTCGGTAATTGGTTGGTAATCGCGTCGGTAATCGGTTGGTAATGACTTCGGTTATTGGTATCCGGTTGGTGATCTGTAATGGGCTGGTAATCGCTTTGGTAATTGGTAATCGCTTCGGTAATTGGTTGGTAATCGCTTCGGTAATAAAAAAAAATAGCTCACCAAGCAAGTTTGCTTAGCATAACCACGGCGTAAGCAATGCTGTACAATGCATCACAAAGAAACAGCTAAAAGCGTGATGATATCGCTAACAGCGTGATGATATTGCTAACAGCGTGATGATATCGCTAACAGCGTTATGATATCGCGAATCTATAGTTTTGCTCTCTACCAATCTATTTATTGATAAGTTCTGGATATCAAATATTAGCTTTTAAAAGCATGTGCTTGAACTTATTTTTTATGTTGATTGATTTAATTTTTTTCGGCGAAACAAGTTTATTAATAACTATGTGGGTTTGATTTATACGTAACAGTAACAACATCATAATTAAAACAATTCATCATAGCTGTCATAAGATCTTGAGCAATATCAATAATTTTTTAATGCAGTTAAAAAAAATTGTAATATTTCGAGACATAAATGAATGAACTGAAAATTCATAAAATTGATAATTAATAGAAAACAAAAAATTAAAATGCAAAATAAAAAAAAAACGGCTTATAAACAGCTTTGTTTATAACATTTTTTTTTTAATTTGATGTGGTTCTTTTTAATTAAAAAAAGCTATGCTTTCAAATTGATAACAAATAACAAACAACAATAAAAATAGCATAAAAATAAAAATAATTATAGCAGGGCTATCAGAAATATTTAATCTTTATGTAATTGAGGCCGAACACTGTTGAAATGCTTGATAAGAGGAATGGGAAAAATAGTAAAACCGATTGGGCGTGTTTGTGCTTATAAATATATGTGTTTGTGTGTGTGTGTTTGTTGCTGCCTACGTGACTTTTAAATTTTAAGATTGTTTTTATTTAATTTCGCGCGCTCTTTTGGTTGCTTAAGTGTTTATTTTTTTTTTTTTTCTAATGCCACTTAAGCTTTGTTTTAATTAATATTTGTAAATATTTAACTTTATTTTTTATGTCGGAAACCTGTATTGATTTAAATTATAAAAATTTTAATTTAAAATTGCAAGCCTATAGTCAGAGAAAATCTGTCCGAAAACTACTTCCGCAACCGAGTCGCTGTTAAGAAACTCATCAGCAGAGCTTATATGACAAAAGCTCAACTAATTTGCTCAACTAAAAGCTCAGTTGATGAACTGGAAAAACTCTTGATGCTGTTAATATGTAAAAGCTTTCAAATTGTTTTTAAGTTTTTGTTGGAATTTTAAAAGCATGCCTCCCCAATGACATCTTTTTTGCTCTTAACGCTAAAATCTTGTCTTGCCTGTTATTAATTATTAGAGAAACAATATCTTATAGCAATTAAATTTGATAAACCTTTTCTGACTATTCGTATGACACATTTTTGTCACATTGCAGCGCCGAACATCTTTCAGCAAGCAGACAAAAATTGAAAATTCATCTATTGAATATTTTAGAACATTAATTCTCATAAAAGATGATCTTAAAACAGAAACTGACTTGTTTACAAAAAAAAAAAAACCTTGATCATGTTCTGTTGTCTAACTGTTTTTTCCCGTAAAGACTGCTTAAAAAAAATACTAGAACAACAAACAAATCTTATCAAAATGTTAATAAGCAGATTTAATTTATTATCTTTGCTTATTATTATGCAAAAAAGGTGCCTGTACAGTTTAGATTTCACAAAAATGAAGCTTAAATTAATATCTAAGAGAAATAGTTTTAGTCTTATCATTAAATCAATCATGTGTTAACTTAAACTTTGCCAGAAAATTTATTTTCGTTTTTCATTACCGAGCCATTCCTTCAACTGCCCTTTTTCTAGAATCTGTGTAATTTTTCGTATAAAATAATTACTCCTTAAGTTAGGAATATAGTTGAAGTTAATGCAAAAATTTAAATGTTTACTTAAAAATTATCATTTCGAAAAAAATTTGTTGAATTCATAGGCAATCAAAAAATTATTCTAAAAAGCTGTTGCTATGTTGCGGAGGAAAAAACTATTACTCGAATCAGGCCGTAGCAACTTTCGGGTGAGCTTTCAGCGTTCAAATCCACCCCAAAGAGTACAGAAAGCAAAGATTTAAAATCATTCAAATCATTCAAATGAATGATTGCATTCATTTTTTCAAATCATTGATAGTGATTTTTTCAAATCTTTGATTGGGATTTGAAATTTCAAATCACAACCAATGATTTGAAAAAATGAATGCATTCATTTAGGATATAAATGAAATGATTTAAAATCACAAATGATTGCATTCTTTTACAGCTCTGACAGATAGTATGAAAAATACTGCAAATAAAATTTTTAAAATTAAAACTTAATGTATTTCGATTTAAGAAAAATTTAGATAATGATGCGGAATTACTTCAAGATACTAGAGTAACCATTTTTGATACAAATTTAATAAATTCGTTTGAGCAATAAAAAGAAACTTGAACCTTTGTAACGTGGTTTGAACCTTTGTAACAGTCGTACCAGGCTTCTCTGAAAGATCCACTTAACCTCTAGCAAATAAGAACGCAATTTTAGTTTATATTTCCAATCTTTATTGGACAATTCCTTAAATAGTTATTTTTATAATTTACAAAATTTTTGCAATACAGCGTATGTAGTCGGAAGGTATGGTATGTAACGGGTAATCGGTTCTTATGATGGGTAATCGGTTTTTGTGACTGGAAGTCGGCTCTTATGACATTTAATCGGTTCGGGTGAACGGCTCTTATAAAAAGCGATCAGTTTTTATGACATCTAATTTTTCCTTATGATATTAATCGGCTCGGGTGATTGGTTCTGATAACAGGTGGTCGGTTCTTATGATATTTATCGACTCGGGTGATCAGTTCTGATGACATCTAATCCGTCCTTATAATATTTAATCTGTTCGGGTGATCGGGTTTTATAACAGGTAATCGGTTCTTATGACATCTATTCGGTTCTTATGATATTTACTCGTTCTTATGACTTCTAATCGCTTCTTATTGATTCGGTTTATGTGATCGCTTCTTATAACAGGTGATCGAATCTATGGCGCAGTCTATGTACGACAACAAAGGTTCTGCGGCAAGGGTGTCTGAAAGCAGTGTTGCCAGAACCCGGGATTTCGCCCATAATCCGGGTTTTTTAGACCTCGAAAGGACGCGCGGGATTTTAAGCCCAAAAACTGGATTTTCGCTCGAAGTTGTCTTTACCTTCTTTACTTCGTCTTTACTTACTTTAAAACATTTTACATTGAAAGCAATACTCTTTTATGCAGCCCTGTGAAAAATGCAATCCTGAAAGTGTCATTGTGAATAGTTTAAAGGGAAAGAAGAAGATTATAAAACCACAAGTTAGGATTGGAATTTTTCTTTTTGTTTCGCAGCGCTTTACCAGGTAAAAAATAAAAAAACAGTATAAAACAATCAAAAATTTAACAAATAACTAATTAAAATAACACTGTTTACATTTAGAATGTCGTCGAACAGAAACGATAGCTACACTCCGCCGAAAAAGCTGAGAACGGAGCAAAAGTTTTTCCAAGAAAAATGGCTTCAAATTACCGACTACAAAGATTGGCTGGTTCCAGTGCAAGGCGTCAAACATAAAGCAATGTGCAAGGCTTGCGGTTGCACTTTTATGTGTGGATCGAGTGAAGTGCAGCGTCATCATAAAACTGAGAAACATATTGAAAATCTTCGAGTTTTCCGCACAACACCTTCCACATCTTCATTTTTGCAACAGTCAAGTGCGGAGCAGAGCCATGCAAAAAAGGTTAAAGCAGCAGAGCTGAAGCTGGCGGCGTTTTTTGCATTTCATAATGTTTCCTTTGTTATCACTGATAGTCTGGTTCCTTTACTAAAGCAAATTTTTGTTGATTCAAAAATTGCAAAAGATATAGAATTAGGCAGAACGAAGTGCACCGCCCTTATTAAAAACGTTATAGCAAAATTTGAAAGTGACGAGCTGTGCAAAATCTTGCAAACACACAAATTTTCAATTTTCGTTGATGAATCAACAGATTTGACAAACAAAAAGCAAATGTGCATTGTTGTCAGGTATGTAATAAAATCACAAATTAATACTCAGTTACTGCAGCTTCTTGAGCTCGACGCTAAGGACTGCAGCGGTTTGGCGATGTTTCGAGCAGCTAAGGCATTATTTGACCATAAAAATATTCCTTTGGACAACGTTATAGCCATCGCATGTGACAATGCCAGCGCAATGGTGGCATCAAAAAACTCATTCTATGCCCACATGCAGCGCGATGCTAAGAGAGAAATTATTCTTATGAAATGCATATGCCATTCTTCAGCACTCGTAGTTAAATCCGGTATGCAATTTTTACCAGATGAAAGCGAAACACTTGTTAAGGAAGTAGCTTCATACATTTCTAAGAGCCCGAAGAGCTCTGCTCATTTAAAAGAACTTCAGGAGTCATGTAGTCTTTCAACAAACAAAATAATTTCACCATCTGCAACTCGATGGCTAGCAATGCAGCCGGCTTTAGCAATTCTTCTAAAAAATTGGACGCCCTTAAAATACTTTTTTGTATATGAAAAGGAATTTTCAAATAGGAACAGAGCTAAAAGAATTTTACGGATTTTGGAAAGGCCAGATATCAAAATGTATCTTATATTTTTAAAAAATATTTTAGTTTATTTCAATAGATTTAATGCTTTGTTTCAATCGAGCGATATACTTATTCATAAACTTCACGAGGAGTCAAAGCAAATGTTGATACTTTTATCGAAAATAGTTTTGAGACCAGAGGTAATAGAAATTATAGCTTCAGGCGAAGAAATTCATTTTGATCTCATAGTTAACCAAAGCACTGAACTTTCTCCTGAGGATATGAAATTTAGCAGTGAATTTCAAGATAATATTTCTGAGCTTGAAACAGAGCAAGCAATATTGGTCAGATCTAACTGTGGAAATTTTCTTAAAACCTGCATATCACAAATATTGGAAAGATTTCCTATTAATGACAAATTTTTTAAAACGCTTGAGTTCTTAAATCCTAAAATTGCTCTTGACGATGGAAAAAGGCATTTTAGTAAAACGCTTAGTAGCATTGCAAACTTTGTGAACGTTAATCATTATGAACTGGAAGATGAGTGGAGTAACCTCCCTATTTCTTTTAACGAAGCCGAAAAGCATTCGTTGTTGAACTGCAAAGTTTCTGACTTCTGGAAAGCCATAGCCGATAAAACAGCTATAAATAAAGATAAGATGTTTCCAAATTTAACTGAACTTTTCAATTTTATTGCATCTTTGCCGCACTCTAACGCAGATTCTGAGCGCATATTTTCTATAGTAACTGACACTAAAACAAAAAAACGAAATAGAATTGGGGAAGACAGTTTAAATGCAGTATGTGTTATCAAATCTGCTTTTCAAAATAGGAATGAAAGCTGTATAACTTTTTCATGTAATGAAAACCATTTTAATTTGCTAACACCAAATATTTATAAATAAATTTATTAACTATTTTTGACTTTATGATTTAAGATTTAATCCCAGCATAATTAGTCATAACATTTTTGAAGACTGTAACATTGTGATATACAGCTAATATTTTATGTTTTGTTTTTGAGAAAAATATAATTTTTTGTGAATTAATTTTTGAAATTATGCTTTTTATTGGATATTTTGTAAACGGGATTTTTTCCGGGATTTTTGATTTTGAAAACGGGATAAATAGGGCGTTATAGAGAGGCAAACGGGATTTTTGGAGCTTGGCCTCTGGCAACACTGTCTGAAAGCTGTATCGGGCAGAGGTCAGACGACGCAGCGAGCAGAAGTTGTGCAGCCAATATAAATTAATGATATACAAAGGTCACTTGTGTAAACACTCAGATTCTGTTGCAAGGGCCACTGAAGCAGCGCAGCGAGCAGAATCTGAAGAATTTATGAGGGTAGACGACCGCATGGTTCGAATGCGACGCTTGAATTCTGTTGCAAGGGCCGAGAGCACAGCGAGCAGAATTCAAGCATATGAAATGCAAAAAGTCTGTATACCAAAAGCTTTAAGTGTAAACAGTGAGCTAAACAACGATGCGAGATTGGTTGAGCGGTACTAATCCTACTAGTCGCTCCTGATGTGACATTTACGCACTTGGCTTTATGATCCTATTGTGAATTATATGTCAGAAGCTGTTTTAGTTATACATGTCAGTCAGTATGTACTGTTGTTATTATTGCCTTTTACATGTTCTTAGTTTCTATTTATAATTATAACTTATAATTATAATATAGTTCTGGGTGATAGGGTTCAATCCCCGCAACTGCCTAGATGAACATCTTGAATATTTATGTTTTTACATCTTTTTATTTTTTTTGCAGATTATTTTCAATGATAATCGATAAAAAAATTGAAAGTAATAAGTTTCGAAATAATTGAATTCATTAATTCAAAGTTGAAACTACCAAATTTCAAATTTGAGTGCAATTTCTTAGAATTTTGCGTAATAAATGAATTTTTATTTAATCTATTTTGTAATTTATTCCATTTTATTTTCAAAGACACCAAAAACATAAACATATCTTTAAAAATAAAAAAGTTGGTTGTACTAAAAAAATTATACCTCTTTAAAAATAATGATAAATAACGACTTTACAATTAGTTATGCAGTAGATAATATCATTGTTTTCTAATAAGTATGATTTTTTTAGTAGAGCCAACTTTTTTATTTTTTAAGATATGTTTATGTTTTTGGTGTCATTGAAAAGAAAATTGAATAAAGTGCAAAATTAATCCTATAAGAAAATTTCATTTATTACGCGAAATTCTGAGAAATTTGCACTCAAAATTGAAATTTGGTTTGGCACAGCTCGGTAACGGTTAAGTTGGTGGGGTTTGTTGATATGCCGTTAGAAAGGTGATTTTATTGCCTTTATAATGAGCTATCAAAATAAGTTTTATGTAAGTTAGTTTTTCTGCTAGAAACAATAACGTATACCAAAGACGTGAAATATTAATTAACACTGTAGCTCCTAAGAATGTGAAAATAGGCCTCCCCCTTCTCCCCCCCCTCCCCCCTCCAATACGATTTTTTGCTCAGCTCGACATAAACTTTCAGCTCAGTAAATAGTTTCACTCAATTGCGGGACACCCTGCATATATATAGATTCTTTTCTATCTAATCTCATTTTTTTATTTATGGTATTTTTTATTTATTCATACTAAATAATACCGCTTTATTATTACTACACATTTTAAACTATAGATGTGTTTTATTTTCATTAAATGTAATCAATATCTTGTTTCTTACAAGCTTTAAGTGCAAACATTAAGCTCACGCAAAGCTGCCAGACATTGTGTTGGGACCATTTTTAATGTTTCATTTCATGCATTCCTAATGAGCTTTATAAGCCGCATTTATTTATATGCATGAATTTTGAACAAACAAGGCGGTCGATTGTTAATGTTAATTTTTTTATTTTTTAAATAAAACTCAAACACAAAAAAAGTCACGTAGGCCTATTTTGTGTGTGGCGAACGGCCCTCTGCGTTTTCCCCTTGAGATAAATGAAAAAAAAAATAACGCAGCGCGCTGTGGATATTTTATCGTGCTTTAAATTTGTTTTTTTTTAGCTTTTTATTATTATGTGACGTTGACTTTTTGACTGAACGAACGCATTATGGCAAATTTTTAATTAATGCTTAAAATGGCTTTGATTATATTTATAACTTTTGTTTATATTTTCGCTAAATGTAGCATAAGAAAAATTTTACAGAAAAAAAAACCTACACAGAAACACTTGATTTGTAGCAGAAAGGGTCAAACAAACACTCCCTTGCAATCAAAAATATGCCATGATTTTTTTTGTTTGTTTTTTACACAAAATTTATTAGTCAAGTGTTTTTAAATTGACTTTATTGCCATTTTTGCCTTCATGAATTATTTATAGAACAATATTTTTTTTCCTTTCAAGCAGCAATTAAAATGTTGCTGGCGTAAACATTGAAAATTAAAACGCGCTAAAAATAAGAAAAATCACTTCATTGTTATTTAAATATGGCTTTTATATTAATTTTTTTTTTTTGTGTTTTTCAAAATTACACATTACAATAAATTGCCAAATTTCTGTCTCTGTCTGACTTAGTGTCACATCTGTTATTGTATTTTTGTCTGTTTTGTTGTTTTATTTTGCTTGTCCACACTTGTCCTATTGTTTTATGTTGTTGATTTAAAGTTTTTGCAATTTTATTTTGTTTTTTCTTATTTATTTAAATGTCATGCAAGGTGAGACCTATTTTTAATCCCGCAACCTAAAAGTACACATATTGAAATTCATAAATAACAACAACAACAAATGCCTGATGAAATATGTTTTTGTATGTATTTATTCCCAGCAAACTAAAATCTGTTATGTGCTTATAAAGATAACATGTTGATAGGTATTCTCAAGCTATCATTAGAGAGTCATTATTTTGACTCTCTTATCGCTGTAATATCTTAAATAATATTGATAAGAAATATAAAAATAAACCTCTTTATTCATTTACTTAAGCACAGGAAAGCAGAATTTGTTGAATATTCAAGCTTAATTAAAAATAACAACTTCATGGAAAGTTACCGAAACTGCGAAAAGTTTTAATACAAGTATTTATTTATATATATGTTATTTATACATATGTTTTGTTTTTTTTTTTTTTTTTTTTTTTTTTTTTTTTTTTTTTTTGTTAAAGTTTGTTATGTAAATAATATCACATTTTCAGCTTATTGTGCTGATCAGCGCCAGTCAGTTCATTGTTGTCAGCGTATTCAAATACATAAATATTATTTTTAACAAAGCTCGACGATGACTTTTCAACGCAAGCCCAGCAAGGTTAAATAAAGCTTTGTTGTCTTTTTTTTTCTTATTGATTTTATAAATTTTCACAAAATTGTTAAAATTCGTGAAGCGAACGTTAGTGGAACATGTGAAATGAAACATGAATTCAGAAATCTTTGTTACAGCTTGTAAAATATTTTATACTCTGGGTAGTAGAACGAGTGAAAATGAAATGCACCGCAAAAAATTTGTTTGTCTTTCTTTTGAAATAAATATAGCCCTTTTTTGTGCTGACCCATGATAGTGTAATATGTCAATTTTTAATATATTCTAAAAATTTCATATGAAAATTTTAATGATTCCCGTTTTTTAGATATATATTAACAAACTCTTCTGATAACTGTTTGTAATTACGGCATATAACGTATTTATAAACATTGCATGAAATGCTTTAATTTGGTTTGTAAAAGTAAGAATGTTAGGTAAATATTAATAATTAACGAAGACTAAATTATAACTGCAAATAGATTGAAATTTTTGTCCTTTCTCCATTTAAAAATGCATTTTCAATGTACCTAATCTTCTGATTAGGGCATATAACCTTTTTGAAATCTTTTTTTCTCAAAATGTTCTTTTTGTCTCAGAATAGTTTAAAACTGATATAAGTTAAAAATTTTGAAATTTTTTTTTATCAATAACCAAATTTTGAATAGAATTTCATTTTGTTTTTTAATAAAAAAATGCATTTTCAACAATATAATTATGTGGGAGAAAGTTTTCTGAATTGTTTCTGATTGCGGCATATAACGTTTTTGCAAACATTACTCTATTTGGCTTATATAAGCTAAAATCTGATAAAAGTAGTAATTATTATGCAAAGTTAGTTTGTATTGAATTTTTCTGAGAACTGTTTAGGGGGCTTCAGACTATACTACATGTAGGATCAACTTGACAGGTCGGATGGACATGTAGGAAGTGTGAAAGCAAATACTGCAGCGGTCCGTCTGACATGTGGGATGAAAATCAAAAAGTTTTGATTTTTTCTGTTGGTCCGTCCTAAATGTAGTAAGTGTAAAAGCACGTTCATCCGACCTGCTATATTTTTCTCATTCAAAGCGCATATTTGAATATATTCAAATGGCAGCTGTTTCGTATACTGTGTTTTTCCCATTGTTTTATTGTGTTTCCTCTTAGTCTTCTTCCAAAACATAATCAGTTATTAGAGCAGCAAGAAATTGTTTTGCCATTGCACGATGCTATCTTCTTGAACGCTGAAAAATAATGAAGTCCATCCGACATGTAGGATAGTTTGAAAGCTCGAATAGACTTTCCCGTTATTCTGCCGTCCTACATTGTCCATCCTACATGTAGGATAGTCCGAAATAAAGCCCTGCATGAGTATGCTTTTTCGCCTACCTGAATATATTCGCTTGCTATAGGATAAAAAAGTTGCATCTATCCCTTTTATGCTTTGCTGATACCTGCTCATACACTCTCTTTCTTTTATTCAGACATAAGAAACGAAGAGAATGAGAGCACGATGCTTTACTTACACCAGCAGGTAGCAAATAAAGCTAAAAATAAAAAATAACAAAAATATCAGTGTTCATACCCTGAATATTTAGCGAATAGTTTTTTATTCGTTTGTTCATAGAAAATAGATGTTTTTTGTATTGGGACTCAAAGAAGGGTGATAGATAGGGGGTAGGTGTGTTGGGGAGAAATGTTGAGCATAAAATAATAAGACCAACTCATAGATTTGACGCTTCTAAGAGTCCAGCTACGGTCGCTATAAACTATTTTCGGCAGTTTTTGTGTTTTTTGTATAGGGACCCTAAGATGGGTGGCAGTTAGAGGGTAGGTGTGTTCGAAAGAAATGTTGAGGGGCAAAAAATAATAGGACCAACTCATATATTTGACCCTTCTAGGAGTCTAGCTACGGCCGATATAAACTATTTTCGATAGTTTTTGTGTTTTTTGTATGGGGACCCAAAGAATGGTCGCGGTTAGGGGATAGGTGTGTTCGAAACAAATGTTGAGGGGCAAAAAATAATAGGACCAACTCGTATATTTGACCCCTTTAGGAGTACAGCTACAGCCGATATAAACTATTTTCGACAGTTTTTTGTATGGGGACCCAAAGAAGGGTGGCAGATAAGGGGTAGGTGTGTTCGGAAGAAATGTTGAGGGGCAAAAAATAATAGGACCAACTCATATATTTGACCCCTCTAGGAGTCCAGCTACGGCTTATATATGTAAACTATTTTCAACAGTTTTTTGTATAGAAGGTAGCGAATAAAGCAACAAAAAATTTCGAAAGTTTCCGAGAAGCAAGAAAAAGAAAAAGCTTTTGATGACTTCTTTTTCACTCTCGCATTCTACTCTCCCGCAGTAACGCTGTTCAGCAGAGCTGTTTGGCTTTGTATTTTGTTGTTGCGTGAAGAACTTTGTGTTCACGCAATAATATGTAGATTCTAATGTATCATTTTGTACGTAGTAGAATCCATAACAAAAGAAAAAGCAAAAACGAAAAAAAAAAATGCTGAGATTTGCTCACAAACTTTAATTCTTAAATAATGTTGAAGAGGTCAATCTTTCTTTACTGAATAAGTGTGTCCGAAAAGAGGAAAGAATAAGCAACAACAACCACACAGCTGTATTGAAGCTTTTACTTGCTCTCTTGCCTTCTGCTCAACTACAGCAAAATTGTGTGGCCTTGTATGTTGTTTTATATGGGGGGAAAAAGTGTTTTTAATTTTTACGTATCTTAATGACAAAACATTTGAATAAAAACTATATTGTGCACTTGGTATGAACGAGAGCTTTGAGCTATTAAAGTGGGTAACAAGGGAGTTACAGATTTTTGTTTGCGTATTAATATATAAGATATGTTCGTTGAATACTCTAAAACTGTCTTAAATAATTAATTTTTTGATTGATCGTTTTGATAAACTTTTGTTTTGGATGTCAAAACTTTTTCTAATATGTGAATTTTTTTTTTGGATTTTGGTAAAAAAAAAATGTTAGGTTGTGGCAACACTGATAAGTTTATCAATGCTTGCGCCGCTAAGAAGCTTTCAGTCTGCTGGCAGACTCCAATCAGTTAGGGCAGCGTCGCTTTGTTCGCCTGGTGCCTGAGAAAATAAGACGTTGCAATACGAAGAAGCGATGCATAGTTCATTATATAATTTATATTTGCTATTTAAAAAACGCAGTGCTACTACACATAAACCTTTATATAAATCAAGAAACGTTTAACGAATATTGTTCAGTAACTGCTTGTGTTGTTGTAATTAATATGTATGTATAAAATATTTGCATACATATATTTCTTGTGTTTTTGTAGTTTGTTATTGTTTTTGTTAGTCTTCAGCAAGATTAATACAATAAATAATACAAAAAAATTATATAACTACTATGTAGGTTTTCATATACGGTGACTGGAGGCTGGCATGGAAGTTATGCTATTAAAAACTTAATTTCTTTTTAAAATATAATACTTTTATATATATTACCTATTAAAAATATATTTCGTTTGTTAAAATTTAAATTTTCAACAAAATTTAATGTATCTATATATAAGTTCTTTTTCTTAAAAATATGACAACACAAAAATTGTAAACTTTTTATTTAGATGGTGGAACATATTTCTTGGCTTTTTTGTAAAAGTTGAAGCACCCTTTTTTAACGATTTTCTAATTAAAAAGAAACCAAATCAAACTCTATCATTACCTTGTTGGACTGAACAATTTTTTTGTAACGTAATACAGCGTTATATCATGTCTATCAATTTGATTCCCTACAAACAATTTAATCCCGTTTAAGCTAAGACACATTTTTCTCTTTTGTTTTTTTTTTTACTCAGTATTATACGCGCACATTCTTCATTTTCTTTATTGCCTTACTTGACGTCAATAAAGCTTAGCAATAAATAAGCAACGTACCAAATATACCGTTATTTTTTATATCATTTAGTTAAGGCAGTTTTGCTATTTTATTCCCTTGTTTATATATGTAGCTGTTATTGTTATTGTTGTTTGCTATATTGTATTGCCTCTTCATGTATGGAATGGAAATATATATGTATAGTTTATATTTTTTTTTTATTATTTCTTCTCTCGTCACATTTATTTTTATTAATCAGCTGGCAAGTTTCAACATAAAACTTGGAAACTGAAACCCTAACGTCCGCCTACACAGACACTGTTAGGCAGACAGATAGTTTACAGTGTTGATAAAAAAAAATGTACACTATTGAATAATCTTTAAAAAGTTGAAGTTTCACATTTTGCAAAAAAAAAAATTGTTTTTTTATCTCTATTTCAAATTTTTCTTTTGTTCGCTTATTATTCAAGATATTCAGCCATATTATGAATAAAATTCTCCCCTGAATTGAAAAAGGGACCCTTCATTTTTTAGACAAGGGATAATGATTTAAAAGATTTTTTTTTTCTTGTGATCTTAAATATAGACGATGAATTTCTTGGTATTTGTGTTACAGTTTTTCACAAATTCCGCGAATATTGTTAAAAATACGAAAATTTCCTTATTTTATTTCTATACTGCGTCGATGAAAAATTTTATACTTTTTCAATTATCCGCAATATTTTTTGAAAGTGAATTTAAGTAGCTCATACTTATGTTAAATTTTACAATCAATAGTTATTTTCTTTCTTTTATGAATGAATTGAGTCTTTCGTTTTGAACGTAGCTTTTTTTATAATATTAGCATACTTTTATGCCTTGCATTGATTGATTTGGAAACATCACAATATTACACAATACAATATTATAAACATCTGCAATATTAACGAATGCAACTTTGAATCTAAAATTTGTTTTATTCTTAGATCTGTGAATTTTCATATAAATACCATATCTTTATACCCCAACGCGTACTGCGTAAGGGGTATATTAACTTCGTCATTCCGTTTGTAACGCCGAGAAGGAGGCGTGGCAGGTATAGAAAAATATATATATTTTTGATCAGCATCATCTCCTGAGTCGATTTCCGTGTATCCGTCTGTCTGTCCGTCTGTCGACACGATTACAGCCGCAATTTTAAAGCTATTGCGATGAAATTCAAAAAAAAAAATATGTTTATTTTTAAAAAAGGAAGATCAAGTTCGAAACTGGGTCAAATCGGACAAAAACCACGCCTACCTTCCATACAAAGTGACTTTATATTAACCGTAAAATGGCTTTAAATTCCACAAAAATTAAAGAAATGCCTTAAATCAATCTAATCTAATCTTCAATCTAAATCCTGGCTATGAAATTTGTAAAAATCGGATGATAACCACGACTACCTCCTATACAAAGTTGCTTTATTTTAGAAGTAAAATCTCTTAAAAATCTGCTCAAATTAAAGAAATGTCTGAAATTTTGCATATAGGCTTTGATATATAATATAGACCACGCCTACCTCCCATACAAATTACAAAAAAACTACAAAAATTAAAGAACTGTTTTGAAATTTTGCACATATGCTTTGATATTTAATATAAACCATCTCTATAACATATGGCAAAATAAGATGAAAACCACGCCCACTTCCCACACAAAGTGGCTTCAAATCCACAAAAATTAAAGAAATGTCTTCAAATTTTGCACTTTAGCTTTGGTATATAATATGAACCATCTCTATGATATATGGCAAAATCGGATCAAAACCACGCCTACTTCCCATACAAAGTGACGTCATCAAAATAGGAAAACTTTCGTTAATATATAAAACTGAATGTCATCGTGTATGTCGTGGCTCAAGACGTCGAATACTCTTCAATATGGCCGCGAGGGATATTTTAATTTCGGTACCCTGCCGAAGCTCAATCCTTACTAGTTTTTTTTTTTTTTTTGCTTTGCAGCGCATCACTTCATGTATATCTATATCACTTTTCGTCTTGGCTTCTTCTTTGGTGTGCTGTGCTAGAAGCTACCCTGTAGGAAAATCCTGTAGGAAAGTAGTTTTTTGTCAACCACAACTAGTTGAAATTCTGACTTTTTTCCATAGAACGAACTAACTTATTTTGTATGGTGATGTCCGCTAAATAAGTCAATTGACTGTCGTCTGCATATATTTTCAACTACTTGTTAAATTTGTTACATTTAAATTATTTTTTTAATTGCTTTAAAATAACCAATTGAAAACTATTACTGATGGCCAAAAGTTAATAATATTTGATGAAATAACATGGTTAAATATATATAAATACATTCCAACATCAGAGTAGTTGCCGCCTTAATATAATTCAAAGTAGTTTATCAATCACTGGTTTTTAAGTAGTATTTCAATAACTTCATATATTGAAGTGGATTCCGCCTTAATATAATTCAAAGAAGTTCATATACTACTTTATTTTAAACTAGTTTTTTAATTAGTTATTTTTAAAAACAAGTTAGTTTGTTCCTATAGGGTAAGCACAAAAACTTAATTGAAAGTCTCGCAACACAAACGCGTAAAAACAAAACAAGCAAGCAATGCTTGGCATCGAGAATGTTATTTAAAAAATTTTACACTTTTTACAAATTTCGAAAGGAAAATACGCCTTAACTGTGCTGTAGCACAAATATATGTTTGTAAAACTTCTTTCATAAAAATCGAAGCAGTACTTTTGGACCTTAGCTGAAAACAAAAATTTGCTCTTCAATTTTATATAATAGTATAGATATATATATAGATATAGATATAGATATAGATATAGATATAGATATAGATATAGATATAGATATAGATATAGATATAGATATAGATATAAATATAGATATAAATATAGTATAGATAGAAATTTAGACATAGATATAGATATAGATATAGATTGTACTATATTCTATAACATATTTAATATTCGCTGAAATAATCTATCTTCTGTTTTATTAAAACATTTCCTTAAACTTCTCGCAGTAATAAACTTTCAAATACCATCTTTATGAGCAACTTCATAATATCTTGAGTGTTATTTTTGGAAATGATGGTGGTTCGCATGTTTGTCTAATATAAAAATAAATAAAAACAATTTAATTAAAAATAATTCTTAGAATTTCTCAAATTTTTCAATTCACCCAGCTCAAGCTGATAAATTATGGGTTTTATGCTATTTTAGAGCTGCGCCGGTCCTTTTTTTTTCCTTTTACATCAACAACATGATTGCTGGCTCTTTTTTTAAATCTCCTCGGAGCTAGGTATATTTTTAGTCAGCTGCACGACCCTGGATGTTTTAAATCCAGTGTGTAAATGTGTGTGTGTGTGTTTATATATGTATATATGCGTGTTGTTTTCCATTTTTATTAACTCGTAGTTCGTATAAATTTTGTTGTTGTCTGTTTCGTTGTTCTACTAAACATACAACTCCAGTTCACGATGAATTTTTTTTGTTTTATTTAGGAATATTATTTTAATAGACCAGAGCTTCAAGCTAGTAAAAAAACAGGACTATTTTCTCTACATTTTGATAATTTTAAATTGTTGATTTTACTCAATTCTCTTTACATGCTTAATATACGTACGTTTAAGTATATTATAACTTAACTCAGTATTTTTAACCTTGAATTGAAACATTTTAAAATTGCCGAAATTTTAAAATTTACATTATTGCTGCTATTTGATTTTGATTTCATATTTATTTTGATTTTGCAAACTTATCTTCTCTGAAGTTTATTTTTTTACCGTTACGCTTCTTAATCATTATTTTTATTTATATTTTTTTTGCGTTTTTTTTTTTTATTTTTGCTTTTTTCTGCTTTGAAGTTTATCTGTTTATAACATATCATATATAACAACATCCTCGTGTTTTATTTTGTATACCTTAAACTTCCCTCAACTGACAGGAATTAAGCATAAAAGAAAAAAAAACTAAAAAAAATCATCTCGGCTTGCCTTCGAAAAGCTGGTGTCCATTATGTTGCGTTGGAGCTGAAAAAATAGCGTCAGAATTTAATGGCACAGCTTATTGTCATATGTCAAAAGTCGAATTAAGCCGTTTGTTTTGGTTCAGTTTTTTCTGTTAATTTATTTATATATTTTTTGTTTTGCTTTTAAAAAATTTATCTGTAAGGATGACTGGCATATTAATATTATCCATAATAATTTTATATTTTTTTTTCTTTTATTGCTAAATTCGTCATTTCAGTATATAATATATGCAATAAATAACTTTTTAAAGTCTTTTTTGAGAAAATTTGTTTCTACCTTCAGATAAAAATATTTAAAAAAGAAAAAAAAATATCTTCTGAAGTTTTTAATATTGTATATTTTATATTTATATTTTATGATGAAGTTGTGTTTTGAAAATGATTTTAGTCTTGTCAGATATGTTTGTATATTTTGTTATAGATAGTGTTAGAAAATTAAATAACCATTTTCCGTTGAACAATCGCATCTGTATTAATAAAACTCATTTTCTGTTTGTTTGATCGTTATACAAACCTTAACCGCAGCACGAATTTTGTTCAAATTTATCACATTTATAACTCATATACTCAAAGGAGTCATAGTTGTCATGCTTGTAAGACCTACGTCACACCCGCCTACTTTAAATTTAACACCAAATGCTTATAAAATATAGGAAAAATAATTTAACACTTTATAAATAAAGTCTTTGTCATAAATAACATTTGAAAACAATGAATTCTCATTGGAATATTATTTACTAAAAATCTACCACCTACTTCTTTTATAACACGATTATACATTACCAAAAAATGTTTTTAAAAAAAAAGACACAGTTTCGATAATATCGTAAGTTTAGACTTAGAATTACTTCTTATAGATAGATAAAGATAGATATAGATATAGATATAGATATAGATATAGATATAGATATAGATATAGATATAGATATAGATATAGATATAGATATAGATATAGATATAGATATAGATATAGATATAGATATAGATATAGATATAGATATAGATATAGATATAGATATAGATATAGATATAGATATAGATATAGATTAGATATAGATATAGATATAGATATAGATACAGATATAGATATAGATATAGATATAGATATAGATATAGATATAGATATAGATATAGATATAGATATAGATATAGATATAGATATAGATATAGATATAGATATAGATATAGATATAGATATAGATATAGATATAGATATAGATATAGATATAGATATAGATATAGATATAGATATAGATATAGATATAGATATAGATATAGATATAGATATAGATATAGATATAGATATAGATATAGATATAGATACAGATATAGATATAGATATAGATATAGATATAGACATAGATATAGATATAGATAGAAATTTAGATATAGATATAGAGGTTGTCCTCCACTTGGTCGTCCTTCCAACGGAGATGCGGTCGTCCTCTTCTGCGTTAACCGCCGCTGGGTACAGAATCGAATATTTTCTTCGCTGGAGCGTCGCCTTCCACCCACTCAACATGACCTAGCCAGCGAAGCTGTTCGATTTTTATGGGCTTTACTAAATCGATGTCGGCGTATATCTCAAACAGTTCATCATTCCATCGTATTCGGTACTCGCCATTGACGCAGATTGGTCTGTAGATCTTACGATGGATCTTTCTCTCGAAAGCTTCCAAAGTCCTTTTATCAGTGCTGAGTTTAGTGACTTATAAAGCGTGACTTTTGTTCGTCCAGAGAGTGTTCTGCTTCTCAATTGCCTACTGAGCCCAAAGTAACACCTGTTGGCAAGAGTTATTCTTCGTTTTATCTCACTACTAATATCTTTGGTGGAGCTTATGCTGGATCCCAGGTAGACGAATTCCATCACAACTTTGAAGGTGGTGTTGTCAACAGTGACGTGGATGCCAAGACGCTGGGACTGTTTGTTTGTTGACACGAAATATTTCGTCTTATCTGCGTTCACTGCAAGACCCTTGCGACTCGACTTTTTTTCTAATTTGGGGAATGCTGCACTGACTTCACCTGTATTATAGCCAATGAAATCGATATCACCAGCTTACGCTGGCAGCGATTGGTAATCGCCTCGGTAATAAAAAAAAAGCTCACCAAACATGTTTGCGTAGCATAACCACGGCATAAGCAATGCTGTACAATGCAACAGAAATGAACAGCTAAAAGCGTGATGATATCGCGAATCTATAGCTTTGCTCTCTACTAAAAAGTGCTCAACGCTCCTAAAGCAGTTTTCACTTCAAAAATATAAAAAAAAAAAACAAAATAACCATTTCAGCCCTTGAAAGGACTCTGACCGAGCTTCTTATGATCAATTGTGTTGTGTGTGCGTTGTGAAATGTTTGAACACAAATGATCGAGAACTGGACCTACACGTTTTATGCCGACTCCGAACGGCTTATGTTCTCAAGAAGCTTTTCATGGCAGTTTTTACTCTCTGAGGCTTGCCATTGTCTGCAGAGAGGTGACGGCCGAACAGAAAAATTAATTCGATTGAAAAAATGTCTGTGCCAGGTGGGATTCAAACCCACTCTGGCGTATGGGCCACACACTCTACCCACTGCGCCACGGCCGCCACTTCAAAAATATAAATATTTAATAAAACTATGCAAATACTCTTATTTTTTTGGAGTCTAAGAAGTGCAAAATTTCAAAAAAATAGGTATAGTCAAAATCGTTCGATTTGACATGGAATCACCGATATACGTTATATTATAATAGAATATAAAAATTATTATTTATACTGTCACGCCCGTTACTTTTTTGTGTCACGCCCGTTACTTTTAAAAATCGATGTGTAAAATTTACTAGTGCCGCTCTTCGAAATACTGCTAGCAACTGTTGTGAATTCATTTTTTCATGTTTCTTTCCAAATTTTACAGAATTGGCTAGTGAACGCCTAAAAAGTATAAAAACCACCATTCCTAGTGTCACAACCGTTGCATCCTTCTCCAGTTATTTAAAGGTTTGTTTTAGTGTTTTTTTTTAAAAACTAGCAATATGTCAATACTAGAAGCTTCAAAAATGTGTAAAACTATTGCCGAAGGCTCTGTCTTCAGGGTTTTCAATAAATGCAAAGAATTTGTCTAAATCTGTCACATCCGTTACTATGCAAATGTCCATATTTCTTTCAAAATCTAAGCCAAAACATTCATTGCATTAGAAGTATATAAAGATAAATTGGATTTGTAAAAAGTTAAATTTGCTATGTAAAAGGTTGAATTTAAAATTTTAAAGCTTAAATTTTATCTGAGAAACCTGTATAATAACTGTATGAAGAAAATATCAAATACATAAAGTTTTCACTTATTAAGCCCTTGGCAAAAAAAAACAATTACCTTTTTTAAAATTATTTTTTTTTTTTTTTTTTTTTTTGTTAATTAGAACTAGCTGCATAGACATATTAAAAATACATCAAAATCACATTTGGTTCACACTACACTGCTCTTTCCTGCTCTACCATTTTGTAGATTAAAAGTAAATTGTCTCCTGTTCGCTTTTTCCAAATATGCGCGTCTTTATGCTGACACCCGCCTCCAGCGATTTCTTAAGCTGCTCATGCCATACTTTGAAGCATGGCGTCTCGCACAGGCCTGGCATGCCGGGACACACCTCACAGCACAGCTTGGAGAAGGTCAACATGCCACCCCTGCGACAAATGCGACACTTTTTCTTCATTGCCTTACCCTTGCGACGTGGCACTATCATCGGCAAGTGTTCCACTTTGAATAAATCTTTATGCAATGTTACATCCTTTGACTGCTGCTCATCGCTATCATCCTCCTTTTCACTCTCCGCTGTTACGCTTAATGAACGACGCTTCTTTTTTCCTTCGTCTTCTGGATTCTGACTACTTTTGGATTCAACGGGATCATTTAGAAGCATTGATATAAAATTCTGTCGAAATTCAGCATAATTCTTAAGAGTTGTTGTATCGCGCAAATGCAGTTCAGTGATACGCGTGCGCCCCTGTTGAGCATGTAGAATGTAGAGCAAATAGGCATTGAAAACCATCAGATTAAGCACATAGATCATGATCTGTTTATCCCACTTAATCTCCTTGCGCTCCAGACATAGCTGATAGTTTACCATCTCTTCTTTCATTTCCTCGCTAACCTTCCAGTCGAGCTGCCATTCAAGCTCCTTGATGATCTTAGGACGTCGGTCTATGGTGCGCAAAGAAGTCTCCTTGGCATAGATGGCCAGACAATCGGAGCTATAGAAGTAGACGTTCTTCTGGCGGTTGCGCCACTTGCCCATCATAACGGAGCCTGCATATTTGGTGGCGAATGTATTGGGCTTGAGATGGCTTAGCACAAGCTCTTTGCAGTTGCCATAGCGTTTGATATCAACAAAGCCGGTGCAGTAGGTACGATTAGCGACCAATTCTTGTGCCAGTGCATAGCTGCCATAAAATTTGCTGGCGTAAACAGTGTGACCTGGAAAGATAGTGGGTAGAAATAAAAAAAAAACATATTTTTCCCACCCACTCACCCTTTTCCATCCGCATCCACAGCAGTCGCTTAGCCACAGACACGCGTTGTTCCACCAGCAACTTGGAATTGCGCTCATTCACTCGTCGCTCCTTGCGTTCGACATTAATGTCCAGTCGCAGTACAAGCCCGGTGTATTCCGTCAGCAAATACAGCATCACCGAGTTGCAGCGAAATTTGGGGCTAACATCACTGAACCAGCGAAAGTGACCCTTCCAGAAGAGTATCGGATCATTAAGCACCAAACGTTGGCCACAGTTATAAATCTCGTGCATGCGCAAATTGAAAAAATCCACAAGTGGCTTAATGCCGTCTAAAGCGGGATCCTCAGTCCCAGTGGAACCCACATCAAATTGAAAAGGTATCAAATGTTCGAAGCCCAGCACATTTAGAATTAGATGAAAGCGACTCAGGCTCATTTTGCAGCCGAACCCTTTAAAGCCCCACACACCTTTATCATTCCAGTAGTCGGCAATCGTGCGCAGCTTCATGGTACTCATCTGTAGACAAATGCCAACAAATATTTTCATCTCATCGCTACTGATTTCTTTCAGATAGATCTGGCTACCTTTGTTGCTGCCCATGTGCAGTTGCGCTCTGGCATTCGAACTGCTGGCTAAACGATTAAAGAACTCCTGCTGGCAGCCCAGTATTCTTGTTATGTAGTAGCTTGGCTCCAGACTCTTGGGGCGTCCTTGCAGCCCCACATTCTGTGGCAAGGTATCAAAGTTACAAACCATGCGTGGTGCCGTGGGCTGTTCGGTCCAATGCGGATCGTAGTAATCGATTTCTTCATCGTCTATAAGATAAAATAAAGAAAAAGAGTGTGATTAAGAAAGAAAGACAAGATGATTAATTAATTATTGAAAAGCATATAATTAATTATATATCCTCTTTCTCTTTCTAAGCAACACTTCCCAGTGAACCGTAAAATTTCGGGTAAACATTTTTCGAAGTGAAACCTTTTTTAGGCGCATTGAGCACTTTTTGTAGAGAGTAAAACTATAGATTCGCGATATCATCACGCTGTTAGCGATATCATCACGCTTTTAGCTGTTCATTTCTGTTGCATTGTACAGCATTGGTTATGCTAGGCAAACATGTTTGGTGAATGCTTTTTTTTTTTATTACCGAGGCGATTACCGAAGCGATAACCAACAAATTAACGAAGCAATTACGGAAGCGATTACCGAACCAATTACCGTTTACTAAAGCGGTTACCAATTACCGAAGGGATTACCAGCCGATTACAAATTACCGAAGCGATTACCAAGCAATTACCGAATCGATTACCAACCGATTACCGAACCAATTACCGAAGTTTTCCCTCAAAATGGCCATAGAATCGCGAGCTGTGTGGCATGTAGCGCCATCTTGTTGAAACCACATGTCAACCAAGTTCAGTTCTTCCATTTTTGGCAACAAAAAGTTGGCCATTTTGAGGGAAATGGCCATAGAATCGCGAGCTGTGTGGCATGTAGCGCCATCTTGTTGAAACCACATGTCAACCAAGTTCAGTTCTTCCATTTTTGGCAACAAGAAGTTGGCCATTTTGAGGGAAAACTTCGGAGAACAATTAATCTCAAGAAATGGACCGGTAAGTTGGCCACCAAGATCATGCGATTTGACGCCTTTAGACTATTTTTTGTGGGGCTACGTCAAGTCTAAAGTCTACAGAAATAAGCCAGCAACTATTCCAGCTTTGGAAGACAACATTTCCGAAGAAATTCGGGCTATTCCGGCCGAAATGCTCGAAAAAGTTGCCCAAAATTGGACTTTCCGAATGGACCACCTAAGACACAGCCGCGGTCAACATTTAAATGAAATTATCTTCAAAAAGTAAATGTCATGGACCTATCTAACGTTTCAAATAAAGAACCGATGAGATTTTGCAAATTTTATGCGTTTTTTTTAAAAAAAAAGTTATCAAGCTCTTAAAAAATCACCCTTTATCATTAAATAATAAGTTTTTAATAACTTCTAATTTTCGTGTCACGATGGACTTTTTTCTGGAAATGTGCATATGAAAAAAATAATTTTAATATGTAAATGTAAGTTTTTGAACATATAAAAATTATGAGAAAAATAAATATATTCACTCAAATGACATATTAACAACAAACAGTTCATAAAAATTTCTATCTATAAAATAATATTTTCATAATAAAAAGTCGGCTACGTCATGCATTCGAAACTAATTCGAGAAAATTTAAATTAGCGAATCCGAGATTTTTTCGGGTGAAATATTGTCTAAAAGAATAATCGCAAAAAAAAATTAAAAATCACCCATATAAATTTTCCACACACATATGATTTAATCATCTGAAAAATCACCCAAAATTATGGGGCGAGTTTGAATTTTTGTTGGCTGAAATTTTGTGTTTTGTTTCAATATTGCGCAAATATTAGGCGAAATTGCACCTTTTGGTTTTGAAGATTTTTCATTTTTTTTTTTTTTGTGATTTTTCGTTCCTTGTATGAAATGGTTTTATAGATTTTTAAGCATGTTTTATTGAATTAAAGTAAAACAAATGGTCAAGTATCAAAGCATAAATAAACAAAAAAAAAAAATTCGGTCCTTTAATGGAAAATGTGGACTAAAATCCAGGAATCAATGATTCAAAACTAGTGCATCACTTCGGAATACTTTCTCGTAAGCACTTTCCTTCAAAAAATGTGCACAAAACTCTGAACATTAAAGATTTTTTAACATAACTTACAATTTAAAAATTGTTAATATCGGAGCAAAAATTACGAATTACGAATCGAATTTTCAAGGACGTATTAAAAAAAAAATGTTTTTGTCAACATTTTTTGAAAAAAATTCATTTTCTTCCATTTAGAAACAGATTTCATCTCCAAATGTTGATTTCTTTGTGTATGTGAGTGTTTAATGCGTATAGGAAAAAAGAAAAAGTAGGCAGTTATTCTTGTTTATAAATGTTTTTACTTTAAATTGTGTTGAAAATATCTTTGGTATTTCAAATTTTTTTTTTTTGCACATTTCTTGAATAAATGTATTTGTGTATGATGTATGAAGTATGATGAATTGATCCACTAGTTTTGAACCATTCTTCTTTCCCGGATTTTGGTTCATTATCTTCAAAGAATTTCTGCCCTTTCTTCTTAGAGAAAGTTTTTTGATCGGCCGCACAGTAGGCCGGAGCAAATCAAAAAACACGCATAGTTTCTGTATGCAAAGTTTTATATATCAAATATAAATCAACAATTATTGTCATAAATACAACTTAAAAGATATAATAAATTGAATATTTATAAATTATCCGAATAATTAAAAACAAATTAATTCAAAGTTTAAAGTAAAACAATTAATTCGAAATGCAACTAACAACAAATGAAAAACAAGTGAGAAAACGACAAAAATTAAAAAATTTGAACGAAATTTTCGTTCGTAATTTGAACAAAACTTAAATTTCCTCCTCACTGTCGTGAGCTTGCATTAGTAGAATGTGTTGAAATTGAAAATTTTATGTTAGTTTAAACAGCCGCCAAGACTACAGTAGCAGGTAGTAGCATCGCGAATTTGCAGAGTATATTCTATGGCAAATGAGTTATAATTTGCGCGTTCGAACAACTCAGGACTCTGCGGGACTCAAAACTTCTGCTCTGTTAAAGTTCGTGAAAAAGCACTATGTATTTTATATGGGACTAAAAAAAAAAAATTCAAATTTGAATTTTTATGACTTTACTAAAGGTGTATCGATAAAAACAAAAATGTTTTGAGGCTTCCAGTTAGATTCGTCATATATCTAGGTAACCAAAAGTGCTCGAAAATGTACAAAAATCTACCTTTAATTTTTTGCTATGCGCGCTTTTTGATTGGTTCTGGCAAAATGTGGGCCGCAGCGAGGTTCAAACGTAATGGCTTTTGATTAGATTTAATTTTTTCTAATAATCTATTGTCTGGCTCAACTTAATTTTACTTATTTCGTTATTTAGTTTAAGAATTCTTAATGAAATTTTTACATTTTCGTATTATGGTTAAACTTTCGTTTTTGGGTTCCAATTATTTAAGCGTTACCTATATAAACAGTTCTCAAAACACAAATTAATGAGATTTACAGTCCTATTCTACCAGCTTAACAAAGCTCACCACATTAACAAAATAGTTAATATTAACAAGTTGTTAATGTTCCGTATTCTGGTGAAAATTTAAAAGCTCTTTTCTTTACAATTTTGTTAATTGCAGAAAGTATCTTAACAACGACAACATAATCTTAACATTTATGTGTTTAGCTAACGAATTGTTGTGCAAATAATAAAACTAATATAAATTATAATATAATATTGAATTAAAATAAATAAGACTGTGAAAAAAGGAAAATTTTTACGTCTTTTAAGTTGTGATAATGAAGAAAATCAACGAAAGAAAAAATTGAGCGACTGCGCTATTTAAAACGTCTTCGAAATGAAATTGATTCATTCATTCTATCCCTTTATCTATTTTTTATTTCTATCCAACTCTAAATACAATTAAATACCGAAATGAAAAATCCAAATATAATAATATACATATGCCAGCCAAAATTTGAGGGTGCTGCCGGCAAAAATTGTATATAAAATAGGAGCTGCTCCTGCGTGAATCATTCAAACTTTGTTTGACTATTAAAATAATGTAAATTTGTGTTTTAAATAAAAAAAAAACCTTGAGATTACTTAATTGTTTGCATTTTCATTTTGCTTGCTGATATAAACAATAAAATTTCATCAAAAAACAGCTGGCGCTTGAATGCTGTGAGTTTCACATTCTCACCACGCGTGGTGAACTTTTTAAGCTTTTTAGAGCTTTCAAATTGTAAATGATTTTTTAGAATATGAACATTTACATTACATAACAATAATATAAACAAGAGCTCCTTAACAATTCCTTGTTAAGTTAACAAGCAGAATAGAGCTGTTAATATTCCGTGTAAAAATGAGAAGTAAAGAATTTTAAATGTCGCTGTCGCTTCTTTTGTCGAGCTCGCTTTAAAATGATTAGCACAATGCCTTGTATGAATACTTTTGTCGCGTCAAGTACTTGGTATTATTGTAAATTCTTTTTCTGTTTTGTTGGTTAAGATCAACGTTTTTGTTGCCTTTAATTTAACTCAATAAAACTGCATAATTTGCTTTTCATTAAGATTCTTAGGTTTTGCAGAAATCAAAAAGTCAATGCTGTATGCGATGACTGTATGTAGACTTATGTCCTTTACTGTACATAAAAGATATATAAAAACTATGCAACACTTTATATATTTTTTTTTTAAGATTTTGTTGTGCAGAACATAAATATTTTTGAATTTAATTTAATTGAAACTTGAAGATTAGTTTGAGTTTTCAAGCTACCAAAAATTATGGAAAATCAACATGAAAACAAACTACCAAAACCTATATTTTGAACACAGTTTGTTTGCATTTCAAACAAAACTTTCAAATCATTCGTTCGACAAAATATGCCTCTTAAAAATGTCAACTTTTTTTAAGGGGGGACATGACATGGGCAGTTTTTTGAAAGCGAAAGTTTTTTTTTAATAATTTTGTATTTTAGTAAATATTCTTAAGATTCTAAGAAAAAAATTTCATGGAAAAAAAACGGGTTCAAAAGTTACAGCCAGATTAGTGAGAGCGCATTTTGAATTTTTGCGCTACCTACGTACGGCAGCTGGTATATACTTGTTTTACTTGCTACCTGACTTTTGGTAGTTGTTATTTCGTACCTACTTGAAGGGTGGGTTACCATAGGAGCTACAGCATTGAATTTTTCCAAAGTAAATGATGCAAATCGTTTGAAATGCGCCAGAGTGAAGGCATATGAAGCTTCAAAAGAAGCCCAAATTTCTAAACGATTGCAAAAAACTATAAGAAACAGCTAACGAAGGCATACACAAGCTAACGAAGGCATACAGTACGAAGCAGGCATGGCAGATTGAAGGTTACCTTTTTTTTCTTTGTTCACAAACATTGAACGCGTTTATGTCGAAACCATGTTTTTCGTACTGGTTGCGGCACTAGCAGGTTAATTTTTTGACGAAATTTTGTATTTTTTAAACTTGATTCGCTATCGTATGACACGAGCTTTTTTAAAATTTTTTTTTTGATTTTTTATGAATTTTAAAAATCAATATTTTTTTCGAAAAAACACACTTTCAAATTTGGAACATCACCAAAAATTAAAAAAAAAATTTAAAAAAAAAGCTCTTGTCATGCGATAACCAATTTTGTTAAGATTTAAAAAAGTATTTTTTTTTTCAGATCGAACAATTTTTGCAACTCCCAGCGCTGCAACCACGAGCCCCGTTTTTTTCTCTGTCGCCATTTTGGAGCTCTATAAAACCATGTTGGAGTGAAAAATATATTTTTTTTTCTTGTAACTTATTCAATTCTCTACAATAATAAAAAAAAAAATTTGGAAAAATATTTATTTTTGACTGAGTTATGAATTTTTAAAAAAAGGTCTGTTTTCTCTGCCGCGAATGTCGTGTCCCTTCTTAAATAAGTTCGCAAGAGTAATACGCAAACGTTGCTAACCGAAAAGGTTTTAAAATTGTATTCGAAAATGATATATTTGGTTTACTGGGTTTATACACTAAAAGAGATATATTTGGTTCACTGGGTTGCAACGTACACGGCTTATTTTTTGTTGATAATGTTATATATGTATGTAAGCCATGCACATATAATGTGTATAAAAAAAACTTACCCTCTATCAACTCATCGTCGTCATCAAAGTCGATGTCGGAGTAGCCATCTTCATCGCTGTCGCTTTCCTGCAAGTCGATCTCGTTCTTGGTCAGGGTTTCCTCGAAAAACTTTGTGACTGCAGTAGTTGTAATTGCTGTGTTGATGATGTTGGCGCCCGATGCTGCTAGTAGTGGTGGAGTTGGGCTACTTTCAAGCGTCACAACTTTACCAGTTGGCTTTGTTGTTACTGCTGCGACAGCAGCGTTATTTGTAGCAATGCAACTGCTGGGCAGTTGGCTTATTATGAACAGCGTTGGAACACGTTGCAACATTAGCGTTTTGGGCTCTTGCAAAAGTTCCTTGTTGAGCTCATTGATGTCTGGCTTGATATCGGGAATCTCTGTCAGCTCCTCATCAATGCATTCTTGTTTAATTTCTACATCGCTTAAAATGTCGTCACTGTTGCTGTTTAACTGTGTTGTTGTTGTAGTTGAAGTGTTTGCTGTTGTGGTGGCTGCGGTTGTCGCCGCCACTGATACAGCTGCGGAGGAGACTGCTTTGACAGTCTCTGAATTATTAATTAGGCGCGCTTTTTTACGCGTGACCATATCTTTGTTCATTTTACAATTTAATAAAACTATTTTAGATTTTTTTTGTTTTGTTCTACTGCTAGTCTGACTCATTATTTTAGCTTTATTAAGAACAAGAAGATGTTGCACACACACCGATGCGTCAAGACAAAGACAAACTGTTTCGGCGTCACGTTTTGAAAAGAGAAGGAACCAGAAACCAAAACTTCGAACGCTTCCAAGAGCGTCGTTTTAGAATTTTTTTTTTTTTTTTTGCCGCTTTGTTGCTATTGCCTGTTCATATATTTTTTTTTTCATGTTTTTTGTCTCGTCTTCTCTGCACGTTTTTATTATTTCTCTATGAACTAACGATTCATCTTCTTTTTCGCACACATATCAGGCTTGCATTTGCTGTCTCTATCTGGCAATGCGTCGTTGTACTTATAAACTTGTTGCCTCTCTTTCTAGCTGCTGTACTTGCTTGCATTTGTTCTCCCTCTAGTTTCGTTCAAATTGTTTCGTTAAATTTTGTATGGCATTTTTATTTTTTTTATTTTATGTACGCGCTCTCCTTGTGCTACAGGGTTGAAATTTATAAAAAAAAAACAACTACTTAAATACATACACAAAAATTGTTCAAGTAGGCTTTTAGCAGCCGTATGTTTATAGAGAATATTAAAGCCGTTTGGAAGTCTCGCAGCTCAACCTTAAAAATCAATATGTTACTTTAATATAAATATTGCGTGCTTTGTGCTTAATTGGGTGAATAGGTGTGGAGGTCTCAAAAAATTAATTTTTTTTTTTTTTCATAAATCGATTCTACAACTATTCAACAATATACTCGGAAAATTTCAAGGCAAAATTCTAAGACATTTATAAGTTATAAGCACTTGAGCGAGCATCCTTTGCAGCATTCGAGCAGGTAGTCATCAGGGATTATTTTGGCTTAGTTGTGGCCAAAATTCATAAAAAAAATAGGGCAATAGAGTTTGACAAGAATACTGAAGACTCTGAAGAGGGGAAATCAAAACAATTTGAAATTTTCCATATTCTTAATTTTTTGCTTTCACTGTTTTAACCTAAGCGGGGAAGTTTTTTATATGTCACAAAAATAGAACACTTTTTAGTTTAAACAGCTTAAAATCAAAAATTGTGAGTCATATTCATATAGTATAAATATTCCTTTTAAATCGATCTTATTTCATACATACAGGTCCCATTGCACTTTAGAGAAAAAGGCTTGTGCATTCATTGCAAAAATCAAAAATACAGTGGCAATCAAAACTGAGTGAATGTTTCGTAATTCTGCATTCATCAGCTTGTCAATTCTTTAAAATTAAACAGAAATTATTAAAAATTTCATCAGTTATTCTTTAAAGCATGGGGGCTGACGAAATTTTACAAAAGAGCAAATGAAAAAAAAAAATCAAATACAAAATATTGCGCATCGTAATTTTTGTAAGTAAGCAGTTAATAAGGTGTGTTTCATATATATAACGCCACTTCGAAATTTGAAATATTTTTGTAACGGCTATCTTAAACAAAAGAGAATGTTTTGCGAATTTGGTCATCATGCATAACAACAATAGTGAGCAAGAGCGAAGTCTATTCTAATAACGGCACATTGTTTATTGCTAAATATTTAATGCTGTTATGTTTAATGTTCTAAATGTTTAATGCTGTTGTCATATTTATATACAGGGTGTCCCGCAATTGAGTGCAACTATTTACGAAGGTGAAAGGTTATGTCGAGCTGAGCAAAAAATTGTATGGGAGAGGGAGGGGGAGGGTGGTCTATTTTCACACCCTTAGGAGCTACAGGGTTAATTAATATTTCACGACTTTGATTCACTGTATTGTTTCTCGCAGAAAAACTAACTTACAGAAAACTGAAAATTTTGATAACTAATTGCAAAGACAATAAAATCACCTTTCCAACGGTATATCAACAAACCCCACCAACTTAACCGTTACCGAGCTGTGCTTGTGTGAAGATGAAATCAATCGGTTGAAACTAACAAATTTCAACTTTGATTGCAAATTTCTCAGAATTTCGCGTAATAAATGAAACTCTTCTTTGTAATCAATTTTTGTAATTTATTCAATTTTCTTTTTAATAACGCCAAAAACATAAACATATCTTAAAAAATAAAAAAGTTGGCTGTACTAAAAAAGTTATACTTATTAGAAAATAATGATAATTGAGTTTAAGATTAACAAGTGCGCCTGCCGTTAGGCTTAAGCAACTTGGGTTATCTAAAACCTAGGGTAATAGTTCATGAAACAGACAACCATGAACTTTGTGTTGAACCACAACACGGACCCGTTTACGTTTTAACAAGTAAAACATACTAGGCATCCGGTGTGGCAACACGAACATGAAAGCTGTTTCACAAACACAAAGCATCACCCAGTGCCCTGCTGATTAGGAGCATTATGAATAATTACATACTGCCCGTAATAGCAGTACCAGTTTAGACTTCCGTAGCGACGTACTTCCTTCCATCTACTGGTGGAGACGAGACCTACCCAATCTCTTGCATATTAAGACAGATATGCCAGCCCGGTCGTACCATTGCGCGACCCCGCCGGTCAATCTAGACCTGTGTAGCATTCACACAACCACAACCAGTACGAGACTCCCCGAAGGGCCAGCCCACGACAGTCATCTGGGCAACTCGATCCCGACAGATGAGGATCCACAACATCCCCGCAAAAAGACCAAGAATACACCAATGCAATTATGAAAAAGTGCATTCTTATGCATGACTGTGCTCAATGAGCACTTAAAGGCTAGTCTAACAACTTGCAGTTGCCGACTCAACTGGAAAATTATTGCGCATGACCGGTACCTACTTTGGAGAACCTTTGCAATTGCCACTCTTACTCTGACCATTCGGATTACAACATCCAGAGTATTGGCCATTGTTCTCAGGGACTGCCGTGCTCAGTATGAGAACCCTTAGTTTAAACAACCAACGTCAACACTTCCCTCAGTGACTGCCGTGCCAGTTTGAGGGTGCGAGACAAACTCTTGACAAGCAACACTTCGGAAAGCCGAAGAGTTGACACTTTGACGCACGCATGCCAACACTTCACATCCAGTTTTTTTCCAGCCGAATTAAGGTCTCCATGCGGTGGATAAATAGGGTCTACCCCATCTGACGGGCAAAGACTGTCCCCGTACTAACAAGTTTTAAGGTCAATTGCTATACCTTCGCAGGCTTGTTTCATATCGATATACCGAATATGACCTGCTACCAAGATGGGCGCCACCCCGAGCTCTTGGTTGGCCCTATCAGTTTTTATGTTTGCAGGACGTATCCTACAAACAACCCTCCTCCTTTATTCTGGCTTGGGACAGGCAGGCGCAACTAAGTTGCTAACCTGGCGGAGTTAAAATAATGATAAATAATAATTTTTTAGTACAACTTTTAGCCAACTTTTTTATTTTTTGAAAGTAAATTACAAAATTGATTCTGAAAAAAATTTCATTTATTACGCCAATTGACAACCAGTCAGCTTTTTAATAATGTTTTAAAAAAGGGTCTCACGTTGAGGGTTATTATTTAGATGTCATATTTTCCGATAATAAAAATATCAGGTTGGCAACTAAGTACAGGGTAGCCCTTATTCGAAGCGCCCATCTGGCAACACTTCAACTTTCCGCAGTGATGCCAAATCGACTAATGACATACCGCGTTTGAAGCGTCATTCCAAGGAAATGCTTACAATGGAACAGTACACGCCACGCGAACGCTCTAAAATTGTTGAAATTTACATTCAACAAAACAAGTCAATAGCGAAAACTCAACGTGCTTTCAAAAAAATAAATAAAGTGAAAAGTGCGCCTTCCAAGAAAACAATTTATCGTTTGTATGAAAGATTTACAACTGGTAATACTCTTGGTAACCCAAAGAGGCCAAATAAAAAGCGACCAAGGCGATCGGATGAGAATATTGCAGCCGTACGAGCCAGTATTGAGCAGTCACCAACAACATCCCAAAATCGCCGTTCTCAGCAGCTCGGCATTCCCCGATCCACTTTACAACGCATTTTACGTGTTGATTTGAATTTGTTTCCGTACAAAATTCAATTGGTAAACAAATTGTTGCCTACCGATAAGCCACGTCGATTGGAATGGGCCCAAAGAGTCATCGAAATGGCTGAAGAAGACGAGCAATTTTGGCATAAAATTATCATGAGCGATGAAGCTCATTTTCAGTTGAACGGAACGGTAAACAAACAAAATTGCCGTATTTATGCCACTGAAAATCCACAAGAGATTCAAGAGATACCCCTTCACGATGCAAAAGTCACTGTTTGGTGCGGCGTTTGTGCTGAAATGCTCATTGGGCCGTTCTTTTTCGAAGATGATAATGGCCACAGAGTTACTGTCAATCAGGAGCGTTATCGCGATATGATAAACAATTTTTTCATGCCAATCGTTCGTCGAAAGCGTATCAGGCACTACTGGTTTCAACAAGACCGCGCCACCACACACAAGCCGCACTACAATCGATTTTTTGAAACAATTGTTCCCTGGCCGTTTGATGTCAAAAAATGGTGATTTCGATTGGCCGCCAAGATCACCAGATTTAACGCCTCCAGACTTCTTTTTGTGGGGTTATTTGAAATCAAAGGTTTACGTCAACAAGCCAAAGACCCTAGAAGAGCTGAAAACCAACATCCGTCAAGAAATAACCGCCATTCCCATCGAAATGTTGAAGAAAACCATGGAAAATGCTGCAAAACGGGCACAATATGTCGTAGAGGCCAATGGGGACCATTTACGAGATATCATATTCAAGAAATGATGTAAGCAAATCTACTTGAACCCAATTAAATGATATTCATGACGAACAGACAAAAAATTGTGATTTCTTTGATTTATTTAAAAATAAAAATGGGCGCTTCGAATATGGGCAACCCTGTAGTTGCGGATTTTTTTTAGAAAATAAAAGACCATTTTTTCATGGAACGAAATAACTTTATTCTGTATTCAGGCAGCATCATAATTCCACGTTCATAAAACTTCTGGTTTTTATCAGCAAAAAACTGAACCAGGTACGATTTGACATCATCATTATTATTGAAATTTTTACCATTCAAGGAGTTTTGCAAAGATCGAAATAAAAAGTAATCAGATGGTGCAAGGTCAGGACTATATGGTGGATGTGGCAAAACATCCCAACCAAGCTGCAATAATTTTTGCCGAGTGACCAAAGATGTGTGTGGCCTTGCATTGTCATGGTGGAATACAACAAACACCCTTTTCGATTTGTCAATTCGGGACATAGACATCTGAATTGATCGTTCGGTTAGGTGGTAAAGATTCAATATAGACAATTCCTTTGCTATCCCACCAAACTGATAGCATAACTTTCTTTTGATGAATATCAGCTTTTGATGTTGTTTGAGCTGGTTTACCTGGCTTGTTCCACGATCTTTTCCGATTGACATTGTTGTAAACAACCCATTATTCATCACCAGTTATCAATCGTTTTAAAAATGGATCATTTTCATTACGTTTCTTTAACAAATCGCAGATGTTAATGCGTTGTGTTAAATGATTTTCTTTCAGTTCATGAGGAACCCATATATCGAGTTTTCGCACATAGCAAAGTTGTTTTAAGCGATTTTCAATGCATGTATGTGATACATGAAGGTTCTCTGCAATCTCACGTGTTGTACTGTGACGATCCGAATCGATTATTGCTTTGATTTGGTCGTCATCAACTTCAACTGGACGACCAGAGCGTTATTCATCTTTGAGTGAAAAATCACCAGAACGAAATTTGGCAAACCAATTTTGACACTGCCGTTCTTTAAAAGCTTCGTCACCATAAACAGGACATAACTTTTTGTGAGCTTGCGATGCGTTTTTTTCTTTCCGGCAAATAAAAAAGCAAATATGATGAAAATGTTCGTTTTGATTTTCCATTTTGCAGCAGACGTCAAAGAAAAACTACACAACCGATCAAAAATTTTTCTTTGACTGATTGACAGTTGAAGTACCAACTATCAAATAACAAAATGTGTTTGACATTTCGACTACGTCAGCAAACCTAAAAATTCAACTAAAGCCATCTATGAGTGAAATCCGCAATTACTTAGTTGCCAACCTAATATTTCAATAAAACAATAAAAGAAACACTTTATACAAGTGCAATGCATTCAAGTTTTATATTTATTTCATAAAAAAATAAATATAAAGGCATTTTTGTCGACAGTTACATGATATTAATATTTAATTAATTTAAAATTAATGAATCTGGCAGAAGCACCTTATATAAAGCTATCGATTTACAGAATCCATATCCATTACTTTTTTTTTAGTAGAATAGAAAAAGTAAAAGCAGAGATTAGCACAAAGAAAACTATCTGGAAGAAGAATATCCAGTTGAATGCATGATATAAGAACCCAGGTAGCATTGATAAGTGTTGATTTTCTCTTCTAAAGGCATACCATAAGTTGTCAAAAACAGCTGTTCATATGCAACACAGCTAAGAGTGAAGCAAATGAACATACACCCATTGGCTGCATTCAGCGGAAAATTTGGTACGTAGCTGTTGAACAACTTTCGTGCTGAATGGTATGTAGCATAAAGCACTCACACAATATGGTCCCTGAGCGGTTACCACTAATATAACACGAAATTCGTTAATGAAAATATATATAATTTCAGTCTTATGCATGTGCAGCTGCTAAGGTTGTTCTATTGCTGCACTTTTACATATTCAACAATTTTTATGTTTTCACTAATTAATTAATATTTGTTTATTATATTTACAATGAAGCAAAACATGGTAAATATTTGTAAGTGAATAAGAAAATGTTTGATTAATTGCAAACTCTGAAAAAAGACAATGGCCAATTGTGCTCGCTCTCTTCTTTGCCATGATATAATTATACTTCCTGCTAAATAACATGGAATTAACAAATTGCTTAACTTCCAATAATAATCACTCACTATTATTGCAATACTCACTATTAATAATAAAATAAAATAGGAAATATTTTATAAGCAAGTGTTTCTTCTTTGCCAGCTCTGAAACATAAACGATAGCATTAACATAAACAATAGGCTTGTTTACCCTGTGTCAACATGTGCCAGTCAGTAATCACTTGCAAGTGGAGAATATATATTGTCTTCGAAAAAGTTCGAAATTAGCTGCAAGTTGCTTCAGCGTCCACATGTACAAGTGGAAGTTCTTTTAAAACATGTCGTCGAATGCGAAGGTTCTCCCTGAAATTGCAGTAATGCTTGAAATTAAGAAGTTATAAAATGAGGAAAACATGTAACTAATGTTGCTTCTTCTATATACTTGAGGAAACCCCGGAAAAGCCCACAAAGCACTACAACAACATCAATTTTATCCCCTTTTCTGACATTTACTTGCAGCAAGTGAAAAAATGCACTGCTTAGGAAATTGCCGTGCAAGTAGCGCTGCAAGTAGGCTGCAAGTCCGAAAATGTGAGTGTGTTAGTAAAAATGTTTGGATGTATTGAGTTTTTCAAACATTTACTTGCACGTGTGGACGCTAGGTTAGGTACTTGATTGTAGTATCATACAAGCTGCTAGAACGTGCTTCCGTATTTTTCTAGCTCAAAAGAGAAGAACTTTGAGCTTTCTAGTTCATAAGAAGAACAAGCATAAAAGCACTCTCTCGAACAGCCCTGTAGGAAAATCAACTAATTTAAAAGTAGTTGATAAAGTAGTTTTTTGTCAACCACAACTAGTTGAAATTCTGACTTTTTCCCATAGAACGAACTAACATATTTTGTATGGTGATGTCCGCTAAATAAGTCAATTGACTTTCGTCTGCATATATTGTCAACTACTTGTTAAATTAGTTATATTTAAATTATTTTTTAATAACTTTAAAATAATCAATTGAAAACTGCTGATGGCCTAAAGTTAATAATATTTGATGTAATAACATGGTTAAATATGTATATATAAACTTGTAATCTAATAAAAATATGCAATTAAAACCAAAATTTGCAATCAAAATTAGAGTAGTTACCGCCATTCTGTCTTCTCATTCAAAACCCGTTTTTTGGACCCTTTTTAAAAAAATTCTTATTTGAAAACGCAAAGAATAATTGAAAACTTTTTTATTTATTGTATTACAAAAGGTTCAAAGTAAATAAAAAAATTTTTTTTGCCTCGATACGTGGGCTGTTCAAAAAGTAATGAGACTTCAAAGTTGGTGATGAAAAAAAAAGGTGTCGTCACGGCGGCCACGATTCCGGGTCTCCGGAGCGTCTGAAATGAAAAAAAAAACGGGGTTATAATCAGTATAGATGTAATTCTCGGGTGAACCTCAAGCTTAATTTTGTGATTTTTTTTGACAAAATGGCGGCCATTCAAAAAAAAAATTTCAATTTCGAGTTTTTTTTTTTGTAGTTTAGTGTTAAAAAAAATAGTAAAAAATTTTTTAAAATTATGGTCGAGGTTCACCCGAGAATGGTGACAATTCTGCGTCGATTCCATTTTGTTTCATGAAAATCGGTTCAGTTGAACTGGAGATATCATGGCCGCCAGTTCGAAAAACGTGGGTTCGAGATAAACGCGTTTAAAGTTTGAAGTAATTTTTTTGGAAAAAAAAAAAAAAATCAAAAATGTTTAAATGCAGTTTTAAAGAGCTGACAATTTTTACTTACAAATATTAGTCGGCGATGCCAGCTCCATACAGGCCACCTTCCTCTTTTTCGTAGAAACTGCTTTCTGCTGCCCTCTCTGCTCTGCGAGCCGTTCTGCCAGCTTTTGGTGATGCCGCAGCTCGAGTCTCTGATCGGTTCAATCTGTCTTCATTGCGAGATAGTGCGTATTCGTATGCGTTTTTGCCAATCGCAATACCCATCAAACCCATAATTTTAAGTATGGGTATAAAACCGTCGTTGAAGAGGCACGTTGCAATGAAATTGGCCACTTCGATGGTGCGTGCGGCTGAGTTGATGTGTTTGGGCGAAAGTGACCAAAGAACAGAATTGTAGGACCCATTGGAATTCTGAGTTTCAGATCCAAGGCATCTTTCAAGCAAATTATCTGCCGACAGCGCTTCGTAAGCTGGTTTTATTACCTCCATCACCTACTTGTCCATCAGACCTTGCTTCACAAAAAAGGCTGTATCTTCTAAAGTATTTCGAATTTCTAAAAATCCTTTTAGGGGCATATTCACAACTACCCAAGCTATAAATAAATGCAAAAAAAAAAGTTGAAAAAAAAGTTGCTCAATGAGAAGACCCCCTTAATATAATTCAAAGTAGTTTATCAATCACTTGTTTTTAAGTAGTATTTCGATTACTTCATATATAATGCAATAAAAACTATTTAGAATTGAAGTGGATGCTGCCTTAATATAATTCAAAGTAGTTCATACACTGGTTTATTTTAAACTAGTTTTTTAATTAGTTGTTTTTAAAAACAAGTTAGTTTGTTCCTATAGGGAGGCTTGATATGAAAAAAATACGTAATTTTCGTACTGTAAATTTCGTAGATTTACAATAAATTTTTCTTTATTCATAAGCATATTTATCCTTTAAGTGTTTATTCATGTTATTAATATCAAATAAAATAAATATATTAATAAGGTTAAAAAATTATAAGATTCAATTAAATTTTTATTATATTGTATTTGTTTGTTAATTCTTTCCTTATGTCCAAATTATAACAAGACGAATTCTTAACTCTTAAATCAACGTATGTGTGCTCAAAATGCCTCTGATTTTTGTCTTTTTTAAGTTTATTTGAGAAAAAATACGACCAACTTTTACTGACGAACTAGGCTAGGTCAAAATTTTAAGAATTAATTTTCGCATCAAAAAAAATGCCAAAGGTTAGTCTCCTCTTCTGTCTGTGTGTCTTCTGTTTTCCAGTAATATTCAATTTCTACTTATTCTTCTGAATCACTGAAAACATAAGCAAACTCTAAATTTAAAACTTAAGAATCAAGACTTCGTTTTCTAAAACCAGATTAGGAATTAGTTTGAGCAAATCGGCAAGTATTTTTAAATGTATGTTTCTCTATTGGACTGCTCTAACTTAAATTTTACCTCAACAGCGAAATATAGCTGCTCCAAGTACACAAATCAAATTTTAATCTGAACTTAAATCTCAAATTTTAAATAATAAACGAAAAGCGATTTAACCAAAAAACGCAATTTTTGACAAAAAATTGAAAGAAAAACGTCAGGTCATAATTGCAGCCAAAAAAAAAAAGTCGAAATGACGATAAATCGTCAATAATACCAACCCTGCTTTATGCTACATACCATTCAGCCCAAAAGTCACACAACAGCTACTTAGCAAATTTTCCGCTGAATGCAACCAATGTGAATTAAACACAGCTTTAATGAACGCTCTCTTTCTTGGCATTTTGTTTGACAACTTATGGTATGCCAAGGAACCAGGGATGATATTTGGGGGCTTTTAGGGCTTTTTTGAGCCCTTTTTAATTGTAATTTAAAGCCCCGAGGCCCTTTTTAGTCGTTTTAGGCCCTTTAGAAAGAAAAGTTTAATGGTTGATGTCTGTTGACAACATTTGTGTACTATGACATCGATCTACAAAATTTTAAATTTGGTGGTAGGAAATGAAAAATATAAAATTAAAAATCACTAAAACGAAAAATTACCCAAAAAGCAATTAAAGAAAAATGTAAAAAAAATCACCCAAAAAACGAAAATATGCCCAAAATTTTGGAAAAATTTTTTAAAATGCAATCTTGCGGTGTCGGAGTGCTTGACAAGAATAAGCTCTCTTGAATTTATTAAATAAATGAAAAATCTGGAGAAAGAAATAAATATCATTCATTAGTAATTAACAAATGGTATGACTACAGCGGGACGGGGACCGATTTTAATTAAAAACTTTTAATCTTTTTAAAAGCAATGATCGAGTGATAGTAATAGTTATAATTACCATTTGACCAGTACTCAATGTGGACTATCACTTAAAAACAAAAAGTAAAATTTAGTCCTAAAAAATTAGGACTAAATTGTAATTCCGCAAAAAACCGTGCTAAACCGCATATATTTTTTGTCGGTTTCTAAACGAAAATTAACCGAATTTTGTATGGAGAAATTTTGGGATATTTTTGTTTAAAGTCTATATTTCTTATCGCCTTTTTAAATGTTCTCATTAAAATGAGTGGCGGCCGTGGCGTAGTGGGTCATCTGACACAGAAAATTTTTCCGTTTAATTAATTATTCTGTTTGGCCATCACCTCTCTGCAGACAATGGCAAACCCCAGAGAGTAAAAACTGCGAAACGAAAAGCTTCTTGATAGCATAAGCCGTTCGGAGTCGGCGTAAAACATGTAGATCCAGTTCTCGATCATTTGTGTGCAAACATTTCACATCATACACAACACAATTGATCATAAGAAGCTCGGTCAAAGTCCTTTCAAGGGCTGAGATGGCCATTTCGTTTTTTTTTTTTTCATTAAAATGAGTTCCGTTATATACAGCCATGGTCACATAAAAAGCATACTTTTTAGTAATCTTAACTACAAATTTAGTTTGTTTTCCAAGTTATATGAAAAGAGCAAGCCCTTAGGCCTTCATCGTAGTCCTGACAACGCCTTAATACACATACAAATTAATCCATTTTGTTATCAATTCATCATCACCGCTAAGAAAATCAGGCCAGTACCATCTCTCTACACCCTGATGAAGTTTTGGTTGCAAATTTCAAACTTATTTCTTGGCGATTGTTTTGTCATCTTTTCAGATGTGTAATTTGACTTGATTTTTTTTTTTTTGCAAAATACTTTATTCTAAAATTGTGGTCATTTATTAAACTATTTTTTGTTAAATGCATTTTTTTTTTGACAGAAGTCTTGCTTGATTCGTCTTCTTACAAGTCTTAACGGAGAAGAGTCTACATTAAATTGTTCATTCATTTCAGACATTCTACGACTATTTAAAGGCGAATATAACTGATTTGCGGTCTTTTGTGGAAATGCTTTGCAATTTTTGGCTAAAAATTTTTTTGCAGAATACACTACTATAGAAATACGCCATTTTTTGGCTTCAAACAATTTTGACACAAATATTGTCAAAATTATAATAATTACATAATTTCGCATGTTCGGCGACATAAAACACGAAAAAATTTGAAAATTTTTAGATTTCCTTTCGACCTTTTTCGAAACTGGACTTGTTGAGATTATTAAAAAGTGTGCTATTTGTAAGACCATGGCATGACCGTGTGACCAAATAGAAAGTCTTCAATATTGAATTGCCACTTTTTAACCCTTTGTGACGCCATGTTGTATTTCTGCAACATACCATTCAAGGGGATATAAAAATGCATTAAATACTAATTGAAAGATGTTACGCGGTGTTGTAGAGTTGCAACAAAGCTCCCAAACGATTTAATATCAAATAAGCTTACTAGATGGCAACACTGGAATTTGGTATTTATTTTTAGAGAAGCACGTGTGCAAACCAGTTTCGCGATTCTTGATTTTGTTTACAAAAACATTTAAGTGGAATATACAAATAAAACGTTTGTGAAATTTCTGTATAATAAAGGTAATAATCTATAATTCAATAATCAGTAAAAGTTTTATTGCACAATCAGTTCGTTTTGTATTTTTGGACTGATTTTGCTTTGTTGCATTTATGCAACACTGCGTTATGCGATATATTTTTTCCCCATTTTTTTTTAAAGTAAAGTGATTTTATTTTAGATCAAAATGAGTCGTAAATTGACCACTGAAGACCTGAAGACTGAAGAACATATACTTGGGGAATGGGAAGACAGCGAAGATGGCCTTGACTTTTCTGATGACGACGATGCCATCGATCCGACATATAAATTTGAGCCGAACGAGCATGAAAGTTGCGATGAGGAATTGGAAAATTATTTTCAGTCTCCAAGCAATGTAGCAACCACATCCGCCGCTGCTATGGTCATTAGTCCTGCAAAAGATCCAGATCTAAGCTCCGATTCTCCAAGCACAAGTTCTGCAGCAGCTTCAAAGTTGTCTGATCGTAAGGCTAAGACTAGTATCACATGGAAATCGAAAAGTTTACAGTTAAATGATGAGCAACTTCGTTTTCATGGTTCAGAAAAGCTTCCTCCAGAGATACTTTGTTTAGACACTCCATTTGAGTTATTTTCGTATCTTATTACTGACAATATCATCAACCTAATTACAGACCAGACTAATCTTTATTCTGTTCAGAAAGATGCTAATAAACCAATAGATGTAACTGGTCAGTTTATTGGTATAGTATATTTTATGTCAATTGTTCATATGCCAAAAGTAAAAATGTATTGGTCAGAACACATAAGCTTTGAGCCGATACGAGAGACTATGCCGTCGAAACGATTCGAATTAATTAGACAGTTAATTCATTTTAACGATAATAGTAAAATGCTACCATACGATCATGTTGCTTCTGATCGTTTATATAAAATTCGGCCTATGATAGACGCACTCAACCATAACTTCCAAAAAGTTCCATTTGAAGCCCATTTATCTGTTGATGAACAAATGTGTTCAACAAAAGCCCGAAGCATGCTAAAACAGTATTTACCTGACAAACCTCATAAATGGGGATTCAAGCTGTTTGTTATATGTGGTGTATCTGGGTACGGTTATAAATTTGAAGTTTATAGTGGTCAAGAAAACAGGTGTGCAACTAATGAACCGGACTTAGGGGCATCATCTAATGTTGTAGTCTGCCTTGCTCGAGAAGTGCCTACCAATCGGAACTACCGCATTTTTTTCGACAATTACTACACCTCAATCCCTCTTATTGAATATTTGTCAAGTCGTGGCATTTTAGCTTTAGGAACTATAAGAAAACCCCGTATTCCCAGTTGTAAGCTGCCAGACGATAAAGCTTTTAAAAAAGAACAACGCGGTGTACCTATAGAACAGGTCGGAAATTACAATGGGGTTGATGTAGCTCTGGTTGCTTGGAGAGATAATAAAATCGTCACCTTAGCATCAAATTTTGCAGGAAAAAACCTAACAACTACAGTTAAAAGATGGGACAAGGCGGGAAAGAAATTCGTTTTTATTGAGCGCCCTTTTGTTGTTTCGGAATACAATCGACATATGGGTGGCGTAGATCTTTTAGACTCCGTTATGGGCCACTACAAAATAAAACTAAGAAGCAAACGTTGGTATATACGTATTTTTTACCACCTGTTAGATATGGCTATGTGTAACGTAGGCTCTTATATCGACGAATAAAAGCTGAGAAAGGATGTTCAAGTAAAATCCTTAGCTCTGCTGATTTCAGAATTGCTGTAGCAGAGACTTTATTCAAATATAAAACTGTTAACCGGTTAAAACGCAAGAGTGATATTGAAAGCCAAATTCAAAACAAAAAGAAGAAGGGTCCGGCACAACATGCTCCTCCAAAAGATGTCAGGTTGGACCAATACGGGCACTGGCCGGTTTGGATGGACAAAAGGATGCGATGCAAGTTTCCGGACTGCAAGGGTTATACACAAACAAGCTGCGAAAAATGTGGTATTAGTTTGTGTTATAATAAGCAAAATAACTGTTTTAAAAATTTTCATACCTCTTAAAAATAAGTTTAATTTTTCACTACTTTGAATGCAATGTTGCATTTCTGCAACACAAAGTTTTTTAATAATAATAAATACTAAATTTAAAAAAAAAATTTTAATTATTATTTCCGTCAATAAGATCATATTTGAGACCTTATAATTATAAAACAAAAAGTTTTTACGTCCTTGCTCCACAAAGGGTTAAAGCTAAAAGCCCTATAAACGTCAAATTGGCCCAATTTTTGTTTGAATTCTGGCCCTTTTCCAACTAAGTCAATATCATCCCTGCAAGGAACTGTCACGTCTACCTGTATTCTTGTATCATGAGTTGAATGGATATATCCAGTAAAAAAAAAGAGTTAAAACAGTTACTCTGCTTAGTGGAGCCGATAAAGAGAAAAAAGCTTACACTACAATTAGAACCAGAGAAAGAGATGCTACGCTCTCTGCTCAATCCAAAACATGTAAGCATAAGTTAAGCTCTACTCGTTGTTGTATTTGTATTAATAATATCAAATTCTTACTTGTTTTAGCTGTTTGTACAAGTAGAATGGATGGTTCTCTGCAGACTTTTAATACACACAAAAAAAATTATACCGTTCTTACACTTTTGTCCAGCAAATTTAAACTTATTTAACTTTTTTACTATCTCGCTGCTGCTTTAAGTAATGATGTTGAAGCTCAAATCTTCTCTCATATTAAGTTTGTTTAGTAGTCAATTAACTGAAGCCAAAAAAATACTCAACAGTTTATACAGAAGGGCGTTCTCACCCATTTGTACACAGCTGTATATACCATATATATTTTATATTTGTGCTCCTTTAAGAAGCTGCACTATAAAATTTTGGTTAATTTTTTATCAAAAAAATTACTGCGAATCATCAATATCTAATCTTTTATCATTTAAGATGGTTTTTTTATTTTAAATCTCACATTATTAACATGCATCATATCTACTTTTCTTTTCAGGTGGCCAATGGTTCGGCGTTGATATCACAAAGGAACACATTGCCGATAATTTTGAGGAATGCGTTTGGGAGCCATCCATTATTAAAATTAATGCCTTGACTGCTGCTTCTGAAGCTGCTTGCATGATACTTTCCGTTGATGAGACCATCAAGAGTCCCAAGGCTGGTGAAGCACCTATGGCTGGTGGTATGGGACGTGGCATGGGTAGACCCATGTAAATTTAGCAAAATCACCAAGAAGCACCCTATCATTATTATTAATTAAAAGCTACTTTGTTTGAAATGAAAAAATTAATTTGAAAAAAAAAATTACATATAAATCTTACCTTTTTTTTTTTTTTGAGTTATACATATAACATTCTATTGCATGGAAACTTTCCACTTGCTGCTTGTTTATTTAAAAACTTATTACATTTAATTTTGAATGCTACTTTATTAAAATAAACTCACATTATTCACTTTGTTCTTGTAGCTGCGTTTAAATACTTAAATTAACTACTTTCTACTACATAAACAAAAATACTACTTTTTCTCAAAAATATGTACACTGTCAAAAATAAATGCTGTCTTCAAATTTTTATATAAGCAAATAAATAAAATCATTGCATTGATTTTGTTGTTTGTATTATTTGTTGTTTTCATGCTTTTTCCCGTTTTTTAGGCTTACATTACTTAAGAGGTATTTGTTGGCTGTTTAATGGCATTCATCAATAATGTAGTTTCTTCGTATAGCAGTTGTTGGATTTTCATGCGTAGCAACATTTTGCGCTGCATTGGCAATCCACGCATTGTTGGCACCAAACTCAAGGCAAAATGATAATCATCATCATCAACATTATGAGTCTGTTGCTGCTGTTGTTGTTGCACATCTTGCAACATGTGCTTGTAGTCCTCTGCTTGACGTTCATCCAAGGAAAACAAATGTTGCGTAATTGTTGAGTCAACATGTTTTGAGGCAAGATTTGTAGTAAGGGTGGCCACACCCTTGGGTATAGTTGCGACTATTCTTATATCTTCTGAGCTTTGTGCTGGTCCATTTATATGACTTGCATTTGAATCATTTTGCTGAAGATTTGAATAAATTAATTGTTGACGATGATGTTCGTTAAATACTCTTTTTGTGCGTTTTATTGGCGGTTCGTCGTTATCAGCACCATTTTGATCACACTCCGTTGCTTGTTGATAATTTGGTGTGGAGGTCCTGATTTCCTCCACAACGGCGTCAGCGTCCTCATTATCATACCCTAAACTATTGCCATCTAACGTTTCCATTTTAATGCACACATCCGCATAATTAGTCAGGTCCTCAAAATCAAGACTGCTATCCAGACTATGTTCGTCGTCGCGTTCCTCTCGCAACATGTCAACGAGATAGCCCGTAGCGTTTTTTCTAGCACCATTATAGCGCATGCCTATTTGTGACTCCAGAAACAACATGTGGTTGTAATATTTCCACTGTGGTGGCTCTGCCTCCGGATCCTGCTTCTTGCGCAGCGCATACTTGTTGTGTTCACGTCGAAATATATCGTTCAGACACTTCCACTTGCGACGCACTTCATCCTCTGAAAGAAATTTCCATGATAATGTTGTAATGTAAATTAATGATCAGAGAAATATAAAATAAATCGCATGCGATAATTTTAGTGGGTGAGTAATAGAAATAATGTGTATAGGTCTAAAAATATGCCTACATTACAGGCCGTCTCCACTTTGTGAATCGGAATATTTCATTTTATGCGATCCGTTCAATTGAATTTCATAAAATCCAGATTTCATGATATCATTTTTAGGTGGGCATTTCATTTTGAAAATTTCGTCGAGCAGTGGCCGAATCGACGTTTCCGTGAACGTACAACTCTTCATGTGAAATTGTGTTAATCGAATGCAATTCAATGACGAGTTGAATGCGATTCCATGACGAATTCTACGTTCACGTAAATGACGATTCGGCCCCAGATTGGTTCCGATCAACTCGCTTATAATTGGAACTTTTATAGTTCCTAAAAATTCTACAGATTCAGGTTTTTTTTCCTTGATTTCCTTTTATCCATTCTGACAGTTCGACCGAGCTTCTCTCAAGTGACTTAACCTGTATTAATAAACCTTGCACGGACCGTTCGAACAAAGGCGAAAAAAGAGTGCTTTCCTCTCAAGTGAGCTTACCTATATTAATCAACCTTGAGCTTAACTTATGCTTACATCCCAGCGGCAAATTTACGGAGCACTCCAATATTTCATACATGAAAGGCAGGACACTTGTGTAATGTGATTCATATATGAGTTTGTATGTGAAGTAACATACGGGAGTAGAAAGCTTGACTACTCGTTGGCATATTTTGTAATCGAAAATGTAGCCCGTCTTCTAAAAGTAAGTTGCAAGTGGATACGAACATATCGCACTCTATCTACAAAACAGACACAACTCAAAATTTACAAATTTTTACTTTTAATGTTAAACTATTCGTAGTGATTACCTCCATCAAACCATATCAAAATTGTTCACTCATCTTCTCAGTCTTTAATTAAAAAAAAAAATCATTTTGTCTCTTCGTTTTGTATGGAGACCCTTGAAAAAAAAAATTCTTTTTTGCTTCTCCTGAAAATTTTGAGTTGTGTCTCTTTTGTAGATAGTGTGCGATATGTACATTACCGTCTACGAGTGTATTGCCTCTCATCGATGAAATGTATTGCCCATTTGGCCCTGGTCAAGGTTCATTAATACAGGTTAAGTCACTTGAGAGAAGCTCGGTCGAACTGTCAAAATGGATAAAAGGAAATCAAGAAAAAAAAACCTGAATCTGTACAATTTTTAGCTAACAGCAAGGTTCATTAATACAGGTTAAGTCACTTGAGAGAAGCTCGGTCGAACTGTCAGAATGGATAAAAGGAAATAAAAAAAAAACCTGAATCTGTACAATTTTTAGCTAAAAAGAGTGCTTTTCTCTCAAGTGACTTAACCTATATTAATGAACATTGGCTAACAGCTACTTTGACTGTTCGAGCAAAGGCAGAAAAAGAGTGCTTTTCTCTCAAATGACTTAACCTATATTAATGAACATTGGCCCTGGTCATGAGCCCTGGGATGTTTTGGATTGAGCAGAGAGCGTATCTTTCTCTGGCTCTCATTGTAGTGTAAGCTTTTTTCTCTTTATCGGCTCCACCAAGCAGAGTAACTGTTTCAACTCTTTTTTTTAAAAGTGTTTATCTCGAGCTTTTTATTTTTTCTATTCTAATAAAAAAAAGTAATGTGTAATGGATATGGATTCTATGAATCGATAGCCTTATATAACCCTAAAGGAACAAACTAACTTGTTTTTAAAAACAACTAATTAAAAAACTAGTTTAAAATAAACCAGTATATGAACTACTTTGCATTATATTAAGGCGGCATCCACTTTAATTCTAAATAGTTTTTATTGTTTATATATGAAGTAATTGAAATACTACTTAAAAACAAGTGATTGATAAACTACTTTGAATTATATTAAGGCGGCAACTACTCTGATGTTGACATGTTTTAATTGCAAATTTTTATTAGATTACAAGTTTATATATATTTAACCATGTTATTTCATCAAATACTATTAACTTTAGGCAATCAGTAATAGTTTTCAATTGGTTATTTTAAAGTAATTAAAAAAATAGTTTAAATATAACTAATTTAACAAGTAGTTGAAAATATATGCGGACGAAAGTCATTTGACTTATTTAGCGCACATCACCATACAAAATATGTTAGTTCGTTCTATGGAAAAAAGTCTGAATTTGAACTAGTTGGGGTTGACAAAAAACTACTTTATCAACTACTTTTAAATTAGTTGATTTTCCTACAGGGAAGGTACTTGTGCCACATATATTAAGCTTAAATTAATAAATTTGTAACTTCATTAAGGGCCTCCGAGAGTTTTTCGAAGAAAAAAGGACACTTTAAAATTTTTTTTTTTAGAAGCTGTATTTTATTTTAGACCAAAATTTTTCACATTATTAAAGTGAGACTATTCAAGATTAATCCCTGAAATTGTAGTTCAAAAATATTAGTTGATAAGATAGAATGCCGCGAAAGACTTTAAATTTGCGGGAGCAAGATATCTGGAGACGGGTAGACCTAAAAAAAAATTTTTTTTCGGTTCAGTTAAGAGTTCTTGGGCGTTTAATCGTTGGTTTTTAAAAAACATTCATTTTTGGCAAAATGGCGGGCGTAGAAAGAAAATTTTCATTTTGTGTGCACAAAATTGAGGTCGTTCTAGGTTATAAATCAAAAAGTATGTTCCAAAAAAAAAAACGAACAATTTAACGCCCAAGAATTCTTTACTAAATCGAAAAAAAAATTTGTTTCAGATGAACCAGTCTTCAGATTTTTAAACCGAAAAATTTAAGGTCTTTCGCATTATTGTTTTTTTCTGCCTTATCGACGAATATTTTTGAACCAAAATTTGGTGGTCAAAAAAAAAACACTTTTTTCGACACTCATATTCTGGGATCTGAATTCAAGTAGATCTTAAATCCAAAAGGATATTGAAATCGGTGGAACCATCTGCCAGTGGTTTTGATTTAAAAAATCACTTTTTCGCCAAAAATCAACGGTTTTTCGCTGTAAGTTTTTATAAATTTGAAATAACTACCCGAAAATAGGGTGCAAATGAAAGGTATCTAAGACCCCAAAGTTCTGAATAGGAAGATTGTTAGAAAAAGCGATATAAATCTGCTATTTTTAGATAAATTTTAGAAAATTTAGTATTGTTCAATAACACTTGACGTAATATTGATGTAAATAAAAAAAATCAAAATAGTGGAATCACGAAGAGATTTCTTAAATTCAATTCAAAGACTTTCCAATGAGAATTCACTAAAAAAATAAATTCCACTATTTTGAATTTTTTTTATATCAATATATTACATCAAGTTTTTATAAACAATACTAAATTTTCTAAAATTTACAGAAAATTAGCAGATTCATGGCGATTTTTGTGATAAGTAAAAATACTTCTTTAATGAAAATTCATTAAAAATTGAATTTATGTTATTTTGATTTGTTTTTTTTTTTTTATACAGTGAAAGCTCCCATAGACGGACGCACTTATAAGCGGACATTTCCTATAAGCGGACACATTCTTGGGAACGAACAATTTTTGGTAGTGCCCACGACATTCCCACAAGCGGACATCTCTCATATGCGGACAAAAAGTAGGTTACCATCGGTGTCCGCTTATGAGAGCTTTCACTGTATATGTATCAAAAGATTACACCAAGTAATTTTTTTTACATACTATTTTGATTTTTTTTTTTTATGTATATATCAATAGATTACATCGTCTTTTTTAACAATACTAAATTTTCTAAAATTTACCTAAAATAGCAGATTTATAGCGCTTTTTGTGAAAAATACCAAAAATTCGGACAGAATTCTGACCACTATTGCACTAAAAAAATTCTCGAATCTAACAATTTTCCTATTCACAACTTTGGGGTCCTAGATACCTTTCGTTTGCACCCTACTTTTGGGTAGTTGTTTCAGATTGATAAAAACTTACGCCGAAAAACCGTTGATTTTTGGCGAAAAATTGACTTTTTTAAATCAAAACCGCTGGCAGCATACAGTCAAACCGATTTCGATATCCTTTTTTATTTAAGATCTTCTTGAATTCAGAATTAGTGTCGAAAAAAATATTTTTTACCGCTGAACAAAACGAACCACCTTATTATACATACTTTAATAATATAAAAAAAAAATTGGTCTAAAATAAAATACAGCTTCAAGAAAATTTTTTAAAAAGGTGTATTTTTTTCTTCGAAGGCTCTTAAGTTGTCGCCAAAAATGCTCCTTTACTATCAAAAAATGTTAAAAAAGCCTAAACTCTATTTTGCAGGATGAATGTCAAAAAAAATACGCCAAGTCTAGCCTGAAAAAGGCTAACTTGGCAACACTGAAGCGTACTCTATAAACGCGCCCTAAAGGTATTTGCTCGCCCCCCTCTTTATACTTCCACAACTCAAACCTTTAAACAAAAGCCTTACCTGTTGCTCTTGTCTGCGACATCACCTCAATCCACAGCTGCTTCTTCATCGCACGCGAGGTATATAACGGCGATTGTCTATTCCAGAGTGGCGTACGCTTACGCATACAATCAATTAAATTAAAAATATCCATCATCAGTTTTGATACAACTCCAAAAAAAAAAACAGAATAACTTAAATTAACTCAATTCAACAATACTTCTCAACATTAGCTCTGTTGTGAAGCGAATTCAACTACGTACAACTGGCGACTCAAGCAACTGCTTTAGCTACTCAAACCAACTGAACAAAACGTATGGTGGTGGTTTTCTAGCGACCATCGACTCAACAACTGCGCCTGACAAAACACAGAGCGAATGAGAGCACACTATAGTTTTTAAAGAGCACGCTATAATAAATGAGTATCCTATCATTTTTGTTGTTGCTACTTTGGTTTTTGCTACTATAGCGGCGATATGTATTTGTCGCTGATATAGGTAAATTTATAGAGTTGCCATTCTGAAACGAGTTTTTAAAGAATAAAATAAAATTTTTAAATAATTTATTAAATAGTTATTTATTGTTACTTCGAATTAATTTAGTTTTCATTTCTAACACTATGACGAAAAAGAAAACAAACACTTTTGTCAAAATAACAAGATTCTACGGTATAGGTTCGATACTATAATCAAAGGTGAGTAAAACCCTAGCGGGGTTTCGAGAGTTTGGCGACTGTTTCTTTTTTATGGCCCATTTAATATTGAGGGTTTTAGACGAGGAAGAAACCATCTTCTGTGTTCCTGTTCTGCGCTAGCCAGAAGAAGGCAAAAAGCATTCTTCTTTCATGAGCTTGACGACCTTTCAACGACTAACATCAGGCGTCTAACAGAGTTCATTAAGAGCTCGAAGTGGATCCATTTGGAATAAAGGCCTGTGTGCAGCAGTATCACAATGGACCTATCTGGTCTAAGTGAGCTGGTGTCTATAACTATGTATGCACCGGCTGCAACATGTCTATACTACTTAAAATGCTCAAAATGATCATTTTTTTTTAAGTGAAAAATATTGATTTTAGGTCTGTTTTCGCAATTTTTCGACGATAACTACTAAGCTAAGCAAGTTTTTGACCCAATACTTTCCAAAAAATTGTAGGCAGAAGAATAATGAACAGCTCTTGTCAACTTTCTAATGTAATCTTAACAGATCAACAGTAAATAAAAAGCTCAAAGAGATAATTTTTTAAGTGAAAAATATCGATTTTAAAGGCTGTTTTCGCAATTTTCCAACGATAACTCCTAAACTTAGCAAATGTTTAGACCCATATCTTTGGAAAAATTGTAGCCGGAAAAATACTAAACAACTCTTGTCAACATACGTATGTAATCTGAACAGGTGAACAGTACTTAACCCTCTGCAGCTAACATCGTAGTCTCACGGACACCGAAAATCAAAACTTCGTAGCCAAATTCGAACCAAATATTTTAAAAAACAACGTACATATTTTATTTAAATGTTTTTTCTTATGTTAGTCTAAAATGTATTTGCTGTTATTTGCTGGAATAAGGTCAATAAAGTTACAGTCAGAAACTTCGTCAAAAGAAATCAGTTTGACAGTGAGGTCTGCTAGACCCCACGTCAGTTATATTGTTCAATTTGGAGCACATCAGCTACAGAGGGTTAAAAAGCCCAAAAAAGATATTTTTTTTAAATAAAAAATATCGATTTGTAGTGCTGTTTTTGTGATTTTTTAACGATAACTCTTAAACTAAGCAATTTTTTTTGATTTTTGTCTGGAGGCGGACAGATAGGCAAATGGGGAAATTTAGTGCTCAATTTAAAAATCTTTAAAAAAATAGTAGTTTTTTGACATTAGGAGCCAATCAATAATCATTCATCATTGAAATTTCACAAAAAGCCATAAATTTACATACTATGATTTGAATTTTCACGAAGTTTGAAGAGTATTTTGTTCCAAACGACGCAAATATCAAACTGCAATATAATGCTATTATGTACTTTATTGTGAATAAATTTCAAACTTTTTAACCAGTGCCCACCAGAGATATTTGAACCTCAAATTCAGCAAATTTCGCAAAATACAAATTTTTAAGAGGCTGTAAACAAAAAGTTGACTCATCAATTTTGTTTATGAGTGTTATGTTATAATGTTTGTTTAAACAAATTAAAAAAGTATTTATGTCTATGCAACTAGTTGAAATGTACTAAAGAAAACAAAAATTATGACTGCAACTTACTGCTTTCTATACAAATAAAAAAATCTTAAAGTTATAAGATATCAACTTTTGAACTTTTGATATCAGCTTTTTAATATGGAGAAACTTTTTTATATACATCTCTTAAATGTCAGATTTAACTATTTTAACTATGTTACAAAATTTTAGTCTTATACAACCAAAACCGTCTGAAAATAGAATTTTTGTATATATTTTTGGGCGGTAAAAGAGGGTGTGGCAACATTTTTTATTAAACGAGATATTAACCGTAATCACAGAAGTTGTAAATTTGGAGGCCTTAGGTGCTACCGTTCCTAAGATCTTAAGATACCTACCCGAACGAATGGTTTTATGTATACAGATGGGCGGTAAGAGTAGGCGTGGCGAAATTTATGTATATATATATATATATATATATATATAGTAACCACCACTTGGTCACATGAAACATGTACAACTCAGGAATTATAATAATTTCTGAAAAATGGGCGTAGTTATAGTTCTACCACGCCCATTTTTAGTACAGCTGCCGACAGTAACCATACAAACAAAATCTGATATATAGCCTTTTTATTGATTTGTGGGTGGTAATAGAGGGTGGGGCAATTTTTTTTTTTTTTTATTATTAGAGTTTTTAGTCTTGACAACAAATGTCGTAAATTTGGTGCCTTCCTGAGATTTTAACGGACACCAACCCGCACTAGATAGATATGAGATATATTTCAACTTAATTCAAGAGAGCCTGGCTTAATTCAAACAAGCGGAAAACATTTTAATTTTTTTTTTAATTTATTTACAGACTACTGTTACAATTTTAATTAATTTTTACCATTCTTTCAAAGAAACTGCTGATTACAATAAAGAGTCAAAATTATAATGAGTTATAAAAATATTCTTTTAACTATCGTTAAATTATCATAATAAAGTCTCAGTTGTAAATATAAGCTAAAACTAACGTAATTATTGCATTTTTGTTGATTCGGTTATACAAATTATGTATTTATGTATTTTATGTATTTACAAATTATTATGACCATCATTTAAACTGGCTTAACGACCTTTGTAATGTTATTCTTACCAGTTCATATAAATGTTACAGCTCTTCTCTACCTGCCTGTAGATTGTCATACCTAAGTTAATTACATTTCTCTCGTATTGAATTCAAACTATTTCTTACAACAACAACAACACAACGGCAAAGCAATACAACGAAACTACCAGCTGCACACAACAGCAGCATAATTAACGAATTGCTGGCAACCCTTATGAAGTAATCGCTTTTCTCTCCTCTCTTCTATATTATTGCTGTTGCGCTGGCTAAATACTTTTTTATTGCTTGCGATTTCGAAGGCAGCGATATTTAACGAAACTTGTTCACCAGCACTTTATCGCTCTCCACAGCGTCGTGCTTCACGCAGGGTGTCAGTGATGCGTTGCTTACGTGTGTGGTAGGAACGAGTAACGCTATATAACGAAGAAAATAACAATTAGAAATTTGCACAACAATGCCACCAAAAAGATGTAAGACACCGAATGCAAAGCAAGATCTTATAAATAGCACACCGCAACTCATTAAATTATTGGAAGAAAGACCGCTGCTATGGGATACATCCGATCCGAATTTCTATAATTTACCGGAGCGCGCCGAATATTGGCGCGATATAGCGCAACAAATGTACTCAAACTATGATGAATGCAATGCGGAGGACAAGAAACAAATGAGTGAGTAGAAAAGAAAATGAGTGTAAATTTATTGATTTTACCAACAGCCAGACAGTGTGGTTTTTTGAAAATAAATACAATGCTGGCGATAAGTGGTCTGAGTCAGTAATACAGGGTTGTACAATTAAAGAAAAACAAATAGCTAAAAAATTAATTTTATTAAAAAGTTTAGATATATAATATATAAAACGTTTAACAGTTGAAGTCCTAATTATATGCCTATTGATCATTAATTATCTATAAATGAGCCGTTATATTGGGAAGTGGAATAAGTTCACTTTTAAAAATCTATGAGTTAATGCTCATTTCAGTTAAATATAAGTGTCTCCATTACAGGGTTGATAAATGAGTTTTTAAATTTGGTATACAAATTTAGGAAAAATTGTACTAAATGAAAAAGAAAATATATAGAGTAAAATATTTTTTTATAAATTAAAATGTATGTGTTTTTAACAACTCAGTTCATAAACTTTATGAACAAAAAATACAGAGCAAATTAGAAAACAATGGTATTATCTACTGTTGGTCATTCAAAATTTTCAATATTGTGTCAGAAATTCCTTGTGATGTGCAATCAACGATTGGAAATGATTCTCAAAATCTGTCAATACATCTCTTATATAAGTTCTAACAATCAAAGCAAGATTTGTTGATATAGTTTGGAGTTTTTGACAGTGTCACTATTATGTCCACTATTAAGGAATAGTAATTGTTTTTGCAATATGCCTGAATTGATTTTACGCTTTCAAGTGCAAAGACTTTTTTTTAATTTTTTGAGATTTAAGTCTATTTGTCTTAGTTTTTTGATAATTTTTTAATCACTTAACAATTGTCTCTACAAATGCCTCTGCAAATTGTCGCTGCACATAAGCGCTTTGGAAAGCAAGTTTGATGTTTTGGAGAGAAAACGCTTTTGTGAAAATTTCAGGTTTTACTGCGTCGGTGTCTTGTATTAACCTTTAAATTGCTAATAATATAAAGGGATTGTCAAAATAACAATGCTCAAAACAAGAATAACAACGGTTGTTAGAAAGAGATACATATATTTGACAATCTCATGTCGTAAGTAAATCATCAGGGGTGAAAGAATATGTAAACAATGCTACATTTTTAAAGTGTTGCATTTTGTTCAGTTTTGAAACTGGCAATGTGCCAATTAAAAAAAAACAACAATTTTCATTAAGTGAAATAAAATGTACAGAAAACGTTTTGGTAGTAGAAAAGTAGGGAAAATGTTAAATTGTACTGAAAATATCTTCACTGCCCCCTTATATATTTTTTATTACACATTTAATGGATCCTGTTTTCGCCATATATAAACCAAAAGAACCTTGCTGTAAAATGTTTTCGAAGGAATGATCCTGTTTTCGCCATATATAAACCAAAAGAACCTTGCTGTAAAATGTTTTCGAAGGAATAGTTTTTTCCCTTTTTTGAAAGTGGAGTAAGTCAATTCCAAACAATCACAAGTAAAAGAAGTTTTTAAACGTTAGAATTTGTTTTAGAAAATTCCATTTTAACGTAGAAAATTCGCACAAAGGGAAGAAAAAGAAAAAACGTTTCATACTATTTCTCTTGATACTTCTAGAAAAGGAAAAAAAGTTTTATAAAATTGTTTATCTTCACATTACGAAAATGGTCAAAATAGTGAAAAACATTTTAGCATTTCAGCACATTAAATGCAAAGACCCTCATCCGGACTATAGATATAGATATAGATATAGATATAGACATAGACATATATATATGTATATATAGATATAGATATAGATATAGATATAGATATAGATATAGATATAGATATAGATATAGATATAGATATAGATATAGATATAGATATAGATATAGATATAGATATAGATATAGATACAGATATAGATATAGATATAGGTATAGATATAGATATAGATATAGATATAGATATAGATATAGATATAGATATAGATATAGATATAGATATAGATATAGATATAGATATAGATATAGATATAGATATAGATATAGATATAGAGATAGATACAGATATAGATATAGATATAGGTATAGATATAGATATAGATATAGATAAAGATATAGATATAGATATAGATATAGATATAGATATAGATATAGATATAGATATAGATATAGATATAGATACAGATATAGATATAGATATAGGTATAGATATAGATATAGATATAGATATAGATATGGATATAGATATAGATATAGATATAGATATAGATATAGATATAGATATAGATATAGATATGGATATAGATATAGATATAGATATAGATACAGATATAGATATAGGTATAGATATAGATATAGATATAGATATAGATATAGATATAGATATAGATATAGATATACAGCTGCGAGCATTGAAATAGTAGTGGGTACAAACATTTCATACTTTTTCCGACTGTGAAAAATTTAAAATAATTTTGCCAACGGATGCATTGAAAAAGTAAAGTGTACTATCCCAACTATCACTACATTCAAAATGTTTTGATTTACATATTCACAATATATGATTTTTATATAAAAATATTAAATTTGATGAAAATTACATGGAGCAATAAAATAGTAGTATATAAGAAAAAGTGTTATTTAGGGAACAATAATGTATTTCTAGAAGTTCTATTTATCTTTTAGTATACTACAGAATTAGTATTTGGTAGCATGGCCTTTATTTTTAATTACGGCTGAGCACCGTCTCCCCATGGAGTCAACAAGGGTCTCGCATCTCTTAAGAGGTATATTTTGCCATCCACGCTGAACCACGTACCAAAGCTCGTTGTTGTTTTTTGGCTTAGCATCCCATACAGCTTTCTTAACATCAGCCCAAAGATTTTCAATAGGATTGAGGTCAGGACTCTGAGCTGGCCAGTCCACAACCTCAACTTCATTAACCCGAAACCATTCCTTTGCCAGTCTACTCGTATGTTTCGGGTCATTATCCTGCTGGAATGTCCATATCAGCGGCATGTTTTCTTCAGCAAATGGCAACATGACATTTTTGAGTATATTGACGTACCCGTGCTGATCCATGATGCTATCAATCCTGTGAATCGGACCAACTTCAATGTTTTTGTGGTGAACCGAGGGTCATATTCCGTATTAGGGGGGCGTCTCACATACTCGCGAGACCCTTTGCCGCCATACAGCACAATTTTGGATTCATCTGTCCAGAGTATATTCCTCCACTTTTCTATAGGCCAAGTTAGATGCTCTTGTGCAAACTGAAGACGACGTGTTATGTGGTTTTTCTTTAGCAGAGGAACCTTACGAGGACTGCGAGCGTATAAATTATGTTCTCGAAGTCTTCTTCTTACTGTATGAACACCACAGGGCAAGTTTAGTTCATCTCGTATCTCCACAGCCGACATTGTTGGACGAATTTTAGCACACCTTACAATTTTCCTGATGGCAACCTTCGATAAAATTGGCTTTCCACCTCTTTTTTCATCCTTTTCTTTATACAAAATTGCATTGCGGATCATTGTATAGGAACAGCCGATGAGTTTTTCTACTTCCTTGTAGGTTTTACCGCTTTTTATAAGTTTTTGTATCATCGCTCGTTTTTCTACACTGCAATGCTTTCCGCGGCCCACTAAAGGATGCAGATTCATAAATTTTTATTTTTCACTGCTCAAATTATAAGAAATAACAACAAAACTTACTTTTTGTGTATTCAAAATAAATATTTTGACGTTAAAACAAAATCTTTACACGATTTCCTTGCTTACTACTATTTTAATGCTCGCTCAGAAAAGCAGATAACACAATTCAAGCTGTTCTACAAAATAACTGTAAGCTTCTGACATTTTTAAATTGTGTGCAACAGGGATGTAACCTATAAGGCCATATCATTTTAGTACTGGCCGGCATCATTATACTAAAGGGTACAAAATATGTAGCAAAATTTGTTTTGCGAATACGCACTACTATTTCAATGCTCGGCACTGTAGATATAGATATAGATATAGATATAGATATAGATATAGATATAGATATAGATACAGATATAGATATAGATATAGGTATAGATATAGATATAGATATAGATATAGATATAGATATAGATATAGATATAGATATAGATATAGATATAGATATAGATATAGATATAGATATAGATATAGATATAGATATAGATATAGATATAGATATAGATATAGATATAGATATAGATATAGATATAGATATAGATATAGATATAGATATAGATATAGATATAGATATAGATATAGATATAGATATAGATATAGATATAGATATAGATATAGATATAGATATAGATATAGATATAGATATAGATATGGATATAGATATAGATATAGATATAGATATAGATATAGATATAGATATAGATACAGATATAGATATAGATATAGATATAGGTATAGATATAGATATAGATATAGATATACAGCCGTGGACACATAAATAGCACAAAAATACATGTAGGGAGTTTCACATAAATTTAAATAAAATACATAGAGGAAAACAAGAATTTATTTCATGGTATTTAAGTTTAAACATTAAAAATTTAAATTCAGTGGTAACTTTGTAATTACGAATTAAAAATTAGAAAATCAATGAAAACCCCGTATATTGCTCCTTAGCTGAGGTGGACGTATAAATAGCACAATTTGGATTCTGAAAGATAGACATATTGATTTATTTTTATTTTACAATGAGCTTACGAATATGCTTACTAGTACTTGGTACTGCATCCCGAGTTGTCCAAAACAGCCCGACATCTTCATCCCATACTCTCCACAAGCTTCCTAACCCTATCCTTCGGAATAGAGTACCAAGCCATCTTAATTCCACTCATAACTCATTTTAATTTCGAAAATTTTTGTTGCTTATGCTGACCTTCACTTTATTCTATAAATTTCTATGGGATTGAGGCCTGGGCTTTAAGCCGACCAATTCAAAATATTTATTTTTTCCTTTTTTAGCCAATCAACCACAATCTTTGCAGTGTGTTTTATATTATTATTGTGCATAAAAGTCCACTTAATAGGCATGTTCTCAACTGCAAATGGTTCCATCTGGTTATTAAGAATATCTAAATACATATTTTTGTCCATTATTCCTGGTATAGGAAAAATTGGCCCAACGCCGTGCCAGGAAAAAGCTCCCCAAGACATTAAATTCCCTTCTCCATGCTTTAATGATTTTTTTGTATACTTCGGATTAAACTCTTTGCGTTTGGGGCGCCGAACAAACGTTTTTCAATCTGGTCCAACCCTATTAAATTTAGTTTCGTTAGTCCAGAGCACGTTCTTCCAAAATTGGTCTTCTTTATTCCCATGGACCCTTACACACGCTAAAGGATCCTTTAAATTTTTTTTTTGCTTAGAGCGGCTTTCTTCGGCTAATGCGTTCATAAAAATTAGCTTCATGTAGTCTCCTAGATATAAGTTTTCTTGAAACATTTAGGTTATTTCCTTCATTTGTTTCCCTCATAATTTGCTTTGCTGACTTGAGAGGATCAGCCTAACTTTTGCAACTATGAGTCTATCAGTAGAAGCGGTGGTTTTACGCGGTCTAGGATTGCGCGGCTTATTCTCGAAATTATTTGAACCATTTGATGCAACCAGCTTGAGTGCATTATAGACCATTTTTCGTGAAATTTTGAGAATATCTGCGATTTCAGATGGTTTTTTGCCTTTTCGACTTAGTTCGTGAATTATAGACCTTTTTTCCGGAATGCAATGTATACCACTACACATTTTATTTAGAATCGGCGAAATTAAATGAATAAAGCTCTAAAATGTTTACAAGATCCCGATCTTGTTATCTTTTATTCACCAAATAACATGTGTGCTATTTATATGACCACAGCAGATCGTACATGCCTATACACAAAGAGATGGCCTGAGCAAATAAAAGTAAGTAACGGTACATCTCTCTCGGAGTTTTAAGCAACGTCACACTGGAGTCTCAAAAAATTATAACTACAGTTAATGACTGCATTATTAGGTTCAAACGAAACGTTTAAAAAATAAGTTGGCATCTGTGCTGTTTATGTGTCCATGGCTGTAGATATAGATATAGATATAGATATAGATATAGATATAGATATAGATATAGATATAGATATAGATATAGATATAGATATAGATATAGATAGATATATATATAGATATAGATAAAGATATAGATATAGATATAGATATAGATATAGATATAGATATAGATATAGATATAGATATAGATATAGATATAGATATAGATATAGATATAGATATAGATATAGATATAGATATAGATATAGATATAGATATAGATATAGATATAGATATAGATATAGATATAGATATAGATATAGATATAGATATAGATATAGATATAGATATAGATATAGATATAGATATAGATATAGATATAGATATAGATATAGATATAGATATAGATATAGATATAGATATAGATATAGATATAGATATAGATATAGATATAGATATAGATATAGATATAGATATAGATATAGATATAGATATAGATATAGATATAGATATAGATATAGATATAGATATAGATATAGATATAGATATAGATATAGATATAGATATAGATATAGATATAGACATAGATATATATATATATATATATATATAGATATATATATAGATATAGATATAGATATAGATATAGATATAGATATAGATATAGATATAGATATAGATATAGATATAGATATAGATATAGATATAGATATAGATATAGATATAGATATAGATATAGATATAGATATAGATATAGATATAGATATAGATATAGATATAGATATAGATATAGATATAGATATAGATATAGATATAGATATAGATATAGATATAGATATAGATATAGATATAGATATAGATATAGATATAGATATAGATATAGATATAGATACAGATATAGATATAGATATAGATACAGATACAGATACAGATACAGATACAGATACAGATACAGATGTAGATGTAGATATAGATATAGATACAGATATATAGATACAGATATAGATATAGATAGATATGTAGAGGTTTTCGACTACGGCAAGTATTCTATTTTGATATATTTCGAAATCAGAGGGCGCTGTTGTACAATCTAAAAAAAAACCACAATATCTGCAAATAATTGCTACCAATTTATAACTAGTGCTATATTGTAATATTTTATTTTATTTTATTTTCTCAAATAGTATTACAAATAAAGGCACGCTGGAGACATGTACGTACGGCCTATGTACGCCACAAAAAGGTACCGAATCTCAAGAAAACCAGCTATATATACGATAAAGAAATGGCCTTTTATTCCAGTCAAGGACGAAGTGCTTTTACCTCATTTCATGGAATCGGGGAAGAAAATTATTCCCGTAAATTATCAAAAGTTAAACACGTAGAGAGCAACGACGATGAATTAACTGATGCGGAAATGGAATGCAATGAATCGATAAAACAACATCGCATAGAACGAAAGTCGAGATCAAAGTCAACAAAAGTCGAAAATTCGCCGTCTCAGAACAATTCAATTGATGAAATATATCATGAAATTTTGGTACAAGAATCGGATGCTAGCAACACAGAAGATGATGGATTCTCCTATATGTATGAATTCGACGGTGAGGAGGGAGAACAACGTAATAGTTTAAATAACTCACCTACTGCTACTGAAAGTATAAAACTAGAAACATTTCACCCTATGGAACAAAACTCTTCTGCATTGATGAATGATGATGATACTGTAGAAGATGAACAAAATAAACAGAGCTCTGCTCTACCGATGGTACAAATTCCTGTCGATACTCACGAACTGGTTGAAGAAATGGTACCAGCCAAACCAAAAAGTAGCAAAAAAAATATAGTAATGAAGTCTGCGAAAAATCTCATAACAACTACGATCGATATTGATGACGACCAGTGCTTTTTTGATTCGCTAAAACCCGCCCTAAGTGATCTAAATGAAGATGAAAAAATGGATTTTCGCATTGAGGTTATGTCAATTCTAAGAGACATAAAGAGAATGTAGTGTTATGTTGCGGCCACATAATGTATTTTCGTTTATATATTTAGATTTAAATAGTTGTAAAATAAGTTTTTGAATTAAAAAAAAAAGACGAAAGAAGTATTCAGTATAATTTAAAAATAAAATTGTTTTCATTAACTAATCAAAGAGGATTTTGTACGAGGGTAAAGAAAAGATTGGGTGTTTTGAAAGTCTTGCAAATAAATTGAATTCAATTCACCGTATTTATTTGCCGTATTCATCAGACATTTCCACTTCCGACTACTACTTGTTTCGATTGATGACCCATGACCTGGCTGAGCAGCATTTTCGTTCATATAAAAAGCCAAACAAAATTTATCGATTCGTGGATAGCCTCAAAAGCCGTGCCCATTTTTCGCACGTTAAAATAAACCCAAACAAGTATGCGCGTTAGCATAAGGTCAGAGCTTCTGACCACGAAGCGAAGGTTGTTTAGTGGTCCTAACTGCAGTTGAAATTTTGTGCTTTTTTTTGTTAAATTAAAAATATTTGCAATCAGACAGGCAGTTTTTGGTTTTTTTTTAAGAAAAATTGAAAATAAGTTATATAAATAAAGACCAAATTATATAATCGATTGATGATTTCTTTGAATACACAATAAAGTCCTTGTGGCATCAATCCTATGGAATAAATTGGAAGATCTTTACTACGCTTGTTTTCAGGTTTGTTCGCTTTGATGCAAGGGAGGCAATGGTGAGATGGTAGCACGTTCAACTTGCAGTCGAATTGTACGCGGTTCGATGCGAGTACGGAAAGGGAAAAGTGCATTATTTCCCGACACAAGTTTTTCAAATTTTTTTCTTTTAAATATTTATAAATAAAAATATAATTAACAAAAAAATAAAACAGCAAGATTTGTCGTATGTGCTATGAGGATCGAGCCTGGGTACTACTTAAGTCATCAAATTAAAATAATAAAAATTCTTAATAACCATCTCTGTCACGAAAGTAAAAAAAAACTGCGATCTAATTCTGTACGTGAATATGGAACTTTTCAGTAACTGTTTATAAACAAAAGGGACAATTAATATTTCGCATGATATCGTCATGTTGAAAATACTAGTTGGCTTTATGAAAAGAAGACAGTTCTTGAACTAATACTGGTATGAAGGCAGACTGCTTGTTAACAATTTGGTTGCACTGAAGGATGAAATTAGCAATCTTCCCAGAAATTCCATTTTTGGGTAAAAGTTTCACTGCTACCGTGCGTATGTATGTACTGATTTTTCTTAAGTCAACAGCTATAGAAATTAGTATATGGTCTGAAATTGAGTTATCATCCAACGCCACTACATAGTTACAATTAATTAGATCAGTGATAATATGATCAATTATTGTTGCAATGCAATTTCTCTTCCTTGTGTTCACTTCCTAATCCAAATTATTTAAACAGACAAAACTAGTGCTATAAATACTGTAAAAGTATCGGATTATTATTTAACGAATTGATTTTAAAGTCCCCTACATTAATAGAGTTCTTGTTTTTTAGAATTTAATTTTTAAAGGTTTTTATAAAAGTAGCAATATCTGGCCAACAATTTTCTACTAATAAGAAATTTCAAATTCTATTTTTAAGTTTTGTTTCTCACTGCAGCTCAATTAATCATTTATCTCTGGTACTTTTGTTTACTTTTCGTATTATTTATAATTGAAAAAACTTCTAAACACATATTTAATGGTTGTTAAATTTAATTTGAAGAAGGCATTTTTTTTCTGCATGTAAATAAAGGGTGTTTTTTTAGAAATATAGAACTTTAAGTTGGCAACACTGTTTTAACTGGCGGCCATTTTGACAGCTGTCAAGTGATTTGTATTTAGTTTGGTTTGGCATTTCAACATGAATATACTGAATATATACAACGCTTCCAAATTGTGCAACTTTATTTTGAAAATAATGGTTTTGTACGAAATACATATCGCGCAATCCATCTATTTTACAGTCAATATAATCGTATATCAGAGCAATTAATTCGACTAACTATGGACCGTTTTGCATCACGCTTACTCTAAATGATAATACGCATCCACACAGGCGTCGTACAGAAGAAGCCATTGCTGCTGTAGAGCGTAACGTAGAGCAAGACCCGAATCAGTCTATCCGTCATCGCGCACAGCAATTGGAAATGTGTCCATCCACTTTATGGAAGACTTTGCGGAAAGATCTTGGATTGCGTACTTAAAAAACCCAACTCGTGCAAGAATTGAAGCCACACAATCACCTAACAAGGCGTAGATTCGGTGAATGGGTCCAAAACAAGATTGCCGTTGATGCCGATTTTCATAAGAGGATTTTGTTCTTTTATCACTCTTGCAGATACTCCTCAAGTGTATGTTGAGACACCGTTGCATCCAGAAAAACTGACTGTTTGGTATGCTTTATGGGCTGGTGTAATCATTGGTCCGTACTTCATAAAAAAACGATGCTAGCCAGAACATTACAGTCAATGGTGACCGCTTTAGAGCCATGATTACTGACTTTTTCGTTTCTCAATTGAACAACCATGATGTGCAGGAGCTGTGGTTTCAACAAGACGGCGCAACATGTCACACAGTTCGTGCCATAATTGATTTACTGAAGGAAACGTTTGCTAACCGCATAATTTCACGTTCCGGACCCGTTAATTGGCCTCCAAGATCGTGCGATTCAACGCCGCTAGACTATTTTCTGTGGGGATATGTGAAGTCGCTAGTTTACGCCGCAACTGCAAAAATATATATATATAACGAAATACCCATGGAGAAAAATGTCTGCATCAGCCCACAAAATCCTTTATCATGGAGAAGTCATTGTCATTAAATATCAGTTAGTACCACTTGGAGATCTATCGGAGGAAGCTCAGTAAAAAAGAAATAAGGATTCCGGATTTTATAGAGTATATAATACCAGAAATTTGTTACGCAATGGCACAAATGAAGATCTTTTTAATATATTATTGACAACGTTAGATCCGCTCATCTCTAGCATGCGACATCAATGGAAAATGGAACACCTGAACTTAGATAAAGAAGCTAAAGAGCTACTACAGGACGAAAATATTTCAGAACTGAGTACGGAATATTTGCAAGCAATATATCAACCAAATAAATAATAATTAAAAAATGATTTTTCTTCGTTTAGTAAGATACTAGCTGAATACCCCGCTTAACTCGGCAGTTGATATAAATAATTTTCGATTTCATTCGTCGATTTGAAAAAACTTTTCATAAACTTTAGAAGAAATTTTGTGTGCATCTTTCGAGCCGGTAACTTTCGTAAATGTAGCTTCAACATCTGAAAATTATGAGAAAAAGTTGGAGAAATCGTGATTTGTGTGTGCGTGCCGCCAATCGCTTGCAAAAATATATCTTTAAATTTTATATTGTATTCGATAGATTGCACATTTTTGAAAAAAAGCAGAGCAAAAACGAATTCATAGCAATTCGCTAGCAAACTGGACAAAAAATAAATAAGCATTGAAAATAGAAATTGAAATGTCAAAACAAGGCCCACTTACGACGCAACTGACTTGCGCATGTGTTAATGCGTACTCAAATACCACAGAATTCGGCATCAGCTGTCCTGATTTGCGAAAAAAGAAAGTGGAATATAAATTCACGTAAAAAAGAAGAGAAGATATTTATCACCCTTCGGGCTTTGCTCCGTTTTACTGTATTTTGTAGTACAGCGCCCTCTGGGGTTCAAGATATAGCAAAATACATAGCGCCAAAAGACTCACCGCACCACTTATAAACCACTTATAAAAATTCTACTCATCGGATGAGTTTTTTTGAGTTTTTTGCGATATTTGTACAACAGTGCCCTCGGGTTTTCGAGATAGAATACAAAAATAACGCCAAAGCCCTTTCCATACTCGATAATCAAATCCTATATATCCGATATACAAATTTTTATCTAAATCGGATGAGCGGTTTTTGGGTGTCTCACGATTTCTTGAGTGATTAGTAATACAGCACCATCTGGTGTTTAAGATAGCGCAGAAAAAAAAGTCCAAGATACCCACTGTATCCGAAAACTCCTATGTAAAAATTTGCACGCAAAACGGATGCGCAGCTAGGAGTTTTTCGACATTTTTAATACATTTGTACTGCAGTGTCCTCTGGTGTTCCATATAGAACAAAATAGATAAGTCATAAAAACTACAGTACCCGAAATCGGATGGATGGTTTCGGAGATAAACTATAATAACAAAATTCGTGGAACCCGATCACAGCGCCACCTACCGGGTCCAATTGCGAATCTGAACCATCCAGGGATCTACTTAAGCACACACAGAAAATTTCATCAAAATCGGTGCAGCCCTGTAGGAACAGTTTTATAACATGCACACGTACAAATTGTACAACAGCGCCCTCTAGTTTTCGAAACAGAGCAAAAGAGATAACGCCAAAACAGTTGCCCTACACGAAAATCCGTTAGTAAAATTTTTCATCCAAATCGGATGAGCGGCTTTCTACTTTTCCACGATTTCTTTAGAGATTTGTAATACAGCGCCGTCTGGTGTTCAAGATAGAACTGAGTAGATAAGTCATAAAAACTCACCGGATCCGAAAACCTCTGTATACAATTTTTCATGCAAATCGGATGAGCGGTTTCGAAGATAAACTATAAAAACCAAATGCCTTAAACACGATCGCAGCTTCACCTACAGGGTCCAATTGTGAATCTGAACTATTAAGCGATCCACTCAAACACACCCAAAAAATTTCATCAAAATCAGTGCAGCCGTTAAGGAACAGTTCAATAACATACACACGTACAAATTGCACAACAGCGCCCTCTAGTTTAGAGAAAGAGCAAAAAAGATAGAACCAGAACCCTCTTGCCGTACTCGAAAATCGCTATTTACAAATTTCCATCCAAATCGGATGAGCAGTTTTGGGGTTTTTCAAGATTTCCTAAGATTAGTACTAAAGCGCCCTCTGGATTTCAAGATAGCACAGAAAAAAAAAGTCCAAAATACTCATCGTATCAGAAAACCCCTATTCTCCAATTATCATACTAACCGGATGCACGGTTTAAGAGTTTTTCGAGGTTTTTCAAAATATTTGTACTACAGCGCCCTCTGGTGTTCGAGAGAGAATAGAGTAGATAAGTCAAAAAATTCAGCGTGTCCGAGAACCTCTACATACAAAACTTCATGCGAATCGGATGAGCGGTTTTGGACTTTTTCGACTTTTTTACAATATTTCTACTACAGCGCCCTCTGGTGTTCAAGATAGAATCTAGTTTATAAATCATAAAAACTCACCGTTTCCGAAAACCTCTATATACCAACTTTCATGCAAATCGTATGACCGACTTGGAATTTTTTCGACTTTTTTTAAAATATTTGTACTACAGCGCCCTCTGGTGTTCAAGATAGAACAATGTATATAAGCCATAAAAACTCATCGTTTCCGAAAACCTCTATATACCAACTTTCATGCAAAACGGATAAACGGCTTAGGAGTTTTTCGAGGTTTTTCAAAATATTTGTACTACAGCGCCCTCTGGTGTTCGAGATAGAACAGAGTAGATAAATTATTAAAACTCATCGTATCCGAAAACTTCTACATACAAATTTTCATGCAAATCGTATGAACGGTTTCGGAGATAAGCTAAAAAAAAAGAATGCCTGGAACCCGATCGCAGCGCCCCTTACCGGGTCCAACCTTTTTTACTGGATAAAAGTAACCTATATGTTGACCGGAGATATAAGGAACCTGGATGTCAAGTTTCATTGAAATCCATCCAGTGGTTTTCGCGTCTGTCGAACTGACAGACAGACAGACAGACAAAAATTTTAAAAATGCGATTTTCGGACTCAGCGTCATTCAAAACGCCCCTCGCAAAAGGAATTTTAAAAAAATATTTCAGGTACAGATTTTTTTTTCTACAATTTTTTATATATATATAGATAGATATAGATTAATTTCTTTCATTCATTCATATAAGTTTCTTCTTTTATATTATTTCATTTTTGTTTTTATATCAATTTTTTGCAAGCAAATTTATCTCAAGATTTCCTTATGAAAAAATCTGCCTGAAAACATTTTTTCATATTCAAAACAAATCCTAATGTTTTGCTGTTCATTGAGACACCCTGTAGCAAGATGCTTGTTTGACAAGGTAGAGAGTCGCTCATTTATTGCCTGCGCGTTAGTTGTTGCTCGCCTGTGTTTGCAAGTGGTTGTGTTTGTTGTCTCTCATTCTTTGAGTAATTGTTTCTACTATATTATTGTTAGCGATGGCTAAACCGGTGTCGGCGGGCTATTTATTATACACACAAAGCTCAAACAAGCGTTCCATACGCTTCAACATGCGCCATCTCTTGTCGTTGGTGCATGAGCAGCCAATATTGTGGCTGGTATCGCACACTAACTATCGCAGCAGCAAGCAGCGTCAAAAGGCTTGGTATGAAATCGCTCGTGCTCTCGACAAAGAATTCGAAACGCTGGAGAAGAACGAACAGAAACGCATTGTTCTGGCAATAATAAAACGTTGGAAAAACGTGCGCGATACTTTCTTCAATGCTCTGCGCAATAATCGCACGCGTCCCTATATCTACGAGCAAGAGTTGAAATTTTTGCTGAGCGTACGTAGCGACTTGCATCGCAAACATACCGCCAAGAAGGCAGAAGCAAAAACTAATAATACTAGTGAAAGCGATGGTAATGTTTCGGAGCAGAAGTACCGGCGCGAAATAGCATTAGCTGATCCATTGATAGTGTCGGACGATGAGGCGACAAGCAGTACAGATTCTGACGCTGCGACGACTACATCTCACCAAAATGATGATAGTGGTGCACATTATTTCGGCCTCTCATCGCAGCAGGAAGCGTCTATGCGTCAGGATCAATCATTTTTTGATTCCATCAAACCTACTGTGCGTACCCTGAGCGAAGAGCGAAAGTTCGATTTCCGGATTGAGGTGATGCGGCTGTTGAAACGCATCAAAGCACGTCAAAATGAAACGAGCGATTAAATTACTGCTTTTTTCTGCATTTCATTGACATCATAAACTAGAATTTAGCATTTTGCGAAAATTTATTGTATTAAATTAAATTTAAGATTTCATTTTTATCTAAAAATTTTAAATAAATTACACTTTACTTCTAAGGTTTCCATGCATTTGTTTTTATTTTGATTTCAGATAAAGGCTTCTCTCCAGCTCTTATGTAATGAGTCAAGTAAAATGTTGTACATATTTCTTGAATAAAAAAAGTAGTAAGAACCCAACAGGAAAGCGAGCGCTCCATTAGCGCATCTGAAGCGCTGCAGAAAAACAGTAGAGCGCTTCATTCTCTGTGTGTATAGCGCATTTTTTAACATAGTCATATCATCAGATGTATGCGCTCCGCTCCAGCTGTAGAAAATATGAAAACGTAGCGAGAGCCGAGCGCTTTGTTCTCCTTGTATTTGATATAAAAACGTAGCAAGCACCGGGCGCTATACGTAAATATTTAAAATTTTTAAAACAAAACAAAAAACAATCACCCAGTCACGAGTTTGAACCCGGGCATCTCGCTTACAAAGCAAGCACCCCAACCAGTATGCCATGGCCGCCACAATTTAGGTGTAAAATTTGGTTTATAATAACAGAAAAACTTATAAGCAACCTTTTAAAACAAAACAAAAACGAAAAATAATCGCAGCCAGCCAGGTTTGAACCGGAGCATTGCAATTACAAGGCAAACACGTCAACCAGTCTGCCACATCTCAATTGAAAAAAATTGTTTCTTAATAACAAATAACAGCAAGTTTGATAAAATCAAATCAAATTTGGTTTATTCACGTGAAACGATTAGGTGAATTTTTAAAATTTCTGAAATTAATTTTTTTTTTTTTACATTAATTAGGTTTATTTATTAAATTATATACCTTTGTAAGATTGTTGGTAATAACATTATATTTGCCTTTATTTTCTACTCTTTTCTTTCTTCTATATCATATCTTGAATTTTTATTACATCCTGATACAACTGTTCTATCTTTCTCGCTATTTGCTTGTAGTTGCGTGTTTGTCACTTATATGTAATATCAATTTTTTTGAAAAATAATAGTAATTATGGTGCTTGCGAAAACAAAAAAGTATTGATTATGCAAACAGTATCGGGGATTTAAAGTTGCACATTTCAAGGCCAGAAGCCTCAACGGTTCTAAGCTTGACTATGTAAGGTATGTTTTTGAAAGTTCGCTTGTAGATATTTTATGTGTTTCTGAAACATGGTTTATCAATGATGTGAATGATTCATATTATAAACTAAATAAATACGAACTGCTGAGAAACGATAGGTTAAATTATAGAGGTGGGGGAGTTGCCATATACTATAAGTCGTCTTTGAATTGTAAAGTCATTAGTAAATCTGTTGATGTTGGTGTTGAGTTCCTAAATATACAAATTTGTGATCGTAATAGTTCAAAAGTCTGTCTGTCTTGTGTCTATAACTTCAATCGCAGTAATAATATGCAGCCTTATTTTGATTCGTTATCAACATGCTTAATAGATAATGATTTCTTTGTTGTATGTGGGGACTTCAATGTTAATTTGCTTGTTAATGACAACGTTACTATACAAAGTTTTATGAAGAATTGACTCGTGCTGGGTTATCGATTGTTAATAGTAGTACGCCTACTAGGTTTGCTAATAACGCTAACCCTAGTTTACTGGATCTTTTCATAACTTCTGACGCATCTTCAGTGTTATTTTTTGAACAAATATCATTTGTTAGTGACCATGTTCTAATTTTTTGTTTTGATCTAATTAATGCATTATTTGATCTACATGTTCCACTTCGTACTGCTCGTTCTGTTAACAATTTATGTCCGTGGTTCACTCAACATGTTAAGATGGCCATAAAAAAACGAAACCAGGCATACACTAAATGGAAAAGGTTTCCGATTGTTCTGTACTGGGATGCATATAAGACAGCTCGAAATGAGGCCAATTCGGTTGTTAAGGCTGCCAAGAAAAATTTTTACAAGTCAAAAGTTGATGTGACACTTTCCTCTAAGCAACTTTGGAAAAATTTAAAACAAATTGGAGTGTGCAACAAACAGTTGCCAAAGTGTCAAATTGATCCAGATGGTCTTAATAACTTTTTTGTCTCTGACACACTGCCCGTTGTAAACTGTAATCAAATCAGAACGAATCCTGTCAATAATATAAGCGATTTTGAGTTTTCTAACGTATCGGAATACGAAGTAGCCAGGTCTATATTAAGAATTGAATCCAGTGCTCTTGGAGAAGATGGTATAAATATTAGGTTTCTTCAAATAATTTTGCCTTACATTTTAAGTCCGTTAACGCACATCATTAACCACTGCTTTACCAGCTCATGCTATCCTAAAATGTGGAAAGTAGCAACAATTATTCCCATTGCAAAAAAAGCTAGAGCATCTGAACCGTCTGACTTTCGGCCTATAAGCTTGTTATCATCTCTTTCTAAAGTCTGTGAGTCGCTAATGGCAGATCAGATCTCGCATTACCTTTGCGTTAATAAGCTCCTGTCTCCCTTTCAGTCTGGTTTTCGTTCTGGACATAGTTGCTCAACTGCAGTTGCTAAAATCTTAGACGACATTCGAATATCCTTTGATAAAGAACATCTTACCTTACTCTGCCTTTTGGATTTTATTTTACGTTCAAAGCTTGAGTCATTCTTTAGCTTTTCTTCGACTGCAGTCAAACTTATTAAAAATTATCTAAATGGGAGATCCCAAAGAGTGAAGATTGACAGTAGTTACTCGAATTATAAATACCTTAACAGCGGAGTGCCACAGGGCTCAGTTCTTGGGCCACTTTTCTTTGCAATCTTTATTAATGATATCTTTACCATTCCGAAAAATGTAATAATGCATGCATATGCGGATGATCTCCAGCTTTATATGTCTAGTCTCCAATAGGTCTCAGCGAAGATCTTTACTTCAGAGTTAATGAAGACCTAGATTCAATTAATAAGTGGGCGTTAAGTAACAAGCTAAAACTAAATCCGTTAAAATCTTTTGTGTTGCCAATTTCAAAAAGTCGTTACTCAGATGAAGATATCCCAGCTGTATATATAAGTATGTACTACACCACTGAAGTCTGTTGAAAAAATAACCAACCTTGGGTATCGGATTAACACATCACTTTCATGTGTAGACCATATTAACTATGTTGTAAGTAAAATCTACTTTTTTTTTTTTTTTTTTTTTTTTTAAAACATGCAATAACAATAGAGTTCAGCTACTACAGCTTTATCACAGCTTTGTCTTAAGAAATCTGCGAATGACTGCTCAGATCACACCAACAGAAACTCGCCGTAAACTAGTAATACAGTTGATTATGCCTTTTATAAATTATTTTGAAGTGGTTTTTAGTAATCTAGATTCACATTCGTTACATAAACTGCAAGTAGCGTTAAACTATGCGGCCCGTTATGTGTATGGACTCAGAAGATTTAGCCATGTTACTGGTCTAAGCAACCGTATACTAGGATGCAATATAGAAAATTATTTAAAAGCAAGAAATTGTATATTTCTGCATAAGCTGATACACTCAAGAACTCCAAACTATCTATATTCTAAACTTCAGTTTTGTTTATTATCTAGAAGCTTAAATCTTGTAGTTCCTCGCTTTAAATATCTGAACTCCTCAAGACTTTTTTTCGTAAGCACTATTAGACTGTGGAACTCCTTGCCGAGGTATCTTAAATCTATTTCAAATGCACAATACTTCAAGCAATTAATATTTGCACATTTTTCTTAAATTCTCGTTTCTCTTTTACTTTCTCGCTTTTTTTTTCTTTTCTACGTTTCACATTTTTTCTTTAATACTTCACTTCAGTTTATATAAGTTCGTGTTGATTTCATTATTTTAATTAATTTAAATTGATTTTAGAATTAAACTTAAGTAATTTTTTAAATATAAATGTAATATCTTTGTTTCTTTCTCATTATGATTTTATTCTTGTTCGAGATATATAGTATACTATTTTATTGTACGCAAAAGAATAACTCTTTCTTATGTACTAATTATATAATAAATGAAAATTACAATTTAAATTACAATTTAATATCTAAGCTTTCGGAAAGTGCTACAATAACAGCGCTTTACGAACAGCACTACTTGCAAGAAGAATGAAGCGCTCTTTATGTGCATACAAGTAATGCGCATTGAAATTTTTTGCTGCGAAAGTATTTTTGACAGCACACAAAAATAAAATAATTTTATTTTAATGAAATATATAACATTTCGTTGGAAATCGATCTGCGGAGAAATATGTCTCTGTCCTGTCTTCCAATCAGGATTGGCTGGGACAAAAGCTGTTGCAGTTAAGCAATAGAATTAAGCGTAACTAGCAGTGTCAGGGGTTCAGTCCGTATCAACATGATACGCTTGATACGAAGTTTGGAAATGTGCTACTCTGCTCTGCCTCCGGTGTATTTTAGTCTGCCCGTTAAAAAACTCTGTGTAAATACATATATACCTAACGAAACGTTCGTGCATTCTATAACCAGATTAACTTATGAATACTCTCTTTTCAAGATTGGGTACAAATTCAATTGACTTGCGGGCGAGTTAAGTATTTTAGATGGGAAAAGATAGATCAAATGTTGCATGTCCTTTTACCACAATACGACGTACCAACTACTTTGGTACTGCCCGACTTTGGTAGTTGCCCCATTATCCTTCTATTACAAGAACGAGTTGCAACGACTTGAAGCAAAGTGTTTGGTTTTTTTTTTTAAAAAAATTGAAAAAAAATTAAATATAACAGACGTTCGTCAGTTTAATTTTTACTTTTATTTTTTTTCGTCAGTTTTTAAATTTTAATGAGGGGAAAAAAACTTAAAATATCAAAATTATAAAACTCACTTGTAATTTGGCAGGCTAAATATATCCGATCTTTACCTTATTTTTCTTTCTAAAATGAGCCTTTTTTTTTGTTCTTCATCACTTGAATCACTAGAACTTGTATCCGATATGAAATACATGATTATTAAATGAAAATTAAATTAAATGAAAAATATTTTAATACGAAATTTCTTCTAGTCTGACAGTTCACATTCGAGGCAAATTTGAAGATGGTATTAAATTATCGATAAAAAGTCGTCTCGTCTTGTCATTGGATGCAACGACGTAGAAAGTGCCGATTTATCATTGAGGTGACAATGACAACGAGTCGACGACGACTTTGACAACGATTCTTATGGTAGGGGTGAATAGCTGTACATGCTAAGACTCAATTCAATAATAAACTTTCTTGAAAACGTTTTATTGCTTAGCGCCAAGTAAACTCACCAGAAGGATTTTCTAATTTTAATTTCGTATCACAACCTCTAAAAACTTAATGCTACGCATTCGAAAAAAGCTAAGTCTACTCAAAAAATTAAAAACAAACAAAAAACACATAAACGGCAGAATTTATTATTATAGAAAATAATCCAAATTCTCGGTTAGTCAGTGGTAATATGTGCATTTTAGTGGGTGCAGATTATACTAATTTGTAAGTTCAACAATTGAAATAATCGGGCGCGAAATGGCGCGTCAGTGCCTGAAATGTTTAAGTTGCAGGCTATTATCGATGGCTGGAGTGATGACGTTAGCGATGCACATCCCACAGATGTGGTTTGCATTCCACCCGAGATTGTGAATGAAATGACTGAAGAAGAAATACTTGATGACGATGAAATGCCAATTGACCAGCAAATCAATTTTTATTCGTCGAAATTTTAGACAGTTTTGAAGCTGACAATGAAAAAAAAAAAGAAAAATGATCCAAGAATGAGCACTGTGAGCAGTTCCATAGCCCAGACCCACAAACCACTGTGTAAATGTGGGAAGTGAAAATGGCGCAAACCGGTCAATATTCTGTATTCCCGAGAGCCTTAGTTAGAGGTTCCGTTTGAACAAGAGAAAAACGTTATTGCAAAAATAGCTGAAATCACCACGGAAGTGCATACATATTTTATTTTTTATTACATTGGCCATACGAACCAACGAGGCACTTACTAGAATATTTAATATCTTTCTTTAATTATTATTTTTTTTTTTTTAATAAAGGATGATTAATATTAAGCATCACTAATCATAAAATGCATTTGATTTGTTAAATCACACCTTATATTTATTTTTTTTATTGCATAACTATGCAAATAAACGCTTGACTGAATGAATTTCAATGCCTTGCATGGTTTTTGAAAAAATCATACTTTTCCGCATATGTAATATGCACAAAATGTGCAATAAACACTAAATCAATTATCGTATCAAAAAAATTTTGAGTTTTCTGAAAAATTGTCTACAATACATCCAAAAAATGTCTAAAAAATCATGATTTGAATTATATTAAGGCGGCATCCACTTTAATTCTAAATAGTTTTTATTGCATTATACATGAAGTAATTGAAACACTACTTTAAAACAAGTGATTGATAAACTACTTTCAATTATATTAAGGCGGCAACTACTCTGATTTTGACATGTTTTAATTGCAAATTTTTTTTAGATTACAAGTTTATATATATTTAACCAGGTTATTTCATCAAATATTATTAACTTTAGGCCATCAGTAATAGTTTTCACTTGGTTATTTTAAAGTAATTAAAAAAATAATTTAAATATAACTAGTTTAACAAGTAGTTGAAAATATATGCAGACGAAAGTCAATTGACTTATTTAGCGGACATCACCATACAAAATATGTTAGTTCGTTCTATGGAAAAAAGTCAGAATTTCAACTAGTTGTGGCTGACAAAAAACTGCTTTATCAACTACTTTTAAATTAGTTGATTTTCCTACAGGGAACTAACGAGTCCGCTGTGAGTACCCCTAATAAACAGTTATATAACGTTTTGCCATTTAAACTTATGTTGCGTTAAATATGTATTAACATGTTAATATATGGTGACAAAACGTAAACAAAACAGGCAAAGCAAAAATCGCAGCTGACAATCTGGAACTCCTCCCCTTCACTTTGCTTTCCTTTTATTAAATCCAGCACACATTTACTCACGCACCCGCTCTAACTCACTCTCTCTCTCTCTCTTTCCCATACACACACACAGCACTTTAGACGCGACTGTTTCGTTCTTCGTTTAATTTTTCGTTCAATTTGAGCGCTACAGCCGCCTCGTTGTCGCTGCTGTGCTACGGCAGTCTACGTTAGTAGCTATTAACGTGTGATCGTATTGTGTGTGTTGCAGCTTATTTTAGGTTGCCTAAAATTAATTTAATATTAAAAAAAAAAAACCAAAAATGCGACATGACTGCGTACGACATCATCACAATTGTATACGAAAACGCGAGGCTTACACTATAGAAGATTTCATTAAAGCCGTATATGCCCGACCGATGCTCTGGCAGCGACATCATACCGATTATCACAATCGCGACAAACGTGAGCTAGTCTGGAATGAGGTTGCCACATGTTTGTACAGCAACTATGATGACATGACAACGGCTGAGAAGCAAAAAATTGGTAAATAAGCAACAAATGATGAAATTAAAATAAATATTAATATATTTTTTTTTTTTTTTGAAATTTTTCTTTTAACAGTTGAATTGCTCACAAAGCGCTGGAAGAACACGCGCGATAGTTTTTTTCGAGCTCAGCGACGCAATCGTAAGCTAAATGGCAAACATGTTTTCATACCACATCCCAGAGCCTATATTTATCAGAAAGAATTGAATTTTTTGCTGCATAACCAAGACAAAGATAGTGATAAATTTGAAAATGAAGTTGGCAGTGACGACAGCAATGAAGCAAACACAAAATCGCCAGATGTAAGTAAGGACAAACATGAAGAGGATCCTATAATAATAGAATCTGATGATGATGATGATGATGCTGATGCTGATGCAAGCCATACTCCAAGTGGAAAGAAGCGCCGCTTAGTGGAAAAGACCATATTGACGGTTGAGAAACTGTTACCAACGGTCTCATGTGATCCTTCCAATTCTAATGAAGTTATTGATGTGCGCAGGAAAAAAACGTCGAATAATAACCAAGAATACAGTAAGGCCGCATTTTCTTCAATGGCGACCAAGTCAGCCTCACTGAAAAAAAAACGCAAAGAACGCGCTACATCAACTCCTAGTAAGCCGTCTAGATTAGCTGAAAAGCCAAAAACAGCTGAATCCGATCCGGATCAATCATTTTTCGACTCCATAAAGCCGGTTATACAAAACATGAGCATGGATCGGAAGTTGGACTTTCAGATAGAAATTTTAAAGCTGCTCAAAAATTTTAGATGCAAGCAATGAGTTTAAAGTTACATGGAATAATTTCGTTTTCACTTAAACTTAAAATTTGTATTAAGCCTTAAAAACGTTTAAAGTTTAGTTTTTATAGAAAAGCTTTAAGCATATTTTTCACTAAAATTAATGTATAGATTATTTCTAATAATAATATATTTGAATAATATTATTTAAATTAAAAAAACTACCAAAAATTAGAGACATTTTTTATTTAAATTTTGGCTATACAGGTTCAAAGGTATGCGTGAAAATAGGTCGGAATATTTTTTAAGGTACACTACGCGTCAGCAGTATACGTTCACTGCTTCAATGAAATACAAACCATTTTTTTCTTTTAAAGTGAGAGCGTTGGGGAAAAGTTTTTGTTGTTGTTTTTTCTTTAGTGTTTTCTTTTTATAACATGTTTGGTAAGGAGAAGTTGTAAATAAAGGAACCGTTAATTTTCTGTTGTTCTTTTAGCTTTGGCATTACAAAAATATGCACTTTTTGGTTTGTCATTAGAATAGGTTTATCCCATTAATTTGAAGAAATTGAATCGAAAATATATATTTTTTTTTTTAACTTAATTTATTTACTTTTGTTTTATTTAACACATTTTAAATAATGAGTGCTACCTTCTTTATTTAAAATAGTTTCATTAATCCGATTTGCATCGGAATCATAAAGTTGCTTCAAGTAGTACGAAGAAATTTTACTCCAAGCCACTTTAATGGCAGAAATGAGTGACTCTTTGTCTTCAAATTGTCGACTGGAGTCATACACTTTCCGAACTAACCAACCCCATACATTTTCCCCATAATCTTTAGGTCCGGTGAGTATGGATGCCATGACAACGGTTGAACATTTTTTCACTAATCCAGCTTGTAACGATACGTGCCGTATGAATAATAAGAGCGTTATCCTGTTGGTGTATCCATTCCAGGGGTCCAAAAATATTCTGAAATTTTGGGAAAGCTTGTTCTAGCATCGCTCTATACTCTATTTCCAGTCATTCAGCAAATTGGAAACTCCAGCTCAATGGTTTCAAAATATGTTATAGCCCCCCCAAACCAGTACACCTCCCTCGCCACCTATGGTGACGAGTTATAAAAAGTTCCTCTTTTCGTAAATCATGGAAGTTATAGGTTTAACCATCCGGTCCATACCAATTTAATTTCTTTTCGTCTGAGAAAACTACGTACTGGCACTCTCTACCAAGTCATGTAATTCTTACAAAAATTCAACCAATTTTCTGTCCGTTCAGGGTTTAGCGGCGGTTTTTTCTTAATCTTACCTAACTTTTGATGCTGAAAGACAAGTTTTGGGAGGTTACCGAATAATTGCTCTCTTATCTGCAGGTAATGCCACAGATTATGTACACCCTTTCATGTTTTTACCATAGCCGATTTTATTTTGCAAATAATTGCCTACTACGTTTTGACTTCTATCAACTTTTCTAGCGATTTCACGAGTACTTAAGTTTTGCTCTTTGTACACCTCAATTTTAACTTTTTTCTCCGAACTTAAAATTTTTCCACGTCCCATACTGCGACAAAATATTGTAACACCTTTTTTATAATTTCTTTAAATACCGATCTTTCTGAAACTCTGAAAGAAACTGAAGATGTTCACTGTGAACCTATTCTAATGACGCGGAATCAGCAAGTGTATATTTTTGTAATGCCAAAGCTAAGAGAACAACAGAAAATTAACGGTTCGTTTATGTACAATTTCTCTTTGCCCAAGGTTTATTAATATAGGTTAAGTCAATTGAGAGAAAAGCACTCTTTTTTCGCCTTTGCTCGAACTGTCAAAGTAGCTGTTAGCTAAAAATTGTACAGATTCAGGTTTTTTTTTCTTAATTTCCTTTTATCCATTCTGACAGTTCTACCGAGCTTCTCTCAAGTGCCTTAACCTATATTAATGAACCTTGTCTTTGAAGGGAGAGAGCGAGTACCCATAGTTGTCAAATCGAAATTGACAGCTCATAGAAAATCTACAAGTGCTTTCTGTTATCATCCGTTTTTCTTTCGTAGTCATTCGCAAAATTGGTTGGTTTTGACAATTATGGGTACTGAGAAGAGAGTGCGATCGGCCCTGCGATAACCTTATAAATGAACCTTGGTCTTTGCCTAACTTTTTATAATAAAACACTTAAGAACAACAAAAACAACAAAAATTTTTCCCTTACGCTCATTTTAAGAGAAACAATGGTTTGTATATCATTGAAGCTGTGAACCTATTCTGCTGACGCGGAGTGCATGATTCCAGTTTCTGATAGGGAAAAAGTAAGCAATTTTCTAAAATTAATTACTTGGGCCCTTTATTAGATATTAACATAAATTTTTTCTAAAGTTTTACATCTTTGAAGATTGAAAAAAATAATTTTCATAATTTGTATGAGTTATAGTTGGCGCCAAAGTGAAGTGCTCAAAAATCCGGTGTCCATATTCTTAAATAGGGATGCCTTCCACCCGGCAATCGACCATAATATTGGAAAAATTCAAGAAAGAAAAAATTGGAAAATATCAAAAAAAATCTACCACATTTTTGGACCTTTCTTGAGCTTTATCTTACGAAACGGAAATTTTCTTTTCTGATTCCGGGTGATAAAATTACTCATGTTAGGCCTGATTTAATCATATTTTAATAAAGTTAAAAATAAAAGTAATATTTTCTTTCAGTCAGATCTGGTTTTTAAATCCCAAAGCGTACTGCGTAAAGGGTATATTAGCTTTGTCATTCCGTTTGTAACGCCAAGAAAGAGGCGTGGCAGGTATAGAAAAATATATATATTTTTAATCAGCATCACCACCTGAGTCGGTTTCCGTGTGTACGCCTGTCTGTCCGTCTGTCTGTCGACAATTTTAAAGCTATCGCGATGAAATTCAAAATATAAGCTTCTTTTTATAAAAAATTAAGATCATGTTCGAAAATAAGCCAAATCGGATGAAAACCACGCTGTTCGAGACTTAAGAACAATACTTAGATTGCCTAGTTTTCTTTATTCTTACATATCATCTTTCTTTTTACAACCTGTTAGTAATTTCTTGATGAATACAAATGCTTTTAAGGTCGGCGCTAATATAATCAGACTTTTTATCAGAAGCGCCAACTTCAAAAAATTTGTATTCATCAAGAAATTAATAAGGGTATTCATGCAATGCCGAAAACGAGCCGAATATGCCGAAAATCGGAAAAACCGAAAACGCCGAATATGAACTGTCAAAATTTGTATGGAATCTGATATTCGGCATAGTTTCCAGTTTTCCGCACGATTTTGATAGCGCCGATTATTTTCGGCAACCAGTTGCTGCCACCTTTCAAATATTTTACATATATTTAATACAAATATTAAACCAATGTTGCCACTTTTTCAATGCAAATTCAAGAACAGCTGATTGATATACGGCATTCGCCGATAACTAAAAAAAGGTACCTCATGCAAAAACAGCGAATATTTTCCGATATTCGGCATCGGAAAATGTCCGGCATTGCATGAATACCATTACTATATTTATGATAATTAAACAAATAAGAAAAAATTCAAATAATAAGATTTCAGATATAATAATATGTTTAAATTAATTACCAAATATGACCAAGAAATTAAAGGGAAAATTATTTTTAAAATCATTTTTTACTTTGTAGTGATTTTGTAGTCGGTTGTTGTTTTTTTTTAAAAGTTTTTATTTCTTCCTCTTTAGAGAATATGATAAATTTTCGAAAAAAGTGTATAAACAACATAAATACAATTGTTCTGAAAAAATTTGTTCTATTGAATTCTGAAAGTTTGTTGGTTATTTCAAATATCTGTCTCTTAAATTTAAATTAGATGTCAAGTAGATGTTTGAAATTATTATACCCATTCTTGTAACGAGTTTTATTATCCTGGTGTCAATATAATTCGAGATATAGTGTTTTTCTTATATTGCCACGCCCCTTTTTTAAATAAGCGCCCACTTTTTTGAGCGTTATTCCCAATAATTGTGCCTACCCCTGTACTTTATTTCAGTACCCCAGCGTCAATATTAACTGAGATAGTGTTTATCTAGTATTGCCACGCCCATTTATAGAATAACGCCTACTTTATTGACCGTAATTTTTAATAATTCTGCCTACCCCTGTACTACAATAAATGTCAGTGCCCTAGTGTCAACATTATTCGAGATACACTGTTTTTCTAATATTCCATGCCCAGTAGTCGAATACCGCCCACTTTCTTGACCGTAATTTATGAATGATGCCTACCCTTTACCAAATTGCAGAACCATAGTATCAATATTATTCGAGATATATTCTTTTTCTAATATTGCCAAGCCCATTTGTCGAATTACGCCCATTTTCTTGCCCGTAATTTGTAATAATTGCGCCTACCCCTACACTAAATTGCAGTACCCTAGTGTCAATATTATTCGAGATACAGTAGTATCTAGTATTGCGAGATCTATTATTGCCACGCCCAGTTCTCGAATACCGCCCAATTTTGTACGGGCACCTCCATGCTTATGATATCTATCTGTTCCCCAAAAATTATGGCAATCAGGCATATGGTTTAGGAGTTATCGATGTACATACATTTAAAAAAAAAAAAAAAAAAAAAAAACAGAGAAACCGACGAACTTGAGAACCTCCTCCTTTTTGAAGTCGGTTAAAAATTAAATGCAATCTAAATTTACTAAAAAAAAAAAAATAAATCAGCCCTGATAAAATTTCCCCCTGAATTGAAAAAAAGAGTTTCACTTTTAGACAGTTGATAATGCTTTCAAAGATTTTTTTTCTTGTGATCTCAAAAGTTGTCGATGAATGCAAATATTTATGTTCAAATTATTCAAAAATTCCGTAAACAGTGTTGAAAATACAAAAATTTTCTTTTGACGTAGTATTACATCTTACAGCGCAGTTTGTATGGGGGTATTTTCACAAATTTCTTCAAGGTCATGCTAACGCTTTTTGGGGACACTTTAGGGCCTTATACAGCCTTTAATATTCATCGTACAAAGTTAAAATTTATGCCAAAATATCAGTTATTTTGTGCATAAAAGGAGTAGCTGACTTTGGATTTTGTCACTTCTTTAATAAAGCCACAAAAGATAGCAAAAGAAAAGAAGAAAAATTCACATTTTTGTATGAGAAAAAATGCATCGATGATTCAGTTGCTGCTGACGTGCCTATGCTTGTTTCTTTAGTTCAGTGGTTCTGAACAGGTCGTCCGTGAGCATTCCGCAAGGGACGGAGGCGAAGGCATAACTTAAAAGTTTGTAATTTTAGCTTTTTTAGGTATTTATGGTAGAAATAATTAAAAAAAAGGCAATTTTTTTGATTAAAGTATTTACTGTGTATTCCTGTTGCCAGATAATTTATAAATATTATTATTTTTTCTAGGTAATACTGAATATTTAATTGTACTGAAGTGTCGTTTTGTTGACAGATTTTATTTGATTTCAGAAAATGATAGCAAAGCGGAAGTATGATAGTAATTACATCAGATTCGGTTTTACTTCAATGTGTTTTATGCATTTAATGTGCAATTGTTCTTATCAACGAAGCCAAGTTCATGCCAATGTTTGTGAACGTCCGCGACAATTAAAGACATGAATGAATGAAGGTGATATGTCGCAATTATATATCATAGTTTCGTGAAAATAGAATTCAAAGTTTCACATTTGTACTGAAATGTATATTAAATCAAACTTTGTCAAGTAGTACATTTCTAAAATAGCCACAAACATGGTTGTTTTAAGTTTCAAAATTGTTTGTATGCACAGAAGATCCATGTATAGAACACCGAAAATGCGACATATCATCTTCATTCATTCATGTTATCAATTTTTTTGAAGGTAAATTAGTAAATCTAAAGAAATCGCTTCTTGAAGCCAGCGGAACACATTATGAATCTTCGAAAAATGCATTGACTACGTCGTTTCATATTTCAAAATTGATTGCGAAAGCAAAAAAAAAAAAAATTCCACACAACTGATGAATCTGTAATAAAAAATTATTGGCAAGTTTTAGGCACCGATGCTGAAATAAAAATACGAGAAATTGCCTTATCAAAAGACACGGTGAGGTTGCGTATTCAAAAAAATGTCAATAGATATCCGAGAACAAGTTGTGGACAATATAATAAAAGAGTCTATATTTTGTTATGTGTTATGTGGAAAAACTTGCTAGTTTTTGTACAGATGGAGCTCTTGCTATGCTTTGATCTCGGTCTGGTCTTACAGACTTAATAAAAAAAAAGACTCCATCAGTCATAGGAACACATTGCATGATTCATCGTCAAGCATTGTCAGCTACAACTCTTTCAGAGAGTCAGGTAAGAGCCTTGAAGATTTCTAGAGTCAAAAACCAGGTTATTTTAGTAAAATTTAAGATATCGCTTTGCGGTATTTTACTCGGTTTTCAACAACATAACTATGCTAGCAGGGATTCTCGGCGCTATTATTAATAGAAAACAAACACAGACATCGTTTGGATGCTAGGAATGATATGCGGGTAGCTTTGAGCAATATCGAACCAAAAATTCAGCAATAAGTCAGAAAAATGCAAGTCAAAAATCTCATTAATAATTTGTAAAATAATTTCGAACATATGAACATTTTTTATTTTTTTTTTTTAATAAATAGTTTTTGTTACCCATAATTTTGCTTATACTTTCTTTTTTCCAGATAATTACTTGGGTGGTCCTTTGTGGACCAACGGAAAACAGCTTAAGTGGACCGCCGTCGATAAAAGGTTAAGAACCACTGCTTTAGTTGGTGCCGAAATCTCGAACACAATATCGTGTTGTTTATTGAATAGAATTGTTTTATGAATTTCTCAGAGCTTTACAAGCAATGCATATGTATATAAATCCATGGCAGAATTATAAGGTAGGGTCGACTGGGAGAGGAATGGAGTAGAAAGCAGAATAAAGCTACATTGATGTCAAAATCAGCTGTTCATCGCGAATTTCTTTATGCTCACGTTTCGCAGTTGTTTTTAGGTTAAAACTGTTACAGGTTTTTTTTTGCAATTTTAAGACTTCTTTCACATTTTATAGTGTTTAGTACACTTTTTTTATAATATTTTCACTCAAATTAGCACAAATTTAACACCAGCGACCGCACTGTTTGCAACTTAAAAACATAAAATATTTTCTTCATTTGCAATTTCTACGAAATTCGTCGTTTTGACATATATGTTCCTTCTCATTATCCACTCTTCGTTGACGCGTGAGAGCACTCAGCGAAGCGGCCTTACCTTATCATTGTATCATGTATAAATCAGGGGTGCGCAAAAATATACATTCACATTTTTGTAATTGTATTGCAAAGCTTTTGTTTTAATAGTTTGCACTGAACGAAAAGCATGAGTTTGTTTATTCGTACGATCACTGCATTACGCGAGAATGATAGCTTGTCGTGTTTTATAAGGTTGCGAAAAACCTTAAAAAAGAATTGCAGCAAAAGAAATCGATTCCTTGGTTTCTTTATTGCTGCAATGTGTTTTTTGATTCGACTAAGCAATAAGCGTTCACTATGTTCGCAACCTTAGGCAACGCCGAATAGAGCGGCCGCAGCTTAATAGCATGAAGTTCGTACAACAACCGATCGTATCGAATGTACACACAAAAGCGTTAATAATATGTTGTCATATTTAATAAGGCAACGCAGAAGCGAGCGGCCGCAACCTTACATCATTAAGTTCACAAAGGGACTGATCATATTATTTTATTCAGTGTAAATAGTTTTCACCTCGACTAAAAAGCTTTTTCAATTGAAAGCTGTCGTAGACGTGTGAAAGCTATCCACCCATAGGCGGCCTTTTGCGTACTCCTGATATAAATGCTTGCGCTGATAAGAAGCTTTCAGTCTGCTGGCAGACTCCAATCATTTAAGGTAGCGCCGCTTTGTCCTCCTGATGCCTGAGAAAATAAGACGTTGCAATATGAAGAAGCGATGCATAGTTCATTATATACGTTTATATTTGTAATAATAAAAAACGCAGCGCTACTACATATAAATCATTATAGAAATCAAGAATCGTAACTGCTTATGTTGTTGTAATTAATACGTATGTATGTATGAAATATTTGCATACATATATTTCTTGCGTTTTTGTAGTTATTGTTTTTGTTAATCTTCAGCAAGATTAATACAATAAATAATACAAAAAGTTATATTATTACTATGCAGGTATACATGTACGGCGGCTGGCATGGTAGTAATGCTATTAAAAACTTCATTTATTTTTAAAATATCGCAATAAATTCGAATTATTTATTGAACTAATTTTACATACAAGGTGTCCCGCAATTGAGTGCAACTATTTATGGAGCTGAAAGTTTATGTCGAGCTGAGCAAAAAATTGTATGGGAGGGGGGTAGGGGGTCTATTTTCACATTCTTAGGAGCTACAGGGTTATTTAATATTTCACGACTTTGATTCACATTATAGCAGAAAATCTAACTTACATTAAACTTATTTTAATAGCTCATTTTAAAGGCAATGAAATCACCTTTCCAACGGTATATCAACAAACCCCACCAACTTAACCGTTACCGAGCTGTGATCGTGTGAAGATGAAATCAATCGGCTGAAACTACCAAATTTCAACTTTGAGTGCAAATTTTTCAGAATTTTGCGTAACAAATGAAAATTTTTTTTTAGATCAAATTTGTATTTTATTCAATTTTCTTTTCAATGACACCAAAAACATAAACATATCTTTAAAAATAAAAAGTTGGCTGTACTAAAAAAATTATACTTATTAGAAAACAATATTATCTACTGCATAAATAATTGTAATATCATTATTTATATCGATTCTCGAAACTGTTTCTTTTTTATATATGTACATATATTTTTTTTTTCGGTCACAAAATTAGAATTTTTTACCAGCCTCAACAATAAATTCAAGAAAAAATTTTAAGGTTATTTTTGAAAGAAATTGATGAAATTTTTGTTAAATTTTATGTAATATTTTGTTCAAATTAACGCCTATCCTGCTCAATTAACCCTGCCTTAAGCTTTCTAAAAATATATCTAAACTTTATAAATAAATATTAAAACTCTCTTTACTTGCTCATTTATAAAGTAAATTAATTTCTTAAGACAATATTATAATTTTTCATCTGAGGCTGAAATATACCTATTTCAAATTACTCTAAACAATTTTTTAATTTTCCAATGTTTTCCTTGAAAATATTCATGAATTACCTAGGATTTAATACAAATCCTCCATTCAACTTCTTATGTATGTACATATGTATGCGAACATAAAAAAAAATTCGTAGAACATGCAGAATGGTATACAACGCAATAGATAGAAAACAACAAAAGAGCTCATTTCGAGTCTCGGTAACATGTTTTCATTCAGACTTTTCTAATACATAGACGACAGCAATAACAATAACAAAACCAACAATAGATTACAACATCAGAAAATGTATGAAATTAATATTTGCTACGCAGTAAAATGTTGCTGTGCTGGGTCCCCGGACAGGTTTCCTTCAACATAACATGTTTACATGCGTGTGTGTGTGTGTGTGTGTCAGCTCGGCTTGGCTCGCCTGAATCCCGGGAGTGGGTGGTTGATATACGTTAGGATTTTTTATATTATGCAACTTTTAGGTTGTGCTCTATCTCGTTTACTCTGCCACAGTGGAGATTTTATCGTACCCGTCGTTGTCGGAACACACTAGATGATACATATAAATATTTACAAGGAAAGGCAATACTGCGCATGGCCGCTTTACCACTACTGGCATGGAAAAGATGTGAGGCTTTCGTTCTTTTTGCTGTTTACAAACATTCTAGAAGCTTGTTGTTGCTAGTGCAGCAACAGATTCATAAAAGTGGGTATGTGTGTGTGCTTGTGTGGCTGTAATATTTTGATCTATCGGAGAATCTTTGCTGAACAAACAAGGGATTTTATTACGAAGTTTGGCAACATTTCGAAACATAATTAGACAACGTTGTCAAATTTCAATGCATAACTCATTTAGGATTGCTTTAAAACAGGGACCGAAAATATTTGTTATTCTATATTTCACAGCAAAAAAAGTTGAACAATTTTAACCCAAAAATTTGAGGAATAAATTTTTAGGTTGACTAATAACAGTTATTTTTGTAATGAAATTTTTTCGATTAGTGTAAAAAATCTTAAAAAAAGTTAACATTTCGTTTTGGAATGGACTTCCCTCCTTGCTTAGGGAGTCTTAAGGAGAACGATACAAGTAGATGACGATACAAGTAGAAAGGTGAAGTCTGCGTATACTGAAATTGATAAACTCAAGTTACTGGCGAGCGATCTTTCTCAACTTAAAAGCTTTTCTCTTAAAAGTGATCTCCGATGCAGTATTGCATAATAGACTTTAAAACAAATAATTTTTGTTAATTTGAATTGAAGCATAAATACATTAAAAAAACTAATAAGAAAGCTAAAAGTGAAACTTTTTATTGATATTTCACACTAATAACCGAAAAAATTTAATTTCAGAAAATAACTGTTATAAGTCAACCTAAAAATTTATTGCTCAAAAATAAAAGTTATGTGGCAACCAAAAAAAAATATTTCTTAAAAATAACAGTTATTTATAACTTAAATGCATTTCAGCCGATTTTAATCATTAAATTTAACCAATTCCAAAAAAGTTGCATAACAGTTATGTCCCTGCTTTAAAATGGTATTCTACATTTTTAAGTGTAAAAATTCACAATAAAGATAAATTTAGCTCATTTTAGTTACTTCAGAGTCAGCCCTAATGAACTAATCCAAAAAAAAAAATTAAATTTGGTTGCTCGACCAATTTTAAAAAGTTAATATTTTTATTGACAAAATGAACTGTTTTTCAAAAGTTTTTTCTTCCTCTTTCAAAATGACGTACAAATTTTCTTTGCCTATACCTATGGCGATATATGGATTTGTGCTAACCCATTAAGTTCGGGTACGGCACAATTTTCATACGATGTTTGAGGTTTATTTTCTGCCATAAAAAAAAATTTAAATAAAAAATGCATAAAATTGCATAATAATTAATTTAAAAATCAATATGGCGCAATTTAAAATCAACAAAATTTCAATAAAGTTACTGAATCGATGCCATGCCATAATAGCTAGCAATAGGTTAGATTTTAAAAATTTAAGATAGCGGTTCCTATATGGTCTACCAAATTTCATAAACTGCTTCAAAATTACGACAAAATTTGTATGGGAGGTTTTTGAGGTTGCTTATTACGAATTTTTTTAGGTTAGATTCAAAGCAAAGAAAAAAAAAAAAGAAAAATATACCTTTTTATTGTGGTTTGGCGTCGATTCAGTTTTACTTTATTGATGCGAAAAATATTCACAAAAAAAACAAAAACTCAAAAATGTTGTTATTTCTTATTAAAGCCATGCATAGAACCATGGTGGCGGCCGTGGCGTAGTGGGTAGAGTGTGTGACTCTTACGCCAGAGAACCCAGGTTCGAATCCTCCATCTGACACAGAAAATTTTTTCAATTGAATTAATTTTTCTGTTCGGCCGTCACCTCTCTGCAGACAATGGCAAACCTCAGAGAGTAAAAACTGCCATGAAAAGCTTCTTGAGAACATAAGCCGTTCGGAGTCGGCATAAAGCTGGTAGGTTCAGTTCTCGATCATTTGTGTTCAAACATTTCACAACACACACACAACACAATTGATCATAAGAAGTTCGGTCAGAGTCCTTTCAAGGGCTGAAATGGCCATTTCGTTTTTTTTTTTTTTTTTTTTTATAGAAACATGGTAGAATAAAAGAAGGTATATGCATTTCAGACTTCGCTCTCTTTCTCATAGCCAAAATTGTCAAAATCAATACAAACCACTTTTTTGTTTACATTTTCCCAATTAAAGCTTTCTCATCGCTTTCAGATTTTCTATGAGCTTTGAAAATTATGGCAGTCTGCCTCTCCGAAATGCATCTACCTTCTCTTAATCTACCATTTATAGAACCATCCAAGCATACTAGTTATGTGCTGTTATTTTTTCTTATTGTATCCAAGGTTAATTAGATATAAGGTTGTCGCAAGGGAGAGAGCGAGTGCCCATAATTGTCAAATCGAAGTTGACAGCTCATAGAAAATCTGCAAGTGCTCTCTATTATCATCCGTTTTTCTTTAGTAGTCATTCGCATTACAGCCATATTCGGAAATAACTTTAAATAAAACTAATTTGCTTTTTGATTCTAGTGATGGGTAATCGTAAAGTTGAATAGTCGCATTTTCTGTAAAATAACAGCAATAACACTCCAGAGTTGCCGTTCTGTTTTTAATAAGTCACTACTAAGTAAAAGCATGTACTAAACTGACTATGATAATTGAATTAATAAAGTAGGCTTTAATTTTTTGGTTTTTTGCTAACTAAAGTCGACTTTAATGTGGGACTATGATTACCCGCCATTATTTTTATAAAGAACATTTCTTTCGTTCTTCTGTGCCAGTAAATCTTACGGTTGTATTCTAGTGTAGAATTTGAAAAAAATCAATTTTTTGCATATTTTTGAAGATTAAACCTTTATGAATATATCCTCTAAGCTCATGTTTTTTAAGTATCAATTATTTACGGAGTTATAGCTATTTTAGAGATGCCTGTAACTTTGACTGCCTGTAACTTTGCTCAAATTTTTAAAAGTGTTTTTCTCGAAACTATTTTTTCCAGCATGTTTGACATGATATCTCAAATTCTGATGGATCGATTACCTTAAAAATTAATGTGGGCCTTTTTTATATATCTCTCTATGACCCGGACTGAAATTATGTAAAAATTTTGTTTTGTAATATTTTTTAAAAAATTTAAAACTTTGAAAAAGTAAAAAAAAAAAATAATAATTTTTTCAAACTGTCGCCATTTTGCGATAAAAGATTTATTTTTCTTTCCGTAGTTCGGCATATACCCAGTGAACCAAAACTTCCGTTTTTGAATTCATTTATGAACCTTTTCGGGTAGAAACGTTCATTTTCGGCACTCATAAATGAACCCTTTTTATATCATTCGTCCGACTAAAATGCCTCTCAAAAACGAACCTTATTTTGTTCGCAAATGAGTTAAAAAAAGAACCATAAATTATCCTCTTTTTTGCTCGGACATGAGTTAAAAAAAGAACCATACGTATAAAAGTTATTTTTCGGCACTCGGAAATTAACCCTTTTTGAATCAATCGCCGGACGAAAATGCCTCTCAGAAACAAACTGTTTTTTCTTCGGAAATGAGTTCAAAAATTAACCATACAAAAGTTCTCTTTCGGCACTCGAAACCGAAACGAAATTGAACCCTTTTTGTATCAATCCTTGGACTGAATTGCAAACCTTTTTTTGTTTAATAATGAGTTAAAAAAAAGAACCTTTTTGAATTATTGCATTTGAATTGAATTATTGCATAATAATATTTATAATTACGTATCGATATTTTGTTAAAGATGAAATGATTATTACTAAAATTAGAGATCATATAAATCATTGGGTTAATAGGATTAATATACCTGGGCTGGAATTCACGCATTGTGTTTTTCATGATATTGATGTTTCAAAGGGGAAAAGGTGTGATTGTTTTAAAATTTGACAAACTTGCAAATTATATATGAAATATCAAAATAGTTAAGTTATTAATTGGGGCATTTACTTGATTACATTTTTGCATGGAATGTTTTCGTGGTTTTCATTCTATTTGGGCTTGATTTTAATTTTTGATAGAAATGTTGAAAATTTTCATACGTGTAGCAGTACATCCATCTCGCACTCGTAAAAAAGTTCATATGACGTTTGTACGAAGGTTAACATTTTCATTTTAAGTTCCTTTTTTTACCTGATTTCAGAATATAAAAAGTAACATTTATGATTCATTTGTGAACTCATATATGAACAAAAAATGGTTCGATTATGACAAATTGTTTCCTACTGATATGACAAAAAAAATTATTCTTTTTTGAACTCATTTCAGAATGCAAAAAAGAAACATAAATGATTCATTTCCGAACTCATTTATGAACAAAAAAGTGGTTCATTTACAAGGAAGTCTAACCTACTGAAATGATACAAAAATGATTCATTTTCGACTTAAAAGAAGTTTTTAATGAATTTCGCAAAATATGCACAATTTTTCTTTATGGAAAAAGCTTTCACGAATTTAATCTTTTATAACAAGCACTTTTAAGCGACAAAATAAAAAAGAAAAAATTAAAAAAAAAAATTCTAACCAAAAACGTTCGCAAAACTCTCACCTTACTCAAAACCTTCGCTTATGGTTCAGTGGGTAGCGACATTCTTACTAATAAAGAATCTTTTGTTATGATGCCTAAATCGTGTCAAGATGCAGGCGTCCTTTTTTGTTTTTTTTTTCAATTGTTTAGTTTTTATGTTTAATTTTTTTGTGTGTTTATTGAAATATTAATAAACATATAGCAAAAAAAAAAAAAAAATTAGAGTAAAAATATTTTAAGTTTTTTTTTATTTCATTTCAAGAAACGACCAAAATTTTTCCCTCTAGACTAGAATACTTTACTTTAAAGCTTTATAAAATTGTAAAATTTTTTCCAATAGAATTTTCGAAGAAGATTTGATCAAAAATGTGAAAAAATAAATATTTTTTAAAAAAATTTCTTATATTTCCAACTCTTTTAAAAAATGTATAATTTATTATGAATATTTGTAGTACAAATTATGTATAAATGTAAAATATGTTTGTTTTTCTTGTCTACAGAAAAATTGCGATTTAATTTAAAATGTAAGCTTTTTCTAATTCTTGTCAAAATATACATATTTACCTATCTTCAGCTACTGCTTGACCCATGTATTCGAAATTTAAATAAAAAAATGTCTAAAATATTTATTTTATATTTTATTTATTAAAACAAAATTATGTTATTACCATTAAAGACAATACATTCATAAAATTTTAGCAAAAAAATATGCGTAACCTTACCTTTCTTTAAAAAGTAAACATTAAAAGTTTTTAAGGTTTAATCAAAGTTTTAAGATATTTTAAAAACATAAACTGCATTCACCTTCCATACAACTAAAACTCATTGTTTGCCTCTGAAAGTTTTGAGTAGCTTCAAAACTTCAATCTGAAAGTCCAACTTCTGATCCATGCTCATATTCTGTATGACCGGCTTTATGGAGTCGAAAAATGATTGATCCGCATCGAATTCAGTAGTGTTTGGCTTCTCAACTAATTTAGACGGCTTATGAGGATTTGATTTGGTGCGCTCTTTGGTTTTTTCTTTCAATGAGGATGACACGGTCGCAGTTTGGGGCACTGGGACCTCACTATGTTCTCGATTATTAGTCAACGGCGTTGTCTTGGGTATATCAACAATTTCATTAGTATCAGAAATATCACATGGGCTGATGAGTGATAGAGATTTTTTAACCCTCAATAACGGTGTTTCCTCTACGCGACGCTTCTTTTTACTTGGAGTATTAATTGCATCACCATCATTATCATTATCGTTATCATTATTAACTTTATCATTATTAACGATATCATTATCGTTATCATCATCAACAGCTTCTATTTTTATAGGAGCTTCCTCTTTATGTTTTTCCTTGCTTGCTGTTGGCGATTTTGTATCCGCTTCATTGTTGTCATCGGTGCCAACTTCATTCTCGTATTCATCATTGCCATCATCTTGGGAATGCAGCAGAAAACTCAATTCTTTCTCATAAACATAGGTTTTGTGATGCTCTTCATTATTTCTATTTAACCTGTATTTGCGTCGATGGGCTCGAAAAAAACTATCGCGCGTGTTCTTCCAGCGCTTGGTGAGCACTACAACTGTTAAAAAAAAGAAGAAGAAAAAGGTAAAAAATAGCATTTATTACAATTTTATCAAAATTTTAAAGCTTATTTACCAGTTTTGTGCTTGTCTATTGCAGACATTGTATCAAATTTGCTATACAAACTTGTGGCAACCTCCTGCCATGCTAGCTCACGTTTGTCGCGATTAAAATAATCGGCATGATATCGCTCCCAGAGTATCGGACGCGCCTGTACGGCTTTAATGAAATCGCTCATCAAGTAACGCACAACGCGGTCACGTGTTTTTATTATAATTTGCTCTCGCATTTCCGTTTTTTTATTTTTTTTGTATTTAATTAATTTTAAACAAACAAAAAAACGCCGAAACACAAAACGACCGAACGTCGATAATTGCTAACGTAGACTGTCGTAGCACAACAGCGACAACGAGGCGGCTGTAGAGCGCAAATTGAAGAAAAAATTTAACGAAGAATACGTTTGTACAAAGTCTCAAGCTGAGTGCTGTGTGTGTGTTAGAGAGAGAGAGAGAGAGAGAGAGAGAGAGATACAGAGAGGGTGAGTGAGTGAGTGTTTCATGGATTTTGTGTGTAGAAAGGAGAGAGAGCAGACAAAGATTTCCATGAATATAATCAGCTGCGGTTTTTGCTTTAGGTGCTTTTTTCACGTTTTGTCGCCTTGTCGCCACAAATAAAAAACGCTATAAATGATTTTTAAAATGTCAGCAACGTAAATTATAAATCTTTCAAGTTACAATTTTATTTTCTTAGAATTTTTTAACTATCTTTTTAATTTCACAATTACCTGAGTGTTCATTTTTGCTGGAAATCGTTATATGAAAAAATTAGTTTAGGATTAAAATTTTGTTTTTTGAGGAGGAATTAGAAAAGAGTAACTTACAAGGAAAGGTCCCCAGGTGTCACTCACCGATTTGAATAATTTTTGGATATGTGAAAGAGGACAAAAATCTAAGGTCGACGTATTTTTTTATACGTGCTCAATCGATTGTTTACGGTTTCAAAATGACGTTTTAAAATCAGCGAAAATTTCGTTTTTTTGCCACAATTTCACTATTTTCCATAGAAATATATACAAATTTGGTATCAAACGAAAGGTATTTTAAAGTCACACATGATGACATCCATTTTGGAGAAATAAATTTCATTGTAATTTTGTTGTAGTTTTTAACAGTATTTAGTCGATATTATAAGGAGCGAATTTTCGAAATTGTTTCATTTTCATTTATATTTGATTTAAGAGAATTCTAAAAGTTTCCTTTTTTTTTTGTTTTTTTTTTTAATTTTTAAGCGTTTATATAAAATATTTTCTTTATTAAAATATGCATTTATTTTCTTAAAAAAAAATTTTTTTTTAGAGATGAAGACCACATCAAAAATTTTTGTTTTTTCTCCAAATTAGCATATGTATAAATATTTGATCGGAAAAGCTTATATATAACAGGGCTTCTATACAACTTTGTTTGTGCTTTTAACTTGTTTGCCCGAAGAGTGAGAAAAAACCATCGGAAATTTAAAAATATGACTTTCTATGTAAATATCTCCGTTAGTTTTCAACATATTTCACAAATTTTTTTTTTTTTGTTATAAAGTTTAATAAAAGTACTTGCAAAAAAATATTTTAACAATACCAATTACTGTACATTTGTATTTTTAATATTTTTTTTTTTCAAAAAAAGCTCGAAATATTTAATGTTTCCTCAAAAAATTACGTAAAATGTGTTTTTGTTGTAAAAATAATTTAAATTAAAAATTGCATTTTAAACTCCCTTTTACATGGCATGACATTTATTAGCAAAATTGGATTCAGTTTTAAACAAAAATTTATTAACTATTAACTATTTCTATTATAAAAAAACAAGGGTATACCCTTGCGATTTTATTGATGAAATTATTTTTTTTAAAATGTTATTTTTATAATTTTTATAAAAGAGTATAACTTCAAAAATAATTTATTTGGAAAAAATATCCCAATATTCTTTTCCAATCAAAAGTTATTACTATAAACCTATTTTCATACCATGTGGATCTGTATTAACAAAATTCCTTTTCTGTTAATTATTAAGTTTCTATATTTTGAAAATTTTAAAAGAAACAAATATTGTATATATTTCTATGAAAAATAGTGAAATTGTGGCAAAAAAACGAAAGTTTCGCTGATATTAAAACGTCATTTTGAAACAGTAAACTATCGATTGAGCACGTATAAAAAAAACAATCGACCTTAGATTTTTGTCCTCTATCACATATCCAAAAATTATTCAAATCGGTTAGTGACACCTGAGGGCCTTTTCTTGATAGTTTAAAAATTTCAGAATCATTAAAACAAAAAAAAAATAAATATTGTTTTCGAGCAGGGTTGATAAATCACTTTCAATTTGGTATGAATACATCAAGAAAATTGTACACAATAAAGTATAATAAGCCAGGTAGACTATTAGAGTTGAGTTCCGAGAAAGAAATACTATGTCAGATACTAATATGCTGTCAAAATCAGCTTCAATATATAATTTTGTAAGATAACAATTATTTTTTGCGAATTTATTAAAATTATTTGAATATTTGGTTAATTTTAAATAATTTCTTCTACGACTTAATTCATAAAATACTAATCATGCCTAATTAAAGTTAATATTACCCTTCAACTTTTCTCTTGCACTCTATTTTCATTTGAAAAGACAGATTTTTACTAAAGATATGGTTACCGACACGATATGGTCTTTTGACGGTTTTTACTAAAATAATCAATTGTAATTTTTGTAACTATACAATTTGCTAAAAAACAAAAAAAAATCTTGAAAATGTGCTGTTAGCTCTTGAAAGTTTTGTTTTAATATTTGTTGTTTTACAAACTAATGGTTGTTACTGTTATTTGTGAGAGCTGTTATTTGTGAGAGTTCCAAAATATGAAAGTACAGCAAATAAAAAAAAAAAAAACGAAATGGCCATTTCAGCCCTTGAAAGGACTTTGACCGAGCTTCTTATGATCAATTGTGTTGTGTGTGTGATGTGAAATGTTTGCACACAAATAATCGAAAGAACTGGACCTACATGTTGTACGCCGACTCCGAACGGCTTATGCTCTCAAGAAGCTTTTCATGGCAGTTTGTACTCTCTGAGGTTTGCCATTGTCTGCAGAGAGGTGACGGCCGAACAGAAAAATTAATTCAATTGAAAAAACTTTCTGTGTCGGATGGAGGATTCGAACCTGGGTTCTCTGGCGTAAGAGTCACACACTCTACCCACTACTCCACGGCCGCCACACCAAATAGTACACAATACAATACAATAGAACAGTACACCAAATAGTTTTGAAAAATAAATAAAATTAAACCAACAAATAAAATATTTCCCAATTCCCGTAAATTAATCGATTCTAAAAAGAATTATCAACAGCATGTGAGATGTATTCTTTCAACTGGTAGTGATATAAAATGGAAAATTCAGTGTGTTGTTCTTTTATCTACCTGTAATGGTTAATCACCTTTTGCCGGAATTGAGTAGGTAGAATCGTAATAATTAGTAATAGTTTTTGACCATTTCAATTATCTATATATTAATACGCAAGCAAACAAGTTTGTGATCCCTTTTTCCCTGTGTTAACTTCAACATATTTACATAAAACTAATATTGATGAAAAGGTATTTTCAAGTAGATGTGCCTAATATAATTTTAATTCGAATATATTGTCGTTAAGATAGGTAAAACTAAGCAAATATAAAAACCCTTTTATCCTAATGGGATGAAGCCAACAACTATTAAACATTGTTGCTGTAGCACAAGTTTCATTAATATAGGTTAAGTCACTTGAGAGAAAAGCACTCTTTTTGCGCCTTTGCTCGAACTGTCAAAGTAGCTGTTAGCTAAAAATTGTACAGATTCAGGTTTTTTTTTTCTTGATTTCCTTTTATCCATTCTGACAGTTCGACCGAGCTTCTCTCAAGTGACTTAACCTATATTAATGAATCTTGACCTATATTAATGAACCTTGCTGTAGCATACACGAGCAATACACTCAAAATAGAAAATCAACAAATAACTTTTGTTGGACGTATATTGACAAAAATTTATCAAACCAACCTAGGTTTTTGTCAATTTGATAAAAATTGTTTATATTGACAAAACCCTAGGTTAATTTGACAAATTTTTATCAATATGCGTCCAACAAAAGTTTTTTGTTGATTTTTTATTTTGAGTGTAGTAGAATGCGAAAGAGTCGCAGGCACTTCAAGAGAGCTGTGCATCATTATTGTTGTTGTTGGAGCTTTCTCTTGATTTCTCTCTCAAAAAAAAAATATTTGCCACCGCGTCAACGTCAAAAAAAAAACTGTTAAACTGCTGCTTGCTTCATATAACACATGGAAAGACATTTATAATTGTTAATTTTGTTCAATACTTCAGTTCAGGCTATGGGTTGGTGCGTTCAGCAAAAAAACAAAAGATTTTGATATGGCCGGATTTCGGCCACAGGCGATACTGGTAGACATAAATCGTCAAATAAAACCGAAAAGTTGACTGAGCACGAAATACTACAAAATAATGCTGTCAGTGGATTCCGATGCTAAAAGAAATTGTTAGACCAACGAGGATGATAGAAAGACAGTAAGAAATTAAGAAAGTGCAATGTTCAGCGCTTCCCAATTACCTAAAAGAAAGGACAAAAAATAAACAGAAAATTAACAATGACCTCATTGAAGGTGTTCATACGTCAGTCAAATAATTGGATCAATCAAAATTTGTTGTTGCTTTCCTATGTAAGAAAAAAATTAACTTTATCTCAGAGCGAAAATGAACTCCAACATTTTCTCTCGTCAGTCAAAATTTTAATTGAGCTTCAGACCATGGCAGAATTATAAGGTAGGGTCGACTCGGAGAGGAATGGAGTAGAAAGCCGAATAAAGCGAGATTGGTGTCAAAATCAGCTGTTCAAAAAGAATTTCTTTATGTTCACGTTTCGCAGTTGTTTTTAGGTTAAAACTGTTACAGGTTTTTTTTTGCAATTTTAAGACTTCTTTCACATTTTATAGTTTTTATTACACTTTTTTTATAATATTTTCACTCAAATTCGCACAAATTTAACACCCGCAACCGCACTTCATTTGCATTCATTGCATTCTTCATTTGCAATTTCTACGAAATTTGTCGTTTTGACATATATGTTCCTTCTCATTATCCACTCTTCGTTGACGCGTGAGAGCACTCAGCGAATTCAGGCGCATTCAGCGTAGTCAACAGTTGGCAACCGTTGTGTAAAAATTCGCTGAATGGTACAATTATTTCAGCGCTCACTAAATCTGATCAGGTAGCGGACGCCATTTAATCGAGCGAAAAAATTCTATGCTACCTGAACTCAACTGTTGAGTGCTTTAACCTTTAACTGGTACACCTCAAAAAATGTAGTTCAAGTTTATGTTGTTTTCTAAGAACGCCTTGAATAGCAACACGACTGATCAAAGCGAAAAAATGCACACACCTGAAAGCTTAAAATCTTCTGAGCGTTAGAGAATGAATGGTGAAATAATGAGATAAATATAATCCCTTCTTTTTTAAGGGAAGTTAGGGTTAAACTTTGACTCTAAATACTACACTTTGACAACTTTTCTGACGCTTAGAGTAACAACACATTCAGAGAAAAACATTGCTCACTAAAGTATCGCTACCGTAATATTTCACAACAGTTGACTACGCTGAATGCGCCCATTGTATCATGCTCCAGACCTGCCTGGAACCCAGTCAAAGGGTTGCATTATTTTACTTGTCTGCTTTTTAGTAGGCAATTAAATCAAGAAAAGTAGTTAACTGGAAACTAAAGTAGTTTTTTGAAGAGAAAAAGAGGTGTAGTTTCTTCAGTTCCTATTGTTTTTTTTATGACTTGCATCCGATGGTCATTCAAGTAGGTATAATTTTCGGCATATTGATTTACTAATGGGATTAATTTTAATCCTAAAAGATCGACTTTATTTCCGCTATTGTTTTCCATTTTGTAAAATTTTCATGCACACAAAACTACTTAATAAAAGAAACACCCAAATAAAGTGATGCACATAGCTCGATATGAATTCACAAAATAGTAGGTAGCAGAAAAGTAACAAATGCCTGCGTCGGAGCTTCAATCAAAAAATCCTGTGTGGGCAAGCGTCAATCAAAATTTTCAGAGAGAGTTAAAGAGAGTAAAAAATCGCGATATACTTCAATCAATTGACTGATGTGTGAACACCTACATAGAAATTCTTGTCTTTAACATTTAAAGCAGTGGTGTGCAAAATTATATATTCACATTTTTTTGTGATTGTACCCCATAGGAACAAACTAACTTGTTTTTAACAACAACTAATTATAAAACTAATTTAATATAAACTAGTATATGAACTACTTTGAATTATATTAAGGCGGCATCCACTTCAATTCTAAATAGTTTTTATGGCTTTATATATGAAGTAATTGAAATACTACTTAAAAAAAAGTGATTGATAGATAAACTACTTTGAATTATATTAAGGCGGCAACTACTCTGATTTTGACATGTTTTAATTGCAAATTTTTATTAGATTACAAGTTTATATATATTTAACCATGTTATTTCATCAAATATTTGCTGTGTTTTTTACCAAGCGAGCTGTAAAAAAACGCCCGCTTATCATAGAAATACTCGCTTAAATAACACAGGAAACTAATAGTGGCTTAAAGTTTAGCGAGCAAACGAAAAAAAGTGCTTCCAAGTCATTTCTCAATTATTGTGTACTTTTTCTATGAGGGTGGCAACTGTGACTTGGGATTTGTTTTGTTTATATTTTTTGTTTACATTTTTGACAAATCAGACAATGCTTCCAAGTTTTAAGAAACATTCTTAAGCAACTAAGCAGTCGTTTTTTGACTACTCGCTTGGTAAAAAACACAGCAATTATTAACTTTAGGCCATCAGTAATAGTTTTCAATTAGTTATTTTAAAGTAATTAAACAGTAACAGGTTGTGTTGTTGTTATTAATACGTATGTATGAAATATATGCATATATATATATATATATATATTTCTTTCGTTTTTTGAAAAAAAAAAAAACTAGTAAGGATGGAGCTTCGGCAGGGTACCGAAGCTTAAATACCCCCCGCGCGGCCATATTGGAGCCCTGTAGGAAAATCAACTAATTTAAAAGTAGTTGATAAAGTAGTTTTTTGTCAACCACAACTAGTTGAAATTCTGACTTTTTTCCATAGAACGAACTAACATATTTTGTATGGTGATGTCCGCTAAATAAGTCAATTGACTTTCGTCTGCATATATTTCCAACTACTTGTTAAATTAGTTATATTGAAATTATTTTTTAATGCCTTTAACATAACCAATTGAAAACTATGACTGATGGCCAAAAGTTAATAATATTTGATGAAATAACATGGTTAAATATATATAAACTTGTAATCTAATAAAAATTTGCAATTAAAAGATGTCAAAATCAGAGTAGTTGCCGCCTTAATATAATTCAAAGTAGTTCATATACTGGTTTATTTTAAATTAGTTTTTTATCTAGTTGTTTTTAAAAACAAGTTAGTTTGTTCCTATAGGGAGTATATTCGAAGTCTAGCCACGACATACACGATGACATTCAGTTTAATAGTAGGTGTGTTTCCGTACACTACACTGTGTAAGATTTGTGTAAGTTGAAGCTGGGAGAGTAAAAATGAAATGTGAGAATAGTTGCAAAAGTACGGAAACAGCTTCTAGTAAGTTTCAAGCACAAAACAGCTGATTTTGACTGCAGACATGTCAAGCGTAAATTGCGCCAAATTATCGTCATTTTGTTCGTGAAGTTGATGCTTGTTCTTCTTGATGCTTGTTCTTACTTTACTCGGAGTCTTGAGTTCTAGCACTCTCTGTGCACTATGTGTGCTCGAGAGAGCGGTTTTATGCTTGTTCTTCTTCTCCCATTTTAAGCACAGAAAGTACGGAAACAGAAAATAGTGCCCCACAAGTTACACAGTGTGAGTACGGAAGCACACCTAATATATTAACGAAAGTTTTCCTATTTTGATGAAGTCATTTTGTATGGGAGATAGGCGTGGTTTTGATCCAATTTGGCCAAATATCATAGATGGTTCATATTATATATCAAAGTTAATGTGCAAAATTTCAACACATTTCCTTAATTTTTGTGGATTTTTAAGAGATTTTTTACGTTTAAAATAAAGCCACTTTGTATGGGAGGTGGGCGTGATTTTCATTCGATTTTGCCATATATCATACATTAAATGGTTTACATTAAATATCAAAGCTTATGTGCAAAATTTTAAAACATTTCTTTAATTTTTGCAAATTTTTAAGAGATTTTACGTTTAAAATAAAGCCACTTTGTATGGGAGATAGGCGTGGTTTTGATCCAATTTTGTCAAATGTCATAGAGATGGTTCATATTATATATCAAAGCTAACGTGCCAAATTTCAAGGCATTTCTTTGATTTTTGTGGATTTTAAAGATATTTTACGGTTAATATAAAGTCACTTTCTATGGGAGGTAGGCGTGGTTTTCATCCGATTTCGCCCATTTTCGAACTTGATTTTCCTTTTTTAAAAATGAACCTATATTTTGAATTTCATCGCGATTTTTTTTAAAATTGGCGTTACAAACGGAATGACAAAGTTAATATACCCCTTACGCAGTACGCGTTGGGGTATAAAAATTGTGCGGTTTTGCACATTTTTGGGCGAAATTACGCTTTTTTGTTTTGGACCACATTTTTTAGAACTAAATTTCACTTTTTGTTATTGAGTGATGGTTCAAATTTACTACTATGATAGTAAAATGGTAATTAAAACTATTATTATCACTCGATCATCATGTTTTAAAAAAATTTTAAATTATTTACTAAAATAGGGCCCCGGCCCCGCGGTAGCCATACCGTTTCATAACTACTAATTAATAATATTCTTCTTTCTCCAGATATTTCTGTTTATTTAATAAATTAAAGAAAGCTTATAATCATGTGTTCGTCGCAAAAAGCTCTGTGTCAACGAATTTTGATATATCGCAGCATTACAAAGTTCAATTAACATAATATTCCACTCCTCACAATACCATAGCTGCTATGTGGTTGTTTCATCCCATTCTTGTCAAGCACTTCGATATCGCCGGATTGCATTTTGGGTAATTTTTCCAAAAATTTTGCGCATATTTTCCTTTTTATTAGATGAATTTTTCCCATAATTTTTCTGGGTAATATTTCGTTTAATTTTGATTTTTTATTTTATTTTTTGTGTGATTTTTCTTTGGGCGATATATTCTACCTCCAAATTTAAAATTTGTAGAACGATGGCATAGTAAACAAATGTTGTAAACATTCATTAAGAATTAATAAACTATTCTTTTCAAAAATTGCGATTAAAGTTTTTCAAAAGAGCCTAAAACGAATAGAAAGGGTCTAGGAGCCATTACAATTAAAAAGGGCTCAAAAATGCTCTAAAAGCACCCAAATATCATCCTTGATTCCAAGCTGAAAAAGTAAGACAATTTATTTACATAGAAGAGAAAGCATATATTTAAATTGGTTTTTGTTTTTATTGACTTAATTACCATTGAATTTGTAACAAATTGAAATAATGATTGTAAGATTTTATTTAAGATGTTTACATTTAGTAAAAGTTTCAGAAAAATCGGTTGTAAACCATCGCGCGACTACGGAAGGCTTAATACGGAGCTCAATTTGGAAATTTAGAATATTTCGATTGAAGCCCAGTTTGTTCCCAGTAGATACAGAGTAAGATCAACAAAATAGTAGAGTTTCTCAAAGCAGAAATAATACAACCGAAATAAGCAATAATATATAAATAAATTTAAATAATAAAAAAATTATTTAAAAATAGAACGGTGAAATTGTTTCAAAAGAAAAGTAGGCGTGGCAATTGGCCTAAAATTCTTTTTTTATTTTTTGTCAAGATATGTATTTTAACACAAGAAGCATTGGTGCAAAATTTCATTACTCCAGCTTGTATAGTTTTTGAAAAAAGTCGAAATTTTAACCTAAAATCGAAAAATGTGCACTGTGCGACGGTGCAGCTGAGTTGGAAGGGCTATTTTCACATGTTACTACAAATTGGTCCCTGGCGTTATTGGACCTATCTGTTATTTCCTCAAACTCAATCTCGGAAATAATACTAAATATCTTAGCTTTTGCTTTGTGCTGATTTAGTTCCGAGAACTTCTCTGCAGTATCTGCCATACTCATTAGGAAGGACCTCATGCAACTTACTTTCTGCACTTGCTGCTGCTCGTTGTGCAAATACGGCTTCATGAAGGCTTCCGAAGCAGTTTCAGAAGTTCTTGTTTTCCTCGAGAAAGCAGGTGGTGGTGTTCCTAAACTAACTGCTACGCGTTGTGCCATATCTGGCATTACATAACTTTGCTCCATTTCTTCTTCTTCTTCTTCTTCTTCATTATCTGGAGTTAAGCTAATGTTCAATGAGCTGCTCTTTTTTTCCCTCTCCTGCATATGAGGTTCCAAAAATGACATCTGCTCCTCGTACTTCCAAACTTTTCGCTTTAGAGCAGCCTGCTCGCTACTGGCTTCCCTTCTTTTCCTTACAACCCTCCTGTAGGTATCGCGAAGACCAACCCAGCATTTTTTACATTCGGTTCCTAAGAATAAAATGTTAATTTCAATTTAATTCAAGATAAAGCAGCTAAAGTAAAGCATATGAAAAAAAAACACAATATTAACCTCTCATGTTTAATTTTGTTCCAATTCTATTCCACAATTTATTTTTTAAAACAGTGTTATTGTAATTTTTGTGACTCATATTATATAATTCAACATTTTCGCGCACAAGTTCAATTAATTTTTCTGAATCCATTTTTTGCATCTAGCTTCTTGTAAACACAGCGAACGACAAACCGGTCAGAGTGCTTCCCAACGATAGACACCAGCTTTTTCGTCGGCTACAACAGTCGCTGCCGTTTCGTCGCCGTTTACTGAGCATGTATGCGTAAAAACACAGGGTATTGTTATTTTTGTAGTTTCGTGTCGTGTCGTTTTGTTACGCGCCGTAGGCAGGCAGAGTTTTATTTTATTTTCTTGTTAATTTTCATACTTTTTGGTTTAACGTTTAAATACATATACAGTGGTGGTAGCGATTTTATCTTGCTTAAAAAAAGTATAGTGAATACTTAAATTTTATTGTTTTCAAATTTCCAATGTAACTTTAATTCATTACACTGAAAATAATAAAATAATAATAAAAATTTGGTATGCAAAACAAAAGCTAATGGCTTAGTGGTCAATAATCAAAAGGAATTTTTTAAATATCTGCATTAATAAAAATATGCGACATTTTTAAACCTTACTAATTGAATTTAAAAAAATGAGATATTTTTACATTTGGAAAGAAGAATTAAAATTTTGACAGAGTGTTTTCAAAAAAAGAAAGTATGCATAATAATTTTAAAGAATTTTGTGATCACGAAAATTTTTTGGTTTTGTCAAAATACTAAAATACTAAAAAATAATACAAAAAAAAAAAAAAACCCCCCGAAATGGCCATTTCAGCCCTTGAAAGGACTCTGATCGAGCTTCTTATGATCAATTGTGTTGTGTGTGTGTTGTGAAATGTTTGAACACAAATGATCGAGAACTGAACCTACCAGCTTTATGCCGACTCCGAACGGCTTATGTTCTCAAGAAGCTTTTCATGGCAGTTTTTACTCTCTGAGGTTAACCATTCTCTGCAGAGAGGTGTCGGCCGAACAGAAAAGTTTATTCAATTGAAAAACCTTTCCGTGTCAGATGGGATTCGAAACTGGGTTCTCCGGCGTATGAGCCACATACTCTACCCACTACGCCACGGCCGCCAATCGGCAAAAGAAATAACTTGCAACATTTAATAGAAGCATTAAAACTCAAAAATGACCAAGTTTTTGCCGTTAAAAAGCAAACAAATTTGGTCTCATCGATTTCCATAAATTTGAAATGTATTTGTTTTTAGCTCCCGAAATTTTTCTTTTCCCGTTTTTATAAACAAAAAAGTTACGACGTGTTTTATATGGTTTGTTTTTGTGAAATTTGGTAACTTTTTTATACAAATTATGCTAAAAAAATTACAAATTAAGCTTAAAAGGGCAAAAAAGAAAGTCGGTAGCCTCAATTTTCTTTTGCGATTGTTCGATTTTTTTTTTGTATTTTTGTTTGATGTATCTTCTTTTTGTTCCCAAAATTTTATTTGTCCCTTTTTATAAAAACAAAAGTAATTACGTTTTAACCATTATTAGTGCATTTTAGAGTTTTTAGCAAAGAAGAAAACTTAGCAAAGAGCTTTCTTGCAAATTTTATTCGTATTTTTTTGACAATTTGTGTCAAAAAAGATGAAAAAACTATAAAAATAGTTAAACATAACATAACATAACATAACATAACATAACATAACATAACATAACATAACATAACATAACTTAACATAACATAACATAACATAACATAACATAACATAACATAACATAACATAACATAACATAACATAACATAACATAACATAACATAACATAACATAACATAACATAACATAACATAACATAACATAACATAACATAACATAACATAACATAACATAACATAACATAACATAACATAACATAACATAACATAACATAACATAACATAACATAACATAACATAACATAACATAACATAACATAACATAACATAACATAACATAACATAACATAACATAACATAACATAATATAACATAACATAACATAACATAACATAACATAACATAACATAATATAACATAACATAACATAACATAACATAACATAACATAACATAACATAACATAACATAACATAACATAACATAACATAACATAACATAACATAACATAATATAACATAACATAACATAACTTAACATAACATAACATAACATAACATAACATAACATAACATAACATAACATAACATAACATAACATAACATAACATAACATAACATAACATAACATAACATAACATAACATAACATAACATAACATAACATAACATAACATAACATAACATAACATAACATAACATAACATAACATAACATAACATAACATAACATAACATAACATAACATAACATAACATAACATAACATAACATAACAGAACATAACAGAACATAATATAACATAACATAACATAACATAACATAACATAACATGACATAATATAACATAACATAACATAACATAACATAACATAACATAACATAACATAACATAACATAACATAACATAACATAACATAACATAACATAACATAACATAACATAACATAACATAACATAACATAACATAACATAACATAACATAACATAACATAACATAACATAACATAACATAACATAACATAACATAACATAACATAACATAACATAACATAACATAACATAACATAACATAACATAACATAACATAACATAACATAACATAACATAACATAACATAACATAACATAACATAACATAACATAACATAACATAACATAACAGAACATAATATAACATAACATAACATAGCATAATATCACTAACATAACATAACAAAACATAACATAACATAACATAACATGACATAATATAACATAACATAACATAACATAACATAACATAACATAACATAACATAACATAACATAACATAACATAACATAACATAACATCAGAAAACATAATTTTTATTACCAAAAACCTACCTTCAGGAGAATCAAGAAGTTTTCGTGGAACTTTCCGATATTTTAAAAAAGTGCATATACCTAAATCATTTTTAAGAGTTGCTCTAACTTTTGAGGCCCAGAACCGCAGTCTGTTTTTTCTCCATGCAAAATGATCCGGTCTTATGTATATTATTCAAGAACCAAAGAAAAATTTCAGATATTGTAACCAAAAACCTAAGTTCTCTCGAACAATGTGAAATATTGTCATAAATCATATTAAAATTGTGCGAAATACCTAAAAAATATTTAATCTACTCTATTAGCACTTCAAATTATTTGTCTATCAACAGAGAGTCCCTTAGGATAAGCGACCAACGAAAAATTCTGTATATAAATATCTAAAATAAGAACTGTCAACATTGAAACATTAACTTAATTTTGCCAACATCCAGCACCAAACAATAGTAATGCGAGTTTGAGTAAATTTCAACAACCCACTTCAATTTGGACAAACAACCCAAAATGGTATGTATCTCATCGTAAGCTGTCTTTCACATATATTATATAGACACAAACACATATGTAGCTACACAAACCGGTAACTTATTTTGTATGCAAGCAGCCCGGGCCGAGCTGTCGCATATCCTGGTCAAAGGATGTCATCGATTATTCAAGCTGCGCTAAGCACAGCAGCAGGCAAGCGCTATTTTACTTCGTTCATGTGTCTGAGTGGGACGCTGGTGAGTTTAAACAACAATAACAAGTATTAAATTGAATGACTGACAGATGAATGAATGAACGAACAGTGGTGATTCATAGAAGCGTCGGATTTCCAGTTGAGCACACTGTGGACCCTTTTTTTCGCAGCAGCAGCAGCAGCAGCAGACAAACAGTAATAAAATAACACCCAGAACCCACCCCGTAAGTGACGCTGAACTGATGCGTAGAAGGCGGCCACTCCTTATTCTTTCTACATATTCGAGCTCTTTCAAAAATTTAATAATATTAATTTTCAGTTTTTATATTTTAGTTGCTTTTTTTTAACATTAAACGTTGTTGTTTTATTATTACTCTGTTTTGGTTTTTTCCACTCTTGTTTTTATACATTTTTCTTTATACATAGTTGTGTGCGTGTGTTGTTGCGCACTTTATTTCTATATCCCTTATTCATGTATATATGTATAAGCTGTGATGTTCAAGGACATGACCTTGAATACGAACAACCACTGCCGCTGCTGCTGCTGCTGTTGCTGTTGCTGTTGCTGCTACTCCTGCCTTGTATAGCGTGGTTGTCGTCTCTGCAGCTTAATTTAGTTAAAACTAATGTTTTGTACGTAGAGTGTAAAAATGCACTAGATTGAAAAAATATACTGAAAAAAAAGAAGAAATCAAAACAAACATGGCGGACCATAGCTTGGGGTGGTCCGCTTGATGGTTTGGTCGTTGCATGGGTGGAATAAATGGGTTGGTCTGAGTAACTGTCAATGGTGGCTGATTTTGACATTGAATGCCAAGCGTGGTCGTATATAACGTCGCACATTTTGTCCGGGTTGAAGGCTGTACAGTTTGGTGTATAACACCAAACGTGTATAAGTGTATGTGCCAAGGATATGAGTTCCAAAATGCTTGATAAATGTAATTAAGTTCAGTTTCTGGCACTAGCCATATTGGCAATAAAATTACACTATAAATTGGTCTGAAAGTGTGGCGAAAGCATGAGCATTAATTATGTGCTAAATACAATTGAAGAAAAAAGCTTCAACTACTCCCAGACTAAAACTCTCTCATGGAGTGGGAAAATATGTAGCTGTTATTAAGGTTATCAGATAACGAAAGTGTCTGTATAAGTGTCGAATCGAAAAATTTCTCAGATTTAAAGATTCTTGACCGAAGCAGTAAGTATAGCAGAGTGACCATTTTTAGTAGTTTTACTACTAAATTGATACTTTTTTAACTTTTTTCTTACGTACTACGTAAGGGGTATTATATTAACCAAAGATAACAAGATAGGAAACTTCTGTGGGGAATCCTTGTTCACCTAAAGTAAAACACACGTACACTAAAAATTCGTCCACCACGAATATCTTAACACTCATCTGACTTTGATTTTGCTCAACTGTCAATTTGCAAAAATAGTGAGGTGAATATGTCAGTTGCTAATTATGCTACTTAAGAGTTATCTGTAAAGTGCATTAATTATTATCAAATAGGCTAAATATATATATTGCTATACTGAAGCTTCATGTTAAATGTACTTTTATACATAAAAAACACATTATTTTCTTCCAAAAAGTAAACAACTTTTACATGGAAGGTTCGGGCTAAAAATATCAGCTGTTCAAATTTATGAATGAAATAAATTTTTTTCCATTTCATTGTCAGTAGTAGAGTTGCCAATTTCACTTTTTTCAGGCTAGCTTTTAATATGAAAAAAAACAACTTAAGATATCGATAAGGTGTTATAGCGGTCTGTTTAGCCACTAAATTATAATTTTGGATATCTTTTATTAATCCTCAACCATGATCATAGAAGATCAATTGGGTCTACGGGACGTCAAAAAACATGCTGAAAATGATAAAATCACGTAGAAAAGAATATTTTGTTATTACTTGCCCAAGTATATATTCATTATTGCTCATATGTTCTTATTCTCTATGAGACCAAATGGTGCTCGAAATATATTTACATATATATGTAACAGTTATTCCCGTAAAATTCAGAAATGAAGTACGTAATGTTGGAAATTGCAGTTAAAAGGTTTGCTGACTAAGCCGTATTATATTTCATCTGAAAATTATACAATAAAATACTTAGGGCCAGTTTTTAAGTTCGAGTTTAAACTTTAGTCAAATTAAACAGAACTTATCCCACCAAAATTGGACGTTTAAGCTCGGTTTAAGTAGATATTTTAGCATTCGTATAAGTTAAGTTTACTTAAACTATCATGGATGTGTTTCTTTTTTGCCTAAATTGAGTTTAAACTATGTCGCTAATATTTCCATTTTTATTTTTAATAGTTTCCTAACATTTCTTTCTCACATTATAATTTAAAAAATTTTATATTTTTCAGATGAGCTTTACTATTTTTTATTTTGAAGCATTATCTATGAAACATTATGTGAAAAAAATTAATTTAAAATTCTTATGTTGTTTTTCAAGTGGTACCTTGACACCACTACACAATAAACTATATTTAACTAATCATATAAAAACTATGCTTGCGCTTTGCACAAATTAAAAAAAATTGCTTTAAAATTTTTTTTTAAGAAATTTAAGTCTTCTTGATTTTTTATTTCTAAAAACCAAGCAGAAATGTAAAATCTATATAAAAAAATTTAAAATAATGATAAAACTGTATTTTTTACGAAAAGTATACCCTTTTTCCAATAGCACATTCCTAAACTAAAAATAGATACTTTTTTGCACTGCATAAAAATAGACTTCAAATATCCAAAAAGGGGTAAGTTGCAACCACTGTATTTACTAAACGGAAAATCTGATCCGTTTAGTAATATCCTCTTTATTACAAATGCACCAAATTTTTTTTTAAATATCCTTTTTTTTAAAAAAATCAATTTGGCGAAGCCTCCCATACAAGCGGCTCCTATGTGCGATGTGCTGGATTTATTATCGCTCGTGAATTTTTAAATCACTTGTTTTTATTTGATGCAAAATTTAAGTTGATCTATAGGCACATAATGGGTGGCAGATGGGGGGTAGGTATGTTCCAAAGAAATATTGTGGGCCAAAAAATAATAGGACCAGCTAAAACATTTGACCAGTCTAGGGGTTCAGTTACGGACGATATAAGCCTTTATCGACATTTATCTCTTTTGTGTTTTTGTAGGAGGACCCCCAAGAAGGTGACAGAGAAAGGTGGGGACGTTGAGAAGAAATATTGGTGGTGAAAATATAATAGGACCTGGTCATACATTTTACCCCTCTATGGTGCACCCCGGGGAGCTATAAATCTTTTTCGTTAATTTTTTTCCTATTTAGGACCTTTTTTGAGGTAGTGCAAAAATTGTAATAAATTGAATTTGGAATTGCCAAAACTTGCGAACGAGAACATTAAATGAATGAAATGCAGAGAGCGCTCTTCAAGGCAGTTTTTTTGAGGAGCGCCATTTATGAACGAAAACTGTTAAAGAGAAATGAATCAACATATAATGAAAGAGCGTTCATGTTTTTTTTTCTTAACGAATAAAGAAAGCAAAGTGAGCCGTTCGTGAATTGAATAATATTGATAATATTGATAATGTTTCCTAACCCTCACTTCAAGGCATCGAAATTTATTTTATTTATTTTATTTGAAAATACAATTGTACGTGTGAGACAATTAGTCTCTTATAATACATCAGCGTTTTGTAATGTAATAAAAACAATGGTAATCTTAAATGCTAAATTAGTTTTTTTTACCCCCAAAACAAACTACATTAAATGAAACAAAATTGACAACAGAAATTATTTAAACAAATGTAAAATAGCCATTTTAAAACGTACTTCATTTTTCTCAGATTTGATAGACATCGGTAACATATTCCACAATTTAACAGCATTAACAAAAAACATTCTTGACGATGCAACAGATTTGAGTTCAGGAACTATCAGATTAAGTGTACGATTAGAAAGCGCGAAACGTAAATTTCTATACAAATATTCGGGACAGCGTGTATTGATGAGTTTGTGCAGAAAGAGGATATTGCGTATATTTAGGTAGGTGGAAAGATTAAAGTTCAAAATTTTTTGAGAAAGCTCAGATATGTGGTCAAATTTTCTTTTATTAAAGACATACCGTGCACAGTTATTTATAGCTAATTGTAACTTTCTTTTTGAAGCCGCATCGATGTTACCATAAACTAATTCTCCATATGAAATGTGGGGAATCACGAGAGAGCGCACCAGTTTCAACTTAGTTTCCTGCGGTATGAAATCGATTGTGTGCCATAATTTTCTTAGTACAGCATATATTTTAGAAATTGTCAAGTTTATATGATCAACACAATTTAAATTATTGTTAATTTTATATCCCAGGCTTGTGACATGAGAGACGAACGAAATATTCACTCCTGCCATAACTAAGGGCGGCAGATTTTCAATACTATAGCATTGACGCGAAATGGCCAGTGCTTGAGTCTTAGATGCATTAAGATTTAAAAAATTTTCAGCTGCCCATGTTTGTATTGCGTTTAAGTCTACATTCATTTTACAAATCAAATCCTCAGACAGTCCTATTTGTCTAGAGATATATATTTGCGCATCGTCCGCATAAAGATGTATCGATGTGTTTTGGCAACAATGTACAATATCATTCACAAAAATGCTAAAGAGAATAGGACCTAAGATAGATCCCTGTGGGACTCCCGAGAACGTACTTCTTAATTCTGAAAAACGGCTTTTATTAACTACTCTCTGTGATCGATCATCAAGATAAGTTCGCATCAACTTCAGCGCGCATGTACTGAATACAAAATAATACTGTAGTTTTTGCAAAAGAACATTATGATTCACAGTATCGAATGCTTTAGAAAAGTCCAGAAGAGCTGAGATAGTTAACTTGTCATTATCGAAAGCGGGCCTAATATCTTCAATTATTTTGAGTATCGCTGTCGTGCAACTATGACCCTTTTTGTAGCCAGATTGATTTTCGGTTAGTAAATTATTAATATTCAAATGATCAACAATTTGTGCCGAAAGAATTTTTTCAAAAGATTTAGATAGAGCGGGAAGAATACTTATGGGACGAAAATCTTCAGATACACTGGGATTGTTTTTCTTCGCAATGGGAATCACATTTGCAATCTTCCATTGATATGGAAAAGTTGAAGATGTGATGGCGTAATTAAATATGTGCGTCAGTGTTAGAACTATGAAAGGAAGAATGAGCTTCACAAATTTTAAATCAACATTGTCATATCCCACTGCGTTTGAATTTATAGACAGGATTGAGTGTATAATGGTTTCTTCTGAAACAGCTTCAAAGTAAAATTGTTTCTTGAATTGATGCACGAGCCGATGATTAATTGAAAATGAACTACTGTCGTTAAACACATTTGATTTTAAAAAGAACTCATTAAGAACTTCAGGGTCAACATTGCACTCAGAAATTCGTTTCTTAACACCAATTGATTCTAAATTTTTCCATAAAGTCTTTTCGGGCAAATTCACGTTAAGCTTGTTTTTGTAAAAGTCTTGTTTTGATTGTCGTAATACTCGTGTAACATTATTTCTAGATATTCTATAGGCATTCCAACTAGCATCTGTGGGACATCTTTTCCACTTGCTATATAATCTATTACGAGTTTTAATCGCATTTTCAACTTGGGTCGAAAACCATGGCTGCTTCGAGTTTTTTACCAAAAGTTTTTTCACAGGTACGTATTTCTCATACAAATAACTGATTTGTTTAGAAAAATGGTCAAGTTTATCTGCTATATTGTGACAATACCAACAGTCCCTCCAATGCAGAGATCCAGCCTCATTGAATAGCCCCTCGGTATTAATTGACTTGAAATCACGATAAAACAAACACGTTTCGTAAGGCGTTTTACTGAAATTGATATTGTATGAAGTGAACAACATATCATGATCTGATACCCCTGCTAAGGAAAGTTGGTCAAAATGCGAGATTGAATTTTCATCCGCCACACAAAGCAAGTCAAGGAGACTTGGCCTGCTATTGGGCGCAAATCGTGTTGGCCATTTGTTTATAAGACTCAAGCCGCATATGCTAATTTGATTAAAAAAAGAACTTGAGCGAGCGTCGCTCAAGAGTAAATCAAGGTTGAAGTCGCCACACATTATGATGTGTTCGTAAGAAATAACATAATTAGAAAGAATTGTAAAAAATTTATCTAAAGCAAATGATTTATGTGGATTATACACACAAATTACGAAACACTTTTGTGAGCCATCACTGAATTCAGCACCAATGTATTCAACCTGGTCATCACTATCAGATTTAAAAACAATTTTACAGTGTAAGCATTTTCTAAAATATATGGCAACACCTCCTCCCCTCAAACCATTAGCTCGATCATGTCTTAAGATTTTGAAATCTCTAAGTGAATACACATAATCATCAATTTCTTTTTTGATCCAGGTTTCAGTAACACAAATCATGTCGACAAAGCTTTCGGAAAATATGTAGTTGTCTTAAATGTCTTAAATTTTTTGTGTGTATGTATGTTAAGCAGCGGGGCAATAAAAATACAATACCAAAGCATTCTATGATTATGCGGTTACTTCTACAGTTCATGAACAAAAGAATGTAGTCAGCTCTTCACGAAAATGAGTATGAGCAGGTTTTTTTTTAACAAAAAATTGTCTCATATTCATGAAACTTCATGATAGCCAATACGAACCCTGCTTCTACTTCCTCTAAATATGCATTTTAAAGTAGAAATAAATAATATTTACAGTTTTAAGTAGTTCCTTTAAATCCAACTTAATATTTTACGCAAATACATGATCAATGCAATTTTATAAAGGTTAGAGATGAACATACATGCCATTTCGTACCAGCGCAATATTTATGCTATCCAAGAGAATTCTTAAGAAAACAATCAGAGTTGCAAACTCTGATGGCATGAAACCTTCACAAATCGGTAGTGGTGAAAATAAAAATCAATTTATTATGTGAAAATATGCAAACTTTGTTTGGCGATAAAAAGTAAAATAAGAGCATGCATGTAATTATTTGGGTGTTGCACAGATTCCTGTAACACAACTTAAAGATTAAAACATTAATGTACTCAATCCATGCACTATTTTTCTTGTTTGAAAACGAAGTTTCAGCAGAAAAATGCAGAAAAAGAAGAAGAGCGTTCCTTTTTCTTATCTCACCTCGAATAGCGGGGGTTTGTGTAAACTGACGGGGGTTTGTGAAAAATTAAATTTTTCAAAAATATTGACAAATACAACAACTGAAGAAATTGGCAAACTTTAAAAGCATATATTAACCAAAATAAGGGGATGCAATAATCAGTTTAGGTTGCAAACAGGTAGTTGCAACCCAACTTAAATATTTATGCAATAAAAAATAGATGATATGCATTGTTTTAAGGGGTTGCAAAGTGATTTCTTTTAGAGTTTGCGGCCGATGAAGAACAAGAGTGACGTTCAGGGTTGCATTTTTCGGTTCACGAATACATGCAAACCTTCTTTGAGGTTATGTTTTTTAAGTTTCCTATCTTGTTATCTTTGATATTAACTTTGTCATTCCGTTTGTAACGCCAATAAGGAGGCGTGGCAGATATAGAAGAGTATATATATTTTTGATCAGCATCACTTCCTGAGTCGATTTCCGAGTGTTCGTCTCTGTGTCCGTCTGTGATCACGATTACAGGCAGTATTGCCAGTTTAGCGATTTTGTAGCTAGTTTTAGCTTTTTTTTTCTCACAAATATTGTGTTTTAGCTCCTAGCTACCTACTTTTTTTAGCTATTTTTTATTTTCCTTAGCGTTTTTATAGCTACAAAATATTTATTTGAATTAAACATGTCGCATATAATTTTTGCGAATTATATTTCACCCTGTGAAAGCTTCGATGTAAATGTGGAAGTAAAACTTAAAAGAATTTAGTATGTTGTTATAAATAAATGAATAATTGTGATATTTACAAACATATAAACGCAGACTCACCTAGTGATGGAGAAACAGAAGTTGAATATGTAAAAATTGTTCTTCTATCTAATACGTATATATAAAATTATTTCATTTGTGTTTTGTTCTGTTTGTTGAAATTAATTTATTGTTTTATGTTTTATGAATTTTGTTTTTTCTTTTTAAATGAAGTTTTTGTTTTTTAATTAAAAGTTCCTATTATACTCTTATTTTAATTTAAAAAATGTACCTATGTATTATATAAATAAAAGTTTGAATAACTTATATGTTTTCATAAAAAAAATTAACTCTTTTTCTTGGCTACAATGCTACAATAATTCCAAAATTTTTGAGCGAATCGTGTATGATCGGATGAAAATTCACTGTGGGGAAGTCATAACAACTTGTCAGCATGGTTTTGTGAATGGCAGGTCCACTGTGTCTAATCTTCTCGCTTTTACAACATTCTGTTTAAATTCTATTGATTCTGGTAACCAGCTCGATTGTGTTTACACTGACTTTAGTAAGGCACCACACAATCTTATCTTATTCAAACTTGAGTTAATGGGATTTCCACAATATTTTGTGAACTGGATTAAATCGTATTTGGTGGAGCGATCTAATCAAATACGTTTTCGAGACGTATTGTCTTCTGAATTTGTTTGCTGAATCAGGTGTTCCTCAGGGTAGCCACCTTGGTCCTCTTCTGTTTATTTTAGCTATCAATGATGCAACTCACGTCATTGAACACTCTCATCTGCTTATTTATGCCGATGATATGAAAATATACAGAACGATTAATGCAATAGATAATTCAGATCTACTCCAGTCTGATCTAAAATCATTTGAAGTTTGGTGTTTTAAAAATAAAATGTTTCTAAATCCAGATAAATGCCAAACTATGACCTTTTCGCGAAAAAGGAACAATTTTATTATTGATTATTGATTATTTATTATTGAGTCGTGTAGACACCGTCAAAGACCTAGGTACGTATATGCATGGATTCTAAGCTGTCATTTAACATTCATATTGATAGTATTTGTAAAAAGGCATCTTCAATGCTTGGTTTTATAAAACGCTGGGCCAAAGAATTTAACAGCATGATTACAACTACAACGTTGTATTATGCAATCGTGCATCCTCACTTAGAGTATGCAAGTCAAGTTTGGTCCCCAAGTTACAATGGGCATGTTGATCGAATAGAAAGAATCCAAAAACGTTTTGTTCAGTTTGCTCTAAGGGGCTTAAGTGGATTTGAAATATTAGATCTTCCTCCTTATGAGGATCGTTTAAAACTATTCAAAATGCAGTCTCTAAGTTATCGAAGGAAATCTGCAGATATCGCATATTTACACCAACTTATAACAGGTGTATTCGATTCTCCAGAACTTCTTTCTCACATAATTATTAACACTAACCGTAGAAGCAGTAGAAACGCCAACAATTTAATTTATTTACCATTTAGTAGAACAAACTATATGGCTGCTGCGCCTTTAACCGTTTCGGGACGACAGGGATATTTTTATTCCAGAAAAATTTGAAAAATCATATCTCTGAAAATTCTCACACGATTTGGTTGAAAACCGTCCCAAATCATTATTTATATTCTTCTCTACAAAAAATTTAATATAGCTGTCAATATAACACATCAAGCTTATGTCAAAAGTCATAAATCAGTTCGCGCGGTTTGAGTTGCTAATAAGACCATCGACAAAAGCTCAAAAAACAAGTGTTTTAATTGTAGAAAAAAAGTGTCATTTAGTAAAGTTTACTCAAACAGTTGTTATTTCATAGAAAATATAATCGAAAACCAATAAAAAGATATTTTTCTGAATTTGCGGCTAAGGTAAGTTTCGTGGGATAAAATCATCCCAAAACTGTTTATTTGTGGGACGTTAACATCCCAACCGTACTCATAAAATAATTTTTTTAGAAAGATATGGACGGAAAACGTAAACTGGCGACTCCAGAAATTGAGGATTTTCTTAATAATTCAAGCAATGATGAGGATGATCCATTTGCTGCTAGTGATTCTTCTTATAGTCCCAGTCAGAAAGGCAGTAGTGCTTTAGAAGAGGAAGAAGACACGGATCATAGTAATGAAGGAATGGAAATTGTTGATGCGAATGAAACTGCAAATGATATTTCCGATGACTCTGACGAAGAAATATTTGAAGTGGAACGTCTGGATGAAGAAATTGTTTCTGATTGGCCAAACAATGTTATAATTTGGTCAAACCCCCTACCAACATTCACACCACGATTTACATTTAGTGAAGATCGCACCGTTAGCCATGGAGGAATACCTCGAGGATTGAAGCCTGTGGAAATATTTTTCAAGCTGCTGCCTAGAAGTTTTGTTCATCACATTGTTCATTCTACTAATGAAAGGATTGATATTTTCAATAGCAGCCATCCTAAAAACAAACGTGCAAAACCCGATTTCGGCGAAATACTTATATTGCTTGGATGTACCTTTGTTTTGTCATATAATCGAATGCCATCTTTGAAGGACTATTGGTCGAATAGCACGTCATTGGGTAATGCATACAAAAAAAAAGCAATGTCCAGAGACCGGTTTTTACACGTTATGTCCAAACTATATTTTTCTTCCTTATCATTCCAACCTGATCCAAAACCAAAAACTTATTTCGTTGATGATTTGGTAGATTGTCTAAAAAAAAACTTTCAAAAATATAGATCAAACTCTCCGTTCCAAAGCATTGATGAATCTATGACAAAATTTCTAGGCCGCTCTACGTTGAAGCAGTATATGCCACTAAAACCTGTAAAGAGAGGCATAAAACTATGGATGCGATGCGACAGTTTGACAGGCGACAGTTTGACGTACGATTTTAATATATATTCCGGAAAAGAAGACCATTCCTATCAATCATCCACATTAGGCGAACTCGTTGTCATGAAATTGTCAGCGACTATCAGACACCCTGACACAACGTTGTGCTTTGATCGCTTTTTCACGTCAGCAAAATTAATTAATAATATACCGTTTCCAGCCTTAGGTACTTGTATATCTAACAGAAAAAATTTACCAACTTTTACTGAGAAACTAAGCAGAGGAGAATATGTCTTCAAGAGCAATTCGTCTGGTACTTTGGCAGTGGTTTGGCAAGACTCAAAACAGGTTATGCTGCTTAGCAACTGCCATAAAGCTTCAGTGGACACTGTTACAAGAAAACAGAAGGATGGCAAAAAAATAGATATAACATGTCCGGATATTGTAAAAACGTACAGAAGTCTAATGGGTGGCGTAGATTTGGCGGACAAAATGAGTACGTTGTATGAACTTGACCGGAAGTCAACGAAATGGTGGCGAAAAGTTTTCTTTCGGCTTATGATGACATGCGCTGTCAATGCGTGGATAATCAGAATCATCCACGGCAAAAAAGAGAACCATTTTTGGGATTTTTAGTGGAGCTTTACGAATCTCTCATTGACGAAGGAAGCAAGCAAGCGAAAATACGACGCAAAGTTCGAACAGGACCACTCAGCACTATGAAAAAACGTATCAAACAAAATCTGGGGGACCATTTACCAACACGAACAAACAAGCGACAACGGTGCGTAAATTGTACTAAAAACGGAAAAGAAAGTCGCACAAATCAGCTTTGCATTGCCTGCAACTTGGCGTTTTGTAAAAAATGTTTCACACCTTGCCATAGAAACTAATTAAAATAATTTTATGCTACAATAAATATTACAAAAGAATAAAATAAATTGAAATAAAGTAAAATATAAATTAAGGTTTTCGAAATAAAAACACTTGATTTAATTGGCACTATGTGCCAGTGTAATAACTTTATTAGATGCTCTTCTTAGACTAACTTAAACAACTCCAAATAAACTTATTATATCTTCCTATACTTGTCGCTTCAGCTGCGCTTTTGTCGTTGATATTGTTGTTGGACTTTTAGCTGCACCTTAGTGGTTGTTGCTATTGTTCTTGTATTGCCTGCACTGCTATTGTTGTTGTTGTTGTTGTACCGGTTGAATCTGCTGTTGCAGCGCTGCCGTTATTTTTGGCTTGCTGCTGTTATATTTTGTTGGCTCAGCATTTGGCTTATGTGGGAATGGAATATGCGGCAAAATTGACAAATTGTCACGTACCATCCTCGTATTACAACTGGAGCGGATACGTGTGTTAACTTCTCCCCCCGTTAAGAGGAGCCGTCCCCGGTTTCTTTTAAAACTCTTTCTAAGGCTATGACGTTGTTAATCTTCTTGCGACGTTTTGTGATTAACAAAACTATAACAATGATTACGACTGTTACTATCGAAGAAATGAAAATTAGTAGCCATTGCGTAGATTGTTAATGGATTAGTTCTTTCAGGCTGGCAATATGGCCAATGTTTTTTATATTAACTTCATGCAAGTACGGAAGTGATAACAGCGTAACATGTTCCGTGATATTGACAAATTTAACTGATGCGGGTTGAGGGTGTGAATGACTGATTTTCTTCCAATTCGTAAAAGTTGTACCGTTTATGGTTATTTCACTTTCGAAAGTTACAAGAAGGGTTCCATGCATCAAGATTGCTGAGTTATTTCCTTCCTGTATCTCAGCTGTCTGATCATTCACAATTACTAGTCCATCATCGATCTCTTCAACTGGTGTTATATGGTACGCCGAAGTGGTCTTGCAGGTTGCGAAATTATTGTTCAGTAATTGTCGCACGCAGGAGTTTCCTTTTAGAGGTTGGCAGAATGTGATTGTGGCTGCATCTCTGCAATTTCCGAGAGGTTCATGTAATATTTTGCAGTTGGCAACGGTATTTGTCTCTAACATTAGGATCTTATGTTTACTTATTACAGGCAATATCTTAATTTTACTACATATTTCTTCAATTTTTGGATACTTGATTACGAAATGGATACTATTGCTATCTTGGAATATTTTCTGTTTTGAAATACTTAAAATATCACTTATACTAATATTTGCAAAGTGTTCCGCGATTAACAAATTTTGTATTTCAGTACTATCTAGTATAATAGGATTTATTACATTAACTTTTCCAAGAATGACCGAATAGATGGTATCCTCAATACTCGTTATTATGGCCTTGTTTCTGGCTATAGCTAGTTCGAATAGGTGTCCGGTATCTATTTCTTTTTTTATTGTAACATTGAGAAGCTTGTTTACCGTCTTTGTTAATTGGTTAATTCTAATCTGCATTTCGGTATTTATAAGGACCTGTCTTTCATTAGCCTCTATTAAAGCTTCCTCCTTAGTGGCCACCTGATTAAAATCATCGAAATCTGGGGTGCCAGCAATGTATTTTAGTGCCGTTCCCAAAAAATTGATGCTTCGCGATTGTCGATGGTGGATTCTGAGCGCGCTAAGTAGGTTAAAGATCTGATCCACATCTGCTTTAAGTAATTTTCTCATGTGCGACTGTGGGAAGTGGTCGAGTAAGTTTTCGGTATCATGGGCTATGGTTTCATAATCGGTCAGGTTTGTTCTATGCAGTAGGAACCCGTAGCTATTGTAAACAGCCACTGCTCCATCGGTTATCGGAATGTAGTGTGAATCGGTGTAATTCAAAAATTTGGCTCGTTTCGCTTGAGCGATTGCCAGTATAAAAAGCCTGAAAATACAAGAATATTACCTTATATTACTTTTATGGACCTCTTTACCCTCAATCAATAAAGTAGTTCCTAAGTCTTTTTCAACTACTTTTTCGATATAGAGCTTTGTAAATTTGTTCCCTATTCTTCTATTCGTTTTAACATAAACCTTTTCCCCTGGTTCGAACTGTCTAGTTTTTTTCCCAGAATTGAGTCTCTGCAATTCTGCGTGTTGCGCTTTAGCTATTCTTGATTCGATTTCTTTTCGCAGAGCTTCGGGCATAGAATGGACAATATCTATCGGTCGTTTATTTGTGGTAGAATGAATTGTCCTGTTGTATTTCGCAGTGGCGAGTAGAATTAAGTCAATCGTGTCGTTTATACCTTGTGTTAATTTTGTACATCTGGCTATTTCTGAAAGCGTACTGTGGAATCGCTCAACCTGTCCGTTCGTAGTGCTATGATGTGGAGGTGTTGTAAATATGTTTATCCCAAAATGGTCTCTTACTAGCGAGCTAATTGTATGTGAATGAAAAGATTTTTCATTATCACAGACAATTGTCTTGGTGTCCTTGAAAAAATTTAAAATTTGTAGTATGGGTTCTTTAATGTCAACTATTGATCTGGAATTTATTGCCGAAACTATGGCAAATTTTGAGAATTTATCAACACAAGTTAGAAAGTGTTGATTGTCAGTAGAGTAGATGTCGATGTGCAAAATTTCACCAGGCCTTTGAGGTAAGGGTGTTTTGCCAATCTCCGGGTTCGGAGGGTGACGCTGATACTTTGCCTCCCTACAGATTCTACAATTTGAAGTTATTTCTTTTAGGCTCTTACGCATGTCAGGGAAATAGTAATCGTCCAGAACTTGTTTAAGGTTTTCTTGCACCGAACGATGGGCTCTATTGTGCTCCGCTTGCAAGATTTCCCTTTGGTCATTTTTATTAAAGATGTCTGTCACCTGCTTTGCTGCACGTAGGAATTTAACAGCAGGGAACATTGAGATAACTTTATCCTGAATCTTGGCCAAGGTAGGTAGGTCACACAATACTCCGTTGACTACGTTGGGATTGACGCATGACCTAAAAGTCTTCAGAAGATTATCTATATTGGAAAAAACAATACGATGTCTAACTTGGGATTTGAAAAGTATTTTTGACGTAGTTGTTTCAGTATTTCCTTCTTCTAGGATAAGCTGATTTCTGAAACAGTTTATGGGATTCTCAACAGTGGGAATTGTTTTTGTCAGTGACTCCTCACTGTGGACCGTGTTTGATGAATTGCTAGAGTTTCCTAAAGCATTGATATGTTGCCTCGACAAGGCGTCGGCTACAACGTTCGCCCTACCAGGTTTATAAAAGAATTTGGGTGAAAATTCCTCAACAAACGCTCTCCACCTTTTCAACTTTGAGTTAGGATTTTTATCTGATATAGCGAACGTGAGAGGCTGATGGTCAGTAAAAATACTCAACTGCTTAACACCATAAAGATAATTTCTGAGCTTTTGTAAAGCCCAAACTATTGCGAGCAGTTCACGTTCATTAGTTGCGTAATTCTCTTCAGTCGAAGAGAGAGTCCTGGAAATCATGGTTATAGGCCGTCCCTCTTGAGAGAGAACTGCTCCTAAAGCATGTGACGATGCATCTGTGGTTAGTTCGAATGGCTTTTCGTAATCAGGATAAAGTAGAAGTACGTCCTCTGACGCCAGTATTTCCTTTATTTTGCTAAAGGCTTTTTGTGCTTCTTGATCGAAATCTATCCGAACGTTTTTTGATTGGTTAGCACCAATATTTCCATTTTCGCCTCGCAAGTATCTTGTTAGCGGTTTAGCAATTAACGCATAGTCCCTGATAAATCGTCTGTAGTAACCAGACAATCCAAGAAATGATCTTAAGCCTCGGAGTGTCTTAGGAACCTCGTAATTAATGATATCCTTTACTTTGTCCGGACAGGTTTTCAGCCCGTTCTTGGAAACAACGAAGCCAAGGAATTCCACCTCTTCTTTGAAGAATTTTGTTTTTTCTAGTGAAATCCTCATGTTAGCTTCAAAAAGTTTCTTCAAGACACGCCTTATATCCTTCGTATGTTGTTCATAGCTAGAGGAGAATATAATTACGTCATCTATGTAAACGTGACAACTTTTGCCTATCTCGTCCCTAAGAATGTCGTCAATTGCTCGCTGAAAAATGCTTGGAGCATTTTTCAATCCAAATGGAAGTCTACAGAACTCGTACTTGCCGTTATTGACAGAAAAAGCTGTCTTTTCTCTGTCACGCTCAGCGAGATTTATCTGGTGGAAGCCAGACTTGAGATCTAGAGTAGTAAAGTAGGAAGATTTCCCTAAATTTGAGAGAATAACCGAGGTGTCCGGAATCGGGTACCTGTCGCTTGTTGTTTTTTCATTGAGTTTCCTAAAGTCAATGACCAAACGCATTTTACGCTCTCCTGTCTCAGTGGTTCCTTTCTTGCCTACGACCCATATTGGATTGTTATACGGAGAGCGAGAAGGCCTAATGATACCGTCTCGTAGTAGTTCGGAAATTTCCTTATTCACAAACTCGGATGCGGCTATTGGGTAAGGATAGGACTTGGAGTAAACTGGTTGGTCATCGTTTGTTCGGATTGTCGCTACGATATTGGTATTATAGGGCAAGGCTTCATTTGGATCTGCAAAAACTCCTGCCTGTTCTTTGATAATGAGAGAGACTTGTTTTTTGTGATTTGGGTTTGATAAAATATTGTTCACCTCGCGGCAAAAAAAATACAAGAGGGCTTCCCGTTTATTATTGTAGCAAATCATTCCTTTTTTCATATCAAGAGTCGCACCAATTTCCTTGAGAAAATCGAAACCGATAATGCCATCGAATGTTTGGAGTGACGGAAGAATAAAAAACTGAGCGTTTGTGTCGAAAATATTCATGGTGCACTTTCTTTGGATTTTTTCGGTACCGTGAATTGATTTAACTAGGAATGGATTTTCAATATGCTTGACACCTTTGAGGGTTTCTAAATTTGTAATGTAATTCTTTGCGGCACCCGTATCTATTAAGAATTTTAATTTCCTCCCTGCCAGTGTTCTGGTGACGTAGGGCAGGAGGGATCCTGTTCTAAAAAATTAATCTCGTCCGTTGCCTCAATCTCCTCGTCCTCTGGGATATCGCCGTCGTCGTCTCCATCTTCGTCCTCGTAATCCCCGGGGAAGTAGAGGTTTTTGGCAACATAAAACCCGGGTGTGTCCCGGTCATCGCGTCCGCGCTGCCTCAAATGGTTCACACGTTGTAGCTTATTGGCTGGCAATCTATCGCTCTCAATAGGTCTTTTCGCTGGTCGGATAGCTTGAGGATTAGGGCTTAGGAAGGGATTTCTGTTGAAGTTTGGCGCAGTGTTGCGGAACAGTCCCTCTGGCTTATTGTGCCTAAAGCGGGATGACGTTGGGTCTGTGTCCATAGGCACTGGTCGAGGATACGCGTTCGTTACTCTTCGATAGTGGGGTGAATTATGAGGGCCATAATTATTAAGTTTTGTGAAAGTACCCACTTGGTTTCGATTTGGGCTTATAAATGCCTGTGCGAAAAGGGATCGTGCATGGTTTGATTCAAGCTCTTGGGCAAGAGCTAGAGCTGTTGGCATGTCTGTCGGTCTGGAGGAGAAAAGAATGTCACAGAGGGGTTTGTTAAGTCCCGAGATGAACACTCGAAGGGCGTCTTGTCGGTACTTATTATTAAGGGAGTTTATTAGTTCCGTATTACCGTAATGTGTCATAATATTTTTGTTTACTATTAATGACAGTTTCCGTTCCACGTCGTCGTAGAACTGGGAGATTGTGCGTTGCCCTTGCCTTAAGGTAGACATTTCCTGCTCTACCAGGTAGATGGGCCTCTTGTCGGCGTAAGTGAAGTCTAGACGAGCGATTATGGCGTGAAAATTTAAAATGGTATTGAAGGATGACAAAACCATATTTGCCGAGCCCACCACCTTATTTCTCAAAATGGCAACCGCCTGGTAGTGCTTGGAACTACCGTCAAATTCCTCAAAAAGTTTATACGCAGCATGGGCAGCCTGCCTCCATGATACGTAGGTGGCTCTATCGCCACCGAACTCCGGTAGTGATTTTATAAGATCGAGTGATTCCTCACATCTGACGGTCGGGTCAATTGTTACTGGTTCGTATTGCGTAACGGTGGTCGGTGTTTCTAGGGTTTTTAATCTAGCGGTCAACTCGTCGACGGAACCCTGGAATTCTCGTCTTGTTTGTTCCGTTGCAGCCCTTATTGCGGCATTAACGATGGCTTGAAGAGCTTGAGGATCCATCTCAATCGTTACAACTTTCTTTATTACTAACTATTTGTTATCTTTATTTTCAGATTCTAGGTTTTCTTCAACAGTTAATTGACTGAGATTTAGTAAAAGTACAAGGGTTTTTTCTTCAAAAAAAACTTTTTAATTAATTTAAAATTTTTCTAATTAATTCAAAGACATACAAAACATCTGGAAGAACTCAATTCTTAAGTAAACATTCACTTACATATAAAATATTCTACTCATCATTTCTTAAAATCTCGATTGCTTCGGTGGGTGCAACAAATACGGGATATTCTCTGCAGCTGCGGCAGTAATTGACTCCTTCGTGAATTAACGAACGTTTTTCCTTTCTCGTTTCAGGTAGGTACTGGAAGGTTTTTTCCAATTCAGTTCTTTTCAGAAAAATTTTAGATATTTTTCACTTGTTTTTTCCAGTATTGAAAAATTAAGATTTTTTCACTTCAGTTTTATTTTTCAGAAGATTTTAGATTTTTTTACTTCAGTTTTTTAGTATAGAAAAATTTAGATTTTTTCACTTCAGTTTTATTTTTCATTAGATTTTAGAATTTTTTACTTCAATTTTTTCAGTATAGAAAAATTTAGATTTTTTCACTTCAGTTTTTTCAAAAAAGAAAAATTTAGATTTTTCCACTTCAGTTTTTTCAAAAAAGAAAAATTTAGATTTTTCCACTTCAGTTCGTTTTTCAGGAGATTTTGGATTTTTTCCACTTCAGTTTTTTCAATATAAAAAATTTTACGTTGTTTTTTTCCAATTTAGAAAATTTTTACGCTGTTTTTTTCAATATAGAAAATTTTTAACGCTGTTTTTTTTTCAATATAGAAAATTTTTAACGCGAGTTCGAGCTCACTGGCCACTTTCAATTTTCCTTTTTATAAAGAATTTTTTTAGTGGCCCCACGTTGGGCGCCAATTAAGGTTTTCGAAATAAAAACACTTGATTTAATTGGCACTATGTGCCAGTGTAATAACTTTATTAGATGCTCTTCTTAGACTAACTTAAACAACTCCAAATAAACTTATTATATCTTCCTATACTTGTCGCTTCAGCTGCGCTTTTGTCGTTGATATTGTTGTTGGACTTTTAGCTGCACCTTAGTGGTTGTTGCTATTGTTCTTGTATTGCCTGCACTGCTATTGTTGTTGTTGTTGTTGTACCGGTTGAATCTGCTGTTGCAGCGCTGCCGTTATTTTTGGCTTGCTGCTGTTATATTTTGTTGGCTCAGCATTTGGCTTATGTGGGAATGGAATATGCGGCAAAATTGACAAATTGTCACGTACCATCCTCGTATTACAACTGGAGCGGATACGTGTGTTAACTTATATTCGGATTTTATTATTCAAATTTTGCTTTTCAGGTGTGTTTGGGATGTTTTTGTCCCAGGACGATATCTCCTTTTCGGAACGTCCTAAAAATATATTATGAAATTACTTTTCTTAAAACAACATTAGGAGACTATATCTAAACTCTTTTTTAAGATTGATGGCCACAAAAGTTCTCGTCCCGATTTTTAATTTAACCGACGGTTAAACCGCATGAGTACCTTTGTTAACAATTGTAGCGTTTTCGATGTTAATTTGTCAAAAGCTCAACTCAAAAGTAGATTAAAACCGGTTGTGTAATTAGATCGATGTATATGCATGGTTAGTTGTTATGCCTTGTGTTGTCCCTGAGCCCAACTCATTCATTGGTGGGTAAATTTTTCTCACATTTACTTTTTTGGGGTCACTGGTATCCAGAACATTGATATTGTTCAATAATTTTTTGGTCGTGGCCTTGAATTGGTTAATGCTGAGAAAATGCGAAAAAGCTGTAGTAGCTGAACTCTGTTATTGCATGTTATTGAAAAAAAATAAATTTGTAGTTTTTTTTTCAGCTACTCTTTTTTATCAGTTTTAGCTTTTTCTAGCTCCTTTTTTTTTATTAGTTTTAGCTACACCCTTGAAACATTTCTGGCAACACTATTACAGCCGACATTTTAAAGTTATCGCGCTGAAATTGGTGTGGTTCACAATGAAGTCGTGAAGCTGCATGTTTCTTACTTTACGAAATAAAGTACATTTGGACCGTGCATTCCATTTGCATTTGCAATCGTAAGCGAAGATGTTAGGTGTTCTGAATGTGACAAACAACATACTTACTTTTGCATGATTCTATTTTCACCAACATAAGCTAAAGCTCAGTATGCTGTAGAAACGAAAACAAAATTCCCATAAGAAGTACATTGAGTTTTTTGACAGCGAACAGGCAGCGGAATTTTTTTCGCTGGTAGTACGCTGTTGAATGAAAAAATTTGTTCAGTGTAGCTAAGTTCACAACCATGTGTGGAGAGTTAAAATGTCTGAATTTCGCTGGAATTTATATGCCTGTATATTTAATTGCCGCGGAATTTTGACATTCAAAAAAAAAAAAAGGAGTAAGGAGTAAAAGGACAAATTTATTTCGTTTATTCCACACAAAAAATTTTGACTCTACACCAAAATTTCGCGTTTAGAATTATATGCCCAAAAATTTTCGTTCCTACAGCATACTAAGCTTAAAGAAAAAAAACATGAATTATTTAGTAAGCACCTTACTGGGATCCTAATGGCAATTTTAATGGTATTTTTAACCTGGCGGGCGGCGATTTTTTTTCGTTTTTGTTTTGTTTTAAAAACAAATTTTACACCTAAATTGTGGCCGCCATGGCATGCTGGTTGGGGTGCTTGAAACCCGAGGCTGGGTGATTGTTTTTTGTTCTGTTTAAAAAATTTTAAATATTTACGTATTTGATTTATGCTACAAGGAGAACAAAGCGCTCGGTTCTTGCTACGTTTTTATATCAAATACAAGGAGAACAAACCAATCGGCTCTCGCTACGATTTCACATTTTCTACAACGGGAGCGGAGCACATACATCTGATGACATGACTATGTTTAAAAATGCGCTATAAACAAGGAGAATGAAGCGCTCTACTGTTTTTTCGGAGCGCTTCAGATGCGCTAATGGAGCGCTCGCTTTCCTGCTGGGTATTTATAAAAATATATTTGTTATTTATGGGCACGTGCCCGAAATTTGTCACTTTTGCTATAAGTAAAAAAAGGTCAGTTTGTTTTTTTTTTGTTTTGGTTCGACGAATTCGTGGGCGAATTTATTTGATTGCATGTTTGACAACCTGTAGCGAACAACACATAAATTAAGCAGTTTTTTTAGAAAACTAATATTAACAGTTAAACTTGTTGGCTGTTGACTCTCTTTACTATGTCGACAAAAATCAGCTATTATTTGCGCAAAATTGCCTAAGTCGTTAAAAATATTACTTTTAAAATTGCCCGTCATTTGTAATTTGTTGTGATTTTGGTTTTTTTTTTTTTTTTTTGCAATATACGCACTTTTATTTATACTCAAGCCTATGTTGGATTGCGTTGCGCATGCGTTCAATTATTGATAAATACATGGTTAGAAAATAAATGGCTAAAGATGGAACGAGAAATTGTTATATAGCTTGAAATGGTTGGATGAATGATGACAAGCTTTCTTGTTGTTGGCGCTGCTGTTGCTACTATAATTACTGTTCGCAATCAAAATAGTATTCAATGAACTGGCTTTATTTTTATTTTTTTTTTTTTTTTTAAAAACATTAAATTCTATGTGAAATTTTTATACCATCATCAGCGATGGAATCAGCATAATTTGAATGATTTCTATCAACAACAACAACTTGGACAGCAACATCAATAACGACCAATATCTACAATACACATTAACAAGAAGAACTGGCAAACTTTGCTTTATTTACTGCTGTTACTTGTTGTTATTGACAGCGATCGATTAATAATAATTGCTATTGCAGTAGTTGTTGCTCTTGTTGATGTTGTTTTTGTTGGAGTTTTTTTTTTTTTTGCACTGCAACGTTGCAACATGCATGCATTATTGGCTATTGAACAAACTTGTTTGCTGTTGTTGTTGTTCTTTATTACCTCTTTGTTGCAGCGCACAGAGGGCCAGCAACGCCATTCGATGGCCATAAGTGAAAATAAAAAACTTGGATTGCAAAAATTAGTTACGGCACTTGGATTGCATATATGCAAGCTATCTTTACTGAAAATTTGAAGTAAATTGATCAAGTCAAGCTTGGTTGGCGGCAATAAAATTATCGAAAATATTAATAAAAATGGCACATACCTTAAATCTATCTATCTACCCGGCAAAATATATCAATGCGCATTACTTGTATGCACATAAAGAGCGCTTCATTCTCCTTGCAAGTAGTGCTGTTTGTATAGCGCTATATTTGTAGCACTTTCCGTTACGATAACGTAGCACTTGAAAAGAAAGTATCAGATATTAATGTCAAAAATGTTCAAAAATTCATCTAATCGTTTCACGTGAATAAACAAAATTTGATTTAATTTTATCAAACTTGCTGTTATTTGTTATTAAGAAACAATTGTTTTTCAATTGAGATGTGGCAGACTGGTTGACGTGTTTGTCTTGTAATCGAAATGCTCCGGTTCAAACCTGGCTGAAGGCGATTATTTTTAGTTTTTGTTTTGTTTTTAAAAGTTGCTTATAAGTTTTTCTATTTTATAAACCAAATATTACACCAAAATTGTGGCGGCCATGGCATACTGGTTGCGGTGCTTGCTTTGTAAGCGAGATGCCCGGGTTCAAACCCGTGGTTGGGTGATTGTTTTTTGTTTTCAAAATTTTTTTTAATATTTACGTATAGCGTCCGGTTCTTGCTAAGTTTTTATATCAAATACAAGGAAAACAAAGCGCTCGGCTCTCGCTACGAATTCAAATTTTCTACAGCGGTAGCGGAGCGCATACATCTGATGACATGACTATTCTAAAACATGCGCTATACACAAGGAGAATGAAGCGCTCTACTGTTTTTTTGGAGCGCTCGCTTTCCTGTTGGGTATATAAACATAAAATTGTAAAAAAATATCTGTACAGGAAATGTTTTTTTGAAATTCCTTTTCCGATGGATATTTTGAATGACGCTGAGTCCGAAAATAGTATTTTTAAAATTTTTGTCTGTCTGTCTATCTGTCTCTCTGTTAAAGCATCACGCGAAAACCGCTGGATGGATTTCAATGAAATGAAATTTGGCATCTAGGTTCCTAATATTCCCGGTCAATATATAGGCTAATTTTTTCAGGCAGACTAATTTTTTTATAGACTAATTTTCAGGCATTCTTTTTTTTAGCTTATCTCCGAAACCGTTCATCCGATTTGCATGAAAATTTGTATATAGAGGTTTTCGGATACGCTGAGTTTTTATGATTTATCTACTCTGTTCTATCTGGAACAACAGAGGGCGCTGTAGTACAAATATTTTGAAAAACCTCGAAAAACTCCTAAGCCGTGCATCAGATTTGCATGAAAATTAAAATATAGAGGTTTTCTGATATGGTGAGTGTTTTGGACTTATCTTTTTTGTGCTATCTTGAACACCAGAGAGCGCTGTAGTACAAATATTTTAGAAAACATCGAAAAACTCCTAAGCCGTTTATCTGATTTACATGAAAGTTGGTATATAGAGGTTTTCGGATACGATGAGTTATCGTGACTTATCTACTCGGTTCTATTTTGAACACCAGAGTGCGCTGCAGTATAAATTTCTTAAGAAATGATAAAATACTCCAAAATCGCTCATCTGATAAGGATGAACATTTTGTGTATAGGGATTTTCGAGTATGGAAAGGTCTTTGGCGCTATATTCTTGTTTGAAAACCAAAAGGTTTCTATTGTACAAATACTGCAAAAAAAGCTCTAAACCACTCATCCGATAAGAATGATTTTTATAAGAGGCTTTCGGGTGCGGTGATTTTTTTGCGCTATGTAATTTATACTATATATAGAACACCAGAGGGCGCTGTACTACAAAATATAGTAAGGCGTAGCAAAGCGCGAAGCGTGATATCTTCTTTTCTTCTTTATGTGTATTTATAATCAACATTCTTGTTTTTGCATATCATTACAGCTGATGCCGAATTCTGTTGTACTGGAGTTCGCATCAACACATGCGCAAGTCAGTTGCGTCGTACGTTGGCGTTGTTTTGACATTTCAATTTCAACTTCAAGTGCTTATTTAATTGTTATCTAATAAAAAAACACTTACAAAATAATGGCTTATTCGCAAAATATTAAGAAAAGAAATTGTCAAAAATGTGGTAAAAATTGAAGACACATATAGCGTTTAAATTTTTGGTGTTATATAAGAGGTAGGCGTGGTTATTGACAATTCCGCCCATTTTTGTTCTCAAGAAGGTTTATTATATATATATATGTATATACTCCATGTGCAAAATTTCATCCATCTATCCTTATGTTAAACTGAGATATTGACTTTTGGCCACACAGTTGTACTGGCTGGCCCACTGTGCAGCGCAATAACAACAAAAAACTCAAAAAAAATATCTAGGCTACGCTTGTGCATCGTTGCTGTGATCTTCGAAGTCTTGATTGCCGATTAACTGAGTGCACATTGAGTTCATTGACCTGGCTATACAAGAGCTGTTGTTGTACTTCTACTTCTTTTTATTCTTCTTCTTATTTTTGTTGCTGATTTTGACCTGACTTCACAAGTATTCATCTTACTGAATTCACTCAATTTTTTACCTTAGAGTGATTTCACTATAGCAATGTGACGCTTATGGTATCTTCTGCCATTTCCCTCCTTAATGAAATAAAAGGCAATTCCTTGCGAATTTTTGTTTAAAAAATAATGATGAAAAAAAATGTAAAACAAAATATTTTTTGGTATATTCTAAGAATAGAAATTACTTGAAATTTGGAGCAGGTACCGAAAATAACGATTATCGCTATCAATCTATCATTTTATAGCAATTATTTTTTGATCGATATTTTTTCGATGAGAAATAAGAATTATTTTAGACAGTTTTTTTCGACCAGAAATTATTTTTTGAAAATTATTTTTCAATCAGATATATAAAAAAATCATTTCGATATCGTTATTTTTTGAGTCAAAAATAAAAGTTATATTTTTATCATATCTTCTTAATGAGAAAAAAAAAGTTATATTTTTTTTTAATTTTAAATTAAATGTTGCTGGTTTTTTTGGTCTCAGTTTGGATGCAAATAAAAAAACTCTATTTCAGCTTTTCCCGACGTTTCAGTCGTTTTTTTTTCACCTTCTTCAGAGTTTATAATTATTTTTTATTCCTTTTCCTGCTTAAATTTCTGATCAGAAATTAAAGTTATTTTTAATAGATTTTTTTTCGATCAGAAATAAAAAATAATTTTTTGATTGTTATTTGTGCGATCAGAAATAGAAATTATTTTTCGTTTAGAAATAAAAATAAGTTTTTGATCGTTATATTTTCAATTAGAAATAGAAGTAATTTTTCCGATTTGAAATAAAATTCAGTCGTTCTTCTATGTATATTTTTCCGATCAGAAATAAAAATTTTATTTTTCATTGAAACTACGAGTACCTATATCGATGAAAAAAAGTAACGTGTGTGCCAGAGATCCGCATCAAGTCCTAGAAAAATCAAGCGTTTTCAAGTACTTGAAAATTCACTTGGTTTGAACTTGAAAAAACCAAGCAAAGCAAGCTTCGTATCAAACTAATCAATCGCAAGCTTTAATGCTCTGTTGCGCACAAAAACTTGAAGCGCTTGAAATTTCCGGGAAAATACTTGAGAAGATTGATATGTTCGGCAAAAGCTTATAAGCTTGCAAGTATCCCAATAGTTCAAATAGTTCAATTTGGGAAAGCTTGTTGTCTTGGGGGTCGTTGATTGCGATTCTGATGTCAGAATATAAAAAGTTGTTTGGGCACTAGGGTGGACCGTAACAATACTTTTGTGTGACTTTGACAGATTTTGTCCTTTTTTGCAATCTAACTGTGAAACCTAAACAAGAGCAGCAGCGTTGTTTATCTGTCACAAAATCGTCATGATAATATTAATTGTATGGAGCAAACCATAATAACGCGACGGCAACGCTGAGCGGTTGGAACATCCAATTTTGAATAGCGTTAGGAAGTGAAGTTTGCTACAGAAGCAAAGAAAAAGTTGTCATTTCTGTGAAAAATATTAACATATGTTGACGATAAATATTTGCTTGCACAAATGGAGGTAAGTAATTAATTAATAATTAAAATTAGCTTGTGTTTAATTTCATTTTGTACTAATTACAGAAACATTTGACATAAGGTCGCCGCTCTTATTTAGGGAAGACAATTCAGCGTTAACGCCAAGTGGCTAGTAACGCGCCGCTCAACGCTCTTGTTTAGGTTTCACAGTAAGTCGGATCAATTATTTGGATTCTGATGTTATGAAGATGTTGTTCTGCAAAACTCACATAAAAATATTCATACGTAATCAACACTGTTAAAATCATGCCTGTGCGTTCAACCGATCAGACTTGCTCGAATGCACACACTCGCTGTTGAGTTAAATTCAATCAAACCATGGGCTTCGTGTTGGCTCTGTGATTTTAATCAACGGTCGTCTTTGGATACATATTTCATGATTGTTCGTTGGGCTCAACAACGATTATTTTCATTGAGAATAAGCAAAAATCGACACGTATGAGTTTTTTCATGTGCAGACAGAAAGAGAGAGAGAGAGAAAGAGAGAACAAGAAGAAGATGAAGAAGGATGAAGTTTTTATTACGATTGACTGCAAACAACTAAATTTAACTATTTCTTTAATTTCTCATTTACGAAACACATATCCGTATACACTTCAACGCCAATACACAAAAATGTGAATTCAATCCGTCAAACAGTTCACACAAACGACGCCTTCAGCAGCATCATTTTATTGTATTCAACGTCAACACTCGTTCACTCAAACATGTGAGTTCGATCAGACGAACTCAAACCAGAGAGTATATGAATAAATTTTGTAAAAAAAATTAAAAATTTATTCATTTTATAGATTGTAAAATTTGGTAGCATTTTGTCCTTGGGTGCATTTCAATCTAATCAGAAATTAACAAGTTATAGCGATTTTTCTATACCTTCATACTTCAAAATAGACAAAATCATAAAAATATCATTTCTGACTATCGACGAAATCCACCCAAAAAATATCAAAACAACAAGCAGCTGAGAAAGCTGCAAAAAAAAAAAAATCCAAACAGACAGCAAAAACAAAAACCTGCAAAAAAAAAATATAAACAAGCCAGCCAGCCGTCGGATGAGAATTCCAAGGAAAATTATCTTCTTGCCAACATTGTTGCGAGATATTTGTCTGTGCTCTATCAACATATGTAGCACTCTATACACAAACTCTAGCAATATCAGCCTGAGCGCTGAAAACAAACATGGTGGCGGCTGCTCTGCCAGCACCGATTAATTTCTGGACTCTAATATCTGCAACCAGATTCAGAGAGTCGGAATACTCAAGAGCGAAGTGGGTTCTCTATATTATATATACTCTCTGCTCAAACTCAACCAAAGAGTTTAATGTATATACTCTTTGACTCAACTGACATTGTGCTGATTTTATTCAACGCTGAACTTTGTTGAATGAGTTGAGTTGAGTAAGAATTCCAGTGAATGATTTAATCAAGCAAAAAGTGAGTTTTGCAGTTCTCAGCTTGAGACCTAATTGTTGACAAGCTGCAGGTGTTCATTAACGAAATTGATTCATATTAAAATTTGCTTATGAGCAAATAATTTTACCTAAAATATAATTTTGAACACATTAATACGGGAGTATTTGATTGAAAAGTCAAATCAAACCTTCAAACCAAACCTTCAAACCTTAGAACGATAGACGAGACGACAGTGATGCATTTATATGAAGCAAACACTTGACGATATCGTCGAGAGTATCGTTTGAACGATGATCGTTTTGAAAGTTACGTGATGAGAGTCCTGATTTCCACACGGGTTATTTCATCTTTTTTGGGGAATATTTAATTTTATTGCTTGGGGGTTATTTCATATGAAAGAGCAACCAATGAACTACTTTATCAAATTTTATTTGGGGCTTATTAAATTTTGGATGTTTTTTTTTTTTTTGGGAGTATTTCATTCGGTTTGATGTTTATTTCATTCCATAAACTTGGGGGATACTTCATTTTAATTGGGGATTTTTTAATTTTCTTCAATTTAGGTTATCGAAGAGGTGTAATTAGATTCATATGCGCCTTTTACAGAATGAATAATAGTGTGTAAAAGGTGCAGCTACATGGAAAAAATTATGCCGAAAAACATCAAAATTTACAAAAAGGTTAAGCTTTTCACAAAGTAATCAAGTGTACAATTGAATAATAGTAGTGACTATCAGGGATGAAATTGACTTAGTTGTAAAATGGCCAAAATTTATACAAAAATAAGGCATTTTTGACAAGAATGGGGCTTTTAGTGGTAATTGAATATTAAAGACGACAAATATTCAAATAGAGTTTGAATTAGCTGTTTTTTGTTTTTTTTTTTTTTTTGCTTTCACTGTTTTAATCTAAATCTAAAAAAATTTTTCAAAAAAATAGCACACTTTAGTTTAAACGATCAGCTCTCAAAGTCAAAAATTGTGGGTCAAAGTGATAAAGTTTAATTGTTTGTTTTAAAAGGATTCTATTTCATATATAGAGGTCACATTGTTCTTTAGAAAAAAGGCTTTTGCATTGATTGCAAAAGCCAAATATGTGCCAAAAAAAAAGAATCAATGTAGTTCATTTTCTCAAAAATTTTGAACAAAGCTATTTATTTAATAAGTGAATAATATAAATAAAAATAGCAAAGCATTTCCACAGAAAACCGCAGTTCGGATCGATATATTCATCGTTAGTCTTAGGAGTATTTTTTCGAGTCCTTGGTTATATCATAAGAATGTCTGAATGTCCGAAAGATAAGACTTGTAAGAAGACGAATCAATGATGCGGGACGAAATGGACATGATACCAAAATAAATTCAGTTCTACCAAAAAAATATATTCAGTAATGCTTACTTACTTAGGTGGTCGTAACAATCCGTGTCCGGGTTTCAACCGACCTCATCAGCTCTCGCCAGGCGCCTCTTCTTTGCGCGCGCCTTCTCCAATCGGATACACCAAGTGCGGTTAGGGCTTCCTCATATTCAGTAATGGCCGTATTTAATAAAGAATAATTTCATAAATTTTATACAATTTTGGAATATAGAACATTGAACATTAAAATTAGTTAGATAACAACGAATGGGTGATAGAAAATGTTCTATAGTAGTTTCCGCAGTCTTAATTTTTTTTAAAAAGCTTATAGTTTTCGAGTTAAAACATTCTGAAATTGAAAAATTTTCCTTCTGAATGGCATTTTGGGACCGCTATACTGAATTTTTTTCCAAATTATATATTTCCTAAAATTTATGACTAGAAAATCCTTTTCTATTCACATAAGAATGTGTATAATACCGATTTCATTTTTAGATCTAAACTTTTTTTTTATTTGGTAAAAAATTGCTTTTTTTTGCAAATAATTTTTTATTACTTCTTAAGCATTTATTTGAGATAAATTCTGACGCTATAATCTGAAAGAGCGTGAAGTTTTATATAGGATATCATACGTCGGAAATTATTTTTCGTACAGATGAAATGGATGAATATTCATTGAAAATTGACGACAATAAATTCTTAATCGGATTTAGATAGTTAAGACTACGATGGAGCCTTTTTTATGGGTTTGCATTTTCATCTATATGCATGATAAAATGATGTAAGGAACGTTTGTGCATGAAGCTGTACACCTCATAATTCAATTCTTAAACCTATAAAATTTCTTTGGAAGGTGTGCTGGAATCTTCATACTTCTTCCATTATATTAGATAATACTAACATGGTGAGTTATTTTGCATAATACTAACATGGTGACTGTATACAAAATGTAAGAACGTCAGTTTTTTTAAAAATTTTCTTCAGTTTTAATAGACAAGCGTACTATTTCTGTAGCCTACCAAAAAAACGTACCTGCGTTGGCTTATTTAGCTTTAATATAGCTTAAAAAAACAAAATTGAGGAGAATTGTTTAAGGTTGTTTTTCTAAAGCTATAATTTCAAAAAATCTACAGAACTTTTTTACTGAGATCGATTTCAAATAATTTTATTGAAAATTTTAAATTTGTGCATCGATGACATACTACTTAGATGATATTTTTTCAGTAGAATTTTGCAAAAGGGCCTAAAATAAATCGAAAGGGCTTCGGGGCTTATGAAATCAAAAAGGGCTCCTAAAAGCCCCCAAATATCATCCCTGGTGACTATTCATTGGGGGTTAATTGTAGAGAAGTACTTACATTTTTAATATTTTCTGTATTCTTCTCGGAAACTCAGACTTAGATACTATTATATTCGCTTGTTGTACAGTGTTATAAGTTCCATTTAATTGCCAGTTTACCCTATTTCTTTGAACCTTACTGATCTTCTCGTGTTTCTTATCAATTTTATTTGTAAACAACGCATATTCAGCTCAAATACAAAATCATTTCCAAGTCATTCAGCACAAGCTTGTCTTGACGAAAATATAGTTGATTTAAGAGCTTGATGCCTTTAAGATGGCGTCTAAACTACTTTTAACTATATATATAACAATTTGTTTTACAAAAGTAAGTACAACGTAGCAATATTTAAACCATAATTTTCTTCGAAAATAATAGTAATGAGAAAATTTCGTTTTAGCTTGCTGCCGGAAATGTGCTCTTTCACTTAAATTACGGCTTAGGCATAAAGGATGGCTACATGGATGTAGGATTCGATAATTCCATCAAAATAAAATCGAATGCGCTAACCAGTAATAATGACAACAACAACAACAACAACAACAATAGTGATGAGCAGTTGGTTTTCACCACTGAAGCGCCATCGATAACGCCTAAATCAGATGAAGCTGTATCGGATGGGCCAATTTTTGATACAGTTCTACAGACTCATTTGACAGCAACACGTGACGCTATGTTGAGCTTTCAACAAGAGCTGCAGCCGTTAGTGGTCCAAAATCCCGACATTAATTCCAAAGTGAAGATCATAACGCGTTATCTGAACATCGTCAATGATGCTCTGGCTCCAACAAATACGGATAAGTTTTCTAAAATGCAAGTTCTTTTTCTCTTTCCTGACTATTTAGATCAATTGGAGCAGACTACAGCTGGCGAGCGCTCTCTGGAGCACATGGTCATGAAGGTACTGTTGACCAGACACGGGCTATACGAGCAAAAGCGGGCAGTTCTTGAAGATTTGAGGCATTTGGACCCCGAATCGCTAGCAGAGAATGTAATTTAAAATTATTTTGGTTAAAAATTAATAAACTATAAAAACTAACCTATAAAAAATATTAGGGTTGGGAAAAAAACCCGAAAACTGCATTTCGACATCGAAATTTTGTGTTTTTTATTCCAATTTAATTTACTAGAAGAGCCAACAAGTTTGAAGACATGAAGTGTCTTACATAATTTGTTCTGAACCCGTGCGCCTGTCCGTCTGTAATCACGATTATAGCCGTCATTTTAAGGCTTTTGCGATGAAATTCAAAATATGAGCTTCTTTTTAAAAAATGAAAATCAAGGTCGAGAATGAGCCAAATCGGATGAAAATCACGCCTACCTCTCATACAGAGTGACTTTATTTTCACCGTAAAATCTCTTAAAAATCCACAAAAATTAATGAAAATATAGATATATATCTATATATCTATCTATATATATATAAAATTGTAAAAAAAAAAAATCTATACACGAAATATTTCTTTGAAATTATTTTTGCGTTTGACATTTTGGATGACGCTGAGTCCAAAAATCGCATTTTTAAAATTTTTGTCTGTCTGTCTGTCTGTTAAAGCATCACGCGAGAACCACTGGATGGATTTCAATTAAACTTGACATCCAGGTTCCTTATAGTATCCCCGGTCAACATATAGGCTACTTTTTATCCAGTAAAAAAGTTTGGACCCGGTAAGGGGCGCTGCGATCGGGTTCCAGGCATTCTTTTTTTTTTAGCTTATCTTCGAAACCGTTCATCCGATTTGCATGAAAATTTGTATGTAGAAGTTTTCGGATACGGTGAGTTTTTATGACTTATCTGCCCTGTTCTATCTTGAACACCAGAGGGCGCTGTAGTAGAGATATTTCGAAAAACCTCGAAAAACTTCTAAACCGTGCATCCGATTTGCATGAAAATTGGAAAATAAGGGTTTTCTGATACGGTGAGTATTTTGCACTTATCTTTTCTGTGCTATCTTGAACACCAGAGGGCGCTGTAGTACAAATTTTTAAAAACGTCAAAAAAACTCCTAAGCGGTTTATCCGATTTGCATGAAAGTTTGTATATAGAGGTTTTCGGATATGGTGACTTTTTGTAACTTATAAACTCTGTTCTATCTTAAACACCAGCGGGCGCTGTAGTACAAATATTTTAAAAAAGTCGTAAAAGTCCAAAACCGTTCATCCGATTTGCATGATGCAAATTTTGTCTGTAGACGTTCTCGGACACGCTGAGTTTTTTTGACTTATTTACTCTATTCTCTCTCGAACACCAGAGGGCGCTGTAGTACAAATATTTTGAAAAACCTCAAAAAACTCCTAAACCGTGCATCCGAATTGCATGAAAATTGGAAAACAGGGATTTTCTGATACGGTGAGTGTTTTGGACTTAGTTTTTTAGTGCTATCTTAAACACCAGAGGGCGCTTTAGTACAAATCTTTGGAAATCCTGTAAAACTCCAAAACTGTTCATCCGATTTTGATGAAAATTTGTAAATAACGATTTTCGAGTACAACAAGAGTTCTGCTGCTATCTTTTTTGCTCTTTCTCAAAACTAGAGGGCGCTGTTCTACAATTTGTACGTGTGTATGTTATTAAACTGTTCCTTAACGGCTGCAATGATTTTGATGAAATTTTTTGTGTGTGTTTGAGTGGATCCCTGGATGGTTCAGATTCACAATTGGACCCAGTAGGTGGCGCTGCGATCGTGTTTAAAGCATTTTATTTTTTAGTTTATCTCCGAAACCATTCATCCGATTTACATGAAAATTTGTATTTAGGGGTTTTTGGGTATGGTAGTTTTTATGACTTATCTCGTTTGTTCTATATTGAACACCAGAGGGCACTGCAGTACAAATCTTTTAAAATCTCAACAAACTCCTAGCTGTACATCCGATTTGCGTCAAAATTTCTACATAGGAGTTTTCGGATACGGTGGGTATCTTGGACTTTTTTTCTGCGCTATCTTAAGCACCAAATGGTGCGGTAGTACAAATCACTTAAGAAACCGTGAAACACTCAGAAACCGCTCATTCGATTTAGATGCAAATTTGTATATCGGATATATAGGATTTGATTAATGAGTATGGGAAAGGCTTTGGCGCTATTTTTTTATTCTATCTCGAAAACTAGAGGGCGCTGTTGTACAAATACCGCAAAAAACTCAAAACAACTCATCCGATAAGTATGATTTTTGTAAGTGGGTGTGATGCTGATATTCAATTAATAGTCTTGTATGCCTAGTACGTCCTAATGGATCGTTGAATTTTATCCTATTTGATATATGCGCGCTATTAATAACTCCGTTAATAACATCGAAGGTAAAACATGAACTAAGTAACGACCTTTGTGATGATAAGGGCATTAAATTAAGGAGGCTAAGCCTATATTCATAGGGTGGCAAGATATTGTAATCACGGGGGTTATAAGTGTCTCTAAGTGCAAACAGCAAGAATTGTTTTTGAATAGACTCAAGTCTTTCACTGTGTGATTCAAAATCAGGATTCCAAATGATGCATCCATACTCAAGAAGAGGGCGCACTAATGCACAAAATAATGTCTTAGTTACCCATACATTTTTGAACTCTCTTGCACGTCGCTTTATGAAACCAAGTTGTTTGCTGGCCCTAGATACAATTTTATCATAATGTCAATTGAATCCCAACTTATTATCTAAGACTACTCCAAGATCAACGATATGATTGACTCTATTAAGCTCAATTATTTTAAGGAAGTAGTTGTTATTTACAACAGAAATTTTACGTGAGAAAGTTATTACGTAACATTTGTTAACATTTAGATACAGCTTATTTTGATTGCACCAGTACTCAAGAGATAACAGTTTCGACTGTAAGTACAGTACAGTACTGTAAGTACATCTGTTTCCGATTGAATAACATGGTATATTTTTAGGTCGTCAGCATACATCAGATGTGGGATATCGCAAAGCATATCAGATAGGTCAGAGATAAAAATATTGAAGAGAAGTGGACCGGCTACCTTGTGGTACGGCGGATGTGACTAAGATCTGTTTAGATAAGGTACCTTGAAACTTTACGAATTGGGAACGGCCGCAGAGATAGGACTTCAACCAGTTAAGCACAGATTCAGAGATGCCAAATTTTTTCAATTTGCAAGCCAGAATAGTATAGTATTCAACACGATCAAAAGCTTTGCTAAAGTCGGTGTATACTGCATCTACCTGATGTGGTGGTTGATCTACCTTTACGGAAACCATGTTGCTGTTCATTGAGAAGAGGATTTACAATACATGTTAGTTTATCAGATATCATTTTTTCGAATAGTTTTGGAATGGCCGATAGTATTGCAATTCCCCTATAATTTTCAACCGACCTTTTGTCGCCCTTTTTATAAATTGGTGTGAGGTGTGATGTTTTCCAATACGATGGAAAAGCACCTTGAAACAGGGATTTATTAAAGATTATAAATAAAGGCATGATCAGTGGGTCTACACATTGGACTAAAAAGATTGGGGGTATGAGGTCCTTTATATGGATCAAGTTCCTTAATTGCTTTGGATATCTCTTCTTGCGTAAGTTGAATATGATTAATTATGGGTGGTGTGCTTGGAAATGGAGGGAGATTGTGAGTTTCGTTGGTAGGTATACAGAATACCTCTTTAAAATGATCTGCGTAGAGATTGCAAATTTCTTGTATGTTTGAAGAAATTACGTCACCTTTAAACATGGACGTAGGATATCCGTTTGACTTACGTTTAACATTAATGTAATCAAAAAATTTTTTGGGTTCATCAACAATTTTTTCACCCATAAGGTTAATATAAAATTGATAAGCTTCTTTTGACTTAGTAGAGAATACATTGGCCAACTCTTCATATCTCGTCTCCACTTCATCACTTACATTGTTTGTGGTTTTGATTATTTTGTATTATTTATTTCTTTGGTTTCTTAGGTTTCTGAGATTGTGATCTAGCCATGGTTCGGAAAGTTTATTTTTTTCTTTATTTTTGGGACATGTCTATCAATAATTGTGAAGATACGAAGATAGAAAATTGAAACTGCACAATCTAGATCCAATGCTGAGAGATCACTCCAGTTAAAAGTATTAAGACCGATTTTAATTCTATCGTAATCTGCATTTAGAAAATCATATACAATGGAGTTACCAAATGAGTGGGCAAATGTTATATTGGTAGCGGATAGCTCCGTAGATAAGGCTGTGTAGTGAGGACTGTTAGAAAAAAGGTGTTCAGCTTCAATAGCCGGACTAACATTTATAACATCGTAGGCATTAGTGAAGACTAAGTCTAACCATCTGCAATTTTGGTTTGAAGTCCAATTTACTTGCTGTAAGTCGTTGCCATAAAAAAAACTAAGTAAAGTAAAATCAATCAAGTTAGAGAGGTTTACCGGTAGAAGATAGTTGTCATTTTCATCAATGACAAAGGAAATATTAGGGCGGTTAAAGTCGCCAAAGATAATCACTGTATCTTCTTCATTCAAGGTCGAAGTTATTAATGAGATTGTATCACATACATGAATGTATGTATCTTCGATAGAATTTGGAGGAATGTAGACAACACCAATATAAATATATTGATTATTATGTAAGCATACTCTGATTATTTGGTGTTCGTAGAGTTTGTGGGTTTCTACGATCTGACTTGATAGGGAGTTTTGTGTTGCGATTAAAACACCACCTCCACGGGAGTGGCCTGTGTGGGAATAATCTCGATCATTTCGGTAGACTGTCCAATTGCTGTCGAGAATTTCTTCATTTTTGAAGGAATCGTTTAACAAAGTTTCAGCAAAAACTAATACATTGAAGTTGCATGATTTTGCGTCTACAAAAAGTTTATTTAATTTACCACGCATACCACCACAATTGTGATAAAGTATTTTTAGAGACTTAATAGAGGGTGCTGACTGGCATGGATTATTAGGTTTAATTTGACGGATGTTGTTAGGAGTAATAATAGTTTTTGAAATTTGATCGAGTTTTCGTTAGATGCCAAAGACGCTTTGATGAGGTATGTGAGGCGAATGCTGCCAGGTCCTTATCAACATCAGCTGGGGAGATATTCAAGCTTTTGTGAAAACGAATGAAGATTTCCTTGAGTTCAGTTAGATTTGTTGGAAGACCTTCTTGTTGTATCGTTACCATTACACTTGTTTTTGTTGATTCGTCGATGCATACCGAATCAGTATGCATCAATCGAATACAATATAAATCTTGAAAATATACTTTTGCAAGCGACCGGCGGCACGTACACACAAAGCACGATTTCCCTAACTTTTTCTCATAATTTTCAGATGTTGAAGCTACATTTTTCACATTTCGCTGAAGTTACTGGTTTTACAGATGCACACAAAATTCCTTCTAAGGATTTTTTCAAATCGACGAATGAAACCGAAAATTATTTATATTAACTCCCGAGCTAAGCCGGGTATTCAGCTAGTCGTTATATAATAACAGTAGAGTCTCTTAAAAATCTGCTCAACTACAGAAATCTATTGAAATTTGCACATATGCTTTGATATATAATATAGACCATCACTGTGATATTTAGAAAAATCGAATGAACACCACGCCAACCTCCATACAAATTAGCTTAATTTAAAAAGTAAAATTTTGCACATAAGCTTTGATATATAACATAAACCATCTATATGATATTTAACAAAAAGTGTCTTTATTCTAAACGTATAAACTCTTAAAAATTCACAAAAATTAAAAAAATATCTCAAAATTTTGCACATAAGCTTTGATATATAATATGAAACATCTATCTATGTCGATGTTAGAGCAGAAAAAAGTCAACAAAATGTGTTGTAGGTGGTTCACCAGCATTGTGCGTTGTATTACCACCACCGAGCGACGCCGGGTATTCCAGTTTTTGTATAAAAATCAAAAATCAATGGTGAATAATTTTAGGTACATTCGTGACCAAAAAAGTACATATTTTTTTTTTAATTATGTACATTTTGAAATTTTAATTTTTCATCCATGCTTATTACCTTACCTAACCCATGATACAATAATAAGGTAGGGTAAGGAGATTCACCACACCGACCTGGAATGTCAAAATTATGAAATGCTGTGCTGCCGTATCTTATAAAATATTCAACAAAAGTCCATGGTTGTTTTTGCATTTTGGATGAATTGCTTAGCTGTGGCGACATGTTATAACTTCGTTAACTTTGATGTTTCGCAAAAATTCGAATGTGTAACTCATTCGACAGGCGATAATTGTGATTAAATATCACTTTGTCTCTTTTTTTCAGACAATTTTGTTTCATTTTTATTTCACGCACTTTATGCTTTAATATTGATATTTCGCTTCGACTTTCGCTTCGAAAGTGAAGTTAAAAAATGTATGTACTGGCCAACGGGGATGTACATTATTTCATTATTAGAAAAGTTCTGAAGTTTTTTTTTTTAGGTTTTTCCATTCGCCATTTGCCCCTAGGACATTCCCTGTAAAATCGTTCTCTGATACAGAAGTGCACTTCAGTTCTTGTTATATGTGAATATATTAAGTAATTATATATTTATAGTTAATTTAAAAAGTTTTAATAATATCAAAAAGAAGTTCTGCCATCTGTCATATAAAGGGAAAAGTTCCAACAGATTAAATAAAAAGAATATAAAAATGAAATAAAAGCAATGTGTCAATTTTCTCCGTCAGACAGTTTCTCCGTCAAACGGCAATAAAAAAATTATATATTACATTTTTATTATTTTTATTACATTTATTACATTAGAAAAAAAAATTTTAAATAAGAAATAAAGAACACAAAAAGCTAAACTAAAACTAATATGCAATAGTAATTTATTAAAAACAAAGCTTAAAATCACAAAACAGCGATTTACTTCATTTTAAATACATTTGTCCGAATTTATCGTATTTATCCTACAAATAATTTCCTTTCTTATTATTTATCCCACATTTATCAATAATACAGAAAAGTGGCAATGCTAAAACACATTTTGACATTTGAGGTCGGTGTGGTGAATCTCCCTACCCTACCTTATTATTGTATCATGACCTAACCTAATTGTTTATTCGGGCAATACTTAGTCAGGCCTATCATGATTAATTTTTTCATCCGGAATCAGAAAAGGGAATTTCCGTTTTTTTTAAATGAAGCTTAAGAACTATTAGAAATTTTTAATGGAATTTTGTTCATCAACCATAGATAGTAATCAGTGTTAGAAAAAGAAGAAATGTAGTCTTACCTGCATCTTAAAAATGGGAATTCCCTTTTTCGATTCGGCGCAAAAGAAATTCTCATGATAGGCCTGAATGTTGATGTCCATGCCGATAACGAAAAGAAGGCAACTACGTTACTTTAGATTCAGCACGTGGAAAGTTCGTAAACAGGGCTCTCATCACGTATGACGAGAATCGTTTGATAATATCGTTTTGACGATACTTTACCATCACGTAACCAAAAAATTTTACTATCGTCATAACGATATCGTTTTGCATGCTTCATCTATGTCTAACAGCTGACAAATGCTATCGTTTTGACGATTGAATTGCACGATAGATAACTTGGTATCGTTTGTGCTTTTTATTTGATAGCAATTCATTAAATTTAAATGTTTTGGAGCCGGAACTTAATTATTTTTTTTTTTTGCCGATGAAGAAGAGAACAAATTGAGTTGTTGCGACAACGCAGCATCCTTCGGGATAAATCGATTCCTTGATGTCTTCCAATAAAAAGGTATGCGTTGGCTTATAATATTTCAGTGTACGTAGTGTTAATAATTTATTTTCAATAAATTTAACTTGCGTGCTTGCGACCTAATTGTTGGCCAGCTTCAGGTGTTCATCAACGAAATTGATTCATATTTTAATTTGCTTAGGAGCAAATAATTTTACCTAAAATATAAATTGTTAAATTGTTAATTGTAATTGTATTAATTGTTAATTGTTAAAAGTTAACAATACTTGCATTTTTGCTGCAAATATCACGTCAAAGCACAACAACCAAAAAAAATTTACGAAAATGTCACTTTTAGTACGAATCATATGTTTTATAGTGACTTTCAAACCTTAGCAAATTTTCGAACCTTAGAACGATAGACGAGACGACAGTGATGCACTTATAGTATGAAGCAAACACTTGACGATATCGTCGTAGATTATCGTTTGAACGATGATCGTTTTGAAAGTTACGTGATGAGAGCCCAGGCTATATGTAAGCAGCATCAAAAAGTCTTAAATAAGCATTGCCTAAAACCATTTGTGAAGTATTGAAGTCCATTTGTCACTGAATACAAATGATTATATATGAAATCGATAAGTCCTATAAATTCGAAGAGAATTGGTGCTAAAAGGTATTTGCAAAGGTTCTAGTTGAAAAATATCAAACAAGTCTTAAGATTCGAAGGCCAAGTTTTGCAATGAAGCAATTAAGTGGAGAGATATGCTACGGCAACAAAAAGCATAAGAAAAAACTTAAGAACATCTGCTGAAAACTTAAGCCGGCGTATATAACTTTTTTCTTAAAAATTGCTTGAGTATATATATATTAAAATAAAAATCAGTTTATTAAACTTTCAAGCACATTCGTGATCAACGTAATCATCTTAGGTTTCCAAGTCTGGCTTAAAGTGAAACGCAATTATGTTGAAAATAACTACAACACTGATACAACACAGACCGAAACACACGCACAATTAGATTGATGACGCCGAAGAACCCAAAACCTGAGCGACCTTTTTTGGTATTCCTTAAAAACGATCAGTTACGCTGCTGATCTTCTGCATCCTTTGTAGGGGTGCAATATAATGGGATCTTCTTGCTAAGAACGTAGAAGCATGAATAATGCAGTAAGCGGATACCTGCTGCAACATATGTATGTAGGAAAAGTTGTTGAGTTGGAAAGAAAAAAAAAAAAACAAAAAAAAAAAAAATAGAACAACAAAGATATATAAACATGTTTTTGCTGTATATAAGTTCAGATATAAACACAGATATAAGCAGAACAGCACAGAAGAAGAAAAAACCTGCTGTCTGTACGTTTGGTATAAAAATGCACCATAAAAATCCTTTTCTGGCTTTGTTGCCTTTACTCTGCACATCGTGTAAAGTATGTGTGTAACTACAAAGAAGAATTGAAAATCGATTTTTATTACAAGCTACAGTAACTGTCTGTTTTAAAGAGTTTTCTATAAGTTCCCTTAGCTTGAAGTTAATTTTTTTTTTATTTTTTTCTTTTGCTTGGCATTCGGTTGCTTTGTGAAAAAGTTTATTCCTTGTGCACATACAGGAAATAGCTTACATAAGTCTAACATGTCCTTTAAGTTGCTCCAATCCGCAAATAGTAAAAACGTCCGCTATGTGCTGTGTATTTAAGACGCAATAGCACTGAAAATAGCAGAACGTCCTCTTAAGTGGCCTCTGAAAATAGTTATACTTGAGTAGATTTTGCTTAAGATGCTGGTAACAAGCTCGAGTATTATGCTGGTTATTTGTTTTACTCGCCCTATTCTACTTTATTTTCTGTTTACCTCTTCTTTTCCTCACCACAAATTTCCTCAATTATTTATATATACTGACTGCTTATGAATCTAAATACTGTATTGTGCAAGGGCTTGAGTATTGTGTTGGAAGAAAAAAAAAAAAAAAATGTCAAAAATTAATGTTCATATAGAAGATACAATTTCTTTTATCATATATTTTTACTACAAACATACAATGTGTGGGTGTCGGTCGGATTTTGGTAGTGACGGAGATAAAGGCAAAACATAAGAGCTTATATTGGGATTAACTGCTTGGAAAACAAATTTGGTTAAATTACTTCAAATTCATTTTTTTTCTATTCAAGTGTAATTTTTTTGTTGTGTTCGGATGTATTAATTGTATTCCCAAACACAAAACAAAAAAAAAAAAAAAAACAAAATTCATTGAAAACAACTTACATTTTTAACCGACTTCAAAAAGGAGGAGGTTCTCAAGTTCGTCGGTTTCTCTGTTTTTTTTTTTTTTTTTTTTTTTTTTTTTAAATGTATGTACATCGATAACTCCTAAACCATATGCCTGATTGCCATAATTTTTGGGGAACAGATAGATATCATACGCATGGAGGTGCGCGTACAAAAGTGGGCAGAATTCGAGAACTGGGCGTGGCAATAACAGATCTCGCAATACTAGATACTACTGTATCTCGAATAATATTGACACTAGGGTACTGCAATATAGTGTAGGGGTAGGCACAATTATAACAAATTACGGGCAAGAAAATGGGCGTAATTCGACCAATGGGTGTGGCAATATTAGGAAAACAGTGTATCTTGAATAATTTTGAGGCTAGAGTACTGCAATTTAGTATAGGGGTAGGCATTATTATTACAAATTATTCTCAATAAAGTGGGCGTTATTCGACAAATGGGCGTGGCAATACTAGATAAACACTGTATCTCGAATAATATGGAAACTAGGGTACTGAAATTTAGTGTAGGGGTAGACACAGTTAATACAAATTACGGTCAAAAAGAAGTATATATATAGTATACAAAAAAGAGTATATCTCGAATAATATTGATACTATAGTACTGCAATTTAGTATAAGGGTAGGCATTACTATTACAAATTATGGCCAATAAAGTGGGCGTTATTCGACAAATAGGCGTGGCAATATTATAAAAACACTGTATCTCGAATAATATGGACACTAGGGTACTGAAATTTAGTGTAGTGGTAGGCACAATTATTACAAATTGCCGTCAACAAAATGAGCGTTATTTGACAAATGGGCGTGGCAAATTAGAAAAATAGTATATCTCGAATAATATTGATACTATGGTACTGCAATTTGGTATAGGGGTAGGCATTTTAAGTAAAAATTACGGTGAAGAAAGTGGGCGGATTTCGACTACTGGGCGTTGCAATATTAAAAAAACAGTGTATCTCGAATAATATTGACACTAGGGCACTGAAATTTATTGTAGTACAGGGGTAGGCAGAATTATTAAAAATTATGGTCAATAAAGTAGGCGCTATTCGATAAATGGGCGTGGCAATACTAGATAAACACTATCGCAGTTAATATTGACGCTGGGGTACTGAAATAAAGTACAGGGGTAGACACAATTATTGGAAATAACGCTCCAGAAAGTTAGCGCTTATTTAACAAAGGGGCGTGGCAATATTAGAAAAACACTATATCTCGAATAATATTGACACTAGGGTAATAAAACTCGTTACAAGAATGGTTATAATAATTTCAAAATACGTGACATCTAATTTAAATTTAAGAGACAGATATTTGAAATAACCAAAAAACTTTCACAATTTAATAGAACCAATTTTTTCAGAACAATTGTATTTATGTTGTTTATGCAATTTTTTCGAAAATTAATCATTTTCTCTAAAAAGGAAGAAATACAAACTTTAAAAAAAAAAAACCGACTACAAAATCACTACAAAGTCAAAAATAATTTTAAAAATACTTTTCCTTTTAATTTCTTGGTCATATTTCATAATTTATTTAAACATATTATTATATATGAAATCTTATTATTTGATTTTTTTCTTATTTGTTTTATTATCATAACTACATTTATTTCTTGATGAATACAAATGCTTTGAAGTTGGCGCTTCTGATTAAAAGTCTGATTATATTAGCGCCGACCTTTAAAGCTTTTGAATTCATCAAGAAATGAATATATTTATGATAATAAAACAAATAAGAAAAAAATTAAGATAATAAGATTTCATATATAATAATATGTTTAAATAAATTATCAAATATGACCGAGAAATTTAAAGGAAAAGTATTTTTAAAATTATTTTTTACTTTGTAGTGATTTTGTAGTCGGTTGTTTTTTTTTTTTAAAAATTTTTTTCTTTAATAATGAAATAATATTTTATCTACTGTCAGTTTTTTTGCAGTTAAATGTGGGAACCTTTTATTTTTTATTACTACATTTATATTTTCTGTTCGAATTTTGTACTATCTACATTAGGGCGGGTCGATTTACAAATTGCTTAATGCTCTGTGAAAATCGTATTCTAGGGATCAAAATAAGAAACTTTGCCGAAGGAACCATACCTCTAAAACGAGTTCTGATGTCCCCCAATTTGGGTCGGACTTTTGGGTAGGGGCAAATTTTGAAAAATCCCACTTTGACCCATTTAGAGTGCTCCAATCGAGTCCAAATGTATGACCAACCCCCACTAACTTTGGAGGGGTAGGCTTGATTTTTCGCTACCAAAACGATTTTTTATTGTTTAAGTAATACTACAAATTATTAACCTTAAGATTGTTATATCATCTGATAGGAAATCGAAAACCTAAATTTTGGATTACATTTTTTTTACAACAAAAACAACTTTTATCCAATTTTTTGGCTTAAACTAAAAATTTTTGAACATTTTTTAAAAAAATTTTTAAAAATATTAATACTTTGGTTTAGTAAAAATTTCAACTTATGTTTGAAGGATATTTTAACAAACAACATTTTTCAAAAAAAATTATTGAAATCCATTGCAAACTGACTGAAATATTTGCCTTCAAAGCTAAAAGTGTGAATTTCAAGTCGTTTTTCTCTCATTCTCAGCTTATAATTAATACTAAAAAGATCTGGTACTAAAATTTTTCACAGTTTTCAAACTACATACATGATTTTGGTATCAAATTGAAGGAAATTTAAAAGCGTTTATTGATTTTGTTCTCGTTTAACCGAAGTGCAATTTAATCCATTAGGGCCGAAAGAAAACCATAAAAAACAGACATTTTTAGACTTGAAGCAACATTTTGGTGAAAACTATGTATGCCATTGAGCAGAAATAAGTTATTATTGCATGCTAATTTTACTTTTTTTAAAAAACTGGCACTAAAACTTTTGAAATATTATGCAGTATTTAATGAAAATTCGAGACGCATATGTTTCCATATAGTAACATTGGTTGTTAATGGGTTAAAATAAAGTATCCTATTGCACTCTCTGCTGACCTATAAATATGTGTACAAAATTTTATAAAAATCTGAGTTGTCGTTTAAACGTGTTGAGTGAACATAAAAAGTGGCTACAGATTTATTAATAGTATAGATAATATTTATTATTTATTTATAATAATATCTATTTTTTCTCTTTTGAAATTTATTTAGTCAGAACATATGTAAATGAAAAAATTAATTTAAGTTAGTTATAGAAAAGAAACTAAAAAAATTATTGTTTGAAGACTTTTTTACTTTCAAGTCTGGGCAATTTCGCACTGCTCTCTAATGTCGTCGCCATAACAGCCTCTACATTTTCCGGTATAACCCGTTTTATCCATGATTTATCCATGATGAGAGGCTTGCCATGCTTATCTCTCATTTTAAAATCTTGGAAAAGAGCGGTTCCCAATGCCGATGATACTCTATCAGGCACACCAAATCTGTCACATACCAAGGCAAAGTTAAAACAATCGTATCTCTCTGTTTATTGTGAACTTGTGCTTCGATCCATATCTTCTTGAACCGGTGACGGTGCGTATGTTGATCATCGGGATGTTGGTATGTTGGCATTGATGACATAGAAGATGCTCCTTGCTCTTCAGTTTCCATCACAACTGCATCCATTGTTAGTCTTCTCTGATTATGTTGATCGTGCATGAACTGTTTGAGGCGTTCGGGAACCCAGCCGCATGCACATGGAGCTGCCTTCAAATCGCATTTACATGTTCCAATGTAAAAAATTGTTTCCAGAGATTTTACATACTTTGTAAATTGTTCGGTTTTGTTTCTTCTCTTGATTTGCTCATGATACTTGTCAAGCAATTTATTCAATTTATTAAATACACCTTTTTTCGGCATTATTTCCATACCAAGTTTTTCCCAAATTCCATTCAACTTATCTTGTACTTGAATAGTAAATGATTTATGGGAAAACTTTTTCTGTTCTGCTTTAGCACGTTCGCTTAAGTAAAAATAATATCTCAAGATATCCAGAAGGGTTGGTAAATTAAGATCAGTCAAATCAGTAGACACACCAAAAACAGTAACATCGTGCTTGGGTATATGACTCATTGGGGTTTCGATAGCTGTTGTTGCTTCATCTTGCGGTGTAGAGGATGGTGGATTCATTGTAAACTTTTTGATTTGGTCAACTTCACTTATTATTTTTTTTTTAAATATTTTTTTTATCTGAAATTAGCACTTCACACTTTGAGTTCTTCACAACGACTTAATGCATTCACAAAAACTTTTGCGTTACGAGGTAATAAGCATGAAATGGTAATTTCAATTCTACCTGCTGTGTCTTGTGATGGCTTAAAAACGCACACAAGCAATTTTAGGATCTGCAATTGTGTCACAGTGATACCTTAATTTTTTAAAAGGGTTGCGTTGCATTCCAGTGATACCTTAAATGTTAAAATGGTTGCATAAAACGCGCATTTCTTAAGAAGGTGCCATAAAATACACACAAAAAGGGTTGTAAAAACAACCTTCATTTCTTAAGTAGGTGCTATAAAAAAACTACACAAAAAAAAAAAATAATATAAAAACAAAATTATCATCCAACAGAATAAAAGATACGTGAAAACAAAATTAAAAAAAAAGAACTTGATCGAAAAGCAAGATCGATACATGACACTCATATCCAGGTATACGTACATATATAAAAAAAAAAAAAAAAACAAAAGTTCAGACTCAGACGAGACAAGGGAACGAGCTAATTATGTGCTACGTTGTTGTGGTTGCTTCAAAATACGTTACAAACGTAACCCTGTAGGAAAATCAACTAATTTAAAAGTAGTTGATAAAGTAGTTTTTTGTCAACCACAACTAGTTGAAATTCTGACTTTTTTCCATAGAACGAACTAACATATTTTGTATGGTGATGTCCGCTAAATAAGTCAATTGAACTTCGTCTGCATATATTTTCAACTACTTGTTAAATTAGTTATATTTAAATTATTTTTTAATGACTTTAAAATAACCAATTGAAAACTACTACTGATGGCCTAAAGTTAATAATATTTGATGAAATAACATGGTTCAATATATATAAACTTGTAATCTAATAAAAATTTGGCAATTAAAACATGTCAAAATCAGAGTAGTTACCGCCTTAATATAATTCAAAGTACTTCATATACTGGTTTATTTTAAACTAGTTTTTTAATTAGTCGTTTTTAAAAACAAGTTAGTTTGTTCCTATAGGGAAGCTACGAGTGAAGAAAAAAATAAAATTGCTATTCACAGTAAGGAGAACGTAGAGCATAGAAGGAACTTGTTGTGTGTGTGTTGTTAGTGTTTTATTAAGGTTTTTTTTTTTGTATATTTTTACAGTGTTTGCAGCAGTATATAACAGACACGGCAGATGTTTTTTGCTTTTCTCTTTATAGCCCGTTCGAATTATAATCATTTTAGTGCGATTCAGTTAAAGACATTTTCTTGCACTTTTCAACTTTGATCCTTTTAGATCAAATCTTTGTAAATGTTTTAAAATAAAATAATGCACAATTAAATTAAATATTCCTGCGATATTTATAAATATTCAAATTTTTTTATCGATGGTTAATCGTTGAAAATACGAGGAGTCCACTTCCGGCAGGTTATCAAAATCTTGGAATTAACGGTATATAATATCTTATACACCATCTTCTATTCCTCCATTGACTAGTAGTCCAAATGCGATTTCAACTACGCCTAACAGTCATTTGACTTTAAGAGCAGTTTCGAGGACCAGAAATTTTTTCATTTCACGTCTTCAGCCCGACACATCAATAGAAAATATATTGACGTTTGTCAGGCAATCCAAGTTAGTGAACTCAAATGCATTCTGTTCATGCAAAAAAATTGGTAATAAGCCTTCCCATGCTTCTTTTATTCTAACAGTTGCAGCCGAAGATTTTACAACTGTTCTTAAATCTAATTTGTGGGCCGATAATATTCTTGTTACTGAGTTCAAGCCAAAAAATAAGTCTAAAAGGGTGACTCAAGCCGCCCGCCAGACTCAAAAAAACTAAATAGGCTGTCCCTTTACTATCAAAATGTAAGGGGACTACGTTCTAAGACGCAGAGCTTATTTCTATCAACTCAAAATTGCTCTGAGGATATTATCGCGTTAACAGAAACGTGGCTGAACGGAAGCATTACTGATTTGGAATTGTTTGACAATAGTTATCAAGTTTTTAGAAAAGACAGATACACTGACAATATTTCTTCTGTCGGTGGTGGTGTCCTTTTGGCTGTAAGGAACTGCTTTGTCAGTTTTATTGTTGACATTCCCTGCTCTTCTAATATTGAACTAATTTGCGTTAAAGTTATACATTGTAACTCTAATGTATATGTTATTAATGCGTATGTTCCTCCTAAGAGTAGTGTAGAGGTCTATGCAAGCCTTGCGGAGTGCATAGATTACATAATTGATTTACTTGACGTTAATGACGACATTTTATTATTGGGCGATTTTAATCTACCTATTTAAAATGGCATTCTTCTGACGATGATACGTACTATTGTGCATCTAATTCGAAGACCCGCCAAGAACATATATTTGTTGATAATATATGTTCAGACTTACAACAAGTGAGTTGTATTTATAATAGTCTTGAAAGACTTCTTGACCTGGTCTTAACTACAGACAGTAACAATGTTGTTGTTAAGAGGGCCTTTCATGCTCTAACTACTGTTGATGAATATCATCCACCATTGAGCATTTGGTACAAATCCGACAGAGCAAATATAGTAAATTCTAATTCAGCAGATAAGCTTTATGAATTCAATTTTAAAAAAGCTGTCTTTTTGAAGTTGAATCTGTTGCTTCATGGTAAACTTAATGCAATTTTAGAATATATAAATGGAAATTGCCTTGATGACTCCATACATTTTGAAGCGAAGCTTTTTACTCCTCGTTCTGTGTTTTGCTTAGAGTGAAATCTGAAAAATTTTCGACAGATTTTTTCTTGGAATTTTGATGGTTTTTTTGTTGCTAGCTCTTATTACAACAAGAAAATTTAATACTTTAATATTAAATTCTAAAAATATTTTTGGTCCTCCCGTGGGGATAGAACCGGTGTACTTTTAAATGATAGTCCAGCACACTACCAACCAGGCCACAAAGACTTGATAGAAACAGTTGTTCATTTAATACGAGTATTAGCTATAACAGAAGCTATGCTGCAGTAGATCGTCACCATCTATCAACAGATAGAGGATTGTGTATTTGCTATGCTACAACTTACAAAAATTTGTCACAAGGTGTCTCTAGCATCGGTGTGTTTGTATTGTGAATGCGTTTGTGGTGTTGTTGGTACGAAGAAAATTAGCAATGCCCACAAGTGCATTGACAAGTGCGTTTTTAAGTGTCAAAAAAATAGAAGATATCAATAAATATGGAATTAACAAACGCATGCATGAAATCGGCAAGGTATCTAAAACGTTTGTTAAATTTTGTTTCGTGTGCGTTCTTTAATATATATTTTTGAAGCGAAGTTTTTTACTCCTCGTTCTGTGATTTGCTTGGAGTGAAATCTGAAAAATTTTCGACAGATTTTTTCGCTACGCAGTACGCTGTTGAAGGAAAAAATTTGTTCAGTGCAGCCAAGTTCACAACCATGTGTGGAGAGTTGAAATGGAGAGTCGCTGGCATTATATGCCCGTATATGTAATTGGAATGGAAATTTGACATTCAACAATAAAAAACAAGCAGTAAATATGTTTTCTGTATATTTGCAATTTATTTTACGTTATTTAAAATTTTTGAATTTAAAAGTTAATTTATTAAAAAGAAAAAATTATTAAGCTATCAAATCTATGTAACTGCGAAAAAGCTTCGCTTCTCTCGTGTGTCCAACGACGCATCTGTGTTTTTTTTATATGGAACTCTTTGCTGTGTTTTCTCAATCCGTACCTTATAGTCTCAAATTTGCAAGGAATTCTACGTACCCTTGGTACACAAAGGATTTAAAGACTCTTCGCAACAACAGGGATAGGGCATGGAAGAAATACATCTGTAGCTTAGGCTCAAACGACCTAGAAACTTACAAACGTTTGTTTCTGGAATTTGAAAATCGCTCAGCTACATTATATCACGAATATTTAGATAATGTTAAGCTGAGAATATTGACAGATCCAAAGAAATTTTGGGGATTCGTAAACACAAAGAAGAAATCTGATGGATTTCCTTCTTCATTTAGAACTCCTGAGGGATTTACTGACAATCCCGTCAAAATTAGTGGCCTATTCGCCAATCTTTCTAAAGAATCATTCTGTTCAGATTCTTTTAATCCTGATGGAGAGTACTTTGAATATATGAATTCCGAACCCAGAGTATCTTTGGAACATATATCCTTCACTCCAGAGGATATTTTAATATATATTAGATCGATCGATGAGGAGTTTGGTGCTGGACCTGACGGTGTTCCCGCCGCAGTGTTAACACAACGCGGTTCCGTTTTGAGTCAACCGCTTTCTTTATTATTCAATAAATCTATTAACGAAAGTTATTTTCCACTTTTTTGGAAAAAATCATTTATAAGTCCTGTTTTTAAAAAGGGTTGCAGGAACGATGACAGTAACTACAGGCCTATCGCTAAGCTCTCATCGATTCCAAAACTTTTTGAGCGGATGGTGTATGATCGGGTAAAAATTCACTGTGGGGAAGTCATAACAACTCGTCAGCATGGTTTTGTGAATGTCAGATCCACTGTGTCTAATATTCTCGATTTTACAACATTCTGCTTAAATTCTATTGATTCCGGTAACCAGGTCGATTGTGTTTACACTGACTTTAGTAAGGCATTTGATAAGCTACCACACAATCTAATCTTATTTAAACTTGAGTTAATGGGATTTCCACAATATTTTGTGAACTGGATTAAATCGTATTTGGTGGAGCGATCTTATCAAATACGTTTCCGAGGCGCATTGTCTTCTGAATTTATTGCTGGATCAGGTGTTCCTCAGGGTAGTCACCTTGGTCCTCTTCTGTTTATTTTAGCTATCAATGATGTAACTCACGTCATTGAACACTCTAATCTGCTTATTTATGCCGATGATATGAAAATATACAGAACGATTAATTCTATAGATAATTCAGATCTACTCCAGTCTGATCTAAAATCCTTTGTAGTTTGGTGTTCTAAAAATAATATGTTTTTAAATCCAGATAAAGGCCAAACTATGACCTTTTCGCGAAAAGGAATAATTTTATTTTTGATTATAAGATTAAAGATACTGCCTTGAGTCGTGTAGACACCGTCAAAGACCTAGGTATATGCATGGATTCTAAGCTGTCGTTTAGCATTCATATTGATAATATTTGTAAAAAAGCATCTTCAATGCTTGGTTTTATAAAACGCTGGGCCAAAGAATTTAATAGCATGATTACAACTACAACGTTGTATTATGCAATCCTGCGTTCTCACTTAGAGTATGCAAGTCAAGTTTGGTCCCCAAGTTACAATGTGAATGTTGATCGAATAGAAAGAATCCAAAAACGTTTTGTTCAGTTTGCTCTAAGGGGCTTAAGTGGAACTGACATATTAGACCTTCCTCCTTATGAGGATCGTTTAAAACTATTAAAAATGCAGTCTTTAGGTGATCGAAGGAAATCGGCAGATATCGTATATTTACACCAGCTCATTACAGGTGTATTCGATTCTCCAGAACTTCTTTCTCACATAAATTTTAACACTAACCGTAGAAGCAGTAGAAACGCTAACAACTTAATTTATTTGCCATTTAGTAGAACAAATTATATGGCTACTGCTCCTTTAAGTCGCATGAGTTCCTTTGTTAATAATTGTAGCGTTTTTGATGTAAATTTGTCAAAAGGTCAACTCAAAAGTAGATTAAAATTAGTTGTGTAATTAGATCTATGTATACGCATGGTTAGTTGTCACATCTTGTGTTGTCCCTGAGCCCAACCCATTTATTGGTGGGTAAATTTTTCCCACATTAACTTGTTTGTGGTCACGGGTATCCATATCATTGATATTTTTTTTTCAATGATTACTGGGTAGTGGCTTTAGATGGGTTAATGCTGAGGAAGTGCGATAAAGCTGTAGTAGCTGAACTCTATTGTTATTGCATGTAAAAAAAAAAAAAACAAAATTAGTATCCCGGATCCCGGGATGATGAAAATTATTTACAATTATTATGATGATTTTGTAACGAAATTAACCCACGAGAATAGAGAATATTTTAAAAAAAAACATTTTTCTTTAGCTTACAACAGGCGCGGATTCAGAGGGATATGTTGGGCGTTCAAACCCCTTTTCTCCCTTCTAAAAAGAAAAATCTCAATTTTTTAATAATTTTTTTTTTTTTTAAATATTCACACCTGAGTTTTGTTCCTGTTTTTTTAATGTTCTTTGCGATATCGCGCCCTGCTGTAAACAGTCATACATCGGTGGTTCCATGTCAAATCGAACGTTTTTGTCCAAACAGTGATTTTGACGATACCGATTTTTTTTCAAATTTTGCACGTCAGTAGTATTTAAAACATAGAACTATTATATATTTATTTAAATTTTTTTTTTGTAATTTTTACACAGTGGAAAATTAAAAAAATCAAATTTTATCATTCGGACATGTAGGAAAACCATTAATCTTCAAAACTTTAAGTCCTACAAAAAAATGTTCGGGATTTTTTTAAAGATCTTTTTCACATTACCAACACATTACAAAAAAATTAAAATTATTTTGACCACTTAAAATTTCATTCACATTTTTCAAGTTCAGAACGACTATTTTTTGGAGTTTTTAAAACAGCATCGTGTTGAGGCATTCATTCTTAATGCATTCTCAAAATGCTTTTTAAACGAATTTTTCAAAAACTGCCTACACAATTTTTACATAAAAAACCACTTTAATTTTTAATCAAAAATTCAATTTTTGAGTATTTTTTGTACTTCTTACAGTATTTTAAATTGTTAAGCTTATATAAACTTATATAATATAATTTATATAATTTTATATTCATTTTTTTATTTTTGTCTTTTATTCCTTGATAAAAGAAAAGCCGTAGTCATACGATCTGAAAAATTTGAAAATACAGTAAGAAGTACAAAAAATACTAAAAATTCCACTTTTTATAAAAATTTTATAAAAGTGTATTTATAAAAAAATTGTGTATGGAGTTTTAAGTATACGTAAGCGTATACGTATACGTATACAATACAATACGTATAATAAAAATACGGGACACAAAAAATACGCCCAAGGGCTACTTTTATTTTATTTGGACTTTAATTAAATTTAATTTGAATTAAATAGGGCAGATTTTCCATTAAAAGCTGGCTTAAGATCAAAGCAAGTATCTAATTTCAAAAATGTTTTTAGTTTAGTTGAAAATCCATTCAATAGTTTAAAAGAAAGCAGTTTTTCTGCGCTCCTGTAGAGTTTTACTAATACTGTGTGTGTGTGCAAATGGCTGATACGTGGTAATGCACACTTAAGGGGGGACATGACATTGGCAGTTTTTTGAAATCGACTTTTTTTAATAATTTTGTATTTTAGTAAATATTCTTAAGATTCTAAAAAAAAAATAAAATGGAAAAATTCGTACGAGTTCAAAAGTTACAGCCGGATTAGTGAGAGCGCATTTTTAATTTTGGCGCTACCTACGTACGGCAGCTGGTATATACTTGTTTTACTTGCTACCTGACTTTAGGTGGTTGTTATTTCGTACCTTATAGTATAGTTATTTGCAAATGTTTCAACTACTTAGTATCACCATAGGAGCTACAACATTGAATTTTTCCAAAGGAAATCATGCAAATCGTTTGAAATGCGCCAGAGTGAAGGCATATGAAGCTTCAAAAGAAGCCCGAATTGCTTAACGATTGCAAAAAACTATAAGCAACAGCACAACACAAGATAACGAAGGCATACAGTACGAAGCAGGCATGGCAGATCACAAACTTTGAACGCGTTTATCTCGAAACCATGTTTTTCATTTTGTTCATTTTTTGGCGAAATTTTTTTTTTGTATTTTTTTAAACTTGGTTCGCTATCGTATGACACGAGCTTTTTTTTTAATTTTTTTTCGATTTTTTATGAATTTTTAAAGTCAATATTTTTTCGAAAAAACACACTTTCAAATTTGGAACATCACTAAAAATTTAAAAAAATTTAAAAAAAAAGCTCGTGTCATACGATAACCAATTTTGTTAAGATTTAAAAAGTAATTTTTTCCAGATCGGAAAATTTTTGCAACTCTATAAAACCATGTTGGAGTGAAAAATATATTTTTTTGAATTTTTTTTTCTTGTTTTTGTTTTTTGGAAAAATGTTTGTTTTTGACTGAGTTATGAATTTTTAAAAAAAGGTCTGTTTTCTCTGCCGCGAATGTCTTGTCCCACCTTAACGACGATACATATATAGCGTACATTAATATTTTTAAAACTCCCTCGAAATATTTTCCTGGATCCGCCCCTGGCTTACACAGTGTGCCAAAATTACAAATTTTTTTAAATAACGGATATTTGATTATGTTTTCGTAATCTATATGCTTCCCAAAGTAAAATTGCTCTGCCAACTGTATTGTATTGTATTTGTATTTATTACTTTTAATTTAATCATGACAAAGTTACAGCAATTATATCATGAAGAATTTAAAAAAAAGGTGTGTGTGTGTGGGCGCCACGAACGGTAGAAGTGAAACTTTTACCCAAAAAAGGAATTTCTGGGAAGATTTCTTATTTATTTTATTAACATTCCCTCCTTCAGTGCAACCAAATGGTTAAAAAGCAGTCTGCCTTCATGCCAGTATTAGTTCAAGAACTTTATTTTTTTCATTGCGATATCATGGGAAATATCAATTTTCCCTTTTGTTCATGGACAGTTACTGAAAAGTTCAATATTCACGTACAGAATTAGATCGCAGTATTTTTTTTACTTTCGTGACACAGTTGGACCTTATCAGTGTGGCTTTCGACCTGGTAAGTCCACCATAGACCAGATTTTCACGCTACGACAAATCCTGGAGAAAACCCACGAAAATCAAATTGACACACACCATCTCTTTATCGATTTTAAAGCTGCGTTCGATAGCCCGAGAAGGGATTGCCTATACGCAACCATGTCTGAGTTCGGTTCGGTCCAACCAACTTTGCAGGATGACGTTGAGCAACACATGCAGCTCCATCAAGGTAGGAAATGACCTCACCGAAACCTTCAATACCGAAAGAGGTTTCAGGCAAGGCGATCCACTGTCTTGCGATCTCTTCAACATCATCATGGAGGGGATCGTACGAAAGGCTGGTGTGCATCGTAATGGCACCATTTTCTATAAAGGTGTCCAGCTCCTTGCGTACGCTGATGATATTGATATTGTCGGCAGAACCAAGAGAGATGTTACCGCTGCTTTCGCCGCTATCGAAAAGGAATCAGCCAAAGTGGGTTTGACGATAAACAAGGGAAAAACAAAGTATATGCCGTCTACAAGCAAGGAAGCGCGGCGTCTAGACTCCCACGTTTCATCCGGCAGCTATAACTTTGAAGTAGTCAAGGAGTTCGTATACCTTGGCACCGCCATTAATAACAACAACGAAGTCAGCCTGGAGATAAAGCGAAGAACAATAATTGCAATAGGTGCTACTACGGGTTCAGTAAGCAACTAAGTTCCAGAGCCCTCTCTCGATCGACAAAACTAACACTCTACAAGAGGCTCGTTCTACCTGTGCTGCTTTATGGCGCTGAGGCATGGGTAGTTTCGCAAACTGACTCAGCTGCTCTGGTGGTCTTCGAGAGAAAAGTTCTACGCAAAATCTTCAGTCCTGTTCGAGTCGGCGATGACTATCGCATCCGAATGAACCACGAGCTGTATGAGCTCTACGAAGACATTGACGTAGTTCGGCGTATAACTGTGCAGCGACTACGCTGGCTGGGTCATGTCCATCGTATGGACGACGAAGCTCCAGTGAAAAAGGTGTTCGAGGCGAGGGTCACTGGTCAACGACGACGAGGGAGACCATCCCTCCGATGGATGGACCAGGCCGAGGAAGTCCTAACCGCACTTGGTGTATCCGATTGGAGAAGGCGCGCGCAAAGCAGAGGCGTCTGGCGAGAGCTGATGAGGTCGACCGAAACCCGGACACGGGTTGTTACGGCCATCTAAGTAAGTAAGTAAGCCAAATTGTAACATTTTTCTTTTAACTGAATTAGTTAAAATTTTCTCTTTTTTATGCAATATTTTGAATTCTTATATAGTTTGTTTTCTTTTAATCATAATTGTATTAAACCAAAATCCAAAACACAGGTGCGTCGCTGGACCCACGAGAGAAGCGAAGCTTTTTCGCAGCTACATAGATTTGATAGCTTAATAATTTTTTCTTTTAAATAAATTAACTTTTAAATTCAAAAATTTAAAATAACAAAATAAATTACATATATGTATACAGAAAACATATTTACTGCTTATTTTTTATTGTTGAATGTCAAATTTCCACGCCAATTACATTTACGGGCATATAATGCCAGCGACTCTTCATTTTAACTCTCCACACATGGTTGTGAACTTGGCTGCACTGACTCATGCATGCGTTTGTTAATTCCATATTTATTGATATCATCTATTTTTTGACACTTAAAACATAGAGTGTAAATTATTATCTAGAGATTGTAACAACTCTGCTAAATCTCTGACATGTGTTAACAGAGTTATTTCACTTAAAAACATGAAGAAAAAAAACTCTCTTAACCTATGTTAACACATGCCAGAGATCTAGCAGAGTTGATGCAATCTCTAGATAATAATTTATACTCTATGCCAACAGCACCACAAACGCATTCACAATACAAACACACCGATGCTGGAGACACCTTGTGGCACATAAAAGCAAATTTGTAATAGTTGTAGCATAGCAAATACACAATCCTCTATCTATTGATAGATGATGACAGTCTACTGCAGCATAGCTTCTGTTATAATTAGCATTGAATTAACAACATTTTCTAACAAGTCATTGTGGCTTAGTGATAGTGTGTTGGACTCTCGTTGAAGAAGACGTGGGCTCGATCCCCACGGGCAGGCCAACAAAATTTTTTAGTATTTAATATTTAAGTATTAAATTTTCTTGTTGCAATAAGCACTAGCAACAAAGAAACCATCAAATTTCTAAGAAAAAATCTGTCGATAATTTTTAAGATTTCACTCCAAGCAAATCACAGAACGAGGAGTAAAAAGCTTCGCTTCAAAAACTTTAAATAAGTATTTTAAGAAATACTAAAAATATCACCATTTTCGCGAGATTGAAGCAAGGCTCTCCATTAATGCTCCTCACTGTAATTCCCCGTCAACATTTACCAGAGCTAGACTACTGAGCCTTTCTCCTTCAGTTATACTTCCTTCGTATGCTTTGAGTCTTCGTACACGCAAAGAAAAAAAAAAAACGTTTATCGCCAGTTTGCCGCAAACGAACTGTGTTTATTGTGCTTGAAAATGTTATTGCAATAGTTTGAACAGCTATACGTATACCCCTTATGCCCGTATGATACTTAATTTTTTTTTGTCCAATTTTAAAATCTGAAAACAAGTGGCGCGTGGGCAGGACAGACATATTTTGTAAGAAAAGGATAAACGTTGTTACTTTTTTATATCTGGTGTTTTTAAGAGCAGCTGCATTAAATAAATTAAAATTAGCTACACACATCAATTCCAATTGAGCATACATTTATATTAAATAGTTTTGTTTACTCTAAAAATCCCAAATGAATTATTTGCAGCATGGTGTAAGAAAACCAGGTGGAAGCGAATTTTTCACCACACGTTAAATTGCCCCGGGTCTGTCAAAAAATTCTGACAGGGAGAGAGCAACTGTTGATTAGTGCCAAATTTTATTGGCTGCGTTCAGCAGGTACAACTTTTGTGCAACCGGTTAATGTGTGTCTGCTGAACGAAAAAATATCAGTGTCTAATCACAACATGTGAAAATGTCTGTCTTTCGCCGCACTTTATATGTTTGATACATTTGCTCAACGTATTGAGTATTTCCAGTTAAAAATTTGTCTTTTTTAGAATAAGTGTGCTTTTATAACAAATGAAATAAATAACGCAAAATATAACGAGAAAACACAATTTTTCCCCTATTTGATCGTTTTTAAAACAACTGTTTTCAAAGAAATAAAAAGGGAACGTAAACTGATACCACCTAGCCATGAAGAGGTTCGAGTTGCTATCCAACGACTCAAAAACAATAAAGCAGCGGGTGCTGACGGCCTGTCAGCTGAATTGTTTAAAACCGGCGGCGATGAATTGATAAGGCGCATGCATCAGCTCATCAGCAAAATATGGCTAGAAGAAAGCATGCCCGACGATTGGAACCTCAGTGTACTGTGCCCTATACTTAAGAAAGGAGACCCTACAATCTGCGCTAGTTATAGAGGTATCAGTCTTATTTCCATCGCATATAAGGTTCTCTCAAGCGTACTGTGTGAAAGATTAAAGCCGATTACAAAAACACTGATTGGACCTTATCAGTGTGGCTTTCGACCTGGTAAGTCCACCATAGACCAGATTTTCACGCTACGACAAATCCTGGAGAAAACCCACGAAAATCAAATTGACACACACCATCTCTTTGTCGATTTTAAAGCTGCGTTCGATAGCCCGAGAAGGGATTGCCTATACGCAATAATGTCTGAGTTCGGTATACCTGCAAAGTTGATTAGACTTTGCAGAATGACGTTGAGCAACACACGCAGCTCCGTCAAGGTAGGAAATGACCTCTCCGAAACCTTCAATACCGAAAGAGGTTTCAGGCAAGGCGATCCACTGTCTTGCGATCTCTTCAACATCATCATGGAGGGGATCGTACGAAAGGCCGGTGTGCATCGTAATGGCACCATTTTCTATAAAGGTGTCCAGCTCCTTGCGTACGCTGATGATATTGATATTGTTGGCAGAACCAAGAGAGATGTTACCGCTGCTTTCGCCGCTATCGAAAAGGAATCAGCAAAAGTGGGTTTGACGATAAATGAGGGTAAAACAAAGTATATGCTGTCTACAAACAAGGGAGCGCGGCGTTTAGACTCCCACGTTTCATCCGGCAGCTATAACTTTGAAGTAGTCAAGGAGTTCGTTTACCTTGGCACCGCCATTAACACTAACAACGAAATCAGCCTGGAGATAAAGCGAAGAACAATAATTGCTAATAGGTGCTACTATGGGCTCAGTAAGCAACTATGTTCCAGAGCCCTCTCTCGATCGACAAAACTAACACTCTACAAGACGCTCGTTCTACCTGTGCTGCTTTATGGCGCTGAGGCATGGGTAGTTTCGCAAACTGACGCAGCCGCTCTGGGGGTGTTCGAGAGAAAAGTTCTTCGCAAAATCTTCGGTCCTGTTCGAGTCGGCGATGACTATCGCATCCGAATGAACCACGAGCTGTATGAGCTCTACGGAGACATTGACGTAGTTCGGCGTATAACTGTGCAGCGACTACGCTGGCTGGGTCATGTCCATCGTATGGACGACGAAGCTCCAGCGAAAAAGGTGCTCGAGGCGAGGGTCGCTGGTCAACGACGACGAGGGAGACCATGCCTCCGATGGATGGACCAGGCTGAGGAAGCCCTAACCGCGCTTGGTGTATCCGATTGGAGAAGGCGCGCGCAAAGCAGAGGCGCCTGGCGAGAGCTGATGAGGTCGGTCGAAATCCGGACACGGGTTGTCACGGCCATCTAAGTAAGTAAGTAAGTAAACTGATACCTGATCAGAGACACAATATGTTGTACCCAATATTCAATTATTATTAGGTTGTTCAGAAATTTGACGTCAACTCACAAGAATAATAGCTTAAACACATTAACGACGACAACAACATTGTCGCATGATTCAATTATTATAAGGTTGTCCAGATATTTGACGTCTACTCACAAGAATGTATACTCTTATTTGAAGAGGAGACCAAAAGAGCAATTTTGTAAGGACATAAAAATCACGCAGTTGCCGGAATATCATACTTTTTCATAGAACAAACCAATAAAGATACATTTGACTACTACTTTTTGAAATACTTGCTTGTGTTGAACCAAAATATTATGAGCTTTAAAAATGTTATGGTCACATTTTAGACATAAAATAATATTGGAAAAATAAAACTTCTAACTGTTGTACGCATTTCATACAGAGTTTGTATGAATATTTTTATTACATACTCGTATAAGTTTTTTTTTTATATTTGAGTAAAAATAAGTAAAAAATATATAGTCAGTTTATATGTAAAATTTATTGGAATAATGTTTTCAAAATAGTTTAAAATAGTTTATTTAACCAAAAGTATAAAAATGGTGATTTTAACATTTGTGTTTGGGAAAATCAAAAAATTTTACTTTTTTCCTCTTTTGACAAAAGATAGCTAGTTTTGTTCAGTCAACGCAGAACTTCTTTTTTATATTATATATAAAACTATATTTTATAGTTAATGGTTGTGTTTCGTGATATAACCATTGTAATTTTTGCAAGAACGTAAAAATATTTTTGACGTAGAATTACGTCTTACAGCACGTTAGTCATTTTTGGGGGTCTTTTCCACAAATTTTTTCAAGCACATCCTAACGTTTTTGGAGGACACTTTGGAATATACTTACTGCCTTTAATATTCATATTACAAAGATAAAATATATGTCAAAAATCAGTTATATCTTATATCTATATAATAAGAAAAATCATGCATTGATGCTTCATTTGCTACTGACGTTCTTATGGTTGTTGCTTTTTTTCGTGCCCAAATCACGAACGCAACATCGCAACATAGCAAATTTTCCGCTGAAGGCAGCAATGATTGACACATGGTTGTGCCTGCTGAACGCAGCCATTTATTTCTGCTGTTTTTGACAGATGCGGGTACAATTTTGTGAGAGAGGTGAAAAAATCGCTTTCACCTGGTTTTCTTACACCATGATTTACAGCACAGTAAATATTTGATCGAAACTTAACGAAGAACGAATTGAAAGAAACGGCAAAAAAAATGCAGAGAAAATACAGTCCGTCCTACAAATTTTTCTCCAATTCGTACTATATGCGTACTCACTCACACCAATTGAATCCATGCATTCGTACTATTTGAACTGCTCTAGTTTTAATTTTCAATGACATAAGTTGTAAAAAAAAATCAAGTATCATACGGGCATTACGCATTGGTCAAAAATTGAATTCAATTTTCAGAGTTTGTAGGCAATTCTCCGCAAATCGGAAGCGACGAAGGGGAGAAAAAGTTGACGGTCTCGATGTATCTGTACCGTCAATTGTTCCCTTTTGTTCTTTTCGCATTTTACTTTATTATATATTATTACTTTATTCTTTCTTCTTTTTTCCTTTTCAATATCTTACTCTAATTTGTTCTCTTTCCATACTTTTAAACTCATATCTCCCCTAAGTAAACTTGTTACTTCTTGGTTTGTAATAGCTTTAAGTTGTTCGTGTGACATCTTTTTTTATGAATTCTAACTCTTCTAGTTGTGTTGATGAGAATCGTAAACTTTTAATATGCAACCTATGCAAGAAATGTGATGGTCTCTCCATTGTTCACTTTAATGCGCGTAGTTTGAATGTATCAAAACTTGACTATATAAAGTTTGTATTTGTCAACTCTAATGTTGATGTCATCTGTGTATCTGAGACGTGGTTCAATCCTGATTTCCCAAATAGTTTTTATAATATTGCTAATTACACACTTTTTAGAAATGATAGGATTGGCTTCAAGTGCGGTGGAGTTGCAATTTACTGCAAAAATCTTCTTAAATCTAGACTTATAAGTAGATCCCTCGGGTCGGACATAGAGTTTTTAAATGTTGAAATAACTAATAACCATAGTGCTAAATTGCTTGTTTCTTGTGTCTACAATCCTCATAGATCTTTTAGTCTTGAACCATTCTTTAGTGACTTGAATCAACGTTTAATGGACTTTGACTGTTTTGCTGTTTGTGGTGACTTTAATGTTAATATACTTAATAAGGACAGTGTGACAGAACGTTTTTATGACCATATAAGTACAGCCGGAATGACTATTGTTAATTCCTCATCTCCAACGCGTTTTGCGCCTAATGTTAATCCTAGCTTAATTGATCTTTTTATTTTGTCTGATGTATCCCTACTTTTATTTTTTGAACAAATTTCATTCATTTCTGATCATGACCTTCTATTTTGTGATATAAATTTTATGCCTCGCCGACGTTCCCCTCAATTTTCTGTTACTTATCGTGATTTGAAGTCCATTGATTACACTCTGATGTATGATTATTTGTCTAGTATTTGTTGGAATGATTGTTGGTATAGCCAATCTGTTGACGATAAATTAAATGTTCTTGTATCACACGTTAAATATGCTTTTGATAATTTTGTTCCAATTCGTGAGTCTATAATTGGCAATAAGTCCTGCCCATGGTACACGTTACATGTCAAAGCTGCCATTAATAAAAGAAACAAACTGTATGTTAAATGGAAAAGACATCCCACTAATAATAACTGGGAATTATTCAAAAGAGCTCGAAATAATGCTGTTTCTATTATTAGAATGTCTAAAAAAAAATATTTCTTTAAAAAATTGAATTGTGCTCTCCCTTCTAAAATTCTTTGGAAGAATATTCGTAGCCTAGGTGTAAGCAGTAAAGATGATCAAAAGTGTGAACTTGAACCTAATAGTCTCAATAAGTTTTTTCTATTTAAATCTTCAGTTAATACTGATGTAAATCAATGTAATGTTCGCAGCACTTGCAATCCCTTTGTTAATGATCAGTTTTCTTTCCGTAATGTTGATGAAAATGATGTAATATTGTCAATTATGAAAATTAAGTCTAATGCCATTGGTAGTGATGGTATTCCATTACAATTTATTAAAATTATATTGCCGTTTATTATTAAACCACTCACACACGTTATAAACCACTGTTTTACTGTTTCATGTTTTCCCAACTCTTGGAAGCTAGCTGCAATAATACCAATCCCTAAAGTCAGTAACGCTTCCTCTATGCAAGACTTTAGACCCATTAGTATTCTATGCTCGTTCTCTAAAATTTGTGAATCCTTGATGTGTAAACAACTTAATGAATACTTAGAGTCTCGTAAACTACTTTCACCGTACCAATCTGGTTTTCGTACAGGACATAGTTGCGCAACAGCTATGCTCAAGATTCAAGACGACATTCGCAGTAATTATGACTCTGGAAATATCACACTCCTATGTCTCCTTGACTTTTCAAAAGCATTTGACAGTGTGAAACATTATATGTTAGTTCGGAAATTGATAGTTTTGTTTGGGTTCAGTAATGGGGCTGCCTCTTTAATTGCAAACTATCTAGATGGCAGGATGCAAAGAGTTAAAATTGGCAATTCATTTTCTGAATATGCTAAAATACAATCAGGTGTTCCTCAAGGATCTATTCTTGGACCTCTGTTGTTTAGTTTATTTATTAATGACATTTTTACAACATGTAATGATATGACAATGCATGCATATGCCGACGATATTCAATTATATTCATCAAACCGAATTGGACTACTGGAGGATTTATGCTGTAGGCTAAATGACGACTTGTATGCTATTTCTCGATGGGCTTCGGAAAACGATCTTTGCCTGAATGCGAATAAATCGTATATTCTTCCTATTTCCAAGGAAAGACTTGACTTTAACCAAATACCGACAATTAGTCTAAATGGCAACCGTTTACAGATAGTTGACAAAGTGAAAAATTTAGGATTTTATATCAACTCCAAGTTAACTTGTACTGACCATGTGAATAACATAATTAAAAGAATATACTTTACACTAAGATGCCTTCGATTAACGTCTAAGCTTACTCCTACCTTGACAAAAAAAAGACTTGTTATTCAACTTATTTTGCCCATAATAACTTACTCCGAGCTAGTTTATAGTAAATTGGACTCCCATTCTGAGCACAAAATTCGTGTTGCGTTTAATGATTTGACTAGATATATATTTGACTTAAGACGTTTTGACCATGTATCTGTCAAAAGTAAGGAAATTTTAGGCTGCAGTTTAATTGGATACTTAAACGCAAGAAACTGCATATTTCTGCACAAGTTGATAATCAATAAGACTCCATCATACCTTTTCGATAAACTCCGATTCAGTGCATCGAACAGAACTTCCAACTTGATAATACCAAGATACACTAGTTTACAGTCCGAGAGGCTCTTTTTCATCAACGCCATCAAGCTCTGGAACTCGCTTCCTTCAAACATTAAAAGTCTTGTCAGCACGAACAAATTTAAGCTATCAATTACAACATACTTCTCTAACCTTTAAATCTCTTCCTTCTCTCTTCTGCTTCATTTTTAATTACTCCTTCTTTCTTTTAGTTAAGTTAATTTTGTTAATTAAAATGTAATGCTAATTTTTTTTTTTTTTTTTTTTTTTATCTCTAATTACTTATTATTAATTAATGTTTTGCTACATTTTTCATTGTTAGCTTTAAGCCATCATTTAAATTAAAAGTTGATTATTAATTTTTTAGATTTTGCTACTTTTTTTTTTTTTCATTGTTAGTTTTAAGCCATAATTTAAAATAAAAGTTGATTATTAATTCTTTAAATTTTAAATTTTTTAAATTGTTAAATTTTTAAAATTGTTGTACGCCAAAAGACTTTATTAGATCTTACTGTACTAATAATTGAATCAATAAATACAAATACAAATACAAATTTTCTCAGATTACTTCATTTTATTTTTTGTATATTGGCATGCGTTTGTTGTATTGAAGCTTGCATGTAAGTTATTTTGTTGAATTATTTTCCTATATTTATTTATAATAAGCATATTTTTTTAGATTTTAGTCCTATCCCTTCAAGTGGATCCCTTCAAGTGGATCGGGAAAAGCGTAGAGTTTTATCGCTTTTTACCAAGAGCATGAGTGTCTATATAATATTTCATCTGGAGAATATCTTCAAAAAAAACGCCTTTAACTTAATTTTCAATGAAATGATGAAGCTTGAGGAAAATGTTCAATCGGAAGATTTAAAGAATAAGTGAAAAGGACTTCGTACGCAGTTTTTTTGAGGAGTGCCGATTAATTGATAACTCCAAAAAAAGTAGATCTGGTGCCAAGGAAGCTTACCAGTTAAAGTTGTGGTGCTTTGAGCAACTTCAATTTTTGAAAATTCATACTTATATGAGATCTAGCACTTCCAACATTGTAATGACTGCATTGAATTTTTAATGTGTGCATTATGCTAATAGAACTGTGTGACGAACCTTTTAGCCGAGGTATCACTCGCCGGTGTCCAGGATTCGTTCACAAAAACTTCTTACACGAATCTTAAATTTCAATTCCGCTTTTATTGTTTAAAGTAGAAAGTTCAAAGTTTTATTACATTCATTATATCACTTTATCTTAATTTATTGTTGTTTAATTCACTATAATGTTATTTACTTATGGTAAAGTTCCTTAATGTGAATTTGCACTTAGAATTATCCTGGCTTAGGCGTAGTTTCTCGATGTCATATCCTGTCAGCTGTCAGCATCGTCATCCACTGTAGCTTAGCACGTTGGCTTAGAAAGGATACGTCATCCACTATGGCTTGACGCGTAGATATGACTTAGGAAAGAATCGTTATCCACTATGGCTTGACGCGTAGACAGGTCTTCATGTACATCAATCGGAATTCTGAATTCCGAATCATTCTGAAAGAGTGTAATATTTAGTGATAAATCGAAGTTCAACCTTTTTGGATCAGATGGTGCACAAAAAGTTTGGCGGAAACCAAACAATGAGCTCCAAGAAAAAAAAAACGTAATTAAAACAGTCAAACACGGCGGTGGGAATGTCATGGTGTGGAGGTGTATGGCGGATTCTGGAGTGGGAAATCTTGTCTTTATATATGAAAATATAACTCCCGCAAAGACATCAAACCTAGTTGGGAGTATGCAAAGGTGCTTACAAGCAGTTATTCAAGCCAAAGGAGGCCTAACAAAATATTAAATGTATGAAAACCAAAAATAAATTACAATTTTTTACACATGTGCCTAAACTTTTTTGTGTAAAATTGTGACTTTTTTGTTTTTTAATAACAGAATGCATAAAACAAAAATGAAAAATTATTTTTTTTTTGAGTGAATAATAAAAAAAAAATGTAATTTTCAAATGTGCCATAATATTTTTTTTTTTTCGTTAGGTGGAAAAAGTTATTTAGATACAAACTTTGAGAATAGCTCTGTGCCTAAACTTTTTTGATTCACTGTATAATTACGCACAAGCTATTTAAGAGCGAAAACAAGGGCGATTGAGTCAAAATACAATTAGAAATAGAAATTCACAGAAATATTGAGGGACAACGCAACACCTTCTCGTACTAGCTAACCTGAGTGCAGCAGCTGCAAAGCACGGCTGACTGATTCACGAATTTTGCGCATGCGTGGTGGCGCACTTCTGTAAAAGTCCCTATAACAAAGAGAATCTCTTTGTTGATTTCAAAGCATTTACGCTGGCTTACAATACTTAACATATATTTGTTGTTTTTTTTCCCCCAGCAATTCTACAAAAAGGCAACACTGCTTACGCAGTTGTAGACGAGGTCTGCACAGTGGTGTGTATTGAATTTTTTGACTTAAAAATTTAGTCATTTGTTGCTATTGAACCAATATTAATGGTAGAACTGCATTACTTCAAACGAAAGAGGTTTTGAAGATCAAAATTCGAGCGGACACTCACTCGGATGCTAAATTGCAAGGAATATAAATTTATTAAGATGCAAGCAGATTTTTGTAAGACTATACTTAGTGACTTAAAAATGTATTATCTCTCTTATCTACAAAATGTTCCTAAGAAAATTATCATGATCGTAAAGACCATGAATCGCATTTCGATCGTAATGGCGATAAATGTGTGATTCTTGAAAAATTTCAAAAAACTTCTATCGCTCATTCCGGCGATCTTTGAAAGATGGATTGTTTTTAAATCGCAATAGCAATGAATTTGAAATTCTTGAAACATTGCACAGCAAATCGCTTAAAACCTCCTTGGCGTTCCACGAATCGCTTACGAACCCTCCAGACGATTTGCTTACGAATCTTCGCGGCGAATTGCTTTTATGGCCTCAGCTGCTTACAGTCGGCAATACCCAGATGACTCTAAAATGAGCTCGCCTGCGATTGTCTCATCTTCCAAGCGATTCTCTGGCGGACCTGAGGCGATATAAAATGTTTGCAGGGAATCCTCTACAATAGCGATAAGGTATTGTAAAGCCGCTACAAATATGTTCGATACTTACCCCTTTTTTAGATCTATGTATATTAGGGTGCCTCGAAAAAAAAGTTACCATTGACACCAAGTAAAAATGAACCTTGATCTATTTTATGGCGATTTCCAATATATTTTGGGTGTCACGATAGCCGCCAGTGAGCTAAGCCATTTTGAAAAAACCTCCAAAAACCATGTTTTTCGTAAAATTTTCGGCTGGTGTGGTTGTTAAAAAAGAACCAGTGGTTAGAAATAATAGTTTATAAAAGTGCTTCTACGCTGCTTCAAAAAAATTTCATACATTTACCGTTTAACCAAAGGTAATGTTAATTTCCATGCATATTTTTGATATTTTTTTATGTAATTTTCACTAAAATTCAAAAAACTTTATTATTTTTTTGCTATTTTCGTTGTAAAGATATCGTTGCAAAGGTTCTGACAATTTCTGGACAGAGTTAGTCAAGTTAATTACCATTTAAATTAAATTATTTGTCATTTTTCATTGCTTACATTTCTTAAAGCAAAGTAGGTGTTTGTTGCAAAATATAATGGTTTGTTTTTAAATATTTTATTTTAAATAGTAATAAAATTGATTAACTTCGTCCAGGAATAAATAGAAGCAGTCAATACCTTTCCAACGATATCTTCACAACGAGGATAGCATATAAAATAAGGAAGTTATCTGAATTTTAGTGAAAATAACATAAAAAATATCAAAAAAAATGCATGAAAATTAGCATTATAGTAAAGATTAGAAATTTTTTGATGCAGCGTAGAATACATTTTTTAGAACTATTATATCTGACCGTTCGCTCTGTTTTAACAACCACACCAGTCGAATTTTTTACGAATGCCTGATTTTTGGATGTTATTTATTAATGGTTTAGCTCACTGGCGGTTAACGTGCCAGTCAAAATATCTTAGGAATCATCATTAAATAGACAAAAGCTCATTTTTAGTCGGTGGCATTGGCACCTTTTTTTATCTATTAAAATGAATTATTTTTGCCATGGCGCAGAATTTTCCATCTTATTATGTCTCTTATAATGATATACATTCTGTCAAAAAAGTACCGGGAATTGGCCAACAAAACACAAAAAAATCGCCATCAAAGTAAGCCCTCCCCCCAAAGAATAATACAATGATCAAAACATTTTTCAAACGCTTTTTCGGGTATCAACTTCAGTTCCCTCCGCGAATTTTCTTTTATGTCTTCTATCGACTAAAAACGGGTGCCTCGAAGTAATTATGTGAGTTATGGAAAGAGCAAAGAGTCAGCCGGAACCATATCAGGTGAATACGGTGGTTATTCGATGAAATTTGTGGAGTTTTTGACCAAAAATTCGTTCACAAAGATAGCATTTTGGGACTAGTAACCAGTCTTTCGGAACTAGTCAAGTGTCATCGTCTTTCATGCCCAAACAATCGTTTTCAATGGTATGAATTTATTCGTGAGACACAGACAGCTCAGCGGCTGTCTCTCTTAAACTTAAATGACGATTTTTCGACACCATTTCCTTCACTTTATTGATGTTAACTTCAATTGAAGTTGTACTAAATGACAGCTCAAACTCAAATTTCAGGTCAGGTTATTGGACAGTTGTGCTAACTTAGCTACAGAAAGAATTTTCTCCCTTCAACCGGGCTTTTTAAATGATCGTTTCCCGGTACTTTTTTGACATATTTTATATACATATATTGTACATTAAACTCTCAATTTTCGAGTACCCGAGCTACCCGGGACCTACCCGGCCACCCAGGCATTTGGAGTATTTCGAGCTACTTGATTTAAACTAAAATCTAAGTTTTTGGGTAGTTCGAGCATAAAGAGGGTGTCCCAAAAGTCACTGGCATTCTAATTTTGTACATTAAGCTCTCAATTTTCGAGTACCCGGGCCTCACCCAGCCACCCAGGCATTTGGAGTATTTCGAGCTACTTGAGTTAAACTAAAATCGAAATTTTTGGGTAGTTCGAGCATAAACAGGGTGCCCCTAAAGTCACTGGCATTCTAATTTTTTAATAAAAACAGCATTGTTTTGTCGAAGCTTTATGCCGACTCCGAACAGCTTATGTTCTCAAGAAGCTTCTCTTGGTAGTTTTTACTCTCTGAGGTTTGCCATTGTCTGCAGAGAGGTGACGGCCGAACAGAAAAATTAATTCAATTTAAAAAACATTCTGTGTCAGATGGGATTCGAACCTGGGTTCTATCGGCACTACTCGAATAAAGCTCGAAAAAAAATCGAGAGTCCTTATATCTAGATATGTTGTATATATATAGAGTTTGTTCTCATCATCAACAAAATATGAAGTATCTGAGCCCACTGTGCGGCGGACGACATAAAAGAAATATTTGAACAAGTAAAGAACTGGTTACACAGGAACTAGCTTGCCAAGAGTAGGCTCTCTGCAGTCGTATTGTTTTGATTTTTTTTATTCCTGAGCTGTCATGAAAATGCCGTTTATGTACTCTACCATTGAAATATGTATGTATATAGATGAAATTATGAACAACGTGGTTGGTTAAGTAAAGTCATAAATATTTTTTCTGTGTCATAAATAAACATGAAATCTAATGAAATCATGAATTGAATGACAAAGGCTTGGAAAAGAAGAAAATCGAAGTCATGCAACGTAGCAGAAAATTTTACCGAGAAGTCAGTCGTGTGTTTGATGAAACATTAAAAGTATAAATAAAATATTTAGTTGAGCAGTTTTTATGCTGTTTTTATTGTCGGAAAAGTTCACAAAATTTATTAACTTGAGTTTTAAAAATTTAGTACTAAAAATGTTCAAACAAAATGAGAACAAATACTCCGAAGGAACTGGAGGTTCTAGACTGCATACTGAGAGTCTGCTATGACTCTGTCCAAAATATAATTTTACCGACTTTGTATACACAAAAACTTTTCGAATGACAATGCGAATTTTAGACAGTGGTGCAGTAATATTTCCCATAAATAAATTTTCGCAAAAGAGACTATTTGAACACACGCAAAAGAGACAAAAAATCTTTCATTAAAAATATAGCCCCAAAAATATAAAACTATTGCTTATATAACAACGACTAGCAAAAAACTGAGATAATTTCATCTCATTAGTCAAGCGCGTTTGGATGCAAATAACAACAACAAACTCATCAGTTAAACCAATAAATCTCTTTTGCAAAACTTTCCTCTAAACTTTTGACATCCATTTAAAAAAAAAGCAAAAAACTCATTATGAACAGTCACAGTGATAGAGAGCAACAAAATAATTAACTGCTATTTTTACTATTCGCCTATCAATAAATTTGCATTAAAATCTTATCAATAAAAAAATGCTTTTACGTCAATTCACACAAGCTGATAAACTTGTTTTCATAATTGAAATGCTTGTCATTAAGTTGAAAGATTATTTTAATTATAAATAAATAAAAGCAAAAAAAAAACTTCGAAAAGTCAAGGGTTTCAACGTAGTATGAATTTTATTTTTATTTTTTCCAAAATGTTCGAAAACAAGCTGTTTAAATATAATCAAGAAAACCAGCTGTTGAAGTCACACGAATAGGTGAAGATACTTGACACAATATACAAAAGGTCTTCGCAAACATTTTGTTTAAATAACAAAAACTCAAGTTTTTAACAAACGAATTTTTTTATAAAAATAAAATATTACCTTATGTATGTAGACATAAAACAGCACTTTGCCAGCATATTTTCAACCCAATTTAATATGATTGAAAATTAAAACACTTATGTATGCACATAAGTAGCTTATGTAAACAAACGCCCGCAAGGCCAACAGCCGGCCGTTACTTTATTGATAACTTAATTGATTTGCATGCTCGAACATACATATAAGATAGATAGATAACCGAATCTCAATCTCGATTGAGCATTAATGCGTTGCAACCAATACGCGATTCAAGTTGGTATGAGTCACCCTGCAAGCACTCAAGCATGCACGCACATGCTTACATACGGGACACATGCTTACATATTGTAACGTATTTTTCGGTCGCACGGTCTACCATGCCGGGAACCCCTATGAAGCGCAGCCATAACAGCCGTCGCCGTTATTTTAACCCCTAACAAAATAGCAGCGAGTTCTAAAAACGTACAACATGCTACTTCGCGATCATATTGCTAGATTCTACCAAATGGAATGCTATTAAAATCATCGTTATGTGAATAAAATAAAAATAAGTTTTATGAGCTCTAATGCGACATTTAAGAATTACAGCAATTTTCACTGGGGAACAAAACACACTTGAGTGTAGAGCGTTGTTGAGCAAGAGTTTCCGTAATGGGGAAAATTAGAGCACAAAGCAGCTGATGGTGTGAATGCTACAATATTGGATTACTACATTAAGGAATCTTTCTTATTGGAAAGACTAAAAAGTACTTCTTTTTTGGAATTCTTTAATTATAATAAAATTAGTAACGCCTCCCCACCGTGGTCATATCTATCTATATCTATATCTACATCTACATCTACATCTACATCTACATCTACATCTACATCTACATCTACATCTACATCTACATCTACATCTATATCTATATCTATATCTATATCTATATCTATATCTATATCTATATCTATATCTATATCTATATCTATATCTATATCTATATCTATATCTATATCTATATCTATATCTATATCTATATCTATATCTATATCTATATCTATATCTATATCTATATCTATATCTATATCTATATCTATATCTATATCTATATCTATATCTATATCTATATCTATATCTATATCTATATCTATATCTATATCTATATCTATATCTATATCTATATCTATATCTATATCTATATCTATATCTATATCTATATCTATATCTATATCTATATCTATATCTATATCTATATCTATATCTATATCTATATCTATATCTATATCTATATCTATATCTATATCTATATCTATATCTATATCTATATCTATATCTATATCTATATCTATATCTATATCTATATCTATATCTATATCTATATCTATATCTATATCTATATCTATATCTATATCTATATCTATATCTATATCTATATCTATATCTATATCTATATCTATATCTATATCTATATCTATATCTATATCTATATCTATATCTATATCTATATCTATATCTATATCTATATCTATATCTATATCTATATCTATATATCTATATCTATATATCTATATCTATATCTATATCTATATCTATATCTATATCTATATCTATATCTATATCTATATCTATATCTATATCTATATCTATATCTATATCTATATCTATATCTATATCTATATCTATATCTATATCTATATCTATATCTATATCTATATCTATATCTATATCTATATCTATATCTATATCTATATCTATATCTATATCTATATCTATATCTATATCTATATCTATATCTATATCTATATCTATATCTATATCTATATCTATATCTGTATCTGTATCTGTATCTATATCTATATCTATATCTATATCTATATCTATATCTATATCTATATCTATATCTATATCTATATCTATATCTATATCTATATCTATATCTATATCTATATCTATATCTATATCTATATCTGTATCTATATCTATATCTATATCTATATCTATATCTATATCTATATCTATATCTATATCTATATCTATATCTATATCTATATCTGTATCTGTATCTATATCTATATCTATATCTATATCTATATCTATATCTATATCTATATCTATATCTATATCTGTATCTATATCTATATCTATATCTATACTATTATATAAAACTGAAGTGGAAATTTTTGTTTCCAGGTAAACTCTAAAAGTACTGGGTCGATTATTATGAAATAAGTTTTAATATGTCATATTTGTGCTACACCACAGCATAGGGGTACTTTTATTTTAAAATTTTAATAAAAAGTATGTTTAATTAAAGTGTTAAGTTTTTAAATAAATCCTCCCCAATGCCACGAATTACTCCATCGTTTTCTTTCCACGTGTTGTGTTGCGAGAATTTCAATAAACTCCACATTGTTCTCTACTCTCAATGTTCTCTTTTTCCGCTCAGCCAGCACAGCACAGCACAACATAATAAACAGATAAGCCGGGTCGTTATCTTGTTGTAAAAACTTTTGTAACGGTATTTTTACTTAAAAGTCGACGAAACTAAAATTTAGTTTTTATTTTCAATCAAGCATTTGCTTGATAAAAGCCATCAATAATACTCGTTAGATAGTGCTATCACTTTTTAATTTTGAATTAAATTTTAAAAATTTGCAAGATATTACATCATGCCTACCTTTAATATTCATTTGTCTTGGTCGAATTGTACACTTTTTGACCATTGATCAATGAAAAATTTTGAAAATCGGAAAATCGAAAACTTTTTGGTAGAGAGCTAAACTATAGATTCGGGATATCATCACGCTGTGAACGATATCATCACGCTGTTAGCGATATCATCACGCTGTTAGCTGTTCCTTTCTGTTGCATTGTATTCATCTATCTTCGAAGAACTCATACTCGTTCACGCACGGCACACATAGTCATGGCTTATGACTTAAGTATACTAATTTCACTAATTGCAGATTTCTGGCTCTATGCTACCCGGGCAGCTCGAAAATTTGAAATAACCGGGGCGTTGATTATCCAATTACACGGGAATTGACCGAATACCCGGATTTTCGAGCACCCTGGGATTTTTTCGGGTTTGAAGACTACGGATATCCGGTGACCCGAACAAGGCTCGAAAAAATCGAGAGCCCTAACATATATGATATAAAGCACATCGACTTTGAGAAATTGTTTTCTAAACAATTTATATGAACAGATTTATATGAAAAAAATAATTATATTAAAGAATGGAGCGTGGAACCTCATATACAACTCTAACGTTCATATTACGATTTTTTTGGTATCGATAAAACATATGGGCATTTCCAGAAAAAGAGTCCACCGTGACCCAAAAATTAAAAGTTATTAAAAACTCATTATTTAATTATTTAATTGATTTAAGCCATTTGAACATAAGCTCATTTACAATGATGATTAAATTGTTTTCACTGTTTCACAAACGTAATTTTTCTTTTTAATAAATGTTTAGTAAATGTTTCGTAAACGTTTTTGTTTTGTAAAAATAGAAGGCATTGGCTAAAAATAATGAAAAATTGTTAAGGCAACAGGAGACAGAATATATAAAATTTGTTTTATAATTACTAAATTACATAATTACTTAATTACCTAAATTCTTAATTATCCAATTGAATTACAATGGAAATTAAAGTAACGTCACGTCAGATGACTAAGCCTCTTAAAACGAGAAAAGATTTTTAAATTTGATTACTTGGAAAATAAACTTAAATTAATTCTAAACCTTCTATAAAAAGACTTGCCTAGTTCGCAGAATTTTACAAATTTTGTAATTCAAGTCGAAAACTACTTCTGTTTTTTGTAACGTCACGCCAGAGCATAGTTTTGCGTATATCTTTAAATTCTTAGGATCGATTGTTGTGATTCTTTTAATTAATATAGTGCTAGTTAATTACTAAGCAAATATAAAATAACCTTTTTAAAAATGTGACTTTTTCATTCCTATTTTTAATATTTTTTTCGTGCAAATCGAACGTAACGCTAGTTTGGAAATGCTCATATGTAAATATACGAAATATCAGAACTAAATACCAAAACAAATACGAACAGGTTTGGATAACAAGGCGTGGTAACTTTTATGTGCCACCCACACTTATAACAGTTTCTATAGGCTAAAGTGGGGTGATGTGTAACACGCCGGAAACTGAATTTTTGATTGGCTTAAAGGCTTCACTTCACTAATTCAAAGTGAGTGTTTTCATGGCTCTTGAATATTTTGAGAAATGGACGAAGTAGAACAAAAATTTGATATATGGTTTTTTTGGAGATTTTCAAATCGGCGGGGTAATGTGTAACACCAAGAAAGTGTAGGTTTAAAGAACAGGAACTTGAATTTTTTATGTTTATTTTTTTTTTTTATGTTTAGTAAATGTATTATGATAAGAACTTAATGAAATAATAGCAATACCTCGTACACAAATGTTGTTATTAAAAAAAACTGGTCGCTAACCTCAATAGAATATATGAATGGATTTCTTAATTACAAAGAAAAATGATTATTAGTCGAAAATATCCATATCGGAGTGACAATTCTCACAAATAAAATGGCTTACAAAAAATAAATAAAGCGCTTGTATTTGTTGCATTCAAGTGAATTTTTGTGATTTTGTGATGGCAAAAATCTCGATCTTCTTCGGATGACGTCGAAGAACACCGGTTTTGCATGGTTTCTTTAATGGCAATTATAATGTGCAAGATGTGTTACACATCACCCCACCATGAGTGTTACATACCACCCCGTTGTAAGTCACTTTTTTCTCATTGATAAAAATGACTAAACAATTTTTTTGTTATATTTAAAGATATTAAACACATTTTACATCTACTCACTTTTAAAATCTCAAGAAAATTTTATCCGAAACGCTATTTTTTGTAAATTGAAAATAAAAATTTTCACGCTTTTTAAGAGCTCTAATGAAATGTATGTCTGACTTCTTCCAACAGTCATGAAAAACTAGATGCTGTTAAAAAAAAAATATCACAGTTGTTCATTCACTCATATGTTAAAATTTTGCACGAAAAATTGTCGTGTTACACATAACCCCATGGTACACATTAACCCACCTCACCCTACTAATGGAATCTTATGGATTGTAGTGTGGTATCTCTCATAGATTTATCATAATTATAACGAAATATCTTAGCACTGAATAAAGCTTTAGTTTAAAATTAAGAACTTGAGTAAATTGTACCAGAAAATCGTTATGACCCATACTATACCCCACCGTACCAAACCATAACTAAGATTAATTCGACAGTCTAAAATTTTTTTAAGAAATCCGGCGTAAAGTTTAAAGTGCTTTTTCGTAAACGGCTCTCTCATTGTCTCTAACTTTGTTGTAACCATAACCGCAATGGATGACCTAAAATTTCATGCGCTAATTATGAACATTTTCCACGCTCTCTGTCCCAATGTGTCACGGCAGTTGTAGTCATTTGCAGCATCACAATTAAGTGTCTCTCTTGTATTGCTTTTTTGTTGTTTTTTTTTTTGCTTTATTTGTTGTTACTCTTGTTTTTGTTGTAGTTGACCACAATCGAACTTGTTCGCTTTTCAAGTTATGGACCGGCCGAACGACTGATGTTTATAGCTGCTGCGACATAGATTGAGCCGCTTCGATTGTGTTTAATGCAGGCTCGTTTTGCTTGAGCCTCAATAATTAAGATTAAGTGGAAAGCATAAAAAATGTTGTTAGTGTGAGAGGAATAGAAATGGCATACTTTGTTTGTGTAAGAGCAAAAGAGTGCGGTGTACGTCGTCATTTGCACCCTTTCAACGTCTCTTAAACAAGCTGCGTAGGAAGCTGCTGCAGCGCTGCCAAATGTCAATGAAGAAAATTCCCCTTTTTGCACACAAAATAATTGTTTTCCCCGATTTTAAGGCTTGGTAGGTATCCCAGGTTTTTTGTAAGTTTCTGAATTTATAAGTAAATGCTTTTTTTAAAAACAATTTTACTGACCCCATATTAATTAATATAAAATATAAAAAAAAACAATACGTAAATCGTAAATGCCTACGTCCCCTCACGAAATTAATAATGAGTAAATTTCAGCTGGTTTTATATAAATATTCGGACAAAATATTAAAAATTAGCCTTACAATCGGAGCTTTCGGCAAAAAGAAATATAATATTACTAGCTGGAAAACCCGGGGGTGTATAGCATTCAAGGTGTGTAAAATGTGTAGAGATTTTGAACTGCCTTCATCCTGCTTTTGTCAAATGGAAACCAATACTAACATAAAATGTTCAATACTAACACAAAAACCCCCGAAAATTTGCCCAATTTCATTGGGAATCCAAGCTCACTAAAAAAGTGCAAGACTGTCAAATTGCTTTTTATTTCATATGAAATGGGAATCAAAAAGTGTTACAGGTATTAACCACAAAAAAGCTTCCTAGTTTCATAGGACATTCCTAGAGCTGGGAAACCGATACACTCAGCACCAAAGGATTACAGACCTATTAGTCTTTCATCGTTCTTTAAGAAAACGCTAGAGAGAATAATTGATCTTTACATAAGAGAATCTTTGAACGATACTTAACTCTGTAGTATGGAACACCTTAAGGATAAATTGGTGGAAACGGCACTGCATGAGGTGGTTTCAGTCATAGAAAGAACCCTTCATCACAAAAAATATATTTAAGTAACGTGTTTAGATATTGAAGGCGCACTTATCAATGTAAATACAGATTCTATAAAAAATACTCTAGTAGCCAAAGGAGTTAACAGTAAAATAACACAAGTGGATTTATAAAATGATCAACAGCAGACGTATAAGCTCTCAAATGGGATTAGAGTGGTGAGAAAACAGGTCATATCCCCCCTTCTCTGGCTGATTGTGGTTGACAAAATTTTCATTAGACTTTAAACTGGAGGAACAAAAGTGGTAGCCTATGCGGGAAATACCTGCAAACAGTTACAATACCTGCGAACTATGTCTGAGACATTGAATGTGATATCGCGGTTAGCAGAATCGAATGGACTTGGTGTGAACTCAATAAAGACCGAAGTCGTCCTGTTCACAAGAAGAAGAAAAATAAAAAGTGTTACATTACCAAAACTCAACGAAGTAATTCTGAAGCTTTCCACGGAAGCTAAATACCTTGGAATTATTCTTGATAACAAGCTGAGCTGGGAACGCAACGCAAAAGAAAGAAGAAAAAAAGCACTGTGGGCCCTATACGCATGTCAGAAAACCTTTGGCAGGAAATGGGAGCTGCGAACGCACATACTCCACTGGATGTATACAGCGATCGTGTGACCCATTCTTACCTACGGTTCTCTAGTACGGTGGAAGATAGCGCACAAAAAGAGCTACCTTAGCTCCCTCACAGAGTCCAAAGGTAAGCGTGCATAGGAGTAACAGGAGTCATTAGATCTACTACATAGGCGGGTCTGGAAATGATGTTGAATCTTCTCACTATAGATAGGTTCCTAAGTGTTCGGCGACCAAGAGCGAAATTCGCCTCAACGAATCACAAACCTGGAAGAATAACACATTCGGACATGCATCTAGGAATCAATAGCATCAAGAGGAATCAAAAAAAGCAACCAACTATATGATAACCAGTGTGAGATTCAGTACAGATTAGACCACATCCATCCCCAGCAAACAAGAATGGGAAAAAACGGCTACGGTAATCTCCAATTATATACTGATGGTTCCAAAATTGAAAACTGACCTGGATAGGGTGTATACTGTGAAACGCTTTAAATCAAAGAGTCGTATAAACTCTCTGATTACTGTAGCGCAGAAAAATCTTACCCCCACAAGGGTAAGATTCACAATCACCGCGCTGAGCAGTAGAATGACGAAGGGTTTGCAATACCCATAACATCATTCTCTGCTGGATTCCCGGACATAGTAATATTGAAGAGAACGATGCAACGGATGAATTGGCGAGGCGTGGAGTAATCGAAAGCACAAACAGGGCTTATACAGATGTGCACATTTCAATAGGCGTCATCAAAAGGAGTATTGGCCTTACAGCCAGAAATATTGCTTACACAAACTGGGCTTCCAGAGGTGACTGCAACATATCTCTAAAGCTTTGGCCGGAGCTAACTTAGAACAGAACTAAAAACATTCTGCTTGTGGTCAAACGGGAAATCCGGATTCTTGTTGCAGTTCTAATAGATCATTGCACCATAGCACTAGACTTCTGTCGGAGCTGCATAGATCCGAAGAAAACAGAAACAACAACTCACCTCATAGGCAAGTTTCTAAATATACATAATCGTCGACTCGTCGGAACAAATTTTTCAACGGTACGGAAGAATTAGTGAACACACCACTGCTAGATATCTGGAGGTTCATAAAAAGCACAGGATGATTTCAGGAATAAATTGAAACAATGGTTAATATACTATCGCAAACAATAAAAAAGGGCTTTGCAATGGACTTAGAGGCTTCCGAGAAAGCGCCGATAACGGTGTACGACCCTATTTACCTCATCTTCATAGGACATCCAATCTCATGTACCTAATGGCAAATCTCAGAGACTAAAAACTGCCATGTAAAACTTCTTGAGAACATAAGCCGTTCGGTGTCGGCAAAGGGCTTGTAGGTCCCGAAATTAGTTTCCGGAATCACTGGCACGCTCAGTCACCCGATTTGAGTTCTCTTTTTTTTAGGTTGCCACTTCTGTCATTGACATTCAGCTTGATAGCTCGACATTTGTAAAAATGACACCGTATTGAGTACATCTGCGATTGTGCATGTTTTCGATTTTGTACAATTTTAAAAATTAAATTGAGTTCGCAACAACGAGTTTGTATTTGATGTTGCGTTTAAAACGGTTTCAATGGTGCGAAGAAAACAGTCGTTTAACAGTGGCACAAACGTTTCAGAAGTGGCTGTGAGTCCGTGAACGATGATGAACGCAGTGGCAGGCCATCGACATCGAAAACCGACGAAAGGATCAAAAAAATCACAGAATAGATGATCGTAGATTGCAAATTGGGCATTGCTTTTGGATCTGTTCAAGACATTTTGGTTAATGATTTGGGCCTCAGACGTGTAGCTGCAAAGCTGCTGCCGAAGACCTGAATTTCATGCAAAAAAGGGATCGCATTGACATCGCAAAAGACATGATTTCCAATTTATCAAACGGATCATTACTGTAGACTAGACGTGAATTTATGAGTATGACACACAATCCAGACATCAAGCGAGTGAATGGCGTGCTCCGAATAAGCCGCGGCCGAAAAAATCACGTCGTTTTCAGTCGAAAAAGAAGACGATGCTCACAGTTTTCAAGGATTATAAGGGTGTTGTGTATCATGAATTCCTTCCACAAGGCCAAACAGTCAGCAAGGAAACGTAATCCGTAATTACAGTCGTAATCCGAAACGAATACCATTCAACAACCTCCGAAATAACCTGATTTGGCTCCCTGCGATTTTTTCCTATGCGGTCAACTCAAGAAACCGCTCCGCGGAACGCGTTTCAGCACCCAAAATGAGATCATGGAAAAAACGAAGATGGTTCTGATGGCCATACCGCAAGCCGAATATAAAAAATGTTTCGAGAATTGGATCAAGCGCTAGCATAAGTACGTTGCAGTCAATGGGGAGTACTTTGAAGAGGACAATATCAATTTTGAAGTACAATCTTGTATTTTTAATTTCCTGAATAAATTCCGGGAATCTTTTAATCAAGGTGGTATTCCGCGTTTTGATCACAATTTTCCCTGCCAACCAGTTTTAGTCGAAAAATTCCGAAAAATGGGAAAAATCCCGCCACCTGGCAGCGCTGAGCTGCTCTTACTGAATCTTAATGAGCATCGTTGAGACATACTGGTTTCCTTTGATTAATTTTATGATTACGCTTTCGTTATTGTTGTTGTTATTCTTTTTGGTTTGCTTTAATAAAAAAATAATTTTCTTCGAGATATTGTTGCCAATATTTTTGATTAAATTTTAAAAACTTTCTAATAGCTTTTTACTGCATATTTAATATGTGTTAGTGCAGCATGGTACAGTCGCCCACACTACACCACCGGCCAATTATCAATGCAATTACAATGTACAGCTTTATTGCCGCATATTAAAGCTAAAATAAGAGAGATGGAAAAAATGCGCTGATATCAATGCAGATGTTATTTTGGGTAGTCCGGTGTCCTCATAGTTAGATTAAAATAGTTGTTAATAACCTTACTGGGGATCTACCTAGCTAGTTTTGGTTTTCCGATGTTTCTGTTTTGTCATGAAGCCAAAAATAAAAATCAAACTTTGTACCAAAACTTTTGTCAAAGCTGCTCTACTATGCGATTAATAAGTCTATGTAACGCCGTTGCATTTTCATTCGAATTTCATGCATGCATAACTTTTTGGAAAAAATGCGCAGTAAAATAGTTAATTTGCAAGTGACGAAAACAATTGATAAAATAATTTGACAATAAAACATTGCAAGAATAAAAAAACAACAGAATTTTTTAATTTAATGCATAAAAAGTCGGATCTAATCGAAAATGGGGAAATGGCATAAAAGAATTCACTGCAAAAAAGCTGAATGGCTGACCAAGATATTCTTCAATGTGCGCCGTAGAAATGCCTACATATATAATAATAAATTTTGGAATTACGAATTTAATTTTTTTTTTTTTATTGGCTTTTAACACCTTCGGAATGAACGAAGCATGAAGAGTGCGCCCTATAATGTATACTTAAAATTATTACAAGTTGAATAGAAATAAAACTTGTCAAGTCACAATACGTAAAAAACATTAAAATTTCAATTTCGATACAGCATTTGTGAACATCTTTTGGCAACAACATTTCCAAAATTAGTTTCACTGTCAAAGAAACGGTGAGTTCATTAGTGAAACGAATACTTAGAAAAATTACGAGTACTTCAATCAAATGGATGTTTTGTGTACCACAAAGAGGAATTCATGCCTAAGTTGTTACTGAAAATAGCATAAGTTATTTAATGCTTTGCTAACCAACGGTAACGAATTTGATTGGAAACCTAAGTCTTGTGTGCCTCAAAGTAAAGGGCTGAAACTCAATGCTAAAGTTCAAGAACAAAGAGTTAATGATTGAAAAGCAAAAGTAAAAACCTGAAAGAGAAGAAAAAAAAAAAAAAATACCAAAGCCGAATAACATGTAATTTAGTTTGAAACTTTTTTTGTCTCTGGTGTAAGTTCAGAAAATGCAACGGAAGTGAACTAAAGCCGCTTTAAGCATAGCTTTATCTACACCATGAGTATGAAACTTGAAATGTTGCCAGACCCGTATCTGACAAGGGTTGTATTAAATTATGGAAATAACACGCCCACTTGTGTAAACATGAGCGTAATATATGTAAATCTATATAGATTTTAAAAATTCAACACTTAATCAAATTAAATACGATTATTATGATCTACGAAATTGCTTGCAGTTCGTGAATTTTTGGGCGAAAAAACAAGTCAGGAGTGGAGTTCACGATCTAGTGCAAATGGTGTTGCATGAGTGCATTTGCAAAATATTATTGCATATATTTGCACTACACTAACAAGATACTCAAATTTGCACTTGCTACGTTCTTACAACACTGAAAACCTGTAGCTTACAAATGCTACGCATGTTTAAGGGAGTATTCCTGGTTGACAAACATTTTTTTTTGATTTTTGTTTTTTGCATATTTTTATAGCTGGGATATTTGAGAATATCGTCCTAAAAGGGTTTTTTGAAATTCGAAATATTTTAGGATCTGCAATGTTTTCGCCAAAATGCGATTTGCTTAATTTGGCTACTTTTTGAATGCAACGGCTTGAAGCAACCACCGAATTTCGTTCAACGCGTTATTTAGTAGGTAATAACTTGTTTGTATACGCATTTTAAAAATAAATTAATAAACATTTTAGAGCTTAGGTATTCGAATGTTGGCAGCGTTTAGTTCACTTTGAATTGAGTTACAAACCGAACGCGCGGACGCGGACATTGTGCTAAAGACAATGGATAAAAGAAGTAATAGAAATAAAAATAAAAGAAACACTGGTAGCAATCGAAAAACTCGCCGCTTGAAACACCAGTTTCGTGGTAACCAACACGAAAGAGATGAGGACACCGAATTCACAAGTACATCGGCAATTTAAATATATACTTCCAATACTTAAAATAATGAACGCAATGGGCATCCAGATTGGCAACGTCACATATGTTTTCGCCATGTCTCGGAACGAATAACGTTTGAAAAGGTCCGAAGCCAGAGCTCTGACCGCATCTAAAGAAGGTAGAACTGCCCGGAGAGCACAAAGAGCCGCTGAGTCCTAATTTTTTGGCATTGCTGATTGATATATGTAAGTATTTCACAAAAAAAAAAAAATGTTTTATTGCCTAAAATTTTCTGTTTTTTTTTTTGCAAAATCACGTTTTTGAACTTCGGAATCACTTTTCTCCGGTTCTACTCAACCGATTTTGATGAAACCAAGTGCAATCGACGCAGAATTGTCGAATTTTTAAAACTGCATGCTCAAATTTTTCATTTTAATTTTATTTTTTTTAATGCAAAAAAATAACTTCAAACTTAAACGCGTTTATCTCGAAACTACGTTTTTCGAGCTTGCGGCCCAGATTGTGTCCGTAATTCTGAGCCGATTTTAATGAAACAAAGTGCAATCGACGCAGAATTGTCACCATTCTAGTCTCTACCTCAATCATAATTCTAAACAATTTTTTACTATTTTTTTTACACTAAACTACAAAAAAAAAACCCAAAATCGGGTTTTCATTTTTCAATGACCGCCGTTTTGTAAAAAATAATCGCAAAATTATGATTGAGGTAGAAAGCAGAAACACATCTGTACTGAATCTAACGCCGTTTATTTTTCCATTTCAGATGATCCGAAGTCGTGTTATCCGGGCCGCAAGCAGCATACCTTTTTTTTCGACGCCCAACTTTAAAGGCCGACAACTTTTTGAACAGCCCTCGTGTATAGGAAAAACAAAATTTTATTTAATTTAATATGTTCTTAATACAATAAAAAAAACAGAATTTTAATAACTCTTTGCGTTTTCAAATGAGAAGTTTTTCAAAAAGGGTCCAAAAACAGCCTTCCAACCAGCAATACTCCCTTAACAGAACAGGTTTAACAGAATTTTTTTATAGAACATACCTTTTCACAACAGCGATCATGTTTAAAGTGAACGATATGAAATTTGAAAAAATTTAAAAATTTCTCAGTCATTTCCATTTTTTTTTTTTGACTTCCACTTCCCAAAGGAAAATTGCTTTACCAACTTTTGGTCTGGCTGATTTGGGTTAAGAGCTATGGGGCCTGAAAAACCCAAAATAGGAGGATAAAACTTTGGCAGACAATTCCAAGAAAACGATTTTTGCTACGCATTTCAAAACTGAACACAACACTGAACTGAAACACTTTTAGACAAAATTATGAGTAATATTTTTGTTAAGGGGGAGGTAAGGTTTGACAACTTTTTTTCCTCCATATTTTTTTATTTTTTGTTTCTGAAAGTACAACATCTGAAGAGTATTGTATTAAATTTTTAGGTCACTCGGAGCAAAACTAACGAAGTTACACTACGTTGAATGAGCGTACTTTTAACTTAGTTTTACGCGCCTTTTAGCTACCTGCGCTGAGCGACGAGCGGCAACTGTTTCGGTTTCTATTGTAATACTTTTATCCCCTCTTTTCGTCTTAATATCTTCAGGTAAATAAAATGTGTAACGTACATTGTATCCTTCGATGTAGAATATATATTTCAGTCTAAAATTGAACGCTTAGGAGAGCAGATACCACCTTGTTCAAAAAGAAAGGTTCATTTTATGAAAAAACTTAAAGTACAAGTTTATTCATCTAAATAAATATTGTCAAAGTAGTCCCCGTCTGCTGCAACGCACTTATGCCAACGCTTGATCCAGTCACAGAAACCTTTGTGGAACACGGTTTTTCGTATGGCCTTCAGAGCATTCACCGATTTTTCCACGACCTCTTCTTTGCTGGTGAAACGCGTTCCTCGAAGCGGTTTTTTGACTCGATCGAACAGGAAACAATCACACGGAGCCAGGTCAGGTGAATTTGCCGACTGCTGGATGGTTATCGTGTTGTTTTTGGCCAAAAAGTAACGAATAAGATGAGCATTGTGCGATGGTGCATTATCGTGGTGCAGAATCCATGATTTGTTTTGCCACAACTGCGGTCTTTTTTTTGCGAATTGCTTCACGTAAACGTCTCATAACGCACAAATAATACTGTTTATTGACCGTTTGACCATTTGGCAAAAATTCATAGTGAACTACATCATTGTAGTCCATGAGAACAGTGAGCATCGCCTGCTTTTTTGACTGAAAACGACGTGGTTTGTTCGGTCTCGGTTCGTCTGGCGACCGCTATTCACTCGCCTGATGCCTGGTTTGCATGTCATACTCGTATACCCATGTCTCATCATCAGTAATGATGGATTCGATGAATGGTTCGTCGTTTTCGACCATTTCCAGCATGTCTTTCGCGATAGCAAAAGTCTCTTTTTTCGGTCTCTATTTTGCATGAACTTGAGTTCTGTCGGTACCAACTTCGCAGCGATACGTCTCAAGCCCAATTCATTCTCCACAGTGTTCTGAACGGATCCAATTGAAATGCCAACGTCCTCTGTTATCTCTCTAATCGCCAATTTGCTATTTTTGGCCAACATTTCTTTGATTTTTTCAAACGTTTTCTTCGGTAGTCGAACACGATGGCCGCCCGGTACGAGGGTCATCTTCTACTTCGTCTTGGCCACTCACAAATCGGTTAAACCACTTGTTTGCCTTCTAATACGAAAAAACAGAGCAGAGTCACCGTAGCATTTCACCAACATTTTACGCGTATCGGCGCAGTTGAAACCATTTTTCACACAAAATTTGATACAAACTCGTTGCTCAATTTTTTTCTTTCATCGAAAAATCGAAGACACGAAAAAAGTTGTTGTAAACAAAAACACTGTCACTTTACCAAATGTCAACGAGAGACGCTGATATTTGGCAGCTTTGCCATAGACACATGTGGCAACCTACTTGAAAAAAAATTTTCGAATCGGACTGTTAAGTCCGGTTCACAGTGTGAATGAACCTTTCTTTTTGAACAAGGTGGTATTCGGTACTGCTATTGACGCAGATTGGTCCCTAGATCTTGCGTGGGATCTATCTCTCGAAAACTCCCAAAGTCTTTTCATCAGAGCTGCTCAACTTCCAGGCTTGTGACTTACAGAGCGTGACTTTTGTTCGTCGAGAGAGGGCTCTGCTTCTCAATTGCCTACTGAGCCCAAAGTAACACCTGTTGGCAAGAGTTATCCTTCGTTTTATCTCTCTACTGATATCGTTGGTGGAGTTAATGTTGGATCCGAGGTAAACGAAGTCCTTCACAACTTCAAAGGAGGTGTTTTCAACAGTGACGTGAGTGGCAATACGCTGGGACTGCTTGTTTGTTGACACCAGATATTTCCTCTTATCTGCGTTTACTGCAAGACCCATGTGACTTCTCGACTTGAATTTGGATAATGCTGCACTGACTTCGCGTGTGTTATGGCCGATGATATCAATATCAACAGCATACGCAGATCTACAGCTCGAATGATCTTCTCCATAATTAGATTAAAAAAGTGGCACGATAAAGAATCCCCTTGTCTGACACCTCGTTTGGTAACAAATGGTGGGGAGAGGTCCTTCCCGATTTTAACTGTGCCAGTGTTATCCTGCATAGACGGATTAATTTTGCAGGTATACGAAATTCAGACATGGTGGCGTATAGGTGATTCCTTATTGGACTGTCGAAGGCGGCTTTGTAGTCCACAAAAAGAAGGTGGGTGTCGATTTGCTTCTCTATCTTTTTCGAAATTTGTCGTAGCGTGAATATTTGGTCTGTGGTAGATTTTAAAGGTCTGCAGCCACACTGATAATGCCCAATGAGTTGGTTTACGATGGGCTTCAGTCTTTCACATAATACGCTCAACAGGACCTTATATGCGACATTTAGAAGACTTATCCTTTCTTGTGGATTGGGCAGAGTACACTGAGTTTCCAATCGTTTGGAATGCATTTTTCCAACCATATTCTGCATTGAAGCTCGTGAATGCATTTCAATAGAGCTTCGCCTCCGTTCTTAAACAGCTCAGCGGGTAAGCCATCGGCTCCCGCTCTATTGTATCATCTCTATTGGCGGGATTATTGTCATCATCGCCATTCAGAAGACAGAACACTAGAGAAGACAGCAGTGTACTCTGGATATCTGTCACTAGATTCCCGTTTTCATAATTGCAGAAAGAGGCCCTGGTTTTAGAGCCATCGGCCAGGCGTCTTATCTTTTCGAAAAATGTTCGTGCCTCGTTCCTGTCGCCATACATCTCAATCTTCTTACACTCGCGCTTTTCTGCCTCTCTTTTTTTCCGCCTGAAAAGACGTCTCTCGTTCCTCCTCTTCTCTCTGTATCGCTCCTTAGCAGCACGTGCTACAACCGACTGCAGGGTGGGTTTGTAGGTGGCGTTTTTCTCTGTAGTGGCGTAGCGATTGGTGGAAGCCAATTACCTCTTCGGTAGCCGTACGCATAGAGTGGGAGATGTGTGCCCACTGCGCACATACATCGTCGATCGGAGGTCGATCGTTGTTTGATTGCAGCTTGTCTACGTCTAGCTTTCTCATGTACGGATCTTAGCTGCGACAAGATAATGGTCCGAGTCTATGTTAGCACCACGGATCGTGCGTACATCTAATAAACTGGAAGAGTGCCTTCCGTCATTCAAAACGTATTTTGTTGCGCGTTTTTTGGTCAGTGGACAACTAGGTGGCCTTATGAATGTTGAGATGCTTGAATCTAGTGCTACTTACGACCATGTTTCGTGCTGCGGCGAAGTCAATCAGCCTAATTCCGTTATCGGATGTGTTGTTTTGGAGACTGATCTTTCTGACTGTTGGACCAAAGATGTTTTCCTTGCTCACCTTAGCCTTGAAATCACCAAGCACAATTTTTGTGTTGGAACGGGGGCAGGGCTCGTAAGCGTCTTCAAGGCGCTCATTGAAAGTATCTTTGATCTCATCGTTCTTGTCCTCTGTCGGAGCGTACCCACATATTACGTTAGGCTTATATGAAAGAATTTAGCCTTGATGCGGATTACGGCAAGTAGTTTGTTCACAGGAGTGAATCACAGGATGTGATGCCGTAATCTCTTGCCAACTTCTCAGTTGATCTCGTCTACTTGTCGGTATCGGTGTTGTTTTTTTTAGTGTGTGTTGTTATAGTAATTATTATAGTGAAAAATCTAAAAATTTTTAAATCGTTTGTATTAAAAACTATTAAGAATTGTATTTATGTGTTTTTAAAAGAAAGAAATTAATTTCGTTTAGTGTTCTTATAGTGATTACATAATTTATGTTAATAATATAGAACAGTTTTTGTTGTACTTCACACAATCTAGTGTTTGTATGCCTAATTTTTTCTATTCCTCTTTGTGCGGTGTTTGTTTATCTGTTGTGCAGTGAGAGTCTCTAGTGTTGTTATTGTGCTTAACACTTTGTGTACGCTGCATTTTACTGTGCCAACCCTGAAAGCACATTTTACATTTAAAAACGCTCACAAAGTAATTGAAATTTTTTTCAATGGATTATTTTTCCATTGATAATATTGCTGCTTGTTCTCTGAACGAGCAATGCAAAAGCCAGAATATTCTGTACCCTATGTTCAGCTGTTCTGGCCCATGTGAGCGAATGTTCCACGCTTCTTGTGCTGGTATTTCTAAATCGTGCATTGACGATTTAATTTCAGTTCGATCTGGTCTTCGCTGGTATTGTGCTTCGTGCAGGGCCCTTTCCCCGGATGAACTCTATTCTAAAATTAAGTTTTTTGGGGAAAGCCTTAACTTATTAAATAATAACTTCAGAGAAATTGTTTCATTTTTTAGCGAAGTTAGTGCCGCACCCACTACCAGCGTTTCTGATGAAATTACTGTTCAGGATAACATTTCGGTTCCTTCGTCCATGACTGCTTCTTACGGAATTTTGTCAGTTTCATCAGAAAAAGACCTTAAAAGCTCTAAAAGAAAGAGGAAAAACAAAAACAAAAATAAGCGTCAGAAGGCGTCCTCCAGACCTTCCAAGGCAAAGCAGCCCTCAGCAATGCCATCAGAAAATAATAATACGGTGATTTCTTATACACCATCTTCTATTCCTCCATTGACTAGTAGTCCAAATACGATTTCAACTACGCCTAACAGTCATTTGACTTTAAGAGCAGTTTCGAGGACCAGAAATGTTTCCATTTCACGTCTTCAGCCCGACTCATCAATAGAAAATATATTGACGTTTGTCAGGCAATCCAAGTTAGTGAACTCAAATGCATTCTGTTCATGCAAAAAAATTGGTAATAAGCCTTCCCATGCTTCTTTCATTTTAACAGTTGCAGCCGATGATTTTACAACTGTTCTTAACTCTAATTTGTGGGCCGATAAAATTCTTGTTACTGAGATCAAGCCAAAAAATAAGCCTAAAAGGGTGACTCAAGCCGCCCGCCAGGCTCAAAAAAACTAAATAGGCTGTCCCTTTACTATCAAAATGTAAGGGGACTACGTTCTAAGACGCAGAGCTTATTTCTATCAACTCAAAATTGCTCTGAGGATATTATCGCGTTAACAGAAACGTGGCTGAACGGAAGCATTACTGATTTGGAATTGTTTGACAATAGTTTTCAAGTTTTTAGAAAAGACAGATACACTGACAATATTTCTTCTGTCGGTGGTGGTGTCCTTTTGGCTGTAAGGAACTGCTTTGTCAGTTTTATTGTTGACATTCCCTGCTCTTCTAATATTGAACTAATTTGCGTTAAAGTTATACAATGTAACTCTAATGTATATGTTATTAATGCGTATGTTCCTCCTAAGAGTAGTGTAGAGGTCTATGCAAGCCTTGCGGAGTGCATAGATTACATAATTGATTTACTTGACGTTAATGACGACATTTTATTATTGGGCGATTTTAATCTACCTGATTTAAAATGGCATTCTTCTGACGATGATACGTACTATTGTGCATCTAATTCGAAGACCCGCCAAGAACATATATTTGTTGATAATATATGTTCAGACTTACAACAAGTGAGTTGTATTTATAATAGTCTTGAAAGACTTCTTGACCTGGTCTTAACTACAGACAGTAACAATGTTGTTGTTAAGAGGGCCTTTCATGCTATAACTACTGTTGATGAATATCATCCACCATTGAGTATTTGGTACAAATCCGACAGAGCAAATATAGAAAATTCTAATTCAGCAGATAAGCTTTATGAATTCAATTTTAAAAATGCTAACTTTTTGAAGTTGAATCAGTTGCTTCATGGTAAACTTAATGCAATTTTAGAATATATAAATGTAAATTGCCTTGATGACTCCATACATTTTTTTTATATGGAACTCTTTGCTGTGTTTTCTCAATCAGTACCTTATAGTCTCAAATTTGCGAGGAATTCTGCGTACCCGTGGTACACAAAGGATTTAAAGACTCTTCGCAACAACAGGAATAGGGCATGGAAGAAATACGTCTGTAGCTTAGGCTCAAACGACCTAGAAACTTACAAACGTTTGTTTCTGGAATTTGAAAATCGCTCAGCTACATTATATCACGAATATTTAGATAATGTTAAGCTGAGAATATTGACAGATCCAAAGAAATTTTGGGGATTCGTAAACACAAAGAAGAAATCTGATGGATTTCCTTCTTCATTTAGAACTCCTGAGGGATTTACTGACAATCCCGTCAAAATTTGTGGCCTTTTCGCCAATCTTTTTAAAGAATCATTCTGTTCAGATTCTTTTAATCCTGATGGAGAGTACTTTGAATATATGAATTCCGAACCCAGAGTTTCTTTGGAACATATATCCTTCACTCCAGAGGATATTTTAATGTATATTAGATCGATCGATGAGGAGTTTGGTGCTGGACCTGACGGTGTTCCTGCCGCAGTGTTGACACAATGCGCTTCCGTTTTGAGTCAACCACTGTCTTTATTATTCAATAAATCTATTAACGAAAGTTATTTTCCACTTTTTTGGAAAAAATCATTTATAAGCCCTATTTTTAAAAAGGGTTGCAGGAACGATGTCAGTAACTATAGGCCTATCGCTAAGCTATCATCGATTCCAAAACTTTTTGAGCGGATGGTGTACGATCGGGTGAAAATTCACTGTGGGGAAGTCATAACAACTCGTCAGCATGGTTTTGTGAATGGCAGATCCACTGTGTCTAATCTTCTCGATTTTACAACATTCTGCTTAAATTCTATTGATTCTGGTAACCAGGTCGATTGTGTTTACACTGACTTCAGTAAGGCATTTGATAAGCTACCACACAATCTAATCTTATTTAAGCTTGAGTTAATAGGATTTCCATAATATTTTGTGAACTGGATTAAATCGTATTTGGTGGAGCGATCTTATCAAATACGTTTCCGAGGCGCATTGTCTTCTGAATTTATTGCTGGATCAGGTGTTCCTCAGGGTAGTCACCTTGGTCCTCTTCTGTTTATTTTAGCTATCAATGATGTAACTCACGTCATTGAACACTCTCATCTGCTTATTTATGCCGATGATATGAAAATATACAGAACGATTAATTCTATAGATAATTCAGATCTACTCCAGTCTGATCTAAAATCCTTTGAAGTTTGGTGTTCTAAAAATAATATGTTTTAAATCCAGATAAAGGCCAAACTATGACCTTTTCGCGAAAAAGGAATAATTTTATTTTTGATTATAAGATTAAAGATACTGCCTTGAGTCGTGTAGACACCGTCAAAGACCTAGGTATATGCATGGATTCTAAGCTGTCGTTTAGCATTCATATTGATAATATTTGTAAAAAAGCATCTTCAATGCTTGGTTTTATAAAACGCTGGGCCAAAGAATTTAATAGCATGATTACAACTACAACGTTGTATTATGCAATCCTGCGTTCTCACTTAGAGTATGCAAGTCAAGTTTGGTCCCCAAGTTACAATGTGAATGTTGATCGAATAGAAAGAATCCAAAAACGTTTTGTTCAGTTTGCTCTAAGGGGCTTAAGTGGAACTGACATATTAGACCTTCCTCCTTATGAGGATCGTTTAAAACTATTAAAAATGCAGTCTTTAGGTGATCGAAGGAAATCGGCAGATATCGTATATTTACACCAGCTCATTACAGGTGTATTCGATTCTCCAGAACTTCTTTCTCACATAAATTTTAACACTAACCGTAGAAGCAGTAGAAACGCTAACAACTTAATTTATTTGCCATTTAGTAGAACAAATTATATGGCTACTGCTCCTTTAAGTCGCATGAGTTCCTTTGTTAACAATTGTAGCGTTTTTGATGTTAATTTGTCAAAAGGTCAACTCAAAAGTAGATTAAAATTAGTTGTGTAAATAGATCTATGTATACGCATGGTTAGTTGTTACGTCTTGTGTTGTCCCTGAGCCCAACCCATTTATTGGTGGGTAAATTTTTCCCACATTAACTTGTTTGTGGTCACGGGTATCCATAACATTGATATTTTCAATGATTACTGGGTAGTGGCTTTAGATGGGTTAATGCTGAGGAAGTGCGATATAGCTGTTATTGCTATTGTTATTACATGTTAAAAACTACAAATCCGCACCCAAACTCGTGCTTCTCCGCATGGCCGCTGTAGTAGATATCACAGGATGCTTGCCGAGAGCAGCCCTGTCCCTTCCATTGCATTTCTTGGATTGCAATGATATCAGCCTTGTATCTTTCCAAGATATCAATCAGTTGGATAGAGGCACCTTCCCAATTAAGAGTTCGGACATTCCAGGTGCATATCCGTTAGTCATTATCAGTTTTTCGTTTGCGCCAGTCGTCATCAAATTTGGGGATCATTTTTCTCATATTTCTTTTGTAACTTTTCATTGAAATGGTTTTTTTAAGTGGTGGGCTTCACCCCCGATGCACAACCTATTTAAGGCTAGGTAACCCGCCGCTCGAATTAGCCGTTAAACTGACAAATGCAAGTTTGCCGTTGCCCAGGGAACACCACGTGGTGGTTTGAGTCGACTTGGGACGATTTCGACATGGATAATGCTGACCTCGCCAAGTTGAGGCAGTCAGACACGTTGCCATGTGCAGTTTCGTCCACTGTTCCCCCTGTTAGACAAAATATATAGGAATATTTCTGCTGAATACTGCGAATACTTTTATCTTCTCTAATAAATGGTATTTTTGACTTGAATCATACTAAAGGCTTGTTTTTTAAATGGAGAAGTTGGAAACGTTATTAAAAAATTAAACCGAATTTGAAGACTTAAAACAAATTTTAGAAAAAATTATGAGCAATATTATTGCTTAATACTGCTATCAGCAAATCGAATACTTATCTTCTCCAATAAATAAGTAGTATTTTTGATCGTTTCAGATTGGTTGATCTTATAAACGTTTGTTTTTTATTTAGAAACGCTTTAATTTGAGAGCGATTTTAAACACATTTCTTGTTACCAAAATCAAAAATTAAAAACAAAATGGAGTGAGTAACAGTTCCAAAGAGCTTAAATTTGAGATAAACTATCGAATGTGAAAATCGGTACTTTTCAGGAGAGCAAAAAAAAAAACTCCAAACGTATAATAAGGAGCCTAAAATCAGCCCGTTTCGAAAATGGCAAACTTTTTAATTTTTTCTATCTGTTCCGATCATATTAACAATTATCAATATAATATATCGAATCTAAAAAGACGACTTTTTCACTTTCGATAGTTTGATGTGGTAGGGGCAATATTACCACTTACCATACGTTTTCCCTGTGGACCTCTAGATGCTTTTAAGTGTAAATTAACGAGTAAATTTTAAGCGCTTTTTTAAATAAGTAGAGCTGTTTACTGTTCGTGGTGACCACATACATTTTTTTTCAAAGTATCCGCAAAAAAAAAACAATTCTTAAGGGGTTACATGACATTGACAGTTTTTTAAAATCGACTTTTTTTAATAATTTTGTATTTTAGTAAATATTATTTTCTTAAGATTCTAAGAAAAAAAATTTAATGGAAAAATTCCTACGGGTTCAACACAGCCGTATTAGTGAGAGCGCATTTTTAATTTTTGCGCTACCTACGTACGGCAGCTGGTATATATATACTTGTTTTACTTGCTACCTGACTTTTGGTGGTTGTTATTTCGTACCTACTTGAAGGGTGAAGGGTGAAGCCCGAATTGCTAAACGATTGCAAAAAACTATAAGAAACGAAGGCATACAGTACGAAGCAGGCATGGCAGATTGAAAGTAACCTTTTTTTTCTTTGTTCACAAGAATTTTTTGTATTTTTAAACGAGCTTTTTTTAAATTTTTTTCGATTTTTCATGAATTTTTCGAAAGTCAATATTTTTTTCGAAAAAACACTTTCAAATTTGGAACATTACCAAAAATTTAAAAAAAAAAATCTCGTGTCATACGATAACCAATTTTGTTAAGATTACAAAAAATTCATTTTTTTCCAGATCGGACAATTTCTGCAACTCCCAGCGCTGCAACCACTAGGCCCCGTTTTTTTCTCTGCTGCCAGTTTGGAGCTCTATAAAACCATGTTGGAGTGAAAAATATATTTCTTGTAATTTGTTCAATTCTCTACAATAATAAAAAAAAAATTTGGAAAAATGTTTGTTTTTGACTGAGTTATGAATTTTTAAAAAAAGATCTGTTTTCTCTACCGCGAATGTCATGTCCCACCTTAAAGCAATATTATATCGCCACTGAATTATTAATGAATTAAAAATGAATTAAAAAATAAAAAGTAGATTCCGAAAGTAGATATTTTAAGGAACTAAAACTTTAATATAAAAACAATTTTGAACGCGTTTCTTACAATTAAAACCAACAAATTCAAAACAAAATAGACTGGGTAACAGTTCCAAATAGCTATAATTTAATTTCATAGAATTTAAAAACAAAATCATTTCATTACCATTAAATATACTGTTGTTTTCGCTGTTGACCTCTAGATTCTTTTTTTTTTTGTGTGAATTAATAACAGATTTCTTCGAATAAAAGCACAAAATCAATATCAAAGATCCAAGCAAGACTGATCAGAAATGTTTTTATCTATGCCTCAAGAATTATAAGAATAAATCGGCATTTACCAATCAGTAAACAAAAGATATCTCAATTTTTCACTATTACGTTACGTTACGCTTTCAATGCGCGATAATGAAGTTAGCCAACAGTCTACGAAAAGCATTCGAAATAAACATATTAAAAATTAAAAAAAAACAAAATTCTATGAATTAAAAATGTAAAAAACGTATAACAAAAAAAATATTGATAAGAAGGCGCGCTGTGTTGTCTGCAAGAAACAATGAAAAAAGAAAAAAAAAAAAACAAAAACTGAAAAAAACTTTAGATAACCCTGACCCTTGTTTGTTCAAAAAAAAATAAACATTATCTGTTTCTGCTGTTGGTTTATGTTGTTGACGTGGTAGAAATACGCAAAATTCGAGCCGAAAATTATTTACTTTACAAAAAAAAAAAAAAAAACAAACAAGCACCTGAGGTTCGACACAAGAAAAGTTGAACAACAACTTTTATTTCAGTGTTGTTTGTTCATATATGGTTTTTTAAATTTTTTTTTTTTTTTTTTGTGGAGCAGTGTTGTTTTTGTAGTACGAATGGATGATTTTTTTTTTATTATTATATTTTGGGGTTTTGTTTTTGTAAAGCTGTTATTAAGCTGCTAGTTTTCATATACATTTTAAGGTATAGGTTAATTTCACGGATTCGTCGTATCTCTAAGAACGATTTTAATATTTATATAGTATTATTTTCACCGCATTTTTAAGCAGTTAGTATTTAAAGGTATTTTAGTATGTTATACCTATGTTAATGATTAAAAAAAAATCGATTTTTAGAAAATTATCTTTTTCATTATATATAAACAGTAAAATGAAATTCGAAGTGACAAATGACAAAACTTTCAACTTGAACTTAGATAAAGCATCATATTCTTCAATATGATTCTTAAAATTTCCCGTTATGAGTGTCTTTTTTTTTAAAATTTCATAGAGTATTATTTAAACTTCAACAAATAATTCAGTATTAAAACATAATTTACTATACAAGTGTACCACGATAAGCCTTAAAAAAGTAGCATTTGATAAATTCGATATCTTATTTTTTTTTTATTATTAATTTTTGCTAAGCCTCAAGGCTGTATAGCATTTTAAAAATTTAACAGTTCATTATACGTACACATAATTACAAATCATAATAGCATTATAAACTAGAGCCCTGCATGAATATATTCATCAAGTGAATATACCCTGATTCTCTGCTGTAGCAGTCACTGCAAGCAAAGCTTCAAGCGACAAACAACAGATCGTGTAGCAATAGGTCGTGTACCGCAAGAGAATAACTTTTTATTTGTTCTCTGTTCTCTTTTCATACACTTTTGCACTGAGCTGAGCTTGCAATCTACGCGTTGTTATAGTTATTTCTCTGAGTACTTAATAAACTACACGAATACTCAGGAATCTGCTGCAGTGACCTGAATAAGAATCAGGTATGTTGGTTTTTCCCCGCAATAAGCTTTATGTTATTCTTAATGTTGGATAGAGGTGCAATGAAACGCATTTATTTAAGATAAAAATACAATAGTATTAATAAAAATATTCCATTCTAAATGGATATTGATATAGTGAGTTACATTAAAAACTATACACCTTTACCATACAATACAATACAATATTACATACAATATTGAACCATATACGTACAATAAACACAAAAGCTGTCGAAAATAGTTTATATCGGCCGTAGCTCAACTCCTAGAGGGGTCAAATATATGAGTTGGTCCTATTATTTTTTGCTCTATAACATTTCTCCCGAACACACCTACCCCCTATCTAGCGCCCTTCTTTGGCTACCCATACAATCAACACAGAAGCTGTCGAAATTAGCTTATATCGGCCATAGCTGGACTCCTAGAGGGGTGAAATATATGAGTTGGTCCTATTATTTTTTGCTCCTTAACATTTCTCCCGAACACACCTACCCCCTAACAACCACCTTTCTTTGGGTCCCAATACAAAAAACATCCTTTTCGTTCTACGAACGAACGAATAAAAATATATTGGCTAAATATTCAGGGTATGAACACTGATATTTTTGTTATTTTTTATTGCTTTTTTGCTACCTGCTGTTGTTAGTAAAGCATCGTGCTCTTATTCTCTTTGTTTCTTATATCTGAATAAAACAAAGAGAGTGTAAGATCAGGTATGAGCAAAGCAGAAAAGGGGTAACAGCCCGAGAGCTCATACAGCTCGTGGTTCATTCAGATGCGATAGTCATTGCCGACTCGAACAGGACCGAAGATTTTGCGTAGAACTTTTCTCTCGAACACCCCCAGAGCAGCTGCGTCAGTTTGCGAAACTACCCATGCCTCAGCGCCATAAAGCAGCACAGGTAGAACGAGCGTCTTGTAGAGTGTTAGCTTTGTCGATCGAGAGAGGGCTCTGGAGCTTAGTTGCTTACTGAGCCCGTAGTAGCACCTATTAGCAATTATTGTTCTTCGCTTTATCTCCAGGCTGATTTCGTTTTTGGTATTAATGGCGGTGCCAAGGTAAACGAACTCCTTGACTACTTCAAAGTTATAGCTGCCGGATGAAACGTGGGAGTCTAAACGCCGCGCTCCCTTGCTTGTAGACGGCATATACTTTGTTTTACCCTTTTTTATCGTCAAACTCACTTTGGCTGATTACTTTTCGATAGCGGCGAAAGCAGCGGTAACATCTCTCTTGGTTCTGCCGACAATATCAATATCATCAGCGTACGCAAGGAGCTGGACACCTTTATAGACAATGGTGCCATTACGATGCACTCCGGCCTTTCGTACGATTCCCTCCATGATGATGTTGAAGAGATCGCAAGACAGGCGATCGCCTTGCCTGAAACCTCTTTCGATATTTAAGGTTTCGGAGAGGTTAAGGTGTGTCAATTTGATTTTCGTGGGTTTTCTCCAGGATTTGTCGTAGCGTGAAAATCTGGCCTATGGTGGACTTACCAGGTCGAAAGCCACACTGATAAGGTCCAATCAGTGTTTTTGTAATCGGTAATAAATCTTTCACACAGTACGCTTGAGAGAACCTTATATGCGATGGAAATACGACTGATACCTCTATGTATGAATTTAGCATTGACAATTACGCCTGCCTTGTAGGCCTCAGTACTTGGGTCTATAGACCGAGGGTATAGTTTATGGAAAGGACGACCAGCACTTATGTGTTCACCCCATCTTGGACCCGTTTGTGGCATGCAGTGTATAAACACACGGTCATCCGGCAAGGCTAGCACGAACTGGAGCCTTTTTACAAAGAACTGAGTTTAAGATTATCAAGTGCGCCTGCCGTTAGGCTTAAGCAACTTGGGTTATCTAAAACCTAGGGTAATAGTTCATGAAACAGACAACCATGAACTTTGTGTTGAACCACAACACGGACCCGTTTACGTTTTAACAAGTAAAACATACGGGACATCCGGTGTGGCAACACGAACATGGAAGCTGTTTCACAAACACCAAGCATCACCCAGTGCCCTGCTGATTAGGAGCATTATGAATAATTACATACTGCCCGTAATAGCAGTACCAGTTTAGACTTCCGTAGCGACGTACTTCCATCCATCTACTGGTGGAGACGAGACCTACCCAATCTCTTGCATATTAAGACAGATATGCCAGCCCGGTCGTACCATTGCGCGACCCCGCCGGTCAATCTAGACCTGTGTAGCATTCACACAACCACAACCAGTACGAGACTCCCCGAAGGGCCAGCCCACGACAGTCATCTGGGCAACTCGATCCCGACAGATGAGGATCCACAACATCCCCGCAAAAAGACCAAGAATACACCAATGCAATTATGAAAAAGTGCATTCTTATGCATGACTGTGCTCAATGAGCACTTAAAGGCTAGTCTAACAACTTGCAGTGGCCGACTCAACTGGAAAATTATTGCGCATGACCGGTACCTACTTTGGAGGACCTTTGCAATTGCCACTCTTACTCTGGCCATTCGGATTACAACATCCAGACATAGAGTATTGGCCATTGTTCTCAGGGACTGCCGTGCTCAGTATGAGAACCCTTAGTTTAAACAACCAACGTCAACACTTCCCTCAGTGACTGCCGTGCCAGTTTCAGGGTGTGAGTCAAACTCTTGACAAGCAACACTTCGGAAAGCCGAAGAGTTGACACTTTGACGCACGCATGCCAACACTTCACATCCAGTTTTTTTCCAGCCGAATTAAGGTCTCCATGCGGTGGATAGATAGGATCTACCCCATCTGACGGGTAAAGACTGTCCCCGTACTAACAAGTTTTAATGTCAATTGCTATACCTTCGCAGGCTTGTTTCATATCGATATACCGAATATGACCTGCTACCAAGATGGGCGCCACCCCGAGCTCTTGGTTGGCCCTATCAGTTTTACTGTTTGCAGGACGTATCCTACAAACAACCCTCCTCCTTTATTCTGGCTTGGGACAGGCAGGCGCAAGCTAGACCTGTCGGAGTTCCTTTCTACAAACAATAAGCATCACCCAGTGCCCTACCATTGAAAGCATTACGACTTCAACATATCATCCAATAGCCCGGTCGTACTACTACGCGACCCCGCCGGTCAATCTAGACCTATGTAGCATATACACAACCACAGCCAGCACGAGTCTCCCCGAAGGGCCAACCCATGATAGTCACCTGGACAACTCAGTCCCGTCAAAGAAGCTCCACAACAGCCCAGCAAGGAGACAAAAAACTCAGGTATGAGTTTTTGTATTTGGCCGTGCTCAATTAGAGCACTTAATTGTACTTGACCGGCAACTTCAATCCAGGCATGAAACTTATATTCACCATGGAAGAAGTGCCTGTTTGCCCTGTTTAACAAGCAGTACATCGAATATACGTGTCAGTCACTTCGACACCTCAATTCACTCACCCAATTTTACAACTCTCAGATGTCTCCTTACCATGAATAGATGAAACGTGGGAGTCTAAACGCCGCGCTCCCTTGTTTGTAGACAGCATATACTTTGTTTTACCCTCATTTATCGTCAAACCCCCTTTGGCTGATTCCTTTTCCGCTCTCCATGGGCGGCATTGGTGGAACCATGGGCGGCATTGGAGTAAATTGGAGAAATGTATCCTTGTCTCCGTATTTAGATCTCCATTTTCGCCTCTACAAGTGGATGCTCCGGGCTTGAAACCTTGGGTTAGACGCTTAACCTGTTGATAGAATTTTCATGCATCCTTCTTGTCCTGGTATACCTCTAGTTCCTCACGCTCACGCTTTTCCTGCTCTCTTTTCTTGCGTCTGAAAAGGCGCCTCTCGCGTTGCAGCTGACTGCAGCGTTTTTCTATATGCGGCGTTTTTTACTGCTGTCGCGATGCGACACTCCTGATCGTACCATTCCGAGGTTGCGGGCGCCGGAAACTAATGACTTCTTCAGCTGTAAGCAATGATTACAGTAAATCTCACACATGCAAGGCGTGGCAGACGGGGCCTAGCTCCTGCACATGCCAGGCGAGACGAACGTGGTTTTGCTCTAGATAATGTTGTTTAATTTGATTCAGCTTGGTAGTAATATATTGAAATCACATGACCTAAATGGCCAATTGACAGGTCCATTTCTTGATATGATTCGGTCAAAAAAAGTTCGTCCCAATAAAATGATGGTTTCACGCCCTCTATAGCTTGTTGCACCATCCTGCTAGAACCATTTAGCACTTAGGTGATTGATATTGACGGGAGGAACCAATAAGTCTCGAATTATTTGCCCATTTGACTCTAGAGGGGTCAAATATATGGGTAGGCCCTTTTTTGAACACAATCTGTCTGCTCTGTCCGCCACTCTTCTGGGGGTCTCCACACAAAAACTGTCGATTATTGTTCATACCTCTCCCAAATTGATCCCTTGAGGGGTCAAATGTATGAGCTGATACAATTATATTTTGCCCTCCAATATTATACCACCCTTTTGTGGGCCCTCGTGTAAAAAACACGTAAACGTTGCTATGTTTTCTGCAAGCCTGGTAACCGAATCAGAAATGTAGGCATTAACAGTGCTAACTTTAACAGTGATGACAGTAGCAGTGGCGACGATATAACATTGCTGACGTTAACATTGTTGAAATTAACAGAACTGACACGAGTTCATAACTTTTAATCCTACTAAAAAATGCTCAACGCGGCTTAAAAAGTTCTCAGTTCAAAAAACTCTCAAAACTTATTTGTACACCCATATAAAGTCTATCTATAACTGCTATAACTGCTGGATGTCCCTGATACAAGGAATTTTATGTCTGCTATAGTAGTAGGGTGGCGGTCATGGCGTAGTGGATAGAGTGTGTGGCCTATACACCAGAGAACCCTGGTTCGAGTCTCACCTGACACTGAAAGTTTTTTCAATTTAATTAATTTTTCTGTTCGGCCCTCACCTCTCCGCAGTAAAAACTGCCATGAAAAGCTTCTTGAGAACATAAGCCGTTTCGAGTCGGCATAAAACATGTAGGTCCAGTTCTCGATCATTTGCGTTCAAACATTTCACAACACACACAACACAATTGATCATAAGAAGCTCGGTCAAAGTCCTTTCAAGGGCTGAAGTGGTCATTTCAAGAAGTTCAAGAATAAGGGTGAATTTTTGTTTGCATATTAATTTGAACACATTGTAAGTCTAAACATTTTTTTTTAATTCTTTCAATGAGTGTATTACTGTTACGTACTGTTTACAACTCTTTTTGATTTTTATACCCCATATTAACTTTGTCATTACGTTTGTAACGCCAAGAAGTAGGCGTGGCAGGTACAGAAAAATATATATATTTTTGATCAGCATCATTTCCTGAGTCGATTTCCGTGTATCCGTCTGTCGACACGATTACAATTTTAAAGCTATCGCGATGAAATTCAAAATATGAGTTTATTTTAAAAAAAAGGAAGATCAAGTTCGAAAATGGGCCATATCGGATGAAAACCACGCCTACCTCCCATACAAAGTGACTTTATATTAACCGTAAAATGTCTTTAATCCACAAAAATTAAAGAAATGCCTTCAGTCTTAATCCTGGCTATGAAATTTGGAAAAATCGAATGAAAACCACGCCTACCTCCCAAGCAAAGTGGCTTTATTTTAAAAGTAAAATCTCTTAAAAATCTGCTCAAATTAAAGAAATATGCAAAATTTTGCATATACACTGTCAATTGTCCGTACCCCATACAACTGAAGAAATATTTGATTATAATTCGAAAAATACTTACCCAATTCGAATGTAATAAATGTTTTTTAAAGTCCAAGAAGTAGTTATAAAAATTGCTAATTAATAGTAAAATAAAAAAACATTCACTTTTATTTTTAACAAAAAATATAAAAATAGTTCAAAATATTAACTCAAAAAATTGTCCGTACCCTTTAAAAAAATTTACATATGTTCATATTTATGTATGTTTAAAATGTCCTTAATATTTAGTGTGGTATCCTTTAGCAGCAATTACGTCTCTTAAGCGATTTTTCATTGATAAAGCCAGTTTTTCTGTGGTTTCTGTAGAAATATTCCGCCACTCTTGAACGATGATATCTTTCAGCATTTGCCTATTTGTTATTTTATGCTGGCGAATTTTGTTTTCTAAAATACCCCATAGATGCTCTATGGGATTTAAATCTGGGCTCTGGGGAGGATGAGGAACCACTTGCTTAACGTTATAGAGCAGCCATTCTCGTACAACCATTGATGTGTGCTTCGGATCGTTGTCGTGTAGGAAACGATAATCATCTGATATGCCCAAATTAGTGGCGCTAGCTCTTAAATTTTCTTTTAATATATTCAAATAGCTAAATTTGTCCATAGTGGTTTCCACAAACACGAGATTTCCCACACCTTCAGCTGCCATTGCACCCCACACCATCACCGAGCCACCACCATGTTTCACAGTTGCTTTAAGATGCTTTAACTGCAACGCGGTGTTTTCTCTTCGCCACACAAATCGTCTTCCATCCGATCCAAAAATATTAAATTTACTTTCATCAGTAAAAATTACTGTTCGGCTTTTCTACATATTTTTTGGCATAATCTAAATGCTGTTTTACATTATTTTTTGATATAAAGGGTTTTTTGCGTGGAACACATGCTTTATATTGGTTACCATGCAGAAATTTCCGTACCGTTTGGGCGCTTAATGTAACGTTTTCATATTTTTTAACATTTTTAGCTATTTCCACTGCACTTGTTTTTGGTTCTAGCTTTACCATTCGGTCGATCTTTCTTCCCAATCGAGCGTCTATGATTTTTCTTCGACCTCTTCTTGGGGCAATTTGGACATATTGCACGGATGATTTTGATCTAGAAACATTTTTAGCGATTTCAAGATAACTTTTGCCTTCATTGTGAAGTTTAATAATCAATTCTTTGATGGCAATAGGAATTTTAGTATGATTTTTAACATTTGAACTCATATTAAACACTATTAAAACGCACTATTCAGACAAACCACTTTATAAGACTGTGCAATTGTCTAATTGTACGTCAACTTCCAAAATTAAAGATCCGTTATATTAGAGAAATCTATATTTCTCTCTAGAGAGTGATCTGGTTTTATAAAAATAACAAGAATTAAAGAACCGTTATATTAGACTGTGCCGTACGGACAATTTTTTGAGTTAATTTTTTGAAATTTTTTTTTGTTTTTTGTATAAAATAGTAGTGAGACATGTTTATTTTATTATTACTTTGCAATTGTTATAAACAATAGTTGCACTTTTTTAAAAAATATTATTTCACTCGAATCGGTCAATTATTTTTCGAATTATAATCAAATATTTCTTCAGTTGTATGGGGTACGGACAATTGCTTGAGACAGTGTAGGCTTTGATATAAAATATAGACCACCACTATGATATTTGGCAAAATCGAATTAAAACCACGCCTACCTTTCGTTCGAAAACTTTCGTTAATATATAGAACTGAATGTCATCGTGTATGTCGTGGCTAAAGACTTTGAATATACTTCAACATGGCCGCGGGGGGGGTTCCACCCTTACTAGTTTTATTTCATCTTATCTCAAAATTTTTCAAAGTTTTTTTTTTTTGTTTGTTCATTGCTACTCGGCCTTCATGTAAACTCAAAAGTACCTTCATAAAAATTAGGCATGTAGGTAATAATAAACCTTCGTCACATTTGTAACAGCACATTAAATGTTATGTTAGGCAACGCCTAGCAACGTTGTTTTTTTATCTTATATTTTTTTTTTTTACAACATACGGAAATATATTATCATAAATGTATAATACCAAAATTTGTTACTGAACTTTTATTTGAAAAGCTGTTTGGTGGAACCTTGTAGGAAGATATGTGTCTAATTTAAAAATAATGTTCGTATACTAAATATTTCTGTGTGTGACTTCGTGTTTAAGAAATTTTTTTATTGAAAGTCTAAGCCGCCTTAATTTATTGTTAGTCATTTTCATAAATAAACGAAATAAGAATTATTCAATATTTTTCTTTGGTTTGGTATAGCTACTCCCCGCCATCAAGAGTTTCTCTTTTTAACTTCAAAGTAGAGAAGTTGCTACTTATACATTGAATATCATCATATTTTGTAATCTCACGTTGATATCAAATGCCAAGCTAATACTTGTCAGACTAGCATTCAGAGTTCTTACCTCTAAATTTAGCTTTTATGTTAAAAAAGCTCTTAATTTCATAAAATATTGCAAGCTTTTTAAGTATTCAACATTTTAACTGTCTGTTTAGGTGTTAAAAGCATTTTATAACTTTGTCTAAAGAATGACTTCCTTATGCATTGATCAGAATTCAGATTTAAATAAAAATAACCGTCGTAGTGACTAAGCGTCTGTCTTAATGTGCGGTTTTTTCCTTATTTTTTTTTTTTAGCGAATATATGAGAGCATTTATGTTAATACGTTTATTTAATTTTATAACGTATTCTCGATGTTTCAAGCAGTTTGTAGTATTTCGTCACTAATGACGCATATATTTTACATTTGTACTGTTTATGTAGGCACACAGAAACAAACTTTTGTCGTTATACTGTTATAACGAACAATGTAATGCCTCTATAATAAAGCTAAGGAAATAATTTTTTTATTTCATATGATTAAAATCTTTTTTTTTTGTGATTTCATCAGCATACGCAATTATTTTTTTTTTTTTTATTTGTAACTGTTGCTAGCTGTGTTAATGTTTTCGCTAATGTTGTTTTTGTTTTTGATTTTATTGCCGTTTTTGTGTTCGCAGCTTTATTTTCTAAGTTTTTTCCCCCTCTTAATTCGGTTTGCAATTTTTTATAATGACGTTTAACAAACATTAATAAAGTCGTATACTCAAGCCCCTTTTTTTTCTGATCTTTTTTTCTCTTTCTTTCTCATGTGATTCCTCTATTGAATGCAATAATTTATTTAACTCCTACTCCGATCGTTGGAACGTTTTTTAATCTTTTCCTATCTTTCACAAGCCGGAAACCAACGCTGGATTTCTTTATCGCGTATTTTATCAACAACTACCTATGGAGCTATAAAAATACAACAATGACTACACTTAAGCCCAGTGAACGCATGATTCCATGTACTCGTACACGGAGAGAAATGATTGAAAGTTAACAATTTGCACTAGGCAAACTTTAAAGATATTTTATTTTCAGACGTTTTAATAGAATTAAAAATTTCAAAAAAAAAATTTCATAAAAAGCAATTAATTCATTATTTTAAATAGTTTTAAACAGAAGATTTAATAGAAAAAAAAAATTTTTGGGAACACAGCATGGGCGTAGCCAGGATATCAGCCAAGGGGGGAGCGAAGAGAAAATTTGTTTTTAGGTAGGTACATAAATACACAAATTATAATTAGTGTTAGGATTAGAGCTCTGCATGAGTATGCTTTTTCACCTCCCTGAATATATTCTTTTCCTATGGAATAAAAAATTTCCTCTATCCCTTTTATGCTTTGCTGATACCTGCTCATACACTCTCTATGTTTTATTCAGATATACGAAACGAAGAGAATAAGAGCACGATGCTTTACTAACACCAACAGGTAGCAAATAAAGCAATAAAAAATAACAAAAATATCAGTGTTCATACCCTGAATATTTAGCAAATATTTTTTTTATTCGTTCGTTCGTAGAACGAAAAGAATATTTTTTGTATTGGGACCCCAAGAAGAGTGGTAGATAGGGGTAGGTGTGTTCGGGAGAAATTTTAATGGGCAAAAAATAATAGGAACAGCTCATATATTTGACCCCTCTAGGAGTCCAGCTACGGGCGATATAAACTGTTTTCGACAGTTTTTGTGTTTTTTGTATGGAAGGTTTCGAATAAAGCACAAAAAATAACACAAATATGCATTAGGAATAACAAAAAGCTTATTGAAGGGAAACCCAGCATATTAACTCTTATTCAGGTCACTACAGCAGATACCTAAGCATTCGTGTAGTTTATTAAGTACTCAGAGAAATAACTGAAACAACGCGTAGATCGTAAGCTCACCTCAGTGCAAAAGTGTATGAAAAGAGAACAGAGAACAAATAGAAAGTTATTCTCTTGCGCTACACGATCTGTTGCTACACGATCTGTTGTTTACATTTATTCGCTTGCAGCTTTGCTTGCATTGACTGCTACAGTAGAGAATCAGGGTATATTCACTTGATGAATATATACATGCAGGGATCTAGTTAGGATTCCGTACGAGAAGATGAAGTTTAAAATTCAACTTTTTATATATCAATTTCAACTTTTTTTACTTACTTGCACCTATCCTCCTTTTCTACTACGAATCCAACATTTTCCAGTTGAAAAACATTTTTAAGGTTTGGTTTATAGAATTTATCAGCATAGACCAGTGAACTGACGTACCTTCACAATAAGTAATCTAACGAAGTCAAATCACATGACCTAGGTGGCCAATTGTCAAGTCCATTTATTGATATGATTCGGCAACCAGAAGTTCGTCCAAATTGACGTGAAGAACTAAAAAGTTTCAGATCATTTGCTTGTAGCGCTCACCATTGAAAGTAACGTTGGCTTCATCATCAGTTTTGAAAAAGTACTGACCAATAATGCCTTGGGTCATCCTTCATTAGACTTTAGCATCAAAATATTGCACCCACCGTATTCGTTTAAAATTTGAAATTAAATTTTAAGATTGGCTCGACAATGAATGTGTATATCCATACAACTTATTAAAGAAAATTACCGCAGATATAAAGGAGATATAAATATATTGGGTATTTGAATAAGTTCGGTTACAAATTGTCGCTAAATGGCTCTACTCTGTAATATCTCTGTTAATATTAATTACATCTGGCAATGCTATAGCATGTTTGAACGGTGCTATTTTAAGCTTCATTTTGTTAGAAGACATTATTAAAATCGCATTGTTCTGTGAAAGGTTATCTAAGTTTAAAAATTAGTGAGAATTTTTGACAAATCCTGGAGAAAACCCACACAAATCAAATTGACACACACCATCTTTTTGTCGATTTTAAAGCTGCGTTCGATAGCCCGAGAAGGGATTGCCTATACGCAACAATGTCTGAGTTCGGTATACCTGCAAAGTTTTTTGTATTGGGACCCAAAGAAGAGTGGTTGATAGGGGGTAGGTGTGGTTCGGGAGAAATGTTGAGGAGCAAAAAATAATAGGACCAACTCATATATTTGACTGTCTAGGAGTCCAGCTACGGGCGATATAAACTATTTTCGACAGGTTTTGTGTTTTTTGTATGGGGATCCAAAGAAGGGTGGCAGTAGAGGGTAGGTGTGTTGGGAAGAAATGTTGAGGGGCACAAAATAATAGGATCAACTCATATATTTGACCCCTCTAGGAGTCCAGCTACGGCCGATATTAACTATAAACAAGTTAGACGTTGACTTATTACTATATATTAAAATTTTCTTGCAATATTTCCTAACAAAATTTTGGATTTCTTCTCCACCCTGGTTAACTAATTTAGAAAAAACTTCGCAAACTTTACTCTTTTTCTTAACGTCTTTCGATACGAACTCGCCATTGGACAATTTTGCAGCCACTAAATTGTTGCCTAATTCAATGTCATTTCCAGTTGGTTCATATAAAGGATTTAAAATTTTATGACACCTTAAACAGTTTTTAATGTTACTCACTATATCAATATTCATTTAGAATGAAATATTTTTTATTAATATATATATAAATGTAAATAAATGCGTTTGATTGCACCTCTATTCAACATCAAACTGACTATGCATTAAGAATAACATAAAGCTTTTTGCGGGGAAAACCCAACATACCTGATTCTTATTCAGGTCACTGCAACAGTTTCCTGAGTATTCGTGTAGTTTATTAAGTACTCAGAGAAATAACTGAAACAACGCGTAGATCGCAAGCTCAGCTCAGTGCAAAAGTGTATGAAAAGAGAACAGAGAACCAATAAAAAGTTATTTTCTTGCGCTACACGACCTATTGCTACACGATCTGTTGTTTACATTTAATCGCTTAAAGCTTTGCTTGCAGTGACTGCTACAGCAGAGAATCAGGGTATATTCACTTGATGAATATATTCATGCAGGGCTCTAGTACCTATAGACCAGACCAGACCAAAACCGATTTGTGGTTTTAGCACCACCTCAGTAGGCCAGTTTTTATAAAATATTAAAGTTCAAGATCAAGGCACTTGATGTTTCAAGGCAGAAGCAATTCAATAAAATTTCTCTATAATTTTCATCCAAAAAGACTGTTTCTACTAAAACAGTCCCACTTTTTTCTAAGTGTAAAAAGTGTGTGCATCTGTCTGTTAATGTTTTCAGTTGTCGTCATTGTTATTTTAATGGTTATGCTTAGGAATCAGAATTAGTGCGTTAAGATAGATGGGAAAAAAAAAAAAAAACTAAGGTCAACCACTGTAGAAACGTTTCACAACCCATGCATATATATTGTAAGAGTATTTTAATTGTATTAGTTTCACAATTTTTCTTGTTTGCCACCTAAGGTTATAAAACTAAGAACGTGTGATGCTAGTCATTAACGTATTTTTACATTCACGCTGTTTTCGAGTTCATTTTATTTTTATAGCCTATACTATGGCTCTTCGATGGCGTTTCTTTTAAACACCAGTATTGTGTTTTTTAAATATTTGCACATAAATAACGAGGCCTAATTTTTGTATATATGTATATCGATATAATACGTTTTTGCGGTCATTACAACAAAACGAAACAAGGTGCTAATAAAAAAAAAAGAGTCTGGCTACAATCTGAAGAAAAAAATCTTTAACCATTCGATAATAATTGGAAATTATTTATAAAAGTCTACAAAAAAGTAAACAAATTGGTGTAAATTGATTTTGGAAAATTTTGGCATTTCGAAATTCGTTTAATTAATTTGTTCTTAGGTAATTTTTTTGGTTTTATTTTTTTAAATTTGCCTAAGCTCATTCATTAATTTTCACGTATTATTTAGCAATTTTCATCTGCCATAAGCGTTCCGAATTTAAAGGGGGTCTACGCCATGTTAAGCATGTTAAAAAAAATTTTTTAGAATTTCATTTTTTTTTAACAAACTATTTATAATGATACAAGTAACAAGGCAGCTATTAGCTAGTGTGATAGCCGGTTATTTTCTTACGAACGGCAAACATAGCTTTCATTCGCTTTTCTACTTAACTTTATTCGTTCTCTATTTTATACAATTTTTAACACTTATGTTCGTCGAGTGAACTGTTACTACTACCTTGCTTCTGGTATCATGATTATCTATATACAGTGGCTCACAGCTTATTTTATGCAGTACTTACACCCAAAGAAAAAAAAAAACGTTTATCGCCAGTTTGCCGCGATCCAACTTAGTTTATCGTGCTTGAAAATGTTTTTTGCAATAGTTTCAATAGTTACGAGAAACGGAAAAAGTTGCGGGAAACGGGTTATTTAGTTGCAGGAAATGAATTTTGTTTGTCATCAAAAGCTTATTTTGTGACTATTTTTATGACTATAACTTTAAAGTAGTCAAAGAGTTTGTATACTAAAGCTCTGCAAAGAACCATCCAAGCACACTAGTTATGTGTTGTTATTTTTTCTTATATCAACTTGTATCGGTTTCGCTCTCTAAGCATTGAGTATGCATGGAATATTTCTCTTTTACATAACGATAGATCATGTAAGAGAGATGTATGATGAGAGAGTGAAATTATCAAGCATCAAGAATACTAGTTTGAGAACATACGCAACAAACAGATATATCTGTAATAATGTTATCTGTACTTGGAACATCTGGATATGTGACGTCAAAAGCACAAATAATATAAAGAACTTCGTTGCTTCATGAAATTACTTGGCATAAAGCTCTCGTGTGTAATTCTTAAAAATTAATTTTTTTAAGAATTGCTAAAAACTTAATAAAAAGAACTATTTATTTAAATAAAACAATAAAAGAAACACTTCATATTAGTGCAATGCATTCAAGTTTTAAATTTATTTCATTAAACAAATAAACATAACAAAGCCATTTTTGTCGACAGCTGTCGAGAACTATCTCATATTTATGCATTAAAGCCAATGAGTGAATTCATCTATGATATACAATGTAATTGTACACAGTAGTTCTCTCAAATCTAAGCTAGATTACGTTAACATACGCTTCGGTAGGGTTTAATGTACAAACATTCATTTTAATGTACAAACATTTTTTTATTATAATTAGCAGGGACCGAAAATAATTGTTATTCTATATTTCACAGCAGAAAAAGTTGGGCAATTTTAACACCAAAAAATATACGTTATGAATAACTTTTAATTTTAAGAAAAATTTTTTTGGTTGCCTCAAATATTTTTGAGGAATACATTTTTAGGATGACTTTACAGTTATTTTCTGAAATAAAATTTTTCGGTTATTAGTGTCGAAAATCATGAAAAAGTTGACATTTTGTTTTGGGATAAGCTCCCACGATAGGGGGGGGGGGGGGAGGGTGCATGCGCTGTCAGAATTAGAGTATCGCTAATTTAGAATTTGAAAAATTGTTTGACACTAGGGTGCACCCTGAAAGTGTTTTTGATTACTACATTTTGCACATAGCAGTATTAGACAGTCGCTGATTTCGAATTTGATTTAACAATTCCATAAATTTTATGTGACACTAGGCTGGACCCTGAAAATGTTTTTTTGTTTTACTCATTTTGTACATGCGGTGGCAGAATTAGAGAGTCGTTGATTTTGAATTTGATGTTAACATTTCAGAAACTTTTTAACGCTAGGTGGACCTCGAAAATGATTTATTTTTAAAATACACTCCAGAACTAAAGAGTCGCTGATTTAGAACCCTATGTTCGAATTTTAAAAATTGTATGTGACACTTGGGTGAACCTGGAAATGTATTTTTGTTTTACATCAAATTTAACAACAAATTCAAAATCACCGACTTTCTAATTCTGTCACCGCATGTAAAAATGCTTAAAACATAAAAACATTTTCATGGTCCACCCTAGTGTCACTATAAAATTTTTGAAATTTGAACATCAAATTCAAAATCAGCGTCTCTCTAATTCTGCCACCTCATGTACAAACTGTGTAAAACAAAAAAATATTTTCAGGGTCCACCCTAGTGTCCCAAAAAATTTATAAAATTCTAACATCAAATTCGAAATCAGCGACTGTCTATTACGGCCATTTGCAAAATGTAGTAAACAAAAAAATGTTCAGGGTACACCCAAGTGTCAAAAAAATTTTCAAAATCTAAATCAGCGATCCTCTAATTCTGCCAGCACACGTATTCCAAAACAAAATGGCAACTTTTTAGAATTATGTTATAACCAAAAAAAAATTAATTTCAGGAAAATTTATTCCTCAAAAATAAAAGTTATGCGGCAACAACCAAAAAAAAAATATTTCTTAAAAATTACAGTTATTTATAGCTAAAATGTTTTTTTTTTAATTTTTAACCAATAAAAAAATTAAAATTTTAACCAATTTCCAAAAAAGTTTCATAACAGTTATGTCCCTGATAATAAATAATATAAAAAATATTTTGTCCAAAAAAAAAAAATAGTGTTTTTCTAACATGCTGCATGAAAAAGACCCCTTAAGTTGTGCAAACAGTTTGACGTCATTTGGCAAGAAGATGTTGAAACTTGTTTACGAACAAATCATTTGTTTACAATTTAAGCTCCGTGAGGTGGGGGTGGCGATGGTGGAAGACGATTATGCTTATCTATTTCAATTTTTGAAAATTTTCCTTAAAAATTTCAAACAAATGCCTAATCTATATCATAAAGATATTTATAGAAGCTTATAGTCATTTATAGAAGTAGATGAAGAGTTTTAAAACTATAGTTTTAACACCAAGGTTACGTGTGAGTCGTTGTTGCCACTAATTCAACACACATCAATGTTGACACACAGTACGGAGCGAAACATGCCAAATATACCCGCCCAAAAACTCGATCGCTCCGATGTTGACAGAGTTGAAATGTTGAAAGATGTTGAAAGTCTTTATTATTGGCCTACATTTAGTGTGTAAAAGGGAAGAAAGGAAATATGAACGGGTTGACTAGATACAGGGGTTAAAATGATTTCCACCTTTTTCTCGACAAGAATGTTGTTTTTGAAAACATTCAGATATTTTCCGCTGATTAAGCGATTAAACTGAAGCCGAGGCAGACTATAAAGCATGTTGTCAAACCTTGGGTGATGGCCTTGAAAAAGAAAAATTTTAGAACAATCAAACATTATATTTAGTTTGTATGCTGCCGTATGGCAAGGTTTGACAACATGCTGTACCGTGTAAGGTTACGAACATAGTGAACGCTTGTTGCAGAGCCGAGCTGAAAAACACATTGGAGCAAAAGAAATGCGTGGCTTGGTTTCCTTATTGCTTCAATGTGTTTTTCGGCTCGGCTCAGCAACATTAAGTTGCAAACATAGTGAACGCTTGTTGCTAAGCCGAGCCGAAAAACACATTGGAGCAAAAGAGATGCTTTCATTTCATTTATTTCTTTAAAATATTTATTAGTACAGTAAGATTACATAATATCTTTTAACGTACAACAGTGAGATTATTTATCGTCAACAGAAAATATTAAATAAATAAAAAAAAAAACAAAAATAAAAATACAAAATTGCTTAAGGCTTATTACTAAATGCTAAAAGTAAAGTAAAATAAAAAAGATTGAATATTATATAATTTAAAACTTATAAGTAGATGTTTGATTAGAAAAATTACAATAAACCTTAGCTAAGGGGGTAATTTAACAGAACTCATGAGGATAAAATGAGAAAAATAGAAAGAAAAAAAAATTTAAAACAAAGTACAAGTAATAGAATAGAAAAGATATTTGGTATTAAGAAAAGAAGGACATAACTGAATTCTTAAAATTGTTCGTATTGAAAATGGATTTAATATTTTGAGGTAGTGAGTTCCATAACCTAATGGCGCTAATGAAAAAGAGTCGTTTAGAGTGTAAGCAGGAATATATCGGCAAAATGCAGTTCTATTGGAAACACTGAAGCGTAGTTTTTCAAAAAGGTATGATGGAGTCTTGTTACTTATTAGCTTGTGCAGAAATATGCACAGTTTCTGGCATTTAAGTAGGATATTATGCTACAACCCAGAATTTCCTTGCTTCTTTCGGAGACATGCTCAAAACGTTTCAAGTCATATATGTATCTCGCCGCATCATTATAAGCAACAAGGCTACTTATGTGCTCAGAGTGAGAGTCAAGGTTACAGTAGACAAGCTCAGAAGAAATTATCAGGGGAATAATAAGTTGGATAACAAGGCTTTTTTTTAGTCAGAGTGGGAGTGTATTTAGAAGACAAACGCAGACATCTAAGTGTAAAATAGATTTGTTTAATAATATTATTGACATGGTCGGTAAACGTAAGCTTAGAATTTACAAAAACACCTAAATTTTTTATTTTGTCGACCAATTGAAGTTGTTTACCGTTCAGGTTAATTACCGGAATTTGGGTAAAGTCAAGTTTATTCTTAGATATTGGGAGAATATAGGATTTGTTAACATTTAGACAGAGATCATTTTCTGGTGCCCACTTAGATATTGCACTTAAGTCTTCATTAGTTCTACAACACAAGTCCTTAATTAGGCCGATTCGGTTAGAAAAATATAATTGAATATAATTGATGCATGACTTGGTTTTTTTATTGCACCATTGTGCTTTCCGGCTCTGCACCGCAACAAGCGTTCACAATAATCGCAACGTTAGACGGGTTCAACCTTAGACGGGGGGTCGCAACCGGTTTAAACAGGCAGGCAGATCAGAACAGAAAAACGTTAGGGTAAAAAAATGCATGATTGGGTTTCTTTATTGCTCCAATGTGAAAATCAAATCTGATTTACCGGCCTGTCTGAACCTGCGTTTACTATGTTCGCAACCTAAGGTTGCTGAGTCGAGCCGAAAAACACATTGGAACAATAAAGAAACCAAGTCATGCATCTCTTTTGCTCTCAATGTGTTTTTCGGCTCGGCTCGGCTCAGCAACAAGCGTTCACTATGTTCGCAATCTAAGCTCGCCATTGGTCCCAAAATAACTGTGGTGCTCCATGGAAAAGCACTAAATTGAAAGAGCGTAATTATGCAGATATAAGAAAAGTGAGGCGAAGCGAGGTTTAAGGTCTTGAGCGATGGCGAATGACTAACCTCAAGCGCTATAATGTGCGTAGTGTTGAAGGAAAAAAAAAAATTTAATTTTTAATTTATTTAGCTTAACATAAAAATGCTCATACAGACTATAAAGAGACATGTTTATATTTTTTACTGCGTAGTTTTTATTATTTACTCTTACTAACATATTTTTCTCTACTTTTTATCTTTATTGTTTTATTTGGAGATAAGAAATTTAAGTGAAAAAACAAATTTTTAACAGAGCTGTTGTATTTGGTTTTTGCGAAGAGGGAAAATTAAGTGAGACCGAATAGCACTTAGAATGCAATTAAATAAATATCATTCATTATTCTATTAATAACTACAAAATAATTATACAAACTTATGTTATACAATAATACTCGCAACTATTATTTACAATTAAAACTACTCAGAATAGAAAATAAATCAACTTTATTTCTATTAATAACTTGATATAAACAACTTGAAATCTATTAAAAAAAAACTAGATATTCTGAAATATTTTCAAGATTCGATTCTAAGTAATAAAACCATTTTATAAGGTGTCCAAATTTATTCTTCAACCATCAGCACTTAGTTGCAAAACATGCGAGGTCATTAATAAATTCAAAAACTACAGCTGCAAAGAAAAGTTTTCGGACAGATAGTTAAAAAACGACGGGGGACTAAAAGTAATTCAACCGAAACAAAAATCGTGACAATTAAGAGGAGATATACTTTTGGGCAGGCTGAAATTAGTCATGTTTACTGAAATTTTTTCATGTTGATTTATTTATTTCCTATCTTTTTAGTACACCTATGAACTGTAAAAAAACATTTTAATTTTTCTTTTTATAAAATGGCGGCTCTGCAGAGTATCCTCGGGCGTTTGTCAAAATTTTTCCACCTATCTGGAACAAAAGAGGTTTTTTCTTCAATTACGGATATGTTAAAGGGAAGGTTCAACCTGTAAAAAAATAAAAGAGTTAAAAATTTAAATTTATATCGGCTGTTTAATCGAAGGTCAAGATTTCCGAACTTCAAAAAACTTATTTATTCACACGATATCTTTAAAGTTGTAGGTACATCCTTCCGGTACTACTATAGAGAGAAACCGGTCAAAATTTCGGCCTGTTGGGTCAACAACTTTTTCGACGGTCAACAAGTAGTTTCGAGATAATAACGGTGCAATCTGCGATTCCGGGTTGATACAATTGATTCCTTCGGCCTCCTCGAAAAGCTGATTATCTTGGAGCTGCTGGTTTTTTCGAGCTATCTCGAGCTGATTTTGTCTCGGAGAGACTCTTTTGGTTCTGCTTCGCTACTCGTATCTTATCAGTGTCAATAATTATACCCAGCACAATCATAAGCTTCAGAATGGAGATGTAGCCTTCATTAAACATTCCAGCAGCAATGTAAGCTGGAATTTCGACAATTTTCAGCACGGAATCGAGTTGCTTCGGGCTTATACAGATGTGTTCGAAAAAATAAGAACAGCCGCAGTGAAAATAGATATCGTTCTAACAAGTTTTAAGAGTAAGATTTTACAATATCGCTTTCTATTATTTCTAATTAACCTTAATTAAAGCCTGCCCATAGATCGGCTCTTACGATTTTGATGCAACTCTCTGTAATAACAGGTCATTCAATAAGTCCGTAGGATAAGTAAGAAAAAAACAAAATTTTGATAAAACTCGATTATATTATTCAACATAGTTACCTTCGAGAGCGATACAACGAGTAGAGCGATTTTCCAACTTTTCGATACCACTTTTATAGTACGATTTCTCTTTCTCGTCAAAATACGCCTTAGTTTAAGCGATTGCTTCATCATTGGATTTGAATTTCTTTTCAGCAAGCATTCTCTTGAGATCTGAAAACAGGAAAAAGTCGCTGAGGGCTAAATCTGGAGAATACGGTGGGTGGGTAAGCAGTGTTCGAAGCCCAAATCATTCAATTTTGCCATCGTTTTCATCGATTTGTGACACGTTGCATTGTCTTGGTGAAACAACACCTTTTTTTTACGAAACATTTACTACAAAAAAAAAAAAAGTTTACGAAACATTTACTAAACATTTACTTAAAAAAAAAACTACATATGTGAAACAATGCAGACAATTTGATCATCATGTTCAATGAATTTATAGTAAAGGGTGCGCCATCTAACGTTTTTTTTTTCAACTAGTGCTTATTTCGTGAATGGTAACACTTAGCACATGTCTGATTTGACAGATAATTAGTTTTATCCTTCCGCTGAACGAATATGGTTGTGTATACGCTTGAACAACGCTGGGAAATATTGCGACATTACTTTTAAAATCATGGTAATGTTGCAGAATGTGTGCGAAAATTGCGTACGGATTTTGTAAGAACAGAAGCACCGTCAGCTCCGTATGTTCGTTATCTTGTGAAAAAAGTGAAAGAAACTGGCATCCTTATCGATAAACCAAAGCGTGAAAAGCCAAAAACAGTGCGTACACCCGACAATATTGCTGGCATCAACATCAATTCACCGTCGTTCTCAACAATTGAACATTTCGGAGACATCATTGAGACGAATTTTGCATAAAGATCTTGGTATGACGCTATACAAAGTCCAATTGGTTCAGGAGTTGAAGCCAACTGACCATCCATGCGTTTTCGCTTCGCTGAGTGGGCCTGCGATCGACTTACAGAAGATGCCGATTTTGCCAAAAAAATCATCTTTTCAGATGAAGCTCATTTTGATCTTGGCGGGTATGTAAACAAGCAAAATTGTCGCATTTGGGGCCCGCACGCATACATTGAAAAGCCGATGCACCCAAAACGAGTCACTGTTTGGTGCGGATTTTGGTCCAGAGGCATAATTGGGCCAAGGAGTGGCCGTTACAGTCAATGGCCATCGTTATCGGGCCATGTTGAACGAATTTTTGTTCACAAAAATTGAAGAGGAGGATATTGGCAACATTTGGTTTCAACAGGACGGCGCTACGTGCCACACAGCCGAAGCTACACTCGATGTTTTGCGCCCTGTTTTTGAAGATCGCATTATCAGCCGCAGAGCTGGTGTCGTTTGGACAACTCGGAGCTGCGATGTGACACAGTTGGACTATTATTTGTGGGGTGTCCTCAAAAATAAGTGTTACGCCGACAAGCCAGAGACAATTGACGCTTTAAAGGACAATATTCTTGAAGCACAATCAATCGATAATGTGCTTAAAAATTGGACCGATCGTGTAGACTACTGCATGGTCAGCCAAGGCAGCCATTTGAATAAAGTTATTTTTCATTATTAACCGGAAGGATTGTACATTCAAATAAAAAAAGAAATTTGAGAAAATCTGCAGTAGTTTTTTTTTTGCATTTTCAGAAAAAAAAAGTTATTTGGCGGACCCTTTATATAGAAATTGCTTAAATTAAAAAAAATTTAAATGTTTTTCTAAGATAATAACATAAAGCCGATAACCGCTTCAAAAAACCGATTACATTTTTAAGATCAGCGTGTTATTATTCTCAACAAAAAAAAAAAAAAAGAAAAAAGAGTTTCGTTGAATTCTAATAACTTCTTCTTTAAAAAATCGGTGTTTTGGACAAACCGGTAGCCGGCTTAAAACCCGAATGCAATCCTAAAATCAACGCTTAAATTATTTATATATTAAAAAAAAAACTCTACAGCAATTAAAAAAAAAGAAAATGGTTTTTTGGAAAACCGGTTCAACCAAAACTTAATGCATTTTTGAAATCAGCTCGTCAAATCCTTTCAAAAATTATGTTTCATCAAATTATAACAACTGCTATTTTTGCCACAAACATATTTGAGTCACTGCCCTAAATCTAAGGTGTACAACAAAAATATGTCTCACATCTCACAAAAAATTTAAAAACAAAAAGTTTTTGATTATTCAGCAAATTTTTTTTAAATTGCTTTAATTTTTTTTTCTTTTTTTTATTTATTCTACCTATTTTTGCATGTTCACGATTAGTATTTCTTTTTTTTTTAATGCTATATTCTGTTGTGTTCTGTTTTGTTCCCTGAGTTATTTACGAGTATTGAATTATTTTTGCGCCGCAATTTTTTTGTTATTCATTTTTTGTTTACTAATTTTTGTGCCGGCTGAATATTTTTTTTTTCTTTTGTTTTTTTCCATCACTTTTGCGACGTTGTAAATAAAATGCCGGTCTTAAAAATGCTGCACTAAGCCGTGAGTTATAATTTTCCTTCTAAAACTTGGTTGAATAAAAATTCAGACGCAAATTTGCATTTACTAAAATGCTTGGTTATTGTGGAGCTAAAATTGGCATATTTAAGTTGGCATATGTATGTTAATCTTGGACACATAAACACCCAGCGAGAAAATAAAGAGCACTTCCAGACACAGCGCATTTTACATATGTACAGTTTTGGCATGCTTACAGGATGCATTCGTCATATAATCTAAAGTGTGTTTGAGAGAACATTTTTTGAACAATGTGCTAAAATAAGTGCTGAAGTGAAATATTTTTGAAAGTTAAATATTACTTAAATAAAATTATTAAAGTTAGGTACTTTTTAATAAATGTACAAGGAGAACATTTTTGTGCACTTTAATATGTATCGGGTTGTTCAAAAAAGTCAGTACGTTTTTTTATTTACAGCTTAGGCTCATTTATTTTATAAATCAAATCGACATTTATTTATAATAAATTCACCGTTTTGTTTGGTCACCTTTATTCTGCGCTAATAGAAGTCTTCAATTCTATGCAAAGACCACTTCAGTTGGTATTTGATAGGGCCCTCATTGTCAGAGATTTTACCATTAGGTCAATTCACATCATCAAATTTTTTGTCAAATTGTTGGTCGAACATAATAGAACAAAATGAAAATTTCATGAAACTCCCACGTTGTTCTATTGTGTTTGACAAACAATTTGACAAAAAATTTGATAATGTGAACTGGCCTATTCAGTGGGTTGTGCAGGGAGCGAAACATATGATAGTACGAGGATGCAAGGATGGATGGGGTAACACATTCTATTGGAACTCGAGCAATATTTGGTGAGTCACCAAACTCGTATGAGGCCTGGCGTTATAGTGGTGGTAGACCAAACCCATGGATGACAGCTCAGTTTCTGTAGTTGCCTACAGTAGACTTAAGAATTTATTTCTCGAATCTGTGGGAGTGGCTCGTAGTAGATAGGACCATTTTAATCCTACCAGGTTGAGAGCATAAACTTGGTGGATCTTTGCTTTTGCTTGCCTCTCTGGCGTTTCATATTTCTTGAACCAACTTTTTTTCTGCTGACATTATTGTAGACAATCCACACTTCGCGTCACCCATTATAATGAGAATTATCATGCGCTTAAGAAATGGTTTCCTTTATTACCAATTCATGAACCGATCGCAAATGTCAACTCGATTGAATTTGTGAATTTCTTCCAATTCCTGCGAAACCCAGGCATGCAAATTTTTATGAAACCAGCTAACTTAAAATGGCCGTGAACGCTTCCAACGGACATATTTAGAGCACTCGCGATTACTCTGACTGTCGAATGCTTGTTCGTCTCCACTAGCGTATTGATTTTGTAGTGGTAAACCTCCCAAGGACAACCAGAACGTGAAGTATCGATGATTGAAATATTTGCATCACGGAAACGTGATTACGGAATCACATTAGAAATCAATTTTCCACTAATTTTTGTCTGGCTTCAGTTACTTTTTTGCCTTTTTTGCAGTAAAAGAGCTAATTAAATGTATCCATTTTTAAAACACTCTTAAACCACGTCTTCCAAAGGAAAGCAGGGAAAACTGAATTAATTTATTTGATTTTAATGTAAATAAACCAGAGAATGGAAAAAACCTTAACGATCGGTTCGTTTTTGATGTTTTCTGCATATCGTTTTTCGACTCAATCACAAACGTTACTCCTTACACACAGTAAAGAGAGAGCGGAACAGAATGGAAGAGTTGTGTTATTGAAGCATAAAACATTATTTGGTTTGTTCATGATACAATGATAAGGAAGGGCCGCTTCGCTGAGTGCTCTCACGCGTCAACGAAAAGTGGATAATTAGAAGGAAGATATATGTCAAAACGACGAATTTCGTAGAAATTGCAAATTTGAGTGAAAATATTATAAAAAAGTGTAATAAAAACTATAAAATGTGATAGAAGTCTTAAAATTGCAAAAAAAAACCTGTACGAGTTTTAACATAAAAACAACTGCGAAAAGGTGAGCATAAAGAAATTCACGATGAACAGCTGATTTTGACATCTAGCCCGCTTTATTCTGCTTTCTACTTCATTCCTCTCCGAGTCGGCCCTACCTTATAATTCTGTCATGGCTCGTGCAACACAACGTTACCATTCTGTTCCGATCACTCATTTTTGCAGGATGGTGGTAAAGCTTGTGTTTGAATCGAAGCTTTTGATCGCTTATGTTGGTCTACGTATTAGGTACGGGTTTTTTCCACTCTCTGGTTACGCATATTGAATGAGTGCTACATATTGATACCCATATGAACTACGCATATTTGAATTAGTAGAATCACCTGCTGTTGAAGAAGAATGTTTAGAAGAAAGCACTATATTGACCATAGATTTTTTTTCAACCAAAACCTCCGTCCTCAAATGAAAAAGTTTGCAGTTTATAGAATGCTCTTTTATGCCTCTAGTGCCTTAGTGCAGTAGTGCGCTAAAGGCCGCCCATGGGCGGATAGCTTTCACATGAATACAACAGTTTTTAATTAAAAAAGCTTTTTAGTCGAGGTGAGGTAACTTATTACACTGAATAAAATAATGCGATCAGTCACTTGGCGAACTTCATGTTGTGAAGTTATGGCCACTCAGTTGCTCATTTGGTCGTTCATTCGATACAATCTGTTGTTGTATGAACTTTATGCTGTTAAGTTGCGGCCGCTCGATTCTGCGTTGTCTAAGGTTGTGAGCATAGTGAACGCTTACTGCTGAGCAAAGCTAAAAAAAAGAAACTGAGTCATGCATCTCTCTTGCTCCAATGTGTTTTTCGGCTCGACACTATTCACTATGATCGCAACCTTATAGAACACGATAAACTATAATTCTCGCCCTATGCTGTGATCGTACGAATGAAACAGCTCTTGCTTTTCGTTCAATGCAATCTCTTTAAACAAAAGCTTTGCAATACAATCACAAAAATGTGAATGTATAATTTTGCGCACCCCTGCTCTAGTGCAGTGTCGGGCAGCTTTGCACACTTGAGATTGTGTTAGTGCAGTAAAATATGTATTCATCTCATGTACAGAACGATCAAAGCCTCAGTGTTCAAGCCAACGTCAAGCACATTACATCTATGCTTGAGAGTTTCTTCAATACATGAAGAAAAGTTGCGAGAATTTACACTGGATAAAAATAACAGCATGGCGCATGGTGTGTCATAGAGAGGTTATGCGAAACAAATGATGCATTAAAAGACACAATAGTTTGAGAACCGAGGAAGAAATTATTCAATGATTAAGAAGCGGCATGTCCACATAATAATAATATTGATTAAAGAATAATTGGCACTTTTCATTATTCGCCTGTCCGTCTGCATGCATTTACTATTTATACTTCACATTATATTCACATTATGCAATCTATAATTCACATTATCCGACATCTAATTAATTTCGCAATATAAATCAAAGTACAAAAAAAAACACCCTATGGCTCTAAAGATTTCTGCAAAAAGCGCTTTAGCACTACTTTGTTTTCAGTGTGAGCTTTTAAGCGTTCATTAATCACTGCCCTTTACTGCTCTAGTGTAAAAATGTAACTAGCGAGCAGTATTGCCACTTATTACAAATTCATCCCACCTGATCTTTTCTTAAAACCTACTAAAATTACTCTCAGCCTACGAAAAATTCAAAACACGTACATTTTTCAATTACGAGTAGTAAAGTATAAATATGTAAAAAAAAAAATTTCTGTGTTGTGTTGTCTGTTCCCATAAGCGAGTCAATTGCCCCTTAGCTACCCGCAGTATAAAGAGTGTAGATCTTGCGGAGTCAGATGCTCTTGATATTCTGGGCATATCAATACAATCAGATCTTCGTTGGAGTGATCACATATTTGATTTGTCAAAAGAAGCAGCCAAGTGACTTGATTTTTGTAAACGGGGAAAATAAATACTTCACTCTATCTGATCTTCATATGATCTATACCTCATATATGAGGCCGAAAATGGAGTACAATTTGGACATTTGGGCAGGGGCTTTACGATCATATTTGGAGCTTCTGGACCGAATTCAACGATGTGAGATATATTTGATAGGGGACGATAATATTTCATCTAATCTCAACTCTCTTGGGCATTGTCGCAATGTGGGTTGCCTAAGCCTTCTGTATAGGTACTATCAGGGGGGGGTGTTCAATGAAAGTACATGACCTGACGCCACCAGCTCGTGTGTTTCCTAGGTCCACTCGGGCAGCTCTCCAAGTACATCCCTCATTGTCATTGCCTCATTGCCCAATAGGACATCGCATTATCGAGATAATTTGTTATTCAGTGCAATCTCAGAACAATATGTCTGCGAGTTTGTGCCCCGGCAGTTTCAAGCTGTGAAAATTTAAATCAAATCTTTACCGACACTACTCTATCTTTCCACATTCCAACTCACAGTCACCCGTCTTCCAAATCAGCACAATGCTTTCGCATTTCCAGGGGACATCCCTGAGTGCTGGATAAGTCTGGAAAAAAGAACTATAAAACGTTTTATTCTTTTTTGAGATCCCATTTTGCAGATCAAAAATATTTTTAAATTGAATTTATTAGGAATTTGAAGATTAGTTTTAGTTTCCAAGCTACCAAAAATAATGGAAAACCGTAACAAAGCAACTAAACTACCAAAACCTATTATTTTAAAACAAAACTACCAATTTTGGTCCGATTAGACCAAAACGGCAACACTGCTAGCGAGCCTTCTTACAATTGTTGAGAATATTTTGAAAGGCAGAGCGCACGGTTTTGCTTATATGCATGCATCCGTTTTGGAAGACATGGCTCGACGCCGTCGTTGAGGACATGTCAACAACAAGTCTTGCTTGTTCACAATTCGAAGTGAAATTATGTTCGAATTGGTCTGCGAAGAACGCTATGGAAATGAGTCGATCCGTATTGCAAGAAACTGACTTGTCTCGAAGAAGCCTTGGAAGATGGTTCGATTCATTTCCTGCTGGGCAATACGCATACACATGGTTACTTTAGCTCATAATTACAAGCCACATGCAAACTGAAGCCACCAACAACAGCTTTGATTAAATATTGCTTTAAAAAAAAGTCGTTTTTTTAAATTCGCCATTTATGTCTAACAATAAATGGTAAAAATAAAAAATGTAGCTACGATTTCCAAATATTTCATGTGAACAGAGGGCACTCATTAGAATCAACAACAACAAAAAGTGACACAAACAGCCTATGCCGGTTTCAGCAAATTGCAAAAACAAAAAATCAGTTTTAATTAAAAAAAATAAAAATTAATTTATACGGCACGAATTTTATTGCTGCTAATTTTTCTGTATAAGTTGTTCCAGTTAGCATGTTTGTTGTTGTTGCTTTACTAGACATTCTAGCATTTAGATGTTGTTGTAATATTTTTCCAGTATTTTTAAATTTTTTTTTTTTTAATTTTAGTTATAAAGGCTGTGTTATAAAATTAACGAGCTTTGAACACGCTAACTCGCTCGCTTTACTCGTGTATTTATTTTTCTCGAATAAAATGTCAAATGAATTGACAGTTATAAACAACAACAACAGCACAATAGCAATAGCACGTTTAAAACAACAACAACAAAATAAACCCTGTTGAAGCAACTTGTTGCCCTACCACATATAAATTAATTTAAATATAAGCAACAACAAAAACAACAACCAAGATTTGTGTCATTCTAGTTAACTTGTAACCCAAACATGTAAATTTTAAAAATAAAAATAAAATTAAAAAAAAAGTGAGCAACGAATTATTAACGTGATTAAAATTAACACGACATCGCACAAACAATAAATATTTATTTCGTTAAGGATACAGATAGGGTTTGCTGTAGGCGGATAGAGTGGGGGAGGGGGATAAGGTCTATGTGAAAAGTTCACGTATTTGACTTAGTAAAATAAGGACTTTCCTCTGTCGGTGAAAAAAGGTCGTTTTTAATCCGAAAGCGTGTATTTGTAATGGATAAAAAAGAAATTTTTCAGTAAACTCTTTGCTTTACTTTAAAAAACACAAAAAACTGCAAGCAATTTTATTTCATATAAAATACAACAAAATTTCTTTTAAGTGGATGTGGACGAAATCTGATCACCAAGCATGTACAGACCCAGGTCTGGGCGATATTTATCTAATAATTGTCTTGGATATTGTAGGATGAGTTGGGGTAATGTGTACCGTAGGGTGATGTGTAACACGGTGATTTTTCGTACAAATGCTCACATATGAGTGAATGAACTACTACGATATACCTGTTTTGTTGAAAAGCTTTGTTAAACATTTTTTTAATATACAAAAAATAGCGTTTCGAATAAAATTTTCCTCAGTTTTTAAAAGTGAGTAAATGTAAAATGTGCCGTGTGTCGTATCTTTAAATATAACAAAAGATTTTCCTTTTTTTTTTACGTTGTGGTAAAATTCCATCAATGAGAAAAAAGCGACTTACAGTGATGTGATGTGTAACACTCACGGTGGGTTGATGTGTAACACATCTTACACATTATAATTGAAATTAAAGAGGCATTAAAAGAGATTGGCCCAGCTTATACCATTCAGCCCACACCAAAATCCAATTGTGGTTGAAAGTCAATTAAAAGCTATGTTCTAACAACGCCACAGAAACGTTTAAAGTTGCAGGTGCAGGAGATTTCATTAAGTTCTTATCATAATATTTTAACTAAACATAAAAAGTCATAATAAACATAAAAAAATCAAGTTCCTGGTCTTTATACCAACATTTCGTTGGTGTTACACAACACCCCACCGATTTGAAAAAGACAAGAAAAAACATATTTGAAATTTTTGTCCCATTACATCAATTTCTCAAAATATTCAACAGTCATGCAAACACTTACTTTGTCATAAAAAATAAATTGTGGCTTTTATTAATTTTATATTAGTTTTTAGCAATTTTTAAAAAAGCAATAATTCTTCGTCCCCAGTAGAGTGGTAGTTAGGGGATAGGTGTGTTCAGAAGAAATGTTAAAGGGCGAAAAAAAATACAACCCACTCATACACCGAGAAAAAAGCTTATGTTATATTGAAAAAACCTAGTATAATTTATAAGATGGCTTTGGCAGTTTTCAGTCTCCCAAGTACTTCATCAAAACGCCTAAGTTTTACATGTTGACATGGCAATTTTTATTTTGGTGATAAATTAACCAAGTATTTGGTAATTTTTTATGCAGTATTTTAAAAAAAAAATTGAATTTCAAAAATATATCTTTTTTTCGGGTTTTGGTTTTTTTATTTTTCCTTTTTTTAAGTTCTGTCATTTGCTTCAGTCAAGCAGTTCAGTCAAGCAGTGTCAAGAAGTGTGGTAAATAAATAGGTGGTAGGTGTGTTCAGAAGAAATGTTGAAGATTAAAAAATAATAAGACCAGCTCATATATTTGATCCCTTTAGGGCTCACTTCGGGAGATATTTTTTAATTAAAAGTTATGATGATTTATTCAAAAGAAGGCTCTAAAGTACTCGAAAAAAGTTATGACCACAACGGAATACAGTAAACCACTTCTTAACCATTCGCATTGATGGTTCAGAGTTCTCATAATATTTATCAAGTTTTACCTTGGTTTTGGTGATGGTTTTTCAACTCAAAAAATAATTCTTGAAGAGCACGTGAAATTCACTTTTTCCATTTTCGTCGAAATTCACAAGGTTATCTCTTTTCAATGGCTGTAAAACAAAAACTAAATGACTCAGCTTGCTTAAAATTTGACAGTTGTTTATTAGAGCCCTGCATAAATATATTCATCAAGTGGATATACCCTGATTTTATGCTGTAGCAGTCACTGCAAGCAAAGCTGCAAGCGAATAAATGTAAACAACAGGTCGTGTAGCGCAAGAGCATAGCTTTTTATTTGTTCTCTGTGCTCTTTTCATACACTCTTGCACTGAGTTGAGCTTTTATTGTAGAATAAAAGAAGGTATATGCATTTTAGACTGCGCTCTCTTTTTCATAGCCAAAATTGTCAAAATCAATACAAATCACTTTTTTGCTTACATTTTTCTAATTAAAGCTTTCTCATCGTTTTCAGATTTTCTATGAGCTATCAAATTCGTTTTGACAGTTATGGCAGTCTGCCTCTCCGAAATGCATCTACCTTCTCTTATTCTACCATGCCTTGTTTCAGTTTTTTCTCTGAGCACTTAAGGTGGGACATGACATTCGCTGCAGAGAAAACAGACCTTTTTTTAAAAATTCATAACTCAGTCAAAAACAAACATTTTTCCAAAATTTTTTTTATTATTGTAGAGAATTGAACAAATTACAAGAAAAAAAAATTCAAAAAAATTTATTTTTCACTCCAACATGGTTTTATAGAGCTCCAAACTGGCGGCAGAGAAAAAAACGGGGCCTCGTGGTTGCAGCGCTGGGAGTTGCAAAAATTGTCCGATCTGGACAAAAATGACTTTTTTAAATCTGAACAAAATTGGTTAAAAAAACACGAGTTTTTTTTAATTTTTTGGTGATGTTCCAAATTTGAAAGTAAGTTTTTTCGAAAAAAATATTGACTTTAAAAAATCATAAAAAAAATTTAAAAAAGCTCGTGTCATACGATAGCGAATCAAGTTTAAAAAAATACAAGAAAAAAGAATTTCGTCAAAAAATTAACCCGCTAGTGCCGCAACCAAAAACATGGTTTCGAGATAAACGCGTTCAAAGTTTGTGAACAAAGAAAAAAAGGTTACCTTCAATCTGCCATGCCTGCTTCGTACTGTATGCCTTCGTTATCTTGTGTTGTGCTGTTTCTTATAGTTTTTGCAATCGTTTAGCAATTCGGGCTTCACCCTTCACCCTTCAAGTAGGTACGAAATAACAACCACCAAAAGTCAGGTAGCAAGTAAAACAAGTATATATATAGAATATATTTATATACTTATAAATATATATACATATATTAGAATCTTAAGAGTATTTACTAAAATACAAAATTATTAAAAAAAGTCGATTTCAAAAAACTGCCAATGTCATGTAACCCCTTAATAACTACACGAATAGTAAGGTATCTGCTCACACTGCTCCTAAAGGATCGATAGGTTTCATGAAAATGACAACAAAAACTAAAAATGAGGCTTGATTTGTAATTTTCTTACGATCAATAATATGTTGAAATTTAAGTCGGCGCTGCTCCTTTTTGGGAGCTAAGGGGTTAAGAAGTATTTCACGATGTTGATTCATGCTATTGTTTCTAGCAGAAAAAGAAACACACATAATACGTATTTAAAGAACTCATTGGAAAGGTAATAAAATCACCTTTTTAACAATATATCAACCAACATTATAGGCTTACTCGTTCCCGAGCTGTGCTCGTGTGAAGATGAAATCAATCAGTTGAAAGTACTGATTCTGAGAAATTCGCTCTCAAAGTCAAAACTTAGTACTTGTGTTATTTTTTGTTGCTTTATTCGCTACCTTCCATACAAAAAACACAAACACTGTCGAAAATAGCTTATATCGGCCGTAAATGAACTCCTAGAGGGGTCAAAGATATGTGTTGGTCCTATTATTTTTTGCTCCTCAACATTTCTTCCGAACACACCTACCCCCTATCTGCCACCCCTCTTGGGGTCCCAATACAAAAAGCATGTATTTTCTACGAACGAACGAATAAAAAACTAATAAGAATGGACCCCCTGCGGCCATATTGAAGTATATTCGAAGTCTTTAGCCACGACATACACGATGACATTCAGTTTTATATATTAACGAAAGTTTTCCTATTTTGATGATGTCACTTTGTATGGGAAGTAGGCGTGGTTTTGATCCAATTTTGCCATATATCATAGAGATGGTTCATATTATATATCAAAGCTAAAGTGCAAAATTTCAAGACATTTCATTAATTTTTGTGGATTCTTAAGAGATTTAACGTTTGAAATAAAACCAATTTGTATGGGGTGTAGGCGTGGTTTTCATTCGATTTTGCCAAATATCATAGTGATGGTCTACGTTATATATCAAAGCCTATATGCAAAATTTCAATACATTTCTTTAATTTGAGCAGATTTTTAAGAGATTTTACGTTAAAAATAAAGCCACTTTGTATGGGAGGTAGGCGTGGTTTTATTCGATTTGGCTCATTTTCGAACTTGATCTTCCTTTTTTAAAAATTAACTTATATTTTGAATTTCATTGCGATAGCTTTAAAATTGCGGCTATAATCGTGTCGACAGACGGACACACGGAAATCGACTCAGAAGATGATGCTGATCAAAAATATATATATTTTTCTATACCTGCCTAGCCTCCTTCTTGGCGTGAAAAGGTAGTTACATGTTAAAACGACGAATTTCGTAGAAATTGCAAATGAAGAAAATATTTTATGTTTCCAAGTTGCAAACAGTGCGGTGGCGGGTGTTAAATTTGTTATAATTTGAGTAAAAATATTATAAAAAAATGTAATAAAAACTATAAAATGTGAAAGAAGTCTTAAAATTGCAAAAAAAACCTGTAACAGTTTTAACCTAAAAACAACTGCGAAACGTGAGCATAAAGAAATTCGCGATGAACAGCTGATTTTGACATCTATCTCGCTTTATTCTGCTTTCTACTCCATTCCTCTCCGAGTCGGCCTTACCTTATAATTCTACCATGGGTATATGAGCAAAGCAGAAAAGGTATAGAGGAAATTTTTTTTATATTTAGCAAGAGAATATATTCAGGGAGGCGAAAAAACATACTCATACAGGGCTCTACTGTCTATTAACGGATGATAGTTGACTGGAACAGTGTTGCATTTGAGGTTATTACACGGGAAGTATAAAAGTTACTGACTCATCAAATTACCGTCGTACGTTTGTAACGACAGATACTCTACTTTATAAAAAAAAAAAAACGAAATGGCCATTTCAGCACTTGAGATCTTTGACCGAGCGCTTCATATAATCAATTGTGTTGTGCGTGTTGTGAAATGTTTGAACACAAATGACCGAGAACTGGACCCACAAGTTTTATGCCGACTCCGAACAGCTAATGTTCTCAAGAGCTTTTCATGGCAATTTTTACTCTCTGAGGTTTGCCATTGTCTGCAGAAAGGTGACGACCGAACAGAACAATTAATTCATTTGAAAAAACTTTCTGTGTCAGTTGGGAATTGAACCAGGGTTCTCTGGCGTATGGGCGACGCACTCTACTCTACTTACTATGTAGGTACTATATAAAAAAGATGAATTTCTTTTGAATATTCGATTTTTTTCATATATATATATATTTTCTTATAACTGAGATGGTGACAAGCAAAAAATTTAGATTCGAGCTGCAATTAATGTCAATTTATTCAACAACAATAACTATGAAACAATCACACCAAAAGTAACGCATGAGGCAGACAGACCATTGTTTTTCTTTTGGGGGTTTTTTTTTATTTGTTGTTTTTTTTTTTTTTGCTAACTTATTTAAATTTTGCTGTTATTTTGAATTTTGCTCTGTTGCTATGGCATTCATCATAAAAGAAAAACAAACAAGTTTATGACAATTCCATATGTCGCTCGTTTTTGGTTTCTTAATAAATAAATTTATTGTTTTGCCTAAAATTTTATACACGAGTATTTTTTTTTTTTTGTTTTTTTACTTTGCTTAGTTTTAAGAATAATAAACAACAGCCGAAAAAAAAAATTATGAACAAATAAGAGACACACGAATGAAGCTAAACGTCAAAATGTCTGACTGACAGACGCTCATTAGACACAAGTTATTTTTTAAACAAATACAGCTGTTTGGAGTTTCGCAAGTTTTTTTTTTCTTTTTTTTCAATTAATGTTTGTTTAAACAAGATATTCCAAAGATACACAAAGTATCTATGAGAAAGCTTAATTGTATATTTTATGGAGCTAGCCATGTTTTTTTTTCACTACTACAACGAGTTTTCTTGTAACAATGTGTATATTGTATGTATGTACCAATAAAACAACATAATCGTACGATAAAAGCAAATATGGAGCAAAAGTAAAACACATGTTTGAAGTTTTAAGTTTCCTTAAAAAACAAGAGACCTCAACCTAAACGAGGTCAAATGTGTTTTAATTATATACATATATACCGCAACGCGTACTGCGTAAGGGGTATATTAGCTTTGTCATACCGTTTGTAACGACAAGAAGTAGGCGTGGCAGGTATAGAAAAATATATATGTTATGATGTGATAGAATTGAAACGCTTAACTCTTTTTAACTTGCTTTAATATTATGAAGATATTATTTTTTACATTTTGTTCTTGTGTCAATACTTTGATTTTGAAGTATTTTTATTAAAATTTCATTCTGTGAAAAGCTTCGTTAAAGAAACAATTGTTTTATTTATCGTTAAACCTAACATATATTTTTGATCAGCATCACCTCCTGAGTTGATTTCCGTGTGTCCGTCTATCTGTCCTTCTGTCTGTCGACACGATTACAGCCGTAATTTGAAAGCTATCGCGGTGAAATTCAAAATATAAGCTTTTCTTAAAAAATGAAGATCAAGTTCGAAAATAAGCCAAATCGGATGAAAACCATGCCTACCTCCCATACAGAGTTACTTTATTTTTAGAGTAAAATCTCTTTAAAATTCACAAAAATAAAAAGGAAATGCCTTCAAATTTTGCACTTAAGCTTCGATCTTCAATGTCAAGCCTGACTATGAAATTATGAAAAAATCGAATGAAAACCACGCCTACCTCCCATACAAAGTAGCCATTTTTATTAAAGTAAAATCTCTTAAAAATCCACAAAAATCAAGGAAATGTCTTGAAATTTTACACATGAGCTTTGATTATTAATATAAACCATTTCTATAATATTTGTCAAAATCTGATGAAAACCACGCCTACTTCTCATACAAATTGGCTTTATTTAAAATGAGAATCTCTTAGAAATCCACAAAAATTCAAGAAATGTCTTGAAACTGTCTTGCACATGAGCTTTGGTATATAATATGAACCATATCTATGATATTCGGCAAAATTGGATGAAAACCACGCCAACCTCCGCTACAAAGTAACGTCATCAAAATAGGAAACCTTTCGTAAATATGTAAAATTGAATGTCATCGTGTCTGTCGTGGCTAAAGACTTTGAATATACTTGAATTCGGCCTCGGGGGGTATTTTATTTTCGGTACCCTGCCGAAGCTCCATTCCTTACAAGAAATAGTGACAAAAAAAAAAAGAAAATGTGTTTGCTTTAAGGCAACCGTTCCATACAATATACACAACTGGAGTACTACACCAGAACCGGGCGGAGCCAAGAATTCCGAATAGTATGAAATAAAACAGTCTACGACGAATCTGATCAAACTCAAATTTTTTTCCAGTGTCTTTTGATACCTGCTTAAAGCAACCAAGGTAAGGTTTCGAAGCCATGACAGTTACAAATTTTTGAGGAAATCATGTAATTTTAACTAACATTGGATGTTATACAATAAAAAAAGATTTTGTGTAATCAGCAGCAAATTGCTTTTTTTTCTTTTTTTTTTTTTTTTTTTGGTTCAGTGGGGTTAAATCACTATCTAAACACCCACTATGCGTCGGTGCTCTTGAGGTCAATTTTATTTATTTTGTATTTAGCGGATTTGTAACTTTGTAAATTATTAAGACACAAAATAAAAGACAAAATTAAAAAAAAAAAAAAAACAAACGTAATGAGATACAAATCTACAACAGTAGCAAGTCATTGAAAAACGTCGTAGCGAAAGCTGCTCAACAAGGTGTAAAAATATACAAAAAAAAACAAAAGAAAAAAAAAAAAAACACTAAAGTAAGCAAACTTCAAACGACTGCAGCATAATAAACATATCTACTATGTGCTCGAATTTTGCTGTATCTGGCAGATATTTTATGTTCAAAGTTATAAACAGATACAAAGTTTTGTATGGAAGGCGTAAGTAAATATGTGAATAAATAAGTTTGAAATTTGTAGCTACATACATATTTCAGCGACATTGAATATCAAAAAAACGCAGGCAAGCAGAAGCTATGGCAATATGCACTCAAAAAAAAAAACGTATCTTCTAGCTTAATGTGTGCACACCACACGGCTCATAATAACGATTTCAGTGAATTTTATGTAATTGAAAACTCTGCCCGAAGGCAAGAAAAAATAAAAATGTTTTCACAAAAGCTTCACACATATATCGCACACTAAATACAAAACGGTCACAACTCAAAATTTACAAAAATTTTTACTTTTTAATGTAAAACTATTTGTAGTGATCATATACTTTGACTGTAACACTTCAAATACATTTTGTACACATCTTCTTTCTATATAATTTAAAAAAAAAAGTTTTGTCTCATTGCTTTGTATGGAGTTTCTTCAAAAATAGAATTGTTTTTTGCTTCACCTACAAATTTAAATATTTTGAGTTGTCACTGTTTTGTATTTAGTGTGCGATATATTTTATTATTTTTTAATTTTTTTTTCTTCATTTTTTCATATGCAAACTTTTGTTAATTTTATCTACTTGTTGTCTACAAAACAAAAATAAAAAATAGAAATATTGTGGTAAATTTGTATCTATATGTAGGCAAGTAGTAGCTGTATATGCAGCAGATACGTACATATATGTTTATTCATTTATATGTATGTATGTATGTTTGCGAATTTGGTACGTTGCAGTCGCGTTCACATTTTCACTTGAATGCATTCGTTACGAACGTTGCGTTTTGTCCTCATTTCTTTTTATTATTATTATTATGTACAAACTTGATAGCTTTTTCTTTGATTTTTTTTTTCTTTTGTTTCACATCTGCTAAGAGTTTTCCTATATTATTTTATCTTACTTTCAAATTATGTACTGTGAGTAACTGGCGTTTCTCCAGAGTATTGTGCCATAAAAAATTTGTATATTAGGGTAAAGTCCGTAAACTTTAGACATACATATATGGTTGGAGCGAGAGGGAGAGCGGAGGAAGGGGTCAGTTGCTATCTCTAACAAAAAAATCGAACTCTAAATTTAAAGCTATTAAGCATTAAATTAGCTACGAACATGATTAGCTCGCGAGCTAAGAGCTTTTTCAAAAATGTATACGTATATAATTTCTTCCGCTGCAAAAAAGCTTTCAGTCTGCAAGCATAATCGAAGCAAGTAGGGTTACGTCGCTTTGTTCGCTGGATTTCAAAATAATTAGATTGTGTTTGTACACCGAAAAGAATACAATAAGGAAGCGATGCGAATTTCTGTTATATTTGTCTGCATTTGATACTTAAGAAACGCAGCGTTTTTTATTCATGTAAGCCAGAATTGTTTTCGTAATTTGCAAGTTTAAAATATTTATTTTGTCTTACGGTAAATTTTGTCTAAACAAGGCTTTATTAAAAATGCTGAAAAATGTTACTAGGTATATATATTTAATTTAAATTATGTTGATGTTAAATGAAAAAAAAGGGAAAGAATAAGTTAAGCACAATTCACAAATGTAATAACTAATGTTTTGTGCTCTTTCTAAATTTATTTTTTAAATGAACATATTTGCTTGCCGAAGAGTATCACATGGGAGGATCTTTCTCTGCCGTCACATGTATTTAAGCACACGTATGCTGCTATTGCTTTCAGTATGGTTTGAAAACTCATAAGGGGACGATGTCGATGTGCTTTCCCTTCAAACGTAATACAAAACACGCACGCTGCTAGAGCTTTCAGATGCGCATTTTCGCTTATTGTTTTGCTTGCAAACATTATTATAAATAATAAACATTGCCATTCACTAAAAAAACTTAATATTTTACAAGTGTATCAAAGCAACTTTTAAAAACTTTATTCTGCGCAACCACCTTTTCTTTTGACAGCACAAAGCTTTTCAATGCACAAATACATAGACATAAGTGCCGAGTTTGCGGTTGTGTAGGAATGTCTAGCTCTGATCTAAAGGTATGAATACTTTATAATCCGAAGATGAAGGTCGCCTGTTTTAGACTTTTCTTGACATATAGTGTAAACTATTAAGAGATTTCAAATGGGCAAAACTCTTATAAATCGTATAAGCCGTATAAGTTTATCACCTGTCAACATTTTTTATACTAAACTTTCAATACCATATTCATGAAAAAACTTAAAATCAATTCGAAAATATGTATGGCACAGAGAATATAGATTTTGTAGTGACATTTATTAACTTGTAAATTAGTAATTTAATGTAATGTAACTCTGTTTCAAATGTATACATAATAAAATAATAACAAATATCCTAGTGGACAAAAGCAGGGCTTCGAAGCGCTACTAGCAGGACTTCTAACGGATTTCGTAGTCCTTCCACGCTCATATCCAAGCACATATACTTTTTTATATGAAATGGTCAAATTTTCCAGGCCAAAACAATTAATAAATATATTTTTTTATTTCTTTTTATGTATACCTACCTATTTATTCTGTGTTTTTATTTTATTTTACATATTTTTGTCATATAGGAATATTTCTAAGTCATGCATGATGTTGATTATTTTTCAGTATTTTTGAACTAATATATATTTTAACTTTTAACAAAAAAGTAACCCTGCCTGATATTTAAGTAGAACCAGTTTTTGTAGGAAAAATATAATTGTTGTACTGCCCTGGGTAGCGAAAATTAGGCCTCATAGAAGCGCTCGCAGAAGCAGCTAGCAGAGGAGTCCATGTGTCTTACCGCCAAAAGTAGCCGTAAATGTACGCCTTCGTTGGAAGAGACCTAGCTTCATTGCCTATTGGGATAATAATATTTGCAATAATAATATAATAATATATAATAAATATATATTAAAAGTATATAAAAGAAATAGTAAAAAAATTAGATTGTGATTTCATAATTTTTCTACTCGCGTCTATTTTTTATTATTGTTGTACATAAAGCTTTCGGGAAGCTTTCAAAATGTTTTAACGTTCAATTTCTTTCAGTGAGAAGCTTTAAATGTTGCACATACACACAAGCAGCTTAAGTTGTGTGCGTTTGGTCATCACTGCCCTGTAGGAAAGTTAGTTTTTAGTAGTTTTTAGTAGTTTTTTGTCAACCACAACTAGTTGAAATTCTGACTTTTTTCCATAGAACGAACTAACATAACATATAACATATAACATATATTTTCAACTACTTGTTAAATTAGTTAAATTTAAATTATTTTTCAACTTCTTTAAAATAAATCAATCGAAAACTAGTTAATTCATTACGCGAATTCAGTTTACGGAAGCAGTTTCCAAAAACGGGCATGCCACAACCTGGGTACATGAGCAAAGGTGCCAATCCAATTGATCGGAATTGTGTGGATACTGCGCCTGTTATTTAACACAGGCCAGCTTTTTGATGCTTTATTTCAAAAAATGAGGTAAACTAGCGTGTCGGCGGGATTTTCCACGCTTTGCAACCATCAATTATGGTCGATGGACACACCGATATTTTACTTAGTGCCTATTTTAAGTGTCATTCTCAATGAAGTGATGGAGCAGACTCGACGCTACGTAGGGAAAGGCGTGCGTCTTTACTACTGAAGTGATGAGGTGTTTGCTGAATGGTTCAGCAATGCATCAATTTCCGTACAGAGTCCAAATTTTCCAATGTTTGCTAAGCACTACCAGTTTGTAATTTGAACATCTTAAATAATAAAGAATTTTTAATCGTTTCACAGGGTTAAGAGGCAGTTTATTAGTTTTACACCCCTATGCTGCGTTTTCTTGACAAGCAATTTATCAATAAAATTTGTAAAGAATTTTATCAAGCCAAAGCTTTATTAGTATTCTGCAACAAACTTGATAAATGAAAACCTTTCGAAATTCACCACATGAGGTGAACTTCTATTGACAGCTGATTTTATAAAATATGTCAAAAAATTTTTCGAATATGGATACACACACCTATTAAGTAAGTATTTTTGTTTATTTGATTTTATTTAATATTTGTGTAAAATTAATAACTCAAACTTATAGCAAACCGAAATATGATCGTGCCACATCGGAGCAGCTACAATTTTATGTTAATTTTTGCCGCGAGCGACCACAATTGCAAGCTGGAAAAATTGCCCGAGGTCGCCGCGGCAAATGCAGGAGCTCTGGAACGAGCTGGCGGATGGATCAAATGCCTTACGAGGCCCAACTCGGACAGCAGCGAAGTGGAAAGAAGTAAGTGCTATTTATTTTTGATGAGTTGTTATCGCCATAAGAGGCAAAAAAAGGCAACAGACAGTCTCATACTTGTGTTGTGCGTTTAACTTATGTGTTTTTTTTCGCAGACTTTGGGAGTTTGGAAAAGCCAGTTGCGCACACGGGCACGACGCATCGAAATGAGGCAGCGAGTTACTGGTGGAGGACCATGTTCTAAGCCCATGACCAACTTTGAGGAGCAACGCATTTCTGGTACGATCCGTGGCCAAAAAAGTAAAGCGTTGCCAAAACACTTATTATTAAAGGCAATGATGTCCTTTGAACGTCATGAGGCTGCAGATCTGCTATTAGTTGACGGCTATGAACTAGAGTCAAGCAAAAATTCTTAGTGAATTATTCTTCCGACAGGGTAAAAGGACCACTAGCATCCCGCAATCTGCGTAATTCACATCTACGCCTTCTTTTTTCTTCATCCTCTAATAGCAGCAATAACAAAAGGACTTCTTTTTGCTTTTTTCTAAATTTCCACAAAAGTTAATAAATGTGTATCAAATAAATAATTATTACGTTAATATTTACCTTAAGCGCCCACAATTGTGTTAATTTGAAGCAACAATAAAGTAAAGCTATTTGTCAATAGCAAATGAGATATTGATAAATTTGCCAATAAAGAAGGTTTTTTTTTTTGGTGACAGAATATGAAATCTTGATAAATATTCAATTATTGATAAATATTCATTATGGTGAATTTATCAAGTACACAGAATCGGGCTGTTAAAGTGTGTTTACCACGTCTGTCTTGCAGCTCAATGTCGTAAATAAAAAAATATGTCTTTTTGAAACAAAATGTTAGTGAAGTTAATAATATTTGATGAAATAGCATGGTTTAATATATATAAACTTGTAATCTAATAAAAATTTGCAATTAAAACATGTCAAAATCATGAAATAATATAATTCAAAGTAGTTTATCAACCACTTGTTTTTAAGTAGTATTTTAATTACTTCATAAATAATGCAAAAAAACTTTTTAGAATTGAAATGGATGCCGCCTTAATATAATTCAAAAGTAGTTCATATACTAGTTTATTTTAAACTAGTTTTTTAATTAGTTGTTTTTAAAAACAAGTTAGTTTGTTCCTATAGGGTGGTTTAAATATAAAAATAAATGTTTTCTACATTTTTGGCAATATTTTATGTCCTTGGTATTTACTGTATTAATTTTTCAAAGAGGGATTTTTTTGTGGTTAATTTATATACGAATGGGTTTTCGTATTCGTGGTTTTTTTTATTTGCGTGAGATTTTCGTGGTTATTTTAAAAGTCTGTGGGATTTTCTTGTGGTTTTTTTAATTACGATGGGTTTTTTTTGTCAATTCTGTACAGTGGGAACTTACGTGGTTATTAATTTTTGCTAGTGTGGGCAAAAGGTTTTTTTTTGGGGAATTTGAGGTGGCAATCGTGCACGGATATAATGTTGCCACATCATGAGTTTTTTTATAGTACTATTGCCACGTATATTAAAATTAATTTAAAAAAAAAAACTTTGATGCACTACTATTTGTTTTTTTGCACACACATATCCCAACCAACAATTATTATCTTTATTTTATGCTAAAGACTTCTTGAAGAGAAATTATAAAGATTGATACACTTACGATTAACTCTAAACGATATCTGTAAGATACTTGTAAAACTCTTCTAAGCTCATTTTGGCACTATATAAGTGTGAGTTGTAATTTTCAGAACGCCCTTATATCGGCCTCTTAGAGCTCTGAAACAAGATCAACACTCTAAGAAACATTGTCTTAAACAAGACTTACAGATCTCTTGCAGATATATACTTTTAAGAAAAATAAGATGTATATACCCTGTAGGAAAATCAACTAATTTAAAAGTAGTTGATAAAGTAGTTTTTTGTCAACCACAACTAGTTGAAATTCTGACTTTTTTCCATAGAACGAACTAACATATTTTGTATGGTGATGTCCGCTAAATAAGTCAATTGACTTTCGTCTGCATATATTTTCAACTACTTGTTAAATTAGTTACATTTAAATTATTTTTTAATTGCTTTTAAATAACCAATTGAAAACTATTACTGATGGCCTAAAGTTAATAATATTTGATGAATTAACATGGTTCAATATATATAAACTTGTAATCTAATAAAAATTTGCAATTAAAACATGTCAACATCAGAGTAGTTGCCGCCTTAATATAATTAAATGTAGTTCATATACTGGTTCATTTTAAATTAGTTTTTTAATTAGTTGTTTTTAAAAACAAGTTAGTTTGTTCCTATAGGGTACTCATAAGAGAATTTTATAAGAATTTATGTATAAATACAATACTACCAACCCTATTTTAATATAACAAAATTTGATGTACCATTTTTTATTATGTTTGTAGGAAATTATTATATCAATAATATTGTATATGCGTGGTGTAGTATATTGCACCTCGGTTAGAAGCTGTCCCCTTTCGCAAAAACCAACATTAAAAGTTTTATTTAATTAACAAATTATACTATACTCTCAATAAATGCACTAAAACGCAGTTTTAAGAGTTGATGTCTCCATACAAGAGTACGGCTCTTACTACAAAATTAATATAGTTAAGTAAGTCACATAGAAGAGTTGTATACTCTACGAGATGAGTAAAAGCGAAATTTTGTAGGGCCACCATTTTTAAAAAGCATTCATTTATGCCAAGCAGAATTAACCCTTTGGTTACATTAGTGCAAGGTTTACCGAACTAATTTCATTACTTTGCGTTGAGAGCTATCAATAAATTTGCGCTATAAAGAATATGAATAATCTTCCTCAAAAGGTTGATTTATGTAACAAAAAATAGTTGTATCTCGGTTTTGACTGTATGTCGACTCGAATTAGAATTTAAGTGGGCTTAGCTCGCCCTAGAATTCCTAGTAAAATTTATAAATTTCACATATCAATTTTTATTTTTATTTTATTTATACATTCATAAAATTCGTCAATGACCTACTCTATATTCAAAAACAATACAAACTTTCCGCATTACATTCACAAACAAGAAATTATACTCTTTGTATTGAAAATAAAATCTCTTCTACTCTCAGTTTAGGCTTACTTGATATTAGTACATTAGTAAAAACAACAACAATTTTCAAAATGCACAATTCTGAAGACACAGAGCCACACAATTTGCACAATTCACTATCCTATTTGTATGAATTTTACATCACAGGCAGGGCTAACTTCAAATTAGTCCATGAGAACAAATTCCATGACTTATTTCTTATTAGATTATTCTAAATACGTCACAGGGCATAAACAATTTCAGTGATGTAGATGAACAAATTGTTTGAGTGCGTACGTGTATTCTAAACACATATTCTTAATGGGATTAGTAATTTTTTACTATGAAAATTTAGCACATTTTCTTTCTAGAAAGTATAACATCTTATGAATGGAAGTGAATACGTAAATTGCAGTTAGAAATTGTTCTGTTCTTTCGGAATATTTTTCTTATGAATGAACCAAATTCATTGAACATAATTTGTACACAATTCTGTTCGTTTATTATATAGGTACCCTGAAATTTAAGCTAATTAAATAAAAACCCATTTCTTTTGAAAAATTATACATTTACAAGAAAGGGTTAAGAACATGAATACAGTTAAATCTTTTGTTTAGGGCAATTGCCCGATTATAAGAACCAACATCTTATTATCAGAGTAACACTCTTCTAGTCAGACCGTTGCTCAGGTCAGATCAGACATCTTTAAATAAAGGCCTTTGAGATGTCTACAAGTCTTAATCTATAAAGTTAAAACTCTTCAGAGTTTGGCTCTGATAGCTGAAGTGTTGTAAAAGTCTGTAAGAAATGACTTGTAAGATGCAGCGTCTTCGCAGTAATGCTCTTATAACACAACTCTTTTAAGCTACTATGAGATAATGTGAAAGAGAACAGAACACTAATAGACAACTAGTTTTGCTGAAAATAATCTGTAAGATTATACTATCTGAAGATAGTTATAGGACGTTATTAAAAACTAAACTTTTTCGTCCAGTGCTCAACTCTTAAGAATTGTTGCTTGGGTACTTAAATAGAGCATAACTAAATAATGTGTAAAAAAAATGACTCAAAAGAAGCACTGTGCATCTGAGAGTTCTCTCACGCTTGCATCACACTATCCAATTGAAATAAATAACAATTAGAAAAAATCTTCAAATAAACTAGCAATTAAAATGCTGGACAATTATAGCAGATACAACAAATTATCGCTTAAATACCTCATAGCTGTAGCTTCTTAACGTATAAAATGTATGTATGGAAATGCAGTCAGTGGCTATGCAGATAGATGCTCTCACATCTGCAAGATTAGAGCACCAAGTAAGATTAATGCGCATAGAAACAAACTACCCTGTAGGAAAATCAACTAATTTAAAAGTAGTTGATAAAGTAGTTTTTTGTCAACCACAACTAGTTGAAATTCTGACTTTTTCCCATAGAACGAACTAACTTATTTTGTATGGTGATGTCCGCTAAATAAGTCAATTGACTTTCGCCTGCATATATTTTCAACTACTTGTTAAATTAGTTATATTTAAATTATTTTTTAATGACTTTAAAACAACCAATTGAAAACTATTACTGATGGCCTAAAGTTAATAATATTTGATGAAATAACATGGTTAAATATATATAAACTTGTAATCTAATAAAAATTTGCAATTAAAACATGTCAAAATCATAGTAGTTGCCGCCTTAATATAATTCAAAGTAGTTCATATACTGGTTTATTTTAAACTAGTTTTTTAATTAGTTGTTTTTAAAAACAAGTTAGTTCGTTCCTATAGGGTAATGGTTGCATTTATTGAATGTATGTATGTATGTATGTATGTATGTATGTATCTTCATTTCAAATGGTACATCAAAAAAAAAAAGTCAAACTATCAGCAGTTAATGCATGATCAGCACAAAAACGTGTTGTTGGGCAAAATAGTGAATTGATTACATAGTAAACAAAAAATTCAATTTAACATTCGATCTTTTTATAATTTGGTTTTTTTGACTCCAGTTCAGTTACCTGAAATTACTTGCAGCATTTTCTATTAACCATATTTCCAACTGAAGTAGCATTTAAATAAAAAATTAAAATTTGCTAAAATCACAAAGAAACTTCAAAATAAAAAAGATATGCGTATGATAATTTATTTGAGTGAAAACTGATGCACCCATTGATGAACGAAGTAAAAAATTAACTTTGATTCAATCCAATAAAGCTTTGTTTAAACGAAAACAAGTTAACTTTTTGGTGTAATAATCAGTATTGCCACAAAAAAAAAATATCCATTTGAGGCTAGAGCCTCTGGAAAAAAGGGCTATAAAGGGCTAAATAAAAAATGTTGGAGCTAAAAGAAGGGCTGGTTTTAAAATGTTCATTCTAAACAAACAATCTGAACTTAAAACTCGTAAAAACGAAAAAATAAAACATTGATACTTTGCAAATTCATTAATTATTTATACGCACATAACAGTACGTTCTAATAGTACATAGGATGACACATAGATGGCGTTACTAGATTTTTTCCATACGATTTTTATTTCAAACGATCAAACGATACGTATGAAAATTTGACAACAATCTGACAATTGATTCGTGAGTTATAGCCTTTTGTTTGCAACTCTTGTTATTGAAAAAAAAAATGGAAAAAAAGTGAACTTCAAGTTTGCTTTTTGATAAAAAAAAAAATACAGTTGAAACCAAATAATGGCTTGATAAACATTATCCGGACTCTGCTCCATCGAGACAAATTTCTGATTTTAAACGTGCTCGTACCAGCACAAATGATGCAGAGCGCAGTGGATGCCCAAATCAGACTGTTATTGCACAAAACATCAAAAAAGTCCACAAATTGGTTATGAACGATCGCAAATTGAAGGTGCACGAGCTAGCTGACATTGTAAAGATATCAGATGGTAGTGTTTTAACCATTTTGCACGAACATTTGGGTATGCGAAAGCTCTGTGCAAAGTGGGTGCCGCGTGAGCTCACAGTCGACCAAAAACAACAACGAATTGATGCTTCAGAGTAGTGTTTGGCGCTGTTAAACCACAATAAAATTGAATTCTATCGTCAATATGTGACAATGGATGAAACACGACTTCAATATTACACACCAGAATCCAAAAGACAGTCAGTTGAGTGGACAGCATTCGACGAACCGAATCCAAAGCGAGCAAAGACCCAACAGTCGGCTTGTAAGCTGATGGCGTTTGGGATGCGAAAGGAATAATATTCATTGACATTCTCCAAAAAGGAACCACCATCAACAGCGACTATTACTGTGCACTTTTGGAGCGATTGAAGGCTGAAATGGCCAAGAAACGGCCACATTTGCAAAAGAAAAAAGTGTTGTTTCACCTGCCTGTCTGAACCGGCGTTTACTATGTTCGCAACCTAAGCCAGTAAAGCATACAGGACAGCCGGAAGAGCAAAAACTTACTAGTTGTCAGTTTCATAAGCACAAAGTATTACCCAGTGCCCTACTATGTAAAAGCATTATGTAATAATTACACACTGCTTCCAATAGAACCAATTTGACTGCCAGTATTTGGCAATGGGTCCCACCAAATGAGGTTCTACAACATCCCAGCACAGAGAACAAAAATTCACGTATTGATTCACGTATGAATTTTGTAACTGTCTGTGCCCAGTTTATGCAATAAATCGTGCTTGACTGGCGTTCCTCCAAGTTAAAGGGCCAGGGGGCGGATTCTCTAACTGTGAAAAATAAAGTGTTCACAAAATTCAGTGAATAAACTATGTATGCGATTCTGTTACTGTATGAAGTGAATTCTAATGTCAAAAAAATGTGCACAATGAACAAAATTTAATTCACTGAATATTTTGCGGTGAAGATTTAAATTGAATGCTGCGAAATGGCAAATAAATTAAAAAAAGCTAGTGAGGAGCAGAAGGAGTTCCTCATAAATTTTATGGAAAGCAATTTGGCGTTCTTGCAGGATAAGTAACTGTTTTGTTTTTTTTGTGTTGTAAGTGTTGTCTTTCAATGTTTATGTTTGAAGATTTGAAGGAGTTGATGGCGCTCATTGCCGTCATGAAAAATAGAAGCAACTCAGTAAGCAGCTGAACAGTTTGGGCGGTGCGGTGAAAGATCCCCAAAAATGGCGAAAATTTTGGGCCGATCACAAGTATGTATATGACTATGTAGCATCATTGCTCGAGTTGAGATTAATTATTGGAGTTTTTCAGGAGTCATATCAAAGAAAAAGAAGCATTGCTCAAAGCTTCTTTTCAAAGGAGTGGCGTAAATAGCCCCCAGAAAATGAAGCCGCTCACCGACTTGGAAAAAAGGGTCTTGCAGCTCATGCTGCCTGCACTCATCGAGGGAAACGACAGTGTTGAAGAACTTTTTGTATGAAAAATTTGTTGATTTTAATTTGAAGTGGTTTGCAGGCTGTTGAGGAAACTATGTTGGAGGAGTATTTGGATGACTATCAGGGACAAAGTTCTTTCACTGCAGCTCCAACCCAAGACATTGGAAGTAGTCATCGTAATGCCAATTCGTCTCGCAAGCGGAAATCAACTCCGTCGAAGCCATCGAAGAGCATTTCTGTTGAAGATAGACTTTTAGAAATTGAAGAGGAAAAATTGTGCATTGCAAAAAAAAAAAAATACGATTTGAAAAAAGAACAGATAGAAGCAGAGGAAAAGTGAAAAACAAAATATTATGATTTGGAGGAAAGGAAACTTATGTTAGAAGAAAGAGAAGTAAAATTAGAAGTAAAGAAGTTTGATATTTATTAAAGAATAAAAATATTTAAAAATTTGGTTGATAAAGTGGAGGTTGATTGAATGATAAGCGGAGCATAGGGATCCAAAAGGACTTCTTTTCGCAGTATTTCCATAAAAACAAAAAATACTGCCATGGTCGTACTGGCATAAAAATAGGAGGAACAATTGTTTTTATTTCATAATGTTTTTATTGAATTTTATAATTTAGTTGAAAATGTTTTATTTTTATGAAATCCTGATATATTTAAGGAAGTTTTTTTCAAGAAACTAGCCACAAAACTAAACTTAAAAAACAAATCGTATATGTATTTTTTATAAGTCTTCTTTAAAAATAGAATAGTGTCCGAAATTATTCGATTACAGTGTAAAGTGTGAGCTTATTATTTCTTGTCTAGTTTGCCTTCCCTGCATAGAGACATTGTTTTCATTGACATCTAGTCCTGGATTATGAGATAGATCTTCATGGCCAGCTTGTGGAATGGTTTCATGAAATGGAACCGCTGCTTTCATTAATATATTATGAAGAACGACGCAAGCATTAACAATTTTTCCAGCTTTTGCTGGACTATAACATAAAACCCTTTGGCTCAATAAACACCTACTACTCTACTTTTCAACACACCAATGCAACGTTCGACGATAAATCGGGTTTTTTTATGTGCAATATTATAATTTTCTTCGGGTTGATTGCATGCAGATGTTATAGGCGTCATAAGCCAAGGTTGAAGTGGAAAATCGCTGTCTCCCACATACTTCTGCTTCAAGTAAGCTTGAACTGCGGAGCGGCGCCATATGTAGGCATCATGTGAAGTTCCTGGGAATTTGGAATTCACATAACGAATTATGTAGTTTGAGTCGCATATTATTACCACATTGATGGAATGACCACCTTTGCGACAATAATATGCGTGCTCAATATTGTTAGGCGGACTTATAATACGCATGTGTGTCCCATCTATAAGTCCAACTGTTCCCGGGAATCCAGCAATTTGGTGAAATTGTATAATAATTGTACAATAATTAGGCGATTCCTACTAAATTAAGGAAGACTCATTTGTTAAACGCATATTCTTAATTGAGTGTTCAATACATGCCTTCTTCTATTTCTCAAACGATGTAAAAAATTTATTCGCAGAAATAAACTGATTTTATTTCATAAATTCTGATTTTTGTAACCGAAAAAATATTGAATTTTTTTTTTCTTATATTGTTTAGAAATACCAGCTGTCAAATCAAATTCAGCACTTTGAAATTTTCATTCAGCTACTTTGCTTTTTCATTCAGCACAGTGCTGTTCATTTGCACTTACAGAATCGCATGAAATGCTAATATTATATTATTATATTATTTCTCACAGAATATTTCTCACAGTTACAGAATCCGCCCCCAGGATCGAAAACCCATTGCCAGAAACGAGGGGTGCCTGTTATCAACAACTCCACCTACAAGGAGCTGAATCATGAATATATGCCTAACCATATACATAAAACCCTTATTAAGGTCACTTTGTCGTGGATAGATAAGGTCATCACCATTATGTCACGTTAGACTATTTCCATGCTAACAAGTTTTATGGACAATTTCTATTCCATCGCAGGCTTACCACCTTGTTCATAAAGAAAGGTTCATTCATTCACACTGTGAACCGGACTTAACTGTCCGATTTGAAAGCTATGACAAGGCTGCCAAATATTAAGATTCAAAGAGAAATTCATACAACGATCCTATTCAAGAAACAACACGATGTTGCGTTCGTGATTTCGGCACGAACTAAAGCAACAAGCATAGGAACGTCAGCAGCAACTGTATCATCAATGCATTTTTTCTCATACAAAAATGTGAATTTTTCTTCTTTTCTTTTGCTATCATTTGTGGCTTTATTAAAGAAATGACAAAATCTAAAGTTAGTATGCACAATATAACTGATATTTTTGCATAAATTTTATCTTTGTACGATGAATATTATAGGCTGTATAAGGCTCTAAAGTGTCCCCCAAAAAACGTTGCATGGCCTTGAAAAAATTTGTGAAAATATCCCCATACGAACCGCGCTGTAAGACGTAATTCTACGTCAAAAACAGTCGGAGCCCTTTTTTTAAATAAAAATAAATAGCATTTTTAGGACTATCAAACAGGTTAAATAACAAGACAACCGTAAGTTTCCGCACCTTGGCACTCTTAGAGCTTAAATCACACATAATAGTGATTAAATAAAAAAAAAATGTGTGCAAATGTGAGATACCCCAATTTTTTTTTTTTTTTAGCCTGTCAATTTTGAACTCTTTTGGGTGTTGGGAAATATTTTAAACATATAATCATGTATAACTTGAAAGCTTATGAACTAAAATTTCAAAAATATAATTTTTTGGGCTAACATTAAACAATTTTAGTATATTTTGTAGAAAGCGGAGGTCAGTAAAATTTTTTTTTTTTTCTGACATCAGTGGATATTTCTTAAGAGTTCTACATGTTCGAAATTTAGAAATTAGATTTCGAATTTTTTCCGTCTAGCATGCCCTTTCGCATTACTGCGCGCCATTTATTCTCTTCAGGCTGTAAGTTGGTGTGTTTAGTAAAAAATTTTCGAATTTCGACCACAAGCGCTACTAGTATTCATAATCATACCATATTTCAATCAGTTCACATTTGAATTTCATTAAAAGCAAATAATTAAATGTTGAGCTTTATATGCCCTACTATCATGATTTAAGCCACTGTGCGAGGTAGAATACGTGTGAAAATGAGCTTTGAGATCAAATAGTTGAAGCTTCTTACATGATTGACTTTAACCCTACGGTCCATAACCACCTGGACGAACTGGAGTCCATAACCAGGGTACCCGGGTACCCTAGTGAAGTTTTTTCGTTTATATTCAAATAAAATAATATATATATGCACAGATTATTAGAAACGCTTAGTTTTTACATCTCAACTGTACAAAGTTCATGTTTGTAAGAAAAAATTGGTTTCTATGGGCATTTTCTACCTAAAAGGCACATAAAAGTGAACAGAAACTGGTTTTATGTTTCTCTTTGTGTTTTTAGGTAGCAAATGTTGTGTTTGTATTGTTTAAGTTTTTAGGTAGCAAATGTTCAGCTACGGTCGAAAAAGAATACATTTCAATGATTTCGTCAGTATAAGTTGAACCGTTGAACAGTGAAGTTGAAGAAAAATAAACCGCAAAATAGAATATTTAACTGAAAGACAATATAAGCGTTTGAGTGAAGAAGCCAGAACCAGATATATTGAGTCTATACTTGATAATATGACTGTGGATGACGACGCTTTAGAGCCAATTGAGGAAGAAGGAGAGGTATTTACGGGAGAAGTGCAAGACTCAGAAAGTGAAGACAATGACAACGAAATTCCAGCCGCTATTGACACGCCAATGCAAATTGAGCAAGATGTATTTGAAGATGAAAGTGACAGCGAAACTGATATGGTTGAAGAAAATGCACTTACATCAAGCACAACAGAAAGTATGATTGCACGTGATGGTACCCAATGGCAACCAACACCACCTGTTCAACATCGTAAGAACTCGCAGTGGTCCATTACGAATGACGGAAAGTATGACTGGTATGCAATGCTTCAAGAGTTATTTTACAATAGAAATGGTCGATATAATCGTGCGTCAAACCAACAAAAAAGCCAATTCAACTTATGATGCCTACAATGCAGCAAACCCAACAAAGCGTCAATTGAAGTGGAAGGATACGACAGTGGCAGAAATATACGCATTCATTGGAATGCTGATAATGGCAGGCGCATATCATTCCAATGATGAAAATGCAAGGGACTTATGGACGCAATTGTCTCATCCTCTATTCCGTGCAACAATGGGATTAAACCGCTTCTGGGATCTTATTCGTTTTATACGTTTTGATGACGCGAGAACAAGAAACGAGAGGCAGCGCACAGACAAAGCTGCTCCAATACGAGATATTTGGATAATGTTAAACGCCAATCTCGCAAAATATTATGTGCCTACAGAAAATTTAACAATCGACGAACAATTGTATCCGTACCGCGGCAGAACAAAATTTACCCAGTATATTCCATCGAAGCCTGCGAAATACGGGATCAAGGTATGGTGGATATGCGATGCTAAAAATTCATATCCTCTTCATGGCCAAATATATACTGGCAAACAAGACAGTGGTCGCGAAATCGGTGTAGGCGAAAGAGTAGTCAGAGATTTGGTTGGGCCATACCACAATAGCGGACGTAATATCACCATGGATAATTTTTTTACGACGCTGCCACTGGCAAAGCAGCTGATATCCGTCAAACTTAGCATTGTTGGAATACTGCGGCGAAACAAAGCCTATATACTAACAGAAATGAAAGACGATAAGAGTTGGAACGTTGGGATAAGCAAATTTGGTTTCCACGAGAAGGTGACTATGGTTTCATACAAAGAGAGGAAAACAAATTCCGTAATATTGTTGTCGACTGTGCATGATGATGCAACTGTAGAAGAAAACGGCAACCCACAAATCATCAATTTTTATAAAAAAACGAAAGGTGGCGTGGATGTTATGGACCAGACGCTTCGGGAGTATACCACACAGAGACACACAAAAAGGTGTCCTTTGTCGTTTTTCTACAATATGCTCGATGTTAGTGCTTTCGCGGCATACACTATATTTTATGTTAATAACAGAACTGTTCCATATCAAACAACACGGAGAAAACGCTTTTTGCGTAAACTTGCTGGAGATTTGTGTGCGCCAATAATAGAAGAAAGAGTAGCCAATCGCCAAGTAACGCGCCACTTTTCCACCAAAACAGCAATTGAGAGCTTTTTAGGAAGACCAGTGGAGACAGTAACCTATACCGAGCAACCATCTACTTCTACGGCCGCTTCTACTGATGGCAGGAAGCCAATAACAGGATGCTGCTATTTGTGCGCTTCTTTGCCAGACAACAGGAGAAGAAAGACGGAAAAAGTCTGCAACGTTTGCAAGAAACCAGTTTGCGACCAACATACTCAAACAATATCAAAATGTTTTCCATGTTTCAACAATGACTCAACATAAGACATCAAATATTAGAAATAAGTTAAAATGAATAAAATATAAATAATTTAACTAAAAAACAATTACAGTTCATTTTTACACATCAATAAACATTTTGAAACAAAATAAAAATAAAACAAACGTTTTTTCGTTGAAATATAAGGTAATTTGCACTAAGGTACCCCGGTACCCTGGTCATGGACCTCTGTATGCGAAAACATTAAACCCATTTTTTAGCTAATATATTTAACCAAATTTGATAAACTTTTTTCTAGTCTCTAAGTTTAGCCGAAATCTCTGATGATCCGGAGTTTCATGTTGATATCTTCAATAATAAAGGAACAGCAGCACTTTAAAGTTCAAAAAAGTACCCGGTTATGGACCGTAGGGTTAACAGCTTTTGAATTCAATAATATTGCGTGGGTGTGGAAACCCAATGATTTTTTCTTTTTTTGTCTTTTGGTAGCTGCACCCTTTTTTCGTCACAATACGGCAACAAAGTCATTTTAGGTCATACAACATATAGTATTTGAACTTACTTACCCTCATATAGTCGTTTCACTTTTTGAAGTATATTTTCAGTGCCCAGGCTAAGAAGGTTTCTGCAGCTCTTTAAACCGTTAATCTTGTCTCTCAACTCAGCTGTCGCATTAAAAAATGCGTTTTCTCTGCTGGATTTTTTTTTTTTTTTTTTTTGTGAGCAACTCACATTTGTTGTTTGAAAATAAATTTCAATCTCTTTGTTTAAATATTTAGGGATTTTGGGATGGGGAAAAGAAAGAAGGGGAGAGGGTAGGGGGGGAGGGGGGAATTTTGATTGGCTTTAAAAAAATGTTCGTTTCTTTGGGCGGATTTTTCGTGTGTAAAATAATTCTTACATATTTTATGAACTTTTCACTGAACTAACCGACTTAATTTTTAAAAGCCAGGATATAAGAGTAGGGAAATGTTGCTTGTAGTTATATTTGGAATATTGGGGTGGGTATACATTTTAAAAGGATTTGTTTTTTCTTTATATTTATTTTTGCTTTTTTATTTGATAGTAAAACTTTTTTCTTAAGGCATAATTTTAGGAAAGACGCGAATTTGTGTTTACATTTGTTTTAACTTCGATCTTAGAATAATTCTTCAAATTATGTTTGTTTGCTGGTTTATTTTTTTTTTTTTTTTTTTGTTTTGATTTTTGCAAAAAAGTTTTGTCACAAAGTTTACACATATTTTGTGTATGATATCAATGTTGAGGGTTCAGGTTCATTCATTTATGTTGATTTTTATGAATAATCTTTTGTTATGAACTCTAAATGCTAAAATAGTTTTTGTTGCTGTGTCAAAATAACTTCTTGTTGTTGTTGTTGTTGTTGTTGTTTTCACATTTTTTGAAATAACAACCTTGAAAAATTTTCTTCTTTTCTTGCTTTTTTTTTTTCTTTTGTTTTCTTCTAAGTAAATGCATATGTTGTTTTGTTGTATTTTAATAAACTATTTAGAATTTATGTTGTTCTTGTTATTTGTGTATATTAACATTTACCTAAAATAAGCTTGTTTTTTTTTTCTTTGTATTGTGCTTGCGCATGGACACAACTTTTTGGCGCAAAACATTTTTTTTTGTTTTTGTTGTGGTTTATACAACAAGAATAGTGTTAAAATCATGTTTATTACAACTTTTCCATTCAATTTCACATTTCATGAAGTTTAAAAATTTGTATTTGCAAAACTTTTTTTATGTTTTGCTTGAATCGTTGATTTCTTTTTTACTTTTTTTTTGTTTGTTGTTAAATAACTTCAGCAGTTTGTATTTGAAAAAAAAAAAAACAAATATTAGTGGGAGCAATACTTTCATTACTGAGTAAAAGAAAAATTTAAATTTTTAATTTTTTTTTTTTTTTATTATTTAAACTTATTCCATTATGTATGTTAATTTGTTTATACTTAAGAGAATTTGTTTTTGGTTGTGTTTGCATCAATGTTTCAAACTTTATAAATATGCATGTGTGTTTTGTTATATAAAAAAATACAAACATGCAAAAGCAGCTTTCAGCCGACTTATAAAAGCTTAGGCTTTTTTTCTTGCACTTTTATTTTAAGCAATAAACACATTTTTCTTTCACTTTGTATGTGCTTTTAAAAACAGAGCTTTAGTACAGAAAACAGGTTAGCTGAGCTTTTGGCAAAGCTTAAGTCTTAAATTCGTTCCAAAAATGCTGCCCGTATGTTTTTTTTTTTTTTTTTTTTTTTGTAGGGCAGCGTTTTGCCTAGAATCCAAATAGACAAAAAAACATCAAAAATCGTGATATAAATTTTCGAAAACTGTCCAAACATTGTGACAGGTTTTGTCATGTTCGGAATACTTTTTTTGCTGTTAAAAGCTTTGAAATTCGTTGACTGTCTTTGGTTTGTGCTTATTTGATATTGTTACTCTCAAAAGCTTTTGAATGAAAAAAATAACAGTTTGTACTGCTAGCTGGACAGTGAGTTTTAAATTATTAACTTCAACTTTTAAGCTTAACAAAAGCTCTGCTAAGCCACTTTTAAAATTGGAATTTCATCTCTCTCTCTCTCTCTCTTGCTTATGATATTTTTTTTCAAAGTTAATTTTTATAAATCTTCTCCATAGAGTTACACATATTTATTATTGTTAATTTTATTTTTTGTTTTGCTTTATAGTTTCTTAAATATACAAAAATCACAGAGAATATATAATATTGTAATATATATTATTTATCAATTCTGAGTTTTTGTTTTAACTTCATTTTTGCTAGATATTCATTAAAATTTGCTTTTAATTTGTTTTTGTTTTTTATTTACTATTATTTTTGACAACTTATAAAGTTTGAAAATATAGTTTTATTTTATTTTATTTAAAATAATATAATTTTGGCTTATATTAGTTTTATATTTTTGTTCATTTTTGTCATCTTAAAATTATGATTTTTCTTTTTTATTTATTTTTTCTTAAATTTTACAAAAATTCATCATTTACATTGATTTTGTTTTCCTCTTTTTTAACACTTTTGGTATTCTGTCTCAGTGTTAATTCCTCTTTGGAAATGTATGTCCCTCTATTTCTTACCTCTCTTTCACTTTCACACTCGGTTTTATGAGCATTTTTCAACCGCTCGTTTTTTTTTTTTTTTTGTATGCTTCTAATTTTTGTTTGAATTTGCTGTAGTTAGTTACCTCAATTTTGGTTCCCTAATAAAATTTCTCTCTAGTATTCATATTATTTTCTCAAATTTTTTTAATATTATTTTGTTTTCTATATTATATTTTCATTTAAAAAAGTTTAACTATGACATTTTTGAAATATTTTAGATTTTCTTCTACAACAATTTTAATAGTAAGGAGAAAGAAGAGTTTTTCAGTTCATCTCTAGAACTTTGACAAATATTTTATTTTTATTTTTATTTCTTTTTTTTATTATTCACGTTAGATTCAAGTTTTTAAGTTTTGCTTAAAACTTCACAAAAAGCTTTCTAGAAAGTTTTTCCCATGTGTTTTTTTCCATAATTTTTTAAGTCATATTTATCAATGAGCTTAATTTTTTATTTGATTTTTAAAAATTTTAGCTTTATTTTAGGCAAAGCTTTTTAAGCTTTTAAAAGCTTAATCGTTAGTTGTCATAGCTAGGTAAGTAATGGTTTTTTGCCAAATTTGGGCCAAACTTCATGTTTGGGTTGAGAAGCTTTCAAAGCTTTTTATGAAAATAAAAAAAAATTAATAAGAAAACCATTATATGCAGCTTGGAACATAATAATAACTTATTTTATGCCATATAAGAATCTTTAAAGCTTTTAGTTTATTCAATATAAGACAGGAGTGAGTAAAAAGCCGCCCATAGGCGGATAGCTTTCACATGCATACGACAGCTTTCATTCAAAAAAGCTTTTTAACTTATTACACTGAATAAAATAATACGATCAGTCGCTGTGTAAGCTTCATGCTGTGAAGTTGCGGCCACTCGCTTCTATATTGCCTTCTTGAACACGACAACATATCATTAGTGCGTTTGTTCGTTCATTCGATACGATCAGTTGTTGTACGAACTTCATGCTGTTAAGTTGAGGCCGCTCGATTCTGGGCGTGGTCTAAGGTTGCGAACATGGTAAACGCTTATTCTCAGCAATATGCTTTCACTATGGTCGCAACCTTATAGAACACGGCAAGCTATCATTTTTGCGTTATGCTGTTATTCCGAACGTACGAATGAACAAACTCGTGCTTTTCGTTCAGTGCATACTCTTTAAACAAAAGCTTTGCAATACAAGCACATAATGTGAATGTATAATTTTGCGCACCCCTAATATAAACACTATTTCAAAAAAAAAAAAAAAAAAAACAAAATTTTCAAATTAATTAAAAAAGCTTTTGCTTGCTTCATTTCAATCATTTTATTAAAAACCATTTGAAAGCTTCTTTCGTATCTTGTTCTCTCTCTCAACAACATTAACTTTTTAAAATCACTATAACTTTTAAATTTTTTTTTTTTCTTAACTAGTCTTTGTTTTTTGCACACATTTTCAAAATATCATGCATTTTTCCAAAAGCGTTGCTACTCTACTTTCTTCCCACCAAAGCTTTTTTTTCTAATGAAACCATTACAAAAGCTCATCCATAAGCTCTTGCATCAACAATTATTGTATTTTTGCCAAATTTCGCTGTGACCTCAAGTCACTCAAAAAAAAAAAAAAATAAAATAAACAATTTTAATCAGCTATGTTTTTTTTTTTGTTAATTTAATCAAATAAAAAATGAAAGCATTGCAGTAATGAACAAAAAATAAATCGCTGAGTCACTCATTAATTATGTATATTTATGTTGTTGCTGTTGTTATCTTTGTTATAGCGTCTTGGCTCAGCGCCAGTAGAAAGAGCCAAACAAACCTGCTGCCAAGAAAAAAAATACTGATAATTCAAATATATTTTCTTGTTTATTATAGAATTTTTTTGGCCATATTTTGAAAATTTATTTGCTAAAAATGTGCTGTAATAAAGTAAAAAGCTTTATGCCAGTCGTCTTAATGTCTGGTTACTGCATGAAAAAAAAAACAAAATCTTCAATCGCATTTCTTCAAAGCTACTTTATTTAGTAGCTTTCATTATTTTTCCTATTTATCACGAAAGCTGCACATCTGCTCAGTGAAAACTGTCTTCAAGCTAATTTTAACTTTTACAATTTTTTTCAAAAGCTATTTGCTTTTTTAGCACAAAATTTGCAGTTTGATTCTGCTCTTAATTATGAACAATAATTAAGCTTTTTCTAAGATCTAAAATAATGGTGAGCATTCTAACACTCAATACACAAAGAGCTTTTTATGCTGAAATAAGAAACGCATGGTAGCATGGAGAAAACTCTTTGCTCGCGAGCGGCAGAATATCCGTCAATGCTCAAAAATAGTGATAGCCACAGCAATAGCATTTGTCTACTCTTTCGTGTTGACTATGACTCAAGTCAAACGATGATCATTTGATTGGCATTAATTGAACTACTTCTACTATCTCTCACATTATGATTGCTAGTTGTTCAGACGGCATGATGTAATCGCCGATCAACGTTTTGAATGCTGGTGGCACAGATTCCGTACAGAGTTCGCTCTACAATGTGCTCATTCGCTCTCACTCTCACTGTTTTTTGGACAGTTTTCCATTGAAAACAACAACAATAAAACCATTTAAACGCCATTCAAACGATCACCGTGTGACCTCTGCATATGCAAACTCAAAAATGCCCGTGTGCTTACGATACGGCAGACACTGCTTTAAAAAAATGTTGTACATTTTTTTTAAAATAGTTGTTTTATTTTATGCTTTCTTAACTGACGAAAAAATTTCCAATTATTTGAAAACTCATGAAATTTTTAATATTAAAGCTTTTAAAGCACGAATACATTTTGATACATAGTGAGCATTCTGTTTTGTGTGTCTTAACTTTAACCAAGTTCAATGGATGGGCTCGATTGGTTACATATTTAAAAAATGTAAGATATTGCATTTAAATTATTTTGGTTTTGACTACAAATCCAGTTCAGAAACTTTTTTATTGTATTAATATTCTCTATGAAAATATTTAGTACATAAACAAAATTAATCGAATTATTTATTTATTTTTGGGAACTCGACTGCTGTTAAATAATTTCTTTTCATTATTAAATATTTATGTCTTGATATTCTGTATTTTGCAGCTTCCTATGCCGTGGTTATGCTAGACAAACATGTTTTGTGTGCTTTTTTGTAGTTAGTGTCTTAGAGTACGAGAGAAAAGCTTATTTCTCATTTTATTGGTAAAAGCACTAACAACAAAAAAGCTTTCCAAGCATGTATACCTAGCATAACCACGGCATTGCAAACATCCTCCCTTACAGCTTTATATGTGCTTTTAATTCTTTGTTACTTCTTATCACACTCAAAACTGTGCCCAACTTACATACCGAAATATTTTTTCTTTTCATAATTCTCTCCCCCAAGCTTTTGAAATTATCTACATTCAAGCAACTTGAGCACAGAACTCATTACATTTGAATCAAAGTTCAAAAAAAGTGCTACTTTTTGGCTTAATTCAGAAATTTTTTTTTTCAATATAAGTGTATTGAATATAAGTTGTTTTTTATTACAATAGAAATTTAATCGGGCTGTGATTGTTGCACTTTTTTTCTAGCGTATTTCCATAAAGTCCTTATTTATATCGAAAACCTTTAACTCATTTATTTATATTTGTTCACCTTTTTTTCAGTTTTGTCAAATTTCTAATTATTAACAAAGCTTTTAAAATTTTGTATATTACGTTTGCTTGAGCACAAATTTCGTTATAGTTTGATTTATATTTAAGCTCTGCAAAGAACCATCCAAGCACACTAGTTATGTGTTCTTATTTTTTCTTATATCAACCTGTATCGGTTTCGCTCTCTAAGCATTGAGTATGCGTGGAATATTTCTCTTTTAGATAACGCTGGAATAGGTATGAGAGAGTGAAATTATCAAGCATCAAGAAAACTAATTTGAGAACATACGCAACAAACTGATATAACGGTAATATTGTTATCTCTACTTGGAACATCTGGATATGTGACGTCAAAAGCATAAAGAATAAAGATCGAATTATTTCAATAAAACAATAAAAGAAACACTTTTTATACATAAGTGCAATGCATTCAAGTCTTAGATTTATTTTATAAAAACTAAGTAAACATAACAAAAGAAATGCCTTGTCGATAACTTAATGGAATTAAAAATTAATTAATTAAAAATTTTACAAATGTGGCACAAGTACCTAATATAAAGCCATTACACCATTACTTTTTTTAGTAGAATAGATAAAGTAAAAGCACGTGATTAACACAGAGTTAAAACAGTTACTCTGCTTAGTGAAACCGATAAAGAGAAAAAAGCTTACACTACAATGAGAGCCAGAGAAAGATGATGATACGCTCTCTGCTCAATCAAAAAAATGTAAGCATAGTTAAGTTCTACTCGTTGTTGTATTTGTAGCAATAACATCAGGGTTTTACTTGTTTTATCTGTTTGTACAAGTAAAATGGATGGGGCTCTGCAGACCTATAATTTATATCTGAAATAGTTTTTTTTTCGTAAGCATCTTCAACACTCAAAATAAAAAAAGTTGACAACAACTTTTGGTGGCCGTATATTGATAAAAATTTATCAAATCAACCTAGGTGATTTGTCAATATGAACAATTTTTATCAAACTAACAAAATCTTAGGTTGATTTGATAAAATTTAATTAATATACGGCCAACAAAAGTTTTTATCAATTTTTTTTATTTTGAGCGAAGGCTCAGCTAAATGCCTCATTAGGCTAATAAACTCAATTTTTCAAAATTGAATTTTATTAAATATACTCTAGTTGTGCTTTTATTGCTCTCGATCTTTTTTTTCTCTATCATATTTCATTTTAATCTACAGTGCCGGACAATAAAATAGAATCAGCTTGAGTAGAAAAAAAAATTCAATTATTTGTTATTATAAAACATGTTAAAAATGCTTGCTGGGCTTCGTTCAAACACAACTGTTTTTTTTTGGTTAATCTCGCAATTGTAAGAACACATACAAGGTTCATTAATATAGGTTAAGTCACTTGAGAGAAAAGCACTCTTTTTCCGCCTTTGCTTGAACTGTCAAAGTAGCTGTTAGCTAAAAATTGTACAGATTCAGTTTTTTTTTTTTCTTAATTTCCTTTTATCCATTCTGACAGTTCTACCGAGCTTCTCTCAAGTGACTTAACGTATATTAATGAACCTTGAACACATATAAATAGATTTGTCCAGTACTTTTGTAGCAGAAAATTTGCAAGTTGCAAAATTTGAGAGAGTATAAGAGAAAAATGCTCTCTTTACGAGAAAAATTGCAAAATGTATAAAAAGTTCATTACTTTTGTAAAAATTTTGCACAAATGTGGGATCAAAAGATTAAATTTTTAAATGGCTGGCACTGTAATTTGACATTAGCTGTCAAAACATAACATCTTGCGAATTGTTGCGGTTTTCTGCTAAGCCACATTTGTGTAGCAGATAATAGCAACATTTGAAAAGGGACTGAATTTCTCATTTTCGCTCTCTTTTGCGAATTTTTTTGGGTACGGAAACAGGAAATCGCAGAAAATCAATCAACCCTATCATGAATAATTTTTCACGCGGAATCGGAAAAGTTAGTTTTCGTTTTAAAGATAGCAGATAAAGGCATTACATTTTTTGTTTTTACACTCATGAATATTGACTGGTAACGAACAAATGTGCATTACATTTTTCCAAAAAGTACTGGAGCTTTATCTGTAAATTATTCTTTTATTATTTTAATTATTATTTTATATAAATTATTCATGCTAGGACTGAATAGCAGGAATTCCTGCGAATGTTTAAGTACGGCATCAGACTTTACTTGACTTGATTGAAAATCTGTTAGCGGGATACAGTTTTTGAGTCAAGTGTGAAATTTTTGTTGCAAAACGAAGATTTGTATCTTAATTTACTTAAAAGGCAAAAAAAAAAATCTATTCAAAAGCTTGTCAAAAGAATGATTAAAAAGAGCAGAGCATGGCATTGCACTGATCTGGAACGACTCTTCAGCCAGAAACTAAGCCAAGAGTGTCGGAGTCAATGTAAGATTGCCAAAAGCTTAGGAAGATCTCAAAAAATTGTACATATTTAATGCAATATTGCCACCAAACCTAAGCTCAAAAGAGGAAAGCCATAAAAAAAACAATGGCACAGCTGGACGACTACATCAAATATTGTTCAGTCGCGACCCATTCAAGTCTGTAGAAGCAATCCGCAGGTGAGAGAGATAAGCTTTGAAATTTCGACTTTGGAGAAAGAACTGTTCGGTAAATTTGCACGAAAGGTGCCTATGCTGACCTTCAGGCATAGAAAAATCACATTGCTTTTGCAAAATCGTACAACGAAAGGATTGATACAGAAAATGTCAAATAATGGCGGAAATTGCTTTGGTCCAATGAAACAAAAATAAATTCAATTGGAAGTGATGGTGAAAATTATGTGTTCAAAGACTGAAGAATGAAGAATATAATTTTAAGTATACCACAAAGACGTTCAAGCATGATGTAGGAATGCATTGCTTTTTCTGTTATGTAAAAATTTGTATATCTTGAAATACTCAGGGACCGTATGCAGCCATTTGTAGAGCGAAAAATGCCGCTTAAGTGGAAATTTCAACACGATAACGACACCAAACACACCGTTGGTGTTGTCAAAATTTTGTTAAACCAAAATAATATCTTTGTAATGACATGGCCAGCACAGTCACTGGACTTAAATCCAATTAAAAACTAATAAAAGATTGTAAAAAATTATACAGAAACTGTCAAATTAAAAAAATAAGACGGATCTTTGGAAAGAAATCCAGAAGGATAGGTATGACATAGCTCAGAGCACTTGGCATACATTAGTAGAGACCATGTCGCGAAGTTAAGAAGAAGCTGTCTTGAAAAGTAGAGGCTGTTCTATAAAAAAATAAAATTATATTTTATTTTTAAGGAACATTTTATCTCATCTTTTTTTTTTTTTTTTTGAGGATCGAATTTTTTTTATATATAAATCATCACTTCATAAACGTCTCAAAAATGTGTAAAAAATGTTTATCCAAATTCCTCCTCTAACTATAATTGTGCTTTTTTTTATTAAATTGAACAGATAGCTTTATTATTCTGGCGCCCCTTTCTTAGCTCTTTCAAATAGCTAAGTATTGTATTTATTATATTATTGATGTACTATATTATTAAATTTGTATACGAATGAACAATGCCAAAGGTCGCAGTACTGAATGATGGCTATAAAAAGAAAATCGGACCGGCAAAAAGAAAAAACTCAGATGCAAGCAGAATATGAGCAATCAGAAGGCTTACTGTATACACCCGGCCTTCTCGCAGGCGACTGTTAAGTTAAAAAAATCTTTTAATTTTTATCAAAAAAAAATCGTTTTTTTCTAAAACCAAGTTCTTATTCTTTGTACTTCAAATTTCTGCAAAAATACTTGACCGGTTTTTACGAAAAAAAAAACGAAAAAAAAAAAAAAAAAAAAAGATTTTTTTTTTCTTTCAAATAAGTCAAACTCGAGATGATATCCTGCACAACGTCTTTTCTGTCTTTTTTACTGCTTCGCTTACGCACATGTGACGCGGAAGTGACATCACGAACAAAAACAAAACAGTTTGTTTGTTAATATTTATACTTATGTAAAATGATAAAAACAATATTCACTATATTCACAAAAAAAAAAAAAAAACGAAATGGCCCTTGAAAGGACTTTGACCAAGCTTCTTATGATCAATTGTGTTGTGAAATGTTTGAACACAAATGATCGAGAACTGGACCTAAATGTTTTATGCAGACTCCGAACGGCTTATGTTCTCAAGTAACTTTTCATGGCAGTTTTTACTCTCCATTTGAGGTTTGCCATTGTCTGCCAGAGAGGTGACGGCCGAACAGAAAAATTAATGCAATTGAAAAAAACTTTTTGTGTCAGGTGGGATTCGAACCAATATTCTCTGGCGTATGGGCCACACACTCTACCCACTGCGCCACTCGTCACAATCCTTACTGAAAAAAACTCCTTAAATTTCGACAAAGTTAGGTAGAATGTCCCTTAAGAACTCATAATTTTCTTTGTTTTGATTCTTTTTTATTGTACCCACTTATTATGAAGTATTTTTAAATTTTTAGTTTTCATTTTTCATTTATAACACTATATTGTAAAAAAACCTTTTTTGACAATATTGTCAAAAAGCAAAATATTGAAGTAGTTTAGACTCGTATATTATTACATTAGTAAGTAATTCAACTTTATTGTCCGCCACTGTAAGTATTTTTCGAAAAAAGCTTTGGCTCATTTATGAATAATTTTGCACCCAACTGCTGCAACATAATATTATGAAAAAAAAAAAAAACTTTGTGCGTCTTCAAAACTTACTTCCAAATTTTGTATATATAACAGCTGCTTGAGCCAAGAATTCTCAATTATCGATTTTGTACATATTACTGCAGCAGCTCTAGCTTCAATGCCTATTACAAACTATAAACGCTGGCATTTTTTGAATTAAAAGCTTTTTGTGCCTTTTTTTTAAAAAAAAAACTTTACCTTCTTTGTCCATGCAAACTTCATGCCGAGCTTTTTTTTTAATATTCCGTCAGCTTTAGCATTAAATTGTTTCGCTTTCGTTTTTCATACGCATTATTTTTATGGCATTACCAGACTGCTCCAAAAACTTTGTTGAAATAACGAAACAAGCACAACCCAAAACAGCATAAATCAAGCAAGAATCGAAAAAATAAAAAATAGAAACTATAAATAAAAACACAAATTATTTTGTTGTTGCCGATTGCGCAATAAAATTTTCGTCAAAATTTTGAGTCCAAAACATCACGCAACCATTTATTTTTTTTTTGTTTTTTCATCATCATCATCATCATCATCACCATCATCATGATTTTCAGAAAACAAAAATTTAGTTATACAAAATATTTCCATTAATTCTTTTATTTTTTTTTTTTTTGTTTTTCTACTTTTAAAAGTTTTCGAAATATGTTGAACATTGCAAAATTGTTGTTTTACTCTTTGTTTTTGTTTTTGATTTTGCTTTTGTTTGTGTGGTTTATAACAAAAAATTTTGTTGTCTGAAATCTAGAAATGTTTTTCAATTTTTTTTGGTTTTACTGCATTAAAAAATAAATACAATAAATTTTTATTTGTTTTTGTTTTCCGTTTTGTCATTGAATATAAATTTCATTTGATTTTTAACATACATTTTGTTGTATTTTCGATTTTTTTATGTTACTTTTTTTTAATGTTTTTTAATACATGCACTTTATTTTTTGATATGGAATTGAAAGAAAAACATATTTGTTGCTATTGTTTTTTTTTTTTGTTTTTAATTTCATTTACAGGTTTTTGTTTCTAACAAATTAACAGAAAAAAAAATACAATATTTGAAGAAACTGTTCAAGAAAATTCACAATTATTGTGAATGCTTTTTATTTTTTGTTTATGTTTACATTTATGTTTGATAAATTGTGGTTGTTGGTTTTTGTTTTTATTTCATACAAAAATTATCACACGAAATTGCAAGTTTTCAATACACTTAAAATAATAAATATATGTATGTATGTATGTATATATATAAGATAAAGATATAAAAGAAACAGCATTGTTGGAGTTGGGTGACAGTAGGAGAGAAAGAGAGAGTGAGAATCAGGAAAGAAGAGTTATTTTAAAACTTAGCAGCTTATTTAATGAGTATAGGTTTGCTTCTTTGCAAGTATTTCCTTCTGGTATACTGCTTGTGCCATGGTTATGCTAGGCAAACATGTTTGGTTAGCTTTTTTGTTATAAGTGTTTTACGCATAAAATGCGTAATTTACGCATAAAAAGCTCAGCAAGCATATTTGCCTAGCATAAACACGGCATAAGTGTTGAAGTTTAAAGAGCAACGCCTTAATAAATGTTTTAAACAACTTTTTAGAATACGTTATGGCGGGTTCAAAATTTATATGCATATTTTGATAATTTTGTACGTAGAGGTAAAAAGTTTTCAAAGCACTAAAATTGAATATGTATTATAAAGTAAATATGTATGTCGGTGAAAATAATTTTTCATTTCTTTGACTATTTTTTTTTGTTTTTTGTACGCAGTTAAGCAAAGTATCACAATTTCTATCGAACACTACGGAATGGAATGCACAAAATTATGCTGCTATATAACCGTTAGCGGATCAAACTTTAAGAAATAAGGCATAAATCTTCGGTAAGAACTTCTTTTCGTTTAGAAAATTGACTTAATTATGTCTAACATGTTGCGAGAAGCAACTAAAATAACTGCCTGATTGTTTATTAAGGTTATCTACGATGTTGCAATGAAACCTTGATTTGTTAAATAAAAAAATAAACACTAAATTTTGTCAACATAGCTAGCAACAAAAGCTTACATTTTTTTTTTTTTCATTTTAACAAATCAAAGAAAAAACCCAGAAAGAAAAAAAAAACACACAGGCAAAGAAGAACTTAAGAGGAGAGGTATTAAACAGAAAACTAAAAGTTTGGAGGTGTGTGAGTGAGAGCAGAGTTAAAAGCAGATAAAGAAATTACCTTGTTGCTTTTTGGCAATTTTTGTTGTTGTTGTTGCTGTTGTATTTGCTACTATTGGTTTTCTTTTTATTATTTTGTTTTTACCAGCTATCTATGACATGAGAGAAAAAAAAAATAAAACAGCAACAACAACGAAATATGGTTGTTTTTTACTAAATTATTGTAATTTGCAAGTGTTGTATTTGGAAGTTTTTGTTTTCATTTTAGTTATTTTTTGTTATAATTAAATATATGTTTTAGCTTTCGTTTTTTACTTATTTTTCTTTTTCTTATGCAAACATGTACATTCATACATAAATCAAATAGTTACTTCATATTTATTTTATAATCACACCCTGTATATAAACATAAATATATGCATGCATGTTTATATGTGCGCACACAAACATAAATGCATATATATATATGCATATATATACGTATATATATACGTATATATATATATATACGTAGGCTCTAGCATGCTTAATTTATTGGTTTCGAATCATCATCACGTACCAAATTTGAGTTAGTTAAAGCTTTTCTCATATACTTTTTTTTATTCAAAGTGAATTTGGTATTATAAATTAAAAAAAAAAAAATTTTATCAAACAAAAATAGTCTCTCTTTAACTGCTGTTTAATTGCTATATAAAAAAAAATTAATTTAGTTTTTATATATTATTTTATTGCATGTTTAATTTGTCACTTAGTTGATTTAGCTTTAAAAGTATGTTTTAAGATTTAAAAACTTTTAAAATACTTGCTGCATATTTAATTTAATAAAAGATTTTTGGCAATTACAAAAAACAAGCACAGAAAAAAAAGACGGGCTTTTTCAGTTTTATTTTATTTTTTTTTTTTTTTTTAACTATGCGACTACAAAAGAAAGATTTTTTTTTTGTTTCTTGCGTGCTGCGGCTGAAGAGCTTGGCTTACAGCAACAACAACAGCACAGTTTGTACTAAACTTTTTTAAGCATAAATGGGGAGGGAGAGGGGGTCGAAAAGTAAATTAAAAATTGCCAAATTGTTTTTTTTTGCAAAATGAAAATATTGTCTATGCAAAATTTTCGCTTTTAGCTCAAAACAATAGAGCTTATATTGTCTACACAATTAGAGGTTAAGATGAGAACAAAAAAATTAGCACAAAACTAAAAGTGGCGTCTTTTTTAAGTGCTTGCTTTAAGGTATATAAAAAGAAAAAAAAAATAAAACATTGCGTTATCGTTTAATTTGTTTTGAACTGAATTTTTAAAACTATTATATAAAATATTATTACAATTTTATATATAATAACTATATCTTCAATCTACAACAAAAATGCAAAATTCTTAAACTTCTCTCTCGCTTTGTGTGTTGGGAGAAAGTTAAAAGCTTTATATTAGGTTTTGTACAACTCTTTTTTTTTTTTTTTTTGTTTATGTGTATTTTATAGAAAAAGCGCGGCTCTTTCCTTTTCTTTATTATTTTTATTTTTATTTACTGCTCATAGATTTAACAATTGCAAAATATATATCACGATTTTAATTAATTATTTTCATTCTTTCACATTCATTGTTTTTGTTTTTGTTATTCTTGATGGCACTCAATCAGCTTTTGTGAGCGCAAAAGTAAAACTTTAAAATTTACATAAAAGAAAAATTAAAATAACTAAAAACTACTATAATTAAATAAAAAAATAAAAAATAGTATTTGAATTTTTATAATTTAGAAAATTGATTAGCAGACATAAAAACAAGTTTTTCTTTTTTGTTTTTGATAGCTTTGAAGAGCTTGCTAGTTAAGATAAGTTTAGCTAATTTTTGGCTTACTTGCAGGAAGAAAATTAAGGCTGTCTTTCAATTTGGAGCTGATCGTTTTTTTAATAGAGCTTTTTAAGTTTTTGAGTAGTTGTTAAATTCTGCATTATTCAGAAATATTAGAAATTATAAAAAAAAATATGCAAAAAAGTACGATTTCAAGTCAGGATGCTTGCCTGTGCTCAACCTGTCATACTTTTCAGTTAAAAAAAAAAGTGAAACACTTACATCTTGCTCAAAAAACCTAGGCAATATTTTTTAAATAATTTCTTAAAAGTCACGCTCTATGACAAAACTTCAAAATATATAACAAAATTTTGTTCACTTGCAAGTATAGAAAAACAAAAATGCACACAAAATAACTCTTATGAAAAAAAGATCGCTCCCCAATTGATAGCAACACCCTTCATGTTTTTTTTTTGTTTCAGATAAAACTGAACAACAGCTTGCAGCTTTCTAAGACACACGCATTATTTGTTAGCAACAACAATTAAAGTATTTTTTTTTTTTTTTTTTGTCAACACTGAGTTTGTGTGTGTTTGTTTGTTTGCTTTATGCATTTTAATTTAATATAAATTAAAACTTTACACAGCATACTTAAAAAGTTAAAGTTTATTATTAAAGTAAAAGTTAAGTTTAAGTTAAGTCATCAATAAAAAAAAAACAAGGTACTGGGTTCAAGTGTTTTAGCTTTACTTGTTAACACAAAATTTAACTTAAATATATTTAATTTTTGCTTGGCTTATGAGATGATTTCAGCGCAAATCTATTACAATATTTAAATATTTGAAAATTTTACAGTTTTGTTGTGGGTTTTATACATTTACTTTATACAAATATACATATTTATATATACATATATATTATATCTCAGACACATCTCTAACATTTAACATCTATGTACATGTTAAATATATAAAGAAAATTTTAATTAATAATAAAAATACAAACATTTTACAGGTTAATTATACATAAACATATGCACACATATATACATACAATAGCTATATCTATATATATATATGCATATATTAAGTAAAATACTTTCATTCCTTTTTATTTTTCGCAAGCGTTTCACAAGAGTTTCAAGTTTCGTTATGCCGTATTTATGCTAGGCAAACATGTTTGGTGAGCTTTGTTGTTGTTAGTGTTTTACGCATAAAATGAGAAGAAGTAAGCTTTTCTCTCTTATGCATAAAGCACTAACAACAAAAAAGTTCACCCGAAATTGTTTGCCTAGCACAAGGTTCATTAATATAGGTTAAGTCACTTGAGAGAAAAGCACTCTTTTTCCGCCTTTGCTCGAACTGTCACAGTTGCTGTTGCACTAAAATTATAGATTCAGGTTTTTTTCTTGTTTTTCTTTCATCCATGCTGACAGTTCGACCGAGCTTCTCTCAAGTGAAGCGGCATTAGAATTTTTTTTACAATTTTCTTTTAGCTCTCTCTTGATGTTGTTGTTATTTTTGTTGTGTAAGCGTGCATTTTCATAATAAAATTTGTAGCTTTTTAGTTCACAAATAAAACAACGCTTAACAGGTTTTTAGTTTGTACAATAATTTCAACTAAATTTAAACAAAAATAAATTGCTTAGAATTTTACAATAGTTCAGAGAGAAAATCTAAACATTTCACAATATTGTATTTCTCTCTCTCTCTCTTTTCATTTCTCTTTCGTTCTTACACTTTTTTTTTACGCTTACGCTTTTAAATGCATTTCTCTTTAGTTTATATATATATAACAATTGTTTTTTTTCGCTGCTTTTATACAAAATTTTAAATAAATAATAATTATATATATATATATATATATATATATATATAAATGACTGCGAGCTGCATTCAGCTCATTTATTGCGAAATTAAAAAGAACTTCAGTTCGGTTTATGAGCAAATAAAAATGTGTAAAAAAAAATTATTAAAAGAGCGAAAAGATGACACTACAAATTAAAATAAATAGCTATATATAATTTATACATAAGCATAACCAGCGTGGTAATAAATAGTAGATATATAAGCAGCTGTATGTATATATACATATATGTATATTTTATTTGAAAGCTTGCTTTAACTATATGTGTATATACAGTGTTGGAAAAAAATTAATAACAAGGGCGAGAGAAAGCTTTCCAGTTATGGTAAAATTTTTAAATTTTTTAGTACTATAAAGCTAAAGCTCAAAATCTATTGCAACTTCTATTGAAGCGCTATTTTTGTATTTTGATAAAATTGATAATAAAAAAAAATAAAAAAAAACGTTCATATTTTTTCCCCCAACACTGTACATATATATACATATATATATATATATATGTGAACTAATATATCTACTATCTTTATCTATATATATATATAAAACAAAAAAAAAACATGTTTGTAATTTCTTTTTTGTTGTCTTAAAAGTTATAATAATAATAGTAGTAGTAGTAGTAGTAGTAGTAAAGGGTACAAAAATAAAATGTTGCTGCTACAAATGTTGCTGTTGTTGTTCTTATAATGTTGTTACTCTTTTTGTTGCCGTTGCTGTTGCTGCTGCCGCTTTCGTTGTTATTGTTTCACGCACGCTGCTTTACGTTGTTGTTGTATGAATTTTTGTTTTGGATTTTTGAATTTTATTGTTTAACAAAAATGTTTGGATTTTTTGGTGTTTGGTGGGCATTTCTTAATTGTTTGTTGTCTGCTTGGTTATTTTAGATATTCTTCTTGTTGTTGTTGTTGTTGTAGTATTTTGGAAATTTTTATTTAAGAAAATGATTTTTATTTGCTGTTTACTTTTTTACCTTTTATTTTATTAAGGTACAACAAATTATTTTTTTACTATGCATTAAAAAGTTTCGTTAAGTTTTTAATTATAATAAATTATTACATTAAATTGTTTTATTATTGTTATTGTGTATTTTATGTTTATTATAAAGTCTATTTAAATATCACGTTCAATTTTTCATCATTTTCTTTTTAAATTTAAATTTTCATTTTAGTTTCAAATATTTTCGTTCAGTTTTTGCTGTTGGGTTTTTTTTTTTTTTTATTTAACTGTTGTATTGCATTGAATTTGCATTTTTGCTTTTGTTTGTGTTTTTATTTTGGTTTATTAGTTATTTTTATCAACTGTTTTTTGTACAGTTAAACTATTGTTCTGGGTTTTGTTTGTTTATTTTTTTGTGTTTTATTTAATTAGGAGGTGTGATTTATATAGTTTGTTTGGTTTTGGTCGTTTTATTATACTGAGAGCGTCTTTTATTCCATAATTCATTGTTTTTGTTTTTTTGTTTTGTTTTCTTTTCTTGTTTTTTCTGTTATAAATTTTAAAGTTTCAATTTAATTTAATGCATCGAATGGAACGGCGTAAATTTTATTTGTTTTTGTTGTTGTTATCCTTTGTTTGCATGTTTTTATTTTTAAAAATTTTGCATTTCTTTGAAATTGTTCATCAGATATTTTTTTTTTTTTTAGTTGTAAATGATACTTGAGATCACAAGCATGTTGTTGTTGTATTTTGTTTTTTTTTATTAAATAATAGATTAAGTAGCTACTACTTTTGGAAAAAAAGTAAGTTTTTAAAATTTCTTGCTTTTTTAAATATGGTTTGAGTTTTTTTTTTTTAATTTTGAGTTAATAAATTTTAGTTTTTTTTCTAATATTTTTGCTTTTAGGGAGGGGCTTTGTTTTCTAAAATTATTTTGTTTTTTTTTTTTTATTCAATATTTTATTCAATATGCTGGTTGCAATAATTATTGTTGTTTTTGTTGTGGTATTTGTAGTATATTGCAGCCTGGCGGTTACGATTGCACATTGAGCAACAATTTCAAATTGTGCGTATCGAAGTCATCCAACAGATTGCGCTTCGATGACTTTACAACATGTCCACCAAAGGTGTGAGCATCATGGACGTAAGACTTTGCAGCGGGTACATGACTTTGACGCGCATTGATCACATCAGCCAGTCCCGGACCAGCACTGCTGGCTACAGACTTTTCCAGTTTGCTGATATTGCTGCTGCCGGTCCAATGCTCGGGCGGTTTGGGCAGCGCCGTTGGCGCAGGAGCATCAAAGCATTTGCTGCCAGCGAAATGCGTAAGATTGGTGGGTATGAGTGTGGTGGGTGAAGTTTTGCCAGCGCCACCGTTGAGTAAAACATTTGGTGAATTGTTTTTGGAACGATTCTTGCGTCCTGAGCCACCGCCACCTGAGTTGCAGCCAGCGCCGAGTATGGCAGCAGGCGAACAACGCGCTTGTGGTGGTGTTTTTTGGCCATCACGTTGTTGTTGCTGTTGCTGCTGTTGCTGTTGTTGTTGTTGCTGCCGCTGACCATGCTTAGGCTTGCTATTGTTAAAATATTGTTGAGTGTTGCTATTGTTGTTGTTGTTGAAATAATTTCCATTGTTGAGCCGCTCGATGGCGTTTTGCGGCGATTGACGTTGTTGTTGTTGTTGCTGCTGCTGCTGACTATGATTCCAGCCGCCCTGGCTGCGCTGATGATGATTATGCTTGTTGCGCGAGCCAAAGTAAACGCCGCCTCCACTGCCACTGCCATTACTAGCGGAACCATAGGAAGAGCTGCTGCTACTGCTGCTACTGCTGCTGCAACTGGATGAGATGGAGGAGCCCGATGACATAAATGAACCGGGCGGTGATGTACTAAGTTGATGATGATGTTGATGATAATGATTTGTACTGCTGGCAATACTGTTGGAATGTGCAGTTGCTGGCATGGTTGTTCTTGGTGCCGCTGCAATGGGTGGACTTTTTGCTCCCCCAACGGCGGCGGCTGCTGCATTTTTATAACGCGTTGTTGTCGTTGCAGCTGCTGCTGCTGCGGCGGCGGCTGCAGTTGTTGTCATTTTCAGATTGTTGCTGTTGTGCGAGTATGTCATAGTTAATAATAAACGCTGCTCCTTCCGCTAAAAGCTATATTCTGTTCTGTGCTGCTGCTTTACTGTTTGTAGTTGATTTGATTTGTTTTTGTTTTACAGTTTGAAGTTGTTTTTTTTTTATTTGTATTTGTTAAATTAATGCTTAATTTTTAAATATCACACACAATAAAATCAACGTTTAATAAATGTTTTTCTCTTTTTTTTTTTTTTTCTTTCTTTTGCTTATTTTACTACTTTTTCTTCCTGCTCGTTTGTTGTAACTGTTCACCAATTTAAGTAAAATGTTGTTTTGCTTGATTTTGTTTGCTGCTGCCACTGGAGTTGCGGCTGTGTCATAGGCTGCTACTGCTGCTACTGTTGCTTCTCTACCGCTTTTCTTTTCGTTTCCAATGAGTGCGGCGCTAGCGCTCGTCGTTGTCTGCTTTCTGTCTTAGTTGTTGTTTTTTGCCGCTGCTGCTGCTTATTTAATCCTTAGCAATCTTTTTTTTTACTTAAATCCTTTCTAGCTTTGCTTTTTTGTTTTAATTTATATACATTTATATATAATTAATTATATATATTATTATGTATATACAATTACATACATATATTAATTATTATATATATAATTTATTTTATCAGTCTGTTGATTTTTCTCTTTTGTTTTTTTTTTGTTTGTTTTTAGCTATCTTCGCTTACTCTTTCTTTGCTGCTTCGGCGGCTTTGTATTCTGCGGCGCATCTAGATGTGGTCCTTTTGAGAAAAATGAAAAGAAATAAAAAAAGGTTGGAGTTTGATTAGTTGTCGTTGTGCCAGAGCTATGTGGTGTGTATAAGCTAAATATACAGTATTGGACAAAAGATTTGCAAGTGAGAAACATTTTTAACCCTGGATGTGCATCGCTATTTCAACCATTTTTTGTGGGCTAATATATAATATATATACAGGGTGTCCCGCAATTGGGTGCAACTATTTAAGGAGGTGAAAGGTCATGCCGAGACTTGCCAAGAATTGAATGAATTGCAAAATTGGTCATAAAACAAATTTAATTTTTTATGCGAAATTCTGAGAAATTTGCACTCAAAGTTGAAATTTGGTAGTTTCAACCGATTGATTTCTTCTGCACACGAGCGCAGCTTGATAACGGTTAAGTCGGTGCTGTTTGTTGATATACCGTTAGAAAGGTGACTTCATTGCCTTTTCAATGAGTTATCAAAATTAGTATTTTGTAAGTTAGTTTTTTCTGCTAGAAACAATACGTGAATCAAAGTCGTGAAATATTAATTAACCCTGTAGCTCCTAAGAATGTGAAAATAGTAGACCCCCCTGCCATACGATTTTTTTGGTCAGCTCGACATAACCGTTCACCTCCGTAAATAGTTGCACTGCATTGCGGAACACCCTGTTTATTAAATATATTATATTTTTTACTACATAAACAACAAATGATACATTATTTTTTTTTTAAATTGGATATTTTTAACAAAAATAGTGACTTCATTAAAAAAACCCCAAAAAAAAAAATCACTGTTAGTCGATTCGACTAACGAAGCACATCCAAAGTTAAGAAAATCATAAAAAAAATCAAAATATATTTGAAAAATAAAATTTATTTGATTTAAAAAATAACAAAAATGTTTACTACTTTATAAAACAGCGTTTTTAACATAAAAAATAAGCAAAGCATTCGTCGCATTTGTTCAAGATCTCATCGGTTTTTGTTCCTAACAAAAAAATAGAAAAAGTCTATGATGAATTTTCTGCAGAGGGTATTAGCCATTAGAGAGTAAAGCTGCCATTATTTATTCCCAAGAAGCGGCCCAATAGACTGTTAGAAGCTATAAGGGAAGCGGATTGTTAAGCAGGGTTATTCTGAATCTGTTCCGAGTCTAGAGCTGAGCCTACGGTTTTTTAAACTATTTGTGTTTCAGTGGCTTCATGTGAAAGAAGCTTTTCAAAATTGAAATTGATAAAATCTTACTTAAGATCCACAATGAGCCTAGCGCGGCTAATCAATCTTTCCATTTTGTCTATGGAAACGCATACAAAAGTAAATTTGATAGTGTGATCGAATAATTCAGCAAAATAAAGTCACGTAAACACGTTTAGTATTTGCTATTTTATTTTGGGGGTGCGCTCAAAAGAAAACCGCCCCGGGTGCCAACCCATGTTACGCCGCCACTGTGGGACAGCAGCGTATTCGGCGATAAGACTTAGAGAACTGGGTGTAGGGAAAAGTCTGACAACGGGTCATTCATCCATACTTAACAACTTCAACTTCATTCCATCAAGGACTGATTACTGCAAGCCCTCGCTTTCCTTCGAAGGGAATTATGGTACGTTAATTCCGCCTAGATTTTTTTAACAATTCCATTAGTTAACTAAAGCATTATGAAACCCAAATCATGAAAAGTTATAGTTAGCTAACAGCCTTTAGTTAGTTAAACAATTGGTTAACTAATGATCGTGAAACTGGCCCTAAGTACAATATTAGTACTTAGAGTAAGAGTTTACGGTAAGAGTACACCGTCTATTTTGTAAGTCAACGCATGCGGCAAATTATGCATATAATGTACCAGTCGACGGTTGTGTAATACGATCTCTCCAAGAATTAAATTTTAGATTAAACTTATTCATACTTTATAATTAATTATATAATATATGAATTAATTTTTGTAATAGTCTGGAAGATATATATATTATCAGTAGGTTTAAATAAATAAATAAATAACCACAAAACAATTTAAAAACTCCGTTAGAAAAAGAAGTGACATGATTGGCTGAAAGGGTTAAGCCTATTTTTTATTTACATTGGGACTTAGGCAATTTTGAAAAGATTTAGGGCCGTATTGTTCAGCTCTGGATGTCTTTAACCAATGTACATCATTTGCTGGTTTGCTGCTTCTGAAAATCTAGTACTTTATTCGCTGGTTAGCGCCCTTAGGCGCTTTTTTCTTAAGTTTTTTTTTCCTTTTTTTCAATAATATTTATTTTTCAACCTTAGCTCCCTGAACAAAAAACCTCAAAAAATATGGTCTGTTGGACTTTGTGCAGGGATTAGGATTTCCTGAGTGCCGCGATTTGGCAATGGATTCATAAAGTACTTTCAAAATAAATAAGAATGGCCGAAGGAAAAATCGTTTTATCGATTTGTTTTAGAGTTATAGATTTTTTTAAGATAATTTATTTTTTGACATCTTTTAAGAAAATAACTTCTATTTTTCTTCGTATACAATCATATACAAAATTATTCATACAAATCAAATCCGTTTAGTATTTAAAATTTTATAGCTTGCTTGTAAGCAAAAGTGAAATATTTGCGTACACTGTAATTTTCTCTAAAAGTATCATTATTACTATGAATTATAAAAAAAAAATAATTATTGAAGCCTGAACATTTTTCTTTCATTTGATATATAATATATATATACACAATCAATATGTTTCCTTTAAGATGAAATAATTTGCCCTTGTACGGAATTTTATTTCAAGCATATTTACCTTCGTTGTTCTTTTTTCTTACTCCATATTTCCTTATATCACCATTACAATAAACAACTGTTTATGCCCCCATAAAAAGTGGACTATAATATATGAAATTCTATTAAAAGAATAATGAAATTCTATTAAAAGAATAATGAAATTCTATCAAAAGAATAATTATATTCATATAAATGTGATTTGTCCTTGTACGGAATGTTAAAAACAAGCCTTAAATTGTAATTTTTCAAACTTTCACGAATTTTATCTCCTAAACCAATTGTGAGCGGGCTTTTTTTATATATATATTTGGGCTTTTAGGAAGTTCAAATTAATATAATAAAAATAAAACTTTGGGTTTGCTATCTAAACTGTAATTATTCAAGAAATAACTTTCTATTTATAAGGTATATATAACATTAGGTATATATAAGGTATCAAATGTAGTGTTGATTTAAAAAAAAGTGTAAGTTTTTGTATATCAAATAAAAGGTAAAGTTTCAGGCTTTAAAAATAAAATAGATTTTAAGTACCTTAATACTGTAAATTTTCGAGAAAATAACGGGTTCATCAGCAATAAAAAGTATATTGGATTTGTTGTTTTTTTGAAAGATAACTTAATTATCTTTCCAATAACGCGTCCATATTGAAGATCCATTGGAAATTGGCAAAGATATAGATAATTTTTTGAACAGATCTTGTAGCAAGGAAAAATTTTTAAAAAATCGATAACTCGATAACTAGTTGAGGTATTTACTGCTGCTTTTGGCGGTAAGACACATGACTTCCTCGCTGCTTCTGCGAGCGCTTCTATGAGGCCTAATTTTTCGCTACCCAGGGCAGTACAACAATTATATTTTTCCTACAAAGACTGGTTCTGCTTATATTTCAGGGTTACTTTTTCGTTAAAAGTTAAAATATATATTAGTTCAAAAATTATGAATAATAAACAACATGACTTGAAATATGACTTAGAAATATTCTTATCCGACAAAAATATGTAAAATAAAATAAAATCATAGCATAAATAGGTAGGTAGGTATACATAAAAAGAAATGAAAAAAAAATATTTTATTAATTGTTTTGGTTAACCTCTTCTTTAAGCCATTCTAAAGGAGTGCTTATAGCAGGCCTCTACATAAAAAGAAATGAAAAAAAAATATTTTTTTAATTGTTTTGGTTAACCTCTTCTTTAAGCTATTCTAAAGGAGTGCTTATAGCAGGCCTCTTTAAAGCAGGGAGAGCGGAAGGCCTGAAAAATTTTCTCGTTTCATATAAAAAAGAAAGTATACTTGGATATGAGTGGGGAAACACTTTGAAATCCATATGAAGGCCTGCTAGTAGCGCTTCCTCTTTAAAGCAGGGAGAGCGGAAGGCCTGAAAAATTTTCTCGTTTCATATGAAAAAGAAAGTATACTTGGATATGAGTGCGGAAGCACTTCGAAATTCATATGAAGGCCTGCTAGTAGCGCTTCCAACTACTGCCAATGCCGACTGGGATGTTGGGTCTACATTTTTTTTTTCTATTATCTTATTTCAGCATATATGTAATACTTCTATATTGGCAGCAACCTACCTTTTCAATGAATATAAACTCCGAAATCAAAGAGAGATAGCCTATATGAAAAATCTTTACTTGTGGTTAGTATATTTGAATACTTTTTAACTATTACAGTCAAGCAAATGTCCAGTCATTCCAGAGGCGCTTGAAATGAAAAACTGTGGCACCAAAAAAAGCCACAACTATTTTTATAAATATATATATCTAGTGTTTAAATGAATTTGACCATATTTGCACCATATTTGCATTGTGTTTTTTACTGTTTTCACATAAATTAATGTAAAAAACGATTATTGTGTTAAAAGCATTGCAACGATGTTTCAAATTAGAGGCAATGTTAAAAATGTTGAAAATTTTTTTTTTTTATTAAAATTTATTTCGAACTTATTATTTTCCTAATAATAATTAAGTACTTTTATGTATTAGAACAAACGGGTATCAATGTAAGTAATAACCTATGCTCATGGAGAATAGTAGATTTGTTAAAAAAAATCGTCTATTTTTATGTGGTCATCCATAAATCTTGTTGGGCATAATGGCATTCAGTACCGTAGCTAGAGAAATATTGCTCGCAGAACAAATACATTTTTTTTTCAAAATTAGAAAACAGTAAAATATTAATAAAAATTAAAATTTTTAGGGGGGGGCAGAGATTTTGAACTAAATTTGTTTTAACTACATTTTAACTACATAAAAGTAAAATGTTTTTTAATAATTTCGACGACACGCATTGCTTCAAATAGATAAATTAATGATAAATAGGATTTTCCGAACGCTGAGAAAGTTTGTTTTTATGCTTTTACAATGAATTTAACAAATATAATTTTTGTTGAATGATCACAAAAATCATTTTTAAAAAAAGTTTAGTTCACAAATCCCTCCTCTCCCCCTCCTCCACCTCTTTCCCACCCCCTTAAAGTTTCAATTTTTATTATTAAGTTTTGGCAAATTGTGCCTTAAAATTCTTACTTACTTACTTAGTTGGTCGTAACAACCCGTGTCCGGGTTTCAACCGACCTCATCAGCTCTCGCCAGGCGCCTCTGCTTTGCGCGCGCCTTCTCCAATCGGATACACCAAGTGCGGTTAGGGCTTCCTCAGCCTGGTCCATCCATCGGAGGCATGGTCTCCCTCGTCGTCGTTGACCAGCGACCCTCGCCTCGAGCACCTTTTTCGCTGGAGCTTCGTCGTTCATACGATGGACATGACCCAGCCAGCGTAGTCGCTGCACAGTTATACGCCGGACTACGTCAATGTCATCGTAGAGCTCATACAGCTCGTGGTTCATTCAGATGCGATAGTCATTGCCGACTCGAACAGGACCGAAGATTTTGCGAAGAACTTTTCTCTCGAACACCCCCAGAGCGGCTGCGTCAGTTTGCGAAACTACCCATGCCTCAGCGCCATAAAGCAGCACAGGTAGAACGAGCGTCTTGTAGAGTGTTAGTTTTGTCGATCGAGAGAGGGCTCTGGAACTTAGTTGCTTACTGAGCCCGTAGTAGCACTTATTAGCAATTATTGTTCTTCGCTTTATCTCCAGGCTGATTTCGGTTTTGGTATTAATGGCGGTGCCAAGGTAAACGAGCTCCTTGACTACTTCAAAGTTATAGCTGCCGGATGAAACGTGGGAGTCTAAACGCCGAGCTCCCTTGTTTGTAGACAGCATATATTTTGTTTTTGTTTTGCCCTCATTTATCGTCAAACCCACTTTGGCTGATTCCTTTTCGATAGCGGCGAAAGCAGCGGTAACATCTCTCTTGGTTCTGCCGACAATATCAATATCATCAGCGTACGCAAGGAGCTGGACGCCTTTGTAGAAAATGGTGCCATTACGATGCACACCGGCCTTTCGTACGATCCCCTCCATGATCATGTTAAAGAGATCGCAAGACAGTGGATCGCCTTGCCTGAAACCTCTTTCGGTATTGAAGGTTTCGGAGAGGTCATTTCCTACCTTGACGGAGCTGCGTGTGTTGCTCAACGTCATTCTGCAAAGTCTGATCAACTTTGCAGGTATAACGAACTCAGACATTGTTGCGTATAGGCAATCCCTTCTCGGGCTATCGAACGCAGCTTTAAAATCGACAAAGAGATGGTGTGTGTCAATTTGATTTTCGTGGGTTTTCTCCAGGATTTGTCGTAGCGTGAAAATCTGGTCTATGGTGAACTTACCAGGTCGAAAGCCACACTGATAAGGTCCAATCAGTGTTTTTGTAATCGGCTTTAATCTTTCACACAGTACGCTTGAGAGAACCTTATATGCGATGGAAATGAGACTGATACCTCTATAACTTGCGCAGATTGTTGGGTCTCCTTTCTTAAGTATAGGGCACAGTACGCTGAGGTTCCAATCGTCGGGCATGCTTTCTTCTAGCCATATTTTGCTGATGAGCTGATGCATGCGCTTTATCAATTCATCGCCGCCGGTTTTAAACAATTCAGCTGACAGGCCGTCAGCACCCGCTGCTTTGTTGTTTTTGAGTCGTTGGATAGCAACTCGAACCTCATCATGGCTAGGTGGTGGTACTTCCACTCCGTCATTGTTGATTGGTAGCTCTGAACTGCGCTCTCCATGGGCGGCATTGGTGGAATCGTCGCCAGTAAGTAAGTTGGAGAAGTGCCGTCTCCACAATCTCAGCACACACTGCGTATCCGTATTCAGATCTCCATTTTCGTCTCTACAAGTGGATGCTCCGGGCTTGAAACCTTGGGTTAGACGCTTAACCTGTTGATAGAATTTTCGTGCATCCTTCTTGCCCTGGTATACCTCTAGTTCCTCACGCTCACGCTTTTCCTGCTCTCTTTTCTTGCATCTGAAAAGGCTCTTCCTTCCTCTTTTCGCGGTAGTTTTCTCGCACGGCTCGCGTTGCAGCTGACTGCAGCGTTTTTCTATAAGCGGCGTTTTTTACTGCAGTCGCAATGCGACACTCCTGATCATACCATTGGTTCCGAGGTTGCGGGCGCCTTTTCCTGCTCTCTTTTCTTGCGTCTGAAAAGGCTCTTCCTTCCTCTTTTCGCGGTAGTTTTCTCGCACGGCTCGCGTTGCAGCTGACTGCAGCGTTTTTCTATAAGCGGCGTTTTTTACTGCAGTCGCAATGCGACACTCCTGATCATACCATTGGTTCCGAGGTTGCGGGCGCCGGAAACCAATGACTTCTTCAGCAGCAGCGCGCATGGAGTGGGATATATGCGCCCAAAGTCCGCCGGCGTCGTCGGGTCCAGAGGTTGGTTGGTTGAGCTTAACCGAGAGTTGAGCGGAGTAGGCTTCGGCAGTCCGTTGTAATTGCAGCTTAGCGACATCTAGCTTTCGTTGCATTCCTGTGCGTATGTTCTTCGCATTGCATAATCGCATGCGGATCTTGGCTGCAACAAGATAATGGTCGGAGTCAATGTTGACCCCCCGAAATGTACGCACATCTAGAACACTAGAGGCATGCCTCCGTCGATTAAAACATGATCAATTTGGTTTCGCGTTTTTTGATCCGGGGACAGCCAGGTGGCCTTGTGGATGTCGAGGTGCTTAAATCTGGTGCTACTAAATACCATGTTTCGCGCCGCGGCGAAGTCAATCAGTCTTAGACCGTTGTTCGTGGAGGTCTCATGAAGACTGAACTGACCGACAGTGGGGCCAAAGATGCCTTCCCTTCCGACTTTCGCATTAAAATCGCCGAGGACTATTTTCACGTCTTGGACCGGAAGGTGGTCGTATACGTCCTCAAGGCTAGCGTAGAAAGCGTCTTTGACGGCTTCGTCCTTTTCCTCCGTCGGGGCGTGCGCGCAAATAAGGCTGATGGAGAAAAATTTTGCCTTGATGCGGATCGTGGCCAATCTTTCGTTGACAGGTGTGAACCGGGAAACAAGGTGGCGTAGTTTCCGGCTAACAACGAATCCACATCCAAAATTCTCTCACTAATAAAATGTCGCACACATCCTTAGCAGGTGGTTCAATAGGAACTCTATTATTAATTTTTGGTAGAATTGGTATTTCACCACTTATCAATTACACTCTGCATATATCACATTTAGTGGTTAAACTAAGTTTCCACGCTACAAACTCCGCTGTATATCTATACCACGTTTTATTCTACAAATATTCTTTTCTTTGTTTTCTGCTAAAACTCCTGCAAGCCAATCTGTATAAATATATATATACTTTACACACGATTCCATGTGAATATGTCGGCATTTACGCATGTAAAATTATTTGATTTATTTTTGGATTTTTTCTGTACAAATACCAGCAACGCACAATTTTTTTTTTTTTTTAATAATTTGAATTAAGAAAAATTTTAACCGAAAACTTTCGCGCCGCTCCTGATTTTTTTTTAATTTTTTTTATTTTGAAATTAATTTCGGGTACATTCGTTCGTTTATATATTTTCTCGCTCATATAACAATATATCTGTACTCTAATGTTGGGGAATGTATCTTGAGTGTACTGCCAATATAGAAGAATTACATATATGGTGGAGAGCATAAATTTAAAATATGCAAACATTTTTCTAAATATTTTTTTTTGTGAATTGGATTTACAAAAATATGGGTTTTATAAATCTTCTTATGTTTTAAACTATGTCTTTAGTTATATTAGTGCACAAGGTGGTTTTATATTATGATCTCGAGAAGAGAGGTAAAAATTAAATCACTAATATATTTGCTTAATATATTTAATATGAAAAACAATTGATTGATTTTTCTTTCGCTAATTTGCCAAAATATATATAATATCTTGAAATCATTAGTTAACTTGAACGTATTATTCATATTTTTGTGGTAAGTTTGATTAAAAGTTGATGTTAGTCGTTTCAAAGCCCGTAACAAAGCCCACAAACAGGGTTTGAGTAGCGAAGCACATCCAGGGTTAAATGAAATTTAAAACTTGAAATATCTATGGCCCTTATTATGAGCTGCGTTCGATCTTTGACATTAGTCGAATGGCCTGATCGAACAAATTTGCGATTGGTATTATGACGATTGGTATATGGTGCTTTCGATAAAGTATAGCGCCATTGTGAATTTCGCTCATTTGCCTTGTTCACGATAGTCTATTTCTATCAGCTGATCGTCATTTTGAAAATTAACAACTATTTGAAAATAAGAGCGAAATAGTTATGATAACGACGGAATCATGGTTCAACGATTTAGAAAATTTGTTTTCAGATTTCTAAAGAGCTGCCGACGTCCAAGGAGGCGTTTGTGGAGTAGATGACAACTACAGGCGAACTGCTAAATCAATGCTCACGAGCTGGATCAATTCAAAACGTATTAAAAATTTACAAAAATAGTTAAAAATTAGTTTGAAGTCGTCAAAAAGCAAAAAACAATAATAAAATACTTATACTTTTAGCAATATCACTCAGCAGACACCGCATCGAAAGCAAAATTCAATTCGACTGAAAATTTCGACAGGGTTGCACTGCTCATTATAAGAATTTAACATTCGATATTCGCTGTTCGATAGTCAGCGAAAATCGAACGTCGAAAGCAACTCATAGTAAGGGCCTATAACTTCTAAGCCACCTGATAGCTTATAATACACTCTTTTGAAGTTACAAATAATTAAAACAAATATAAAATACAATTTCTATTATTTTAAAAGTAAAATCTCTTAAAAATCTGATCAAATTAAAGAAATGTCTTGAAATTTTGCACATAGGCTTTGATATTAAATATAGATCACTATATTTGGCAAAATAGGATGAAAACCACGCCCACTTCCCATACAAAGTTGCTTTATTTTCAAAGTAAAATCTCTTAAAAATCCACAAAAATCAAAGAAACGTCTTGAAATTGTGCACATTAGCTTTGATATATATGAACCATCTATGATATTTGGCAAAAGCGGCTCAAAACCACGCCTACCTCACATGCAAAGTGACGTCATCAAAATAGGGAAACTTTCGTTAATATATAAAACTGAATGTCATGGTGTATGTCGTGGCTAGACTTTGAACATACTTCAATATGGCCGCGGGGGGATATTTTAGCTTCGGTACCTTGCCAAAGCTCCATCCTTACTAGTTTCCTCTTGTTTTTGTACTTTAAAAATAATATAAGCAACAACAAATATCTTATTTTAATTATGTATGAGCAACTCCATTACAAAAAAAAAAGGATTAGATCGTAATATATGATTGTTAAACAATTATAGACAAATATAGAAGTTACCTAGTCAAGGTAAAGTGTCCAAAATGTTTATTGAACTTACTTTTTCCTGCACAATCGAAATTTGATTGTTTGACGAATTTATTTGCAATTTTGTTTTTTCACTTTCAGATCTTGCTAATATTGTCTGCAAAGAATAAAGAACGACGATTATGCTCACAATAAAAACTCATATAAATTCTGAAAACGTGGAGCGAACAAAGGCTTGAATTAGTCGAAGTTACAATTTTTTCATTCAAGTTCATTCGTGATGACTGTGCAAAACAAAACAGTGACGTTAAATCGCTTATTACTGGAATATTTTTATTCCTTTACAAACCAATAAAATTTACCAGTTTTTAAATGTCGTCTTAAGAATATTTTGGAAATAAAACTTTGCACAAATATCTCTGTTCACTTTTAAAAGCTCCGGTTTTAATTAAGAAAATTACGCAGTGAAGTTTTTGACCGCTTCGAATTTCATTTTTGCATAATTGTCAACGGTGAACGGCTGTGAAGGGAAGTGTTCAAAATGGGTGCGTAAATGTAATAGATTGCTTGATCGATTGCAACAAGTATAGCTGCGTTCGAAAAGTTATGAAAAATACGTGTGGCATCTTTGGCAATATATATCGAACGCGATCCAGTACAGCGACATTTATTGAACGTTTAGCAAACAATATAGATGGATCGTGATCCATATCCCAATATATTTAAATATTTTTAAATCCATCCATTTGGATCGTGATCCAAGTATCACTATAAATAATGGACATGTAGCACGGGCATTTCGCAAGAGATTGTTGATCTCATACAATTTTAAAAAGTTATTTTTATAATAATTACGACCTCTTTTCATAAGTTTTATATTATGTGTTTTTTTTTTTTAATATTATTTTTAAAAGTTTTACTTCTTTTGACAGTATATATAGACAGTTCACATTCTCATCACTCATTAAGGCCATATTTATTGATTTTATTAAATTTTTTCAATATATTTCTTGGATCTAACATTTTCAAATTTTTTTTCGGCTGACACAATAAGAGATTGAAATCTAACATATAAGAAAAATGAAGCTTTCTTCTACTTTGTATTGAAAATTTTGAGAATATTTCTTTTCATTTAAAAAATTATGTTCAATTGTTGAGTCACAATAAAAATATAGTTATTCCTGTGTTTTCCAATACGATAATTTTTTTTAGAAAAATGTAACAAATATTTTCCCATTTTAAATTTGTCTATTTATCATATAAACGAATTAAAAATATTGACTTGTTCATCGCTTTATTTTCAATGCTTTCATTACTTTAATAGTAGTTCGATGAAATTTCTAAATCTATATTTCTCACTAGAAAACTGTTTTTTTTCTTAACTTTTTCTATATTATATCAACATAATTTTTTAATGCATAATTAAATTGAATCTGAAGATTTCCAAGTTAAATAGTTCACGTATTTATTTGCTACCATTATAAACTGACATAGCAATAAAACTGATTGTTTACTTAATTAATATGGTTTTGTGTTCAAAACAAAATTTTATTTGGGTTAAAATCTTTAGAAATTTTGCAGCCTAGCAGCTGTCATAAATATTTATGACTGTGTTTGCCAAAAATTTTAGAGACAATGAACAACGTGGTGAGTTTATCTTTACCTGGATATCTCTCTACCTGTACACTTATAATAAGGCTTACAGGAAACGATTGTATGTAGAGAACATATAAGAGCTGCTTGAATAATGATTAAAGTTTCTTAACCAAGAACATTTATTTATTTTGATTAAAGGTTTTAATCATTTCTAGAGATATAATCAAATACATATTCACTTTAATATATCAAAAATATTTTTTTGCATTTGTCTCTTATTCATTAAAATAATAAAATAAATTTTAAGAAACATGCTACCCAGACATTTTGTTTTACTATACCTAGTTGATTTATGATTTCCTGCCTTTATACTTTTAATATAATACTTATATTCTTTTAATTTCTATATATAAAAATATAAGTTAAAAGTTAACTATTACTTTAAAGAATAAAAGTTAAAATATGAGACACATTTATCCTAAAAAAAAAATTATAAAACTCTTTAAGGGCTTTTATTTAAAAAAGTCAATATAAGAGTTATTTGAGACTTTTCTATTTAAAAGTCTCGATAAAAGTCTGAATAGAAAAGAATCTCTGAAAAGGATTCAAATAAAACCAAATAAATTAAAGAATTTTTTAATGGAGACTCTTATAAAGACTTCAAATATAAGAGTCTCAAATACTCTTATGACTGACTTTTTTAAATAGAAGTCTTTAAGGACTTTTAAAAAAAAATATTTAAAGAATAAAAGAATAACAATAAGAATCTTTGTTAACTCTTATGTACTACTTTTATTCTTAAAAAATTAAAAATTTAAAAAAGTTAAAGCTACTGTTTGTATTTTAATCTTAGTTGTATGCTATGTATACAATTTTTCAGTAACTTCAGAACGAACTTAAACTTTTGTAAACTTACCATATGTTTTGGCACATATTTTTAATTCAACACAATAAAATTCATTACTTATCAAATTAAATTTTTGCCTAAGATGTTTTTTGTGTGCACACATTTTTGACTTAAGCAAAATCAATCAAATGTCAAAAAATGCATAATTTCTTGACGTTCGAAGGGATTGCCACATGATTCATACTTAATCTGTTTTTTTTTTACACTAGCACTGAAAAATTACAGCTGTAGCTAAACTTACATCAATTTCGACCAATGATTAGCTAAACTTAAGTCAAACAAAGCTAAAACTGAAAATTTGGTCCTAGGAGTTAAAATTAAATGTTATAAATAGCTCATATTTATTAAGTTTAACTTTTGATGATAAATAATAACTTTTTCAAAATAAAAGTTTCTTAACACTCTGTTTTTAAAGACTTTTTGTGAAAAAGTCATAGAAGTCCCAAACTGAAATAGTCTAGAAATGCAATGTAATAAAAATTTTTGAATTATTTCCCCCGAATAAAATTAGCTCACACAACTGATTAATATTTATGAAAGTGCCATGAATCCAATTATCATAAAAAAAAAATTCACGATATAAATAGAAAATTTTATATATTCTGTAAATGTTTTTATTTATATTATTCGCTTAATTAAAAATATGCATGGAAGTTTCCTATACATATTTATGCAGTGTTTTTACGCTGTTGTTTACTTGGTTTATTTTGTGGGTTGCAAAATATATTCAAGAAATAAATACGTGCATAAGAACATTTTTGCAAAATTAAGCATTTTTATTTATTATATCAAAAAATGCACAAAATTAACTCTTGAATATCAATGTTAAAATTTTCAGAGTAACTCAAATATTTAACTTTTTAAGTTTAACTCGAAGCAAGTTTTTACAAAGTGGTAGTTTTATGAACCGGAAATCATGGAAACTGCTTTATAACTATGAAATGTGTCTTGTATGTTGACACATTTCCTCGTTGGCTATTTGTTTTATTTTTTTATTATGTCTTTTTGGTGTGAAATATGGCAACGTAGTAAAAACAAATATGAAACAAGTTTGTTTGTTATGAATTAATGCTTTTTAGCAACTTCACAAATATATTTGTATAAATAAAATGCATTTATAGATAAATATTTTAAGTTTCAACTTATTCAGCCTTAAAAAGATTTTTAGCATAAGCTTAGCAGAGGCTACAGATGCTATTTAATTAAAAAGCTGACGCTAAAATTTAATATCAGTTTTTTAGTAGGCTGATTAATTTTTATTTTTAATTAAAACATTTCTATGCGATTTTTCTGACCAGATTCAGGCACTTAAATGCAACGTTGCCAAATTTTTTCCTCAACCAAACCAGTAGTTAAACTAAGAAATTCCTAAGTTTATTTAAAAGCAACTATTATTGATTTTTTTCAACTAAAAATATCTTCTCCTGTTTTTGATTTTTTGAAATTACTTTTTTATAACTTAAATTTATTTCTGATTCCATTAAAATATGTTTATTTTACTTACTTTTAACTGTGAAAACCCTCCGCCTCTGTGGCTGTTGTTTGGTCGTGATTGTAAAGGCGTTTAATGTTCGTGCTATCTCGTTCACTCTCTTTTCTTGTATATTTAATAATGTAGCATGAAAAGATGAGGCTGTTTCGGTTTTGCCTTGCTGCGCCTCGTTTTCTCAAGTTGACTGAATATCGAGAAACAAGTCACCGTCGACTCTTTACGTAGATGGGAAATTTTTCGTATATTCAATCCAACAAATACAGAAATTCAACGAAACTTGAGGGATTTTTTTGTCCGCTTAACACTTTGCTTTCTGTACGTTTTGTGTTCGCTTCAGTTACGCATCTATCGCACAATTTTGTTGTTTAACTTTATCAAAATTTTGCAATTTTTTTTTATTATTTATTTTTTTTTATATATATATAATAAACCTGATTTTACAACAAAATCAAAATTATGTGCCTTAGCACTAAGAATGATTGCAGTTGGTATTGCAATCCAAAGAATTATGACGATGATAATGGAAAATTAAGAATAGCTTTAGTTGCTACTTTCGCTGAACTTAAAAATTTCCACTCTTCATACGCAAGGTTTCGAGATAATGTAACACACACAATCTCCTTCTCCGTTCACTTTTTCACTGTTAAAGTTAGCAGATTTTTGGTGGTTGTTGATAAAATTTTTAACTGCTTGATTTAAGGCTGTTTAAATTTGCCGTGTGTCGACTTTGTGTTGTCTTGTTTTTTTTTTATGTTATTTTTTGCAATTTAGGGCGAGGTTTTTCTTGCGCGGTTCTAGTCTTTGCTCCAATTTGTTGTTACAAAACCGTAAAATTTAATACTCGCGTTGTTGCAGACACGACGACCAAGCGATAAAAAACGTTAAAAATTTTATTGAAAATTGCTTTTCAACGTATGTGAAATTGAATTTTTTTTCAATTTCTGCAATTGGATTTACTCCTTGTACTCTGCTTTTTTGTTGATGTGGGCTTAAACTGATTTATTTTTACTATGATATTTTTGAATTTTCTTTTTAATATCACTTAAATAATAATATTATAACAGATAAATTACAATTATTTTTTTAATTTATTTTCGAATTGAATTTAGCAGAAAATTTAAACTGATGCTTAAAAATTTGCTGTAGCTTTTCTTTTGAGAACTCCTTTCTTGTGTGTTTTTCTGCGTTGCGTAACGCCTCTCCGAACCTTACTTCATGACTCTTTCGAATAAACTAAATAGCGAAATAAACGGTTCGTCAGTTTTAATACGTGACTTGGACAGACTAAAAAATCCCTTATAGTAGGATTTTTATAAATATGGGGATGAAATTAAATAATTATAGTTGGGAAGTTTTAAAATATTGGGATTTTACGTGGCAATAATGGGAAAATTTGTCGGAAAATTCCAATCAGAGGTAAGAAAGCGAAACAGAGCATAGATGGCATTAAGCTGTATTCTGTAGATAGACTCCTTTCGCATGTGTGCATTAAGTACTGATGGACATGAAAATGAGTGAGATAGAGTAGCAAATTATATCAGTTTTTTCATTTTTAGAGCAGGTATACTTTTAATACAGGTAAGAATAATCATAAGTAAATAATTCGTTTCATTATTTCACATGTTAAAATAATCCATTAAGAATTATGTACTTGGTTTGTTATTTGAGCTAATTATTTAAGCATTTCCCTCGATAGTTTTTTTCAAAAGTGGCAACATTAGCATAAATAGCCCAATTTTAATTTCTTAGTGGCTATTTTTTGTGTTATTTATTAGTTAAACACAGCTTATATATTGAAAAATAAAGTAAAGGATTCCGAGTAGGTTTGTGTACAAAATATCTAACTGTCACCATGAAGCAACTAACAAGGTGTTAGTAACAGCAGGCTATATTCACACAAACGGCAAACATTGGTTGTCATTTGTCTGTATATTTCACATTTTAATTTTTTTCTTCTTATTTGGTTTTCTTTTTTGTACCATTTTGTTAACCTATGATCGCCAAAAGAACTGTCGATACCACCTTGATAGTTGCATCATGCTTGTCACCATATAAAACTGTTTTAATTCTGGCAATAATGTGCTGTGACCTGTTTGCAAGATGTGAACTACTGTATTATTTAATTTGTGTTTGTCTATTTAAAGTGAATTTGTTTTTAAGGCATATTTTTTAATATAGTTTTACTCAATTTTATGAAATAAAACGCGTGCAAAATTCTTTATTGCAATGGTTTGAAGCTCGGAAAAATAATTCGATTGAAAATCTGTTACTTTTCTAGTCATAGTGCAAAGCTGAAGTGTACAAAAGCTTATTGTTGTTTTAACAAATGCAGCCAACTTGATTCATATCCGACAAGCACAAAATTAAATTATTCAACTGACAAGTCGAAATTTCAGCGTTTATTTAGGGTAAGCAAAAACCATTATGGGTTAGGTTTGCACACGATAATATACCATATTTTTGTAAACTATAAGTGCTATTTGGCTCAAATTAAGTGTATTATGTTGATACATATATTATTGACGATAAAGATAATTACTTTTTAAGGTCTTACATGGTCATTTATGTGTTGCTTTGTAAGAATTTTTTTACAAATTTTAGCTACGAATAATCTGAAGTTAAGTTACGTTGTGATTTCGGGTAATCCATGAACATTGTGATGAGTATTTGAAATGTCGGATAATATTCAATCCACTTCCTATTAATACAAATATATGCCCGTATTCATAAACGTTGACTAACAGTTGATTAAATTTTTTCCATACATTTTTCCATATAAAAAATATAGGCAACTGTTAGTCAACGTTTAGGCTGCCGTGGCGTAGTGGGTAGAGTATGTGTGGCTCATACACCAGAGAACCAAGGCTCGAATCCCCCATCTGACACAAAGTTTTTCAATTGAACTAATTTTTCTGTTCGGCCGTCACCTCTCTGCAGACAATGGCAAACCTCAGAAAGTAAAAAACTGCCATGAATAGCTTCTTGAGAGCATAGGCCGTTCGGAGTCGGCATAAAGCTGGTAGATCCAGTTCTCGATCATTTGTGTTCAAACATTACAAACACAACACAATTGGTCATAAGAAGCTCGATCGAAGTCCTTCTTAAGGGCTGAAATGACCATTTAGTTTTTTTTTTTTTTTTAGTTCGCAAATTTAATGCCATTTAGTGTTTGAAGTAAAGCTCTGCAAAGAACCATCCAAGCATACCAGTTTGGTGTTGTTATTTTCTCTTCTATCAACATGTATCAATTTCGATCTCCAATTATTTTTTTTAAAAAAAGTATTTTTTTACTAACTTTCTATTCTTAATACGTGATTTAAGCGAATATTTGTTTTTTAAATTTTACGTTTTTTTTTTAATTTTAAGTGAAAAAATACATAAATTTTTATGTGAAAAACTTTTGTGAAATATTTTTCTTCTGTTATGTTATTTCGTGCTTATTCTTTATATAAATAATTTCCACTTATAATTTGTTCAAGATTTTCATATGAATAAGTTCTCGTTGATAAATTGCTTTTTGTTGTTTTGGCGACTCGTTAACGAATTGCTTTTTATATTTTTATATTTTGCTTTTTATAGTTTTTGGCGACTCGTTAACGAATTGCTTTTTTTAGTTTTGGCAACTCGTTAACGAACTGCTTTTTCATAGTCTTGGCGACTCGTTAACGAATTGCTTTTTCGGTTTTGACGAATGTGTAACGAAGCCGAAAAAAAGTTGGTCAAAAATGATAAAAAAAATAATTTCGAACTTTTGAAAAGCCAAATATTTACAAAAAATACCTAAATAACAAAACAAAAAAAAAACAAAAATTTGGGGTGCGAACGCGTGTCCGCGAATGCTGGCTTTTATTAACAAGCAAATTAAGTAAGATATAATCGGCATCTGAAATATCTTAGTGAGTAAGGTGCCGGACTAGCATTCAGGAGAGCTTGAAATTAGTTTTTATTTTTTTTTATAGTTTTTTTATTTTTTATGATTCGTTATCGAATTGCTTCTTTTAGTTTTGGAAACTCGTTAAAGAATTGCATTTATAGATTTGGCGAGTCGTTAACGAATTGCTTTTAATAGTTTTGGCGACTCGTTAACGAATTGCTTTTTTCGGTTTTGACGATTCATTAACCAAGGAGGAATTTCTCCCGCTCGCGATATTATAAATGAATCGCTACTAATAATTGCTAATGAATGAAATGTACTATAAAACGATTCGCAAACGATAAAATTAGTGAATCATTTTGTTTATTGGGAAGTAGTTTTTCACATGATACAATGATAAGGTAGAGCCGTTTCGCTGAGTGCTCTCACGCGTCAACGAAGAGTAGATAATGAGAAGCAACATATATGTCAAAACGACGAATTTCGTAGAAATTGCAAATGAAGAAAATATTTTGTGTTTCCAATTTGCAAACAGTGCGGTCGTGGGTGTTAAATTTGTGCTAATTTGAGTGAAAATATAAAAAAAGTGTAATAAAAACTATAAAATGTGAAAGAAGTCTTAAAATTGTAAAAAAAAAACTGTAACAGTTTTAACCTAAAAACAACTGCGAACGTGAGTCTAAAGAAATTAGCGATGAACAGCTGATTTTGACATCAATGTAGCTTTATTCTGCTTTCTACTCCATTCCTCTCCGAGTCGACCCTACCTTATAATTCTGCCATGGGTGTTCACACATCATTCAAATGATTGAAGAGTATCGCGATTTTTAACTCAAAAAATTTTGCTCCGACGCAGGCATTTCTTACTTTTCTGCTACCTACTATTCTATGGATTCATATCGTGCTGTGTGCATCACTTTTTTGGGTGTTTCTTTTGTTAAGTTGTTTTGTGTGCATAAAAATTTTACAAAATAGAAAACAATAGCGGAAATATAGCTGATCTTTTAGGATTAAAATTAATCATTAGGAAATCAATACGCCGGAAATAATACCTATTTGAATGACCATCGGATGCAAGACATAAAAAATCAATAGAACTACACCTCTTTTTCTCTTCAAAAACTACCTTTGTTTCCTGTTAACTACTTTTCTTGATATAATTGCCTACTAAAAAGCAGACAAGTAAAATAATGCAACCGTTTGACTGATTGATGCAGGTCTGGAGCTCAATCAAAATTTTGACTGACGAGAGAAAATTTTGACTGACGAGAGAAAATTTTGGAGTTCATTTTCGCTCTGAGATAAAGTTAATTTTTTTTTTTACATAGGAAAGCAATAACAAATTTTGATTGATTCAATCATCTGACTGACATATGAACACCTCCTAAGCATTGAGCATGCATGAAATATTTCTCTTTTAGTAGGTGCTCATACATCAGTGAAATGATTGAAGTATTTCGCGATTTTTTACTCTCTTTAACTCTCTCTGAAAATATTGATTGACGCTTGCTCACACACGATTTTTTGATTGAAGCTCCGACGCAGGCATTTGCTACTTTTCTGCTATCTACTATTTTGTGAATTCATATCGTGCTGTGTGCATTACTTTATTTGGGTGTTTCTTTTATTAAGTTGTTTTTTTGTGCATAATAATTTTACAAAATGGAAAACAATAGCGGAAATATAGTTAATCTTTTAGGATTAAAACTGATCACATTAGGAAATCAATACCGGAAATTATACCTATTTGAATGACCATCGCATGCAAGTCATAAAAAAACAGAAGAATTAATGAAATTATGAAATTATGGCATGAACTAAAGAAAGTACACCTCTTTTTCACTTCAAAAAACTACCTTTATTTTCAGTTAACTACTTTTCTTGATATAATTGCCTACTAAAAAGCAGACAAGTAAAATAATGCAACCCTTTGACTGATTGATGCAGGTCTGGAGCTCAATCTAAATTTTGACTGACGAGAGAAGATTTTGGTGTTCATTTTCGCTCTGAGATAAAGTTAATTTTTTTTTTTACATAGGAAAGCAACAACAAATTTTGATTGATTCAATCATTTGACTGACGTATGAACACCTCCATACATAACGGTAGAACATGTATGAGAGAGTAAAATTATCAAAAACATAAAGAATAAAGAGCGAATAATTTCAATAAAACAATAAAAGAAACACTTCATATAAGTGAAATGCATTCAAGTTTTTAATTTATTTCATAAAAAAATAATAAAAACAATTTGTCGATAACTTAATGAAAATAAAAATTAATCCATATCCGTTACACCATTTCATTTTTTTAGTAACATTTTTTTTAGTAGAAAAAGTAAAATCACGAGATAAACACAAAGAGAACTATCTGGAATATCCATTTTGAATGGATATATCCATTTAAAAGAGAGCTAAAACAGTTACTCTGCTTAGTGGAGCCGATAAAGAGAAAAAAAGCTTACACTACAATGAGAGCCAGAGAAAGAGATGATACGCTCTCTCCTCAATCCAAAACATGTAAGCATAAGTTAAGCTCTACTCGTTGTTGTATTTGTATCAATTTCTTATGCCGTGGTTATGCTAGCCAAACATGATTGCCGAACATTTGGTGTTCATTTTCGTTTATTTATTCTCTTCGCTGAAATGTTTGTTTGGTGGTTATGCTTCTGTTTGCTGCACAGTTGCATCAATGTTTTAATATTCCAAAACACAAATTAAACAACAACCCTAATTTTTATGTATACACTTTTTAATACGCTTTTTTACACTTCGGTCAAACTGCGACTCCAAGTAAATACCATTCCTACATAAAATATATGAAATTAAATACAACACAACAATGAGAATTGATGAAAATTAATCTGCAGTTTGATTTAAGACTATTTTTTGTAGTAAACTTGTGAAGGCACAAAATTGTTAGTATTTATTTGGAGCGACAATAAATACTGAAAATTTTTGCTCAACACATGTTGTTCGACTTTTTCTCAATGTCTGTTCTTTGTTTTTAAGGTTGCTTGTTATTTAAAATAAGTTGCTTTATAACTTATTTACATTTTTACTACTTTTAGCTACTTTTTTGATGCTTTTATGGAAAATGACTGCAGGCAACGACGGAAAGTTCGGCATGTTTGCTGTTTCAATCAGCAATCAAAAATGTTCGGTCTGAGAGCGAGATAATGAATTTGAGAAAAAGTTCATTTCTCACTTTACACGAGAAACAATAACAACAAAAAATGTTCGGCAATTTTGTTTGGCTAGCATAACCACGGCATTACTTGTCTTATCTGTTTGTACAAGTAGAATGGATTGTTCTCTGCAGACCTTTAGTTTGAACACAATTTCGAGCAAATGACTACCCCTACCCCCCTGCGTCTTGTGAAGACCACCTTGTGGGACCAATTTTGTACCGCTTTTTCTCTCCAATAACGCGCCAAATGTTAGTTTGCAGTTGTAGCTGGCTTATCAGCTTAGACTAGTGTCTCTTGACGCACCTCCACAAAAAGTAGTCTAACGGAGTCAAATTGACAATTGACATGAGTCAGGTGTATAATTGACAGGCAAATTTATGGATATGATGCGGTCACCAAAGCTTCGTCCCAGTAAAGTTGCACCGTCGTTCTGCAGGAACCCTTTAGCACTTAGACGACTGATATTCACATGGTTGCGAATCATTTGCCAGTCGATTCTACATCTTCAGTTTTCACTCACCTCACACTAGGGAAGTTAATCCCGGGATCCCGGATTTCGGGATTCATTCAATTCATTTGAAAGTTTGCTTTATAAATGAATTGAACTACATTTCTTCATTTCAATTCAAAGATAATAAAAAATTTTATTAAAAATGTTTTTAACTATATTTTTTATTAATTTTTTCGATACCGAAATAATCCCGAGATCCCGGGATTAAGATTTTCAATCCCGAAAATCCCGGGAAAAACATATCGCACTCTATCTTCAAAACAGGCAAAACTCAAAAAGGACAAATTTTTACTTTTTAATGTTAAACTATTCGTAGTGATTACCTCCATCAGCTATTAAAATTGTTCACTCATCTTCTTACTCTTGGATTAAAAAAAAAATCATTCTTCTTTTTGTTTTGTATGGAGTCCGTTGAAAAAAAAATTGTTTTTAGCTTCACCTGAAATTTTTAAAATTTTGAGTTGTTCTTTTTTGTAGATTACTTACTTACTTAGTTGGTTGTAACAACCCGTGTCCGGGTTTCAACCGACCTCATCAGCTCTCGCCAGGCGCCTCTGCTTTGCGCGCGCCTTCTCCAATCGGATACACCAAGTGCGGTTAGGGCTTCCTCAGCCTGGTCCATCCATCGGAGGCATGGTCTCCCTCGTCGTCGTTGACCAGCGACCCTCGCCTCGAGCACCTTTTTCGCTGGAGCTTCGTCGTTCATACGATGGACATGACCCAGCCAGCGTAGTCGCTGCACAGTTATACGCCGGACTACGTCAATGTCATCGTAGAGCTCATACAGCTCGTGGTTCATTCGGATGCGATAGTCATCGCCGACTCGAACAGGACCGAAGATTTTGCGAAGAACTTTTCTCTCGAACACCCCCAGAGCAGCTGCGTCAGTTTGCGAAACTACCCACGCCTCAGCGCCATAAAGCAGCACAGGTAGAACGAGCGTCTTGTAGAGTGTTAGTTTTGTCGATCGAGAGAGGGCTCTGGAACTTAGTTGCTTACTGAGCCCGTAGTAGCACCTATTTGCAATTATTGTTCTTCGCTTTATCTCCGGGCTGATTTCGTTTTTGGTATTAATGGCGGTGCCAAGGTAAACGAACTCCTTGACTACTTCAAAGTTATAGCTGCCGGATGAAACGTGGGAGTCTAAACGCCGAGCTCCCTTGTTTGTAGACAGCATATATTTTGTTTTTGTTTTGCCCTCATTTATCGTCAAACCCACTTTGGATGATTCCTTTTCGATAGCGGCGAAAGCAGCGGTAACATCTCTCTTGGTTCTGCCGACAACATCAATATCATCAGCGTACGCAAGGAGCTGGACGCCTTTGTAGAAAATGGTGCCATTACGATGCACACCGGCCTTTCGTACGATCCCCTCCATGATGATGTTAAAGAGATCGCAAGACAGTGGATCGCCTTGCCTGAAACCTCTTTCGGTATTGAAGGTTTCGGAGAGGTCATTTCCTACCTTGACGGAGCTGCGTGTGTTGCTCAACGTCATTCTGCAAAGTCTGATCAACTTTGCAGGTATACCGAACTCAGACATTGTTGCGTATAGGCAATCCCTTTGTAGATAGTGTGTTTGTAGTCTTTTTTGTAGATAGTGTGCGATATATGCTTTGGTATTAAATTAAGCACTTCCATTAAAATAAGATTTATTTTTATACAAACAATTTTTTATTATAATACAAATTTAAGTTGAAAAAAATTTGTTTGCTAATTTTTCACCCCTTTTGGCTGTGCACCCGTGGCGGACCGCTCCGTTTTTTTTTTTAACAAAACTATCAATTTTGGCCAATCTGTCAGCAGTATTGAATGCGAGTTGCAATTTTGTTTATCTTCGTTAACCTTAACACATAATTCATTCACAAAACCAATAAAACTGGACAAGTACAACTGCAGATCATCAGTATATGCATGCATGGTAACATGGCACCATTTATTAGAAGAATTCGAGGAATCTTCTCAGCATATAACTCCCTTAAGCCCTTTGGAAACAACAGTGGGTTGATATTATGATGTTTTTTTGGGTACAGCTTAAGGGCGAAATTTGCTAATAAAATAAAATAAAATGAAGTTAAAAAGAAAATTTTCTGGAGTTGCAACTTCCGAAGCAAGACCTCACAGCCGACAATCGAAACATTTTTTTTTTTTAGTACTCTCTGCTAGACTGTGATTTAATATTTAGTCCCATGTTAGACATGCCGATATTCTTTCACCGATTTTATTATCTTTTGTGTCGCTGTTTCGTCGTCCATTGCTTGCAGACATGATGAGTTTGCCGAACGATGTTTGCTTGGTGTTTCACTCTTTTTTCATGTGAGTGAAAGAGTAAGAACGATAAATCGTCGCAAAATCGCTGGTACACACGATTTTTTGGACGATTTTATTTTCGTTTTCTCTTCGGCTACTGCGTCCACAAACTGAAAATCGGTGAGAAATCGTCGTCATATCGGCATGTCTAAATTGGGACTTAGGCCTTTTCCACAACGCAATTCCAACGCAACTTCAAGGCAACAGCGAAAAAGTTGAAAAGCTATGCAATTATAAACCGAATGCTTTCAGACTTGTTTCAAAAGTCGTGCTTCTTACACTAATTTAATATTTTGCCCTTGCTCATTCATACTGCAAACTATTTCTTCTTCTTCTAGATTCTATTAATGACAAAAAAGGAACTAATTAATTAACTTATTCATGTTGATTAATATATAGCATACTGCACTACAAATAATTGAATTCACAAAACAAACAAACTGATCCAACAAGTTGCCGTAAAAATTGCGGAAAGCCGCGTTGCGTTGAATAAGTTGAAAACGTGTAGAGAACTTGTTGCCTGCAAGTTGCTTAATCTGAAGGTTCCGGTATAAATACACAGGCCAACAACTTGAGTTGGAGTTGCGTTGACCAAGTGTGGAAAAGGCCTTCCTTATTTTTTCTGATCTGACGATGTGTTTTTGTGGTTCGAAACTTTTCAACTTTTCCTACTATTTTTTTACATTGTGTCATTGGAGGCGAGCACTCCTTTCGACATTTTAAAGAATTTTGACCCACCACGTAAATAAAACAAGCCAATTTTTATTTCAGGTTAAAAAATATTTATATTTATTTGATGTTTAATAATATTTTAGTATATAAGATTACAATCATATTTATAAAAATTATAGTTTTAATTAATATACGGTGATTAAAGCAAAAACCACAACAGTTTGAAATCCAGTGTTAATTTTCTTATTTTTTTTTTTTTTTTTTTGTATTTTTCTTTTATGAAATAGAAAACGCTAAGATATTTAGGTTAATATTAGAAAGAGACAGCAATACATATGCAGATATTGGAAGAATGAACAATGTTGGCCTATTTATACTTAGATGTTTTGAAATTGAAAGCGTTTTATAATTAAGAAGAAAAGTTATTTGATGATTGTAATAATCGATAAAATTGTTTTTATTATATTTGTATGCTTTGCTGTATAAAGCCAACATCGTGCAAAGTTAATGGAGCACAGAATTTTGATTTGTTATAAAAAAGTTAGTTAAAAAAATTTAAAAATAAAACTTTGAAAACTAAGTAACAATAAATTTAAATTGGTTGTAATTTTTTTTTTTGTTCAAGAAAACTGATTAAAAAAGCATGCATTTTCTTTGTTTTCGTGTTTTATTTTAATTTTTATAGACTTTAAAATTTTGTTTTAATTTGTAATAGCATTTATTTGCCTATTGTTGGTTTCTTATATATTTTTTTGTTTTTATATATATATATAACATACATCACAGCAAAACTTTATAAATTTTTTTGTTTTCAATATATTTTTAAAATTACAAACTATTGTTATATATTTGTTTGATTATTATTTTTTGTCTTTTGTAAGAAAAGCAAATCACAAGAAATTATTAAAAATTTTCGCCAGTGCTTTCAAGTATATTAAATAAAAACTGTATAAGTTATTATAAAAAAAATTTTAAAAATAAAAATAAAGAAAATTTATAAATTTGAGTTAAGTATAAATGAGCACATAAAGTCAATAGAATGCAAAATCAAAATCGTATAAAAATGATGGAAAATTTTATAAAAAGAAGAAATAATAATAGAAGTAAAATAATAATAAGATTAACAAAAGAAGTAACTAATATTTTTAAATGCTTAAGAAGTCAAGTCTTGGTTACAATAGAAGCGCCAAAAGTAGCTACAACAAGCTGATTACTACTACGAAAAATTGTTAGAAATAAATAACTAATAAACATTTTGTTTAACTCATCCACCTATAAGCAACATAATTTTATATTTCAAACTCTAAAAAAATATTTTAGCAGCTTTGAATTGTTTGTTCGTGCCGGTAAAAAATATTGAATTTTTTTTTTTTTTTATTCAAGGTTTGTCTGTTAATTTCTTTTATTGCAATACTAAAATTCTAGAAAAGCACAACACGTTTACATGGTCTTTTAAAAAGCCATTTTTTTTTTAAGTCAAATTTTAATGTATATCAATGTATTTATTTTTTTTTTTCTATTTTGCAACTTTTGCGCAGTATTGAATGAGTGTGAAAATTTTAAAGAAATTCATTAAATACGGTAAATGTGCCACAAGCAATCGTGATTCAACGTTTTTTACAGTTACCCAAAATACAAGGCTTTAGATGATAATAGATTTAACTGTTAACAAGTTTTAATTCACTTATATTTGTATAATTGGATATCGGAAAATTGGTTAAAAGATGGGACATCGGCAAACACTATCTACTGAACCACAAGCGAAGCTTTTGCGAAAAGTGAAAGTTAGTTAAGCAAACGTTTTCGGGTTGATATTTTTTTTCTTTTATAAATTCTTGTTTTCAAACTTGTTTTAAAGTTTTTTTGCGTTTGGCCAAGATGAGTTAAAGAAGAAAAAAAAAACGACCTGCTTCTAACGACTTTTGTAAAAGAATAATTTTTTAATCAAAAACGAGTTCGCAAAGGAATTTGATAATTGAAACTTTTGAGGTATTTAATCATAAATTATTTATTTTTTCAAAAATTAGTGTGCAAAACGTAAGTTCTGCTTTCTTGTTCATAAATGAGTTCTCAAATCTATCATAAATGATACTTTTACAAGCATTTTTGCAAAATTTTATAAATAAGAACGCTAACCTGAATAAGTCCAATGGTAGCACACTGAACCAAAAAACTGAAATAATTGGTCCAATGTACGTACGATTCATTGATTTAATGAATATGTGTTCATTGATTTAAGGGCCTCCGGGAGTTTTTCGAAGAATAATTTTTTTCATCTATATATCATATTCGACCAACATTTTTTTTTTTACTTTATTAAAGTATAACTATTGAAGATTTATCGCTGAAATTTTGGTCTAAAAATATTTGTCGATAAGGAAGAAAAGAGCAATGCCGCAAAAGACCTTAAAAATATGCGGTGAGCAAGATATCTGCAGACTGGTTCATCTGAAAAAATCTGTGAGGCGTTTAATCGTTCGATTTTGTTTTTTTTTTTTTTTTTGGATATATACTTTTTGATTTATAACTTAAAACGACCTCAATTTTGTCAAAAATTAATATTTTTCAAAAATCAACGATTAAACGCCCCAGAACACTTTAACAAACTGAAAATATACATATATATATTTTTTTTTTTTAGGTCAACCAGTCTCCAGATATCTTTAAAAAAAAAAAATGAAATGGCCATCTCAGCCCTTGAAAGGATTTTGACCGAGTTTCTTATGATCAATTGTGTTGTGTGTGATGTGAAATGTTTGCACACAAATGATCGAGAACTGGACCTACCATGTTTTACGTCGACTCCGAACGGCTTGTGTTCTCAAGAAGCTTTTCATGGCAGTTTTTACTCTCTGAGGTTTGCCATTGTCTGCAGAGAGGTGACGGCCGAACAGAAAAATTGATTGATTCAACCTGGGTTCCCTGGCGTAAGAGTCACACACTCTACCCACTACGCCACGGCCGCCACCAGATATCTTGCTCACCGCAAATTTAAGGTCTTTTTGCGGCATTGCACTTTTCTACCTTATCGACGAATATTTTTGGTATCCCAAAATGTCAGGGATAAATCCTCAATAGTTAAACTTTAATAATGTAAAAAAAATTTTGGTTTAAAATAAAACAGAGCTTCAAAAAAAAAAGAAGTTTTAAAATAGTGTCTTTTTTTCTTTGAAAAACTCCCGGAGGCCCTTAATTAACATTTCTTTACTCCCAAAAACTGCATTCTTTAAAATAAATGTTCGAGAAACAATCTAGAATATTCGAAAAATGGATATATTTTTTTTAATGGTCACATATAACCTCAAAAACTATGTCTCAAAAGATTATGGTCGGGAAAAGTTTCTAAGTGCTTGTTTTCTGAACTTTAGTATAAGGCCGCCTGATCGGAACCAGAGATTTGCACGTGGTAGCATTTTTGTGACTTACAATCTACTCATACACTCAAACTCAGGCCAAATACACTTACATTATTGGTGACGGTGATTGCATGACTTTTAAAGGCATTGCATATGCTAAGCCGTATGAAGATTTTACGGTAGTCATGAAAGATTGTATATATCACGTAAAAAAGCTAATGGGCATCCGACTACGTAATTTAAAAAAGAAGACAAAAAGTCTCGGTGGAAGAGGCAAATTGACTTGAGTACTTATAGACGAGTTATCTTTTTATTATGTATTAGCGATTCGTCAGAACAGTGATTCAGTTGAGAACATGACAAGCAGTATATGGGCTACACTGGATCATAAATTATCTACTGATGCCAAACCGCTGCACGATAAATGTCCCTATATGGTGCCGATGGCAACGGGCTAAGTCTACAAATACTTTGGCTGTGTATAAACATAAGCCAGCTCTTCCAATTGAAGTCTGTGAAGCTATTAAAGCAGTCTATGAAGAACTGGCCATTGAAAATCTTTCAACTCTATGCATCGGCGTTTACACACAAAATAGTAACGAAAGCTTCAACTCGACTGTGTGGGCATTGGCCATTTCGAGTGGTAAAACAGTCTTTGATGTAGCTACGGATATAACTGGTTGCTTGTACAATGACGGGTTATCTCCAATTTAGCATATGGAGACAATTGACTTGAAAATCGACCGGAACAGCTACGAAATGTGTCTGGAGATCAACAAACAGCGCATAGAGAGAGATCGCTGTCTGAACGGCTAAAAAGAGGCAAGGATTGCTTCAAGATCAAGCAGAAAAGAAAAGCAACAGCAGGACGATCATCTGGAAGGCCAATCGCAGATTAAAGATATTGCAAAATATTCATAATTTTCTACAACTAAAAAGTTCAAACGCATTTATCTCAAAACTGCATTTTTTAAGTTGGCCGGAAACAAAACTCAGACCATTTTTAACCGATTCACTTGAAACTTTGAATATGTCTTGTAAAATATATTGTGTATGAGAATACGTACGATTTTTTTCTTTTTTATATTGAAGAGTTCATTTGTTCTTAACAGTAATCTGATGATTTTTAGGCATATTTTTCAATTTAGAAGTGGACCATTTGGCCGAAAATGCAGGGATCCAACCAATTATAATTTTTATAATATAAATCAAATTATACCAATTAATTTTCGATTGTGATTTATTCGATCAAAAATAAAAATCAATCATTATACCTAATATAAAAAACATTTAATGTAAGCATAACGTCAGCTTTTCTTATTCAGAAATTATTCAGATTGAAAATATTTCAGATTGAGAATAACAGCTGCTTTGTCTGAATTCACCGTAAAATGTTAACAGAAATCACTGCCGTTCACAATTGTGCATCTATCGGGCGTATGAAATCAATAATATGAAGACTATTTTTTTTACGATACGCTTGCAAGCGTTTATCGTCTATCGTATGAAAATTCATAATAGGGGGTTAGCTATATTGAAATGTATTTTACAATAACTTTTTATATGTGATTTTTTCATTTAAAAATAACGATTATTTTGGATCCCTGCGGAAGACAATATATCGAAAATACTATACGTACTTCTATAGCAGATATTATATATAATCGAAAAAAATTCATTGGCTTTTTATGATTAAAAAATTACAAAAGCTGTTTGTTCGGCCGTGGACCCTGAAAAAAAAAACGGTTCAAAAAAGTTATTATATACAGTCGCTGATATATATAATAAACAGGGGCGTCTTTTGAAATCTCAATTTCTGAAAATAAAATTCAAAGAAAGCATATTTTTCCTCTAAATGCATCTGTTCTTTGAAAGTAAGAATTATTTCCTTGATTTAAAGTAACGATTCTTTGGTTGTAAGATGAAAGTTCATGAAATAAAAGAACAGAGATTCATTGAATAAATGAAGTTTGTACATAGCACCAATTCATTAAAACAAAGAACATTTTGTTTTATTTTATGTACGTTTTTGGTTCAGTGTACAAGTGGACTTGTATTGCACAAGACTGGAGTTCGATTCCCAGTTATAACAAAATGTTATATAATTAAAGTCTTTTATAAGTTCTAAATAAGATTTGCGACACAATATTATAAAAAAATACTCAATTCTACCTACCCTATATACAAATATTGCAGATTCAAACATTCACATGCTATTATTACTGGCTCTGTTTGTATATCTTTGTCTTATTGTGAATTATATTTTTATTATATCAATGAGGGTTTCAAATAACGTTGAAAATGTTCTTTAGAAAATTCTGTAGAAACAGGCAAAACTTGTTTGACAATGTTTACTCATTTAGAACTTGTTGCCGCTTGCAACGTTATTCATAGCTTTGTTTAAAAACGCTTTTAATTGTTTATTGCTGCTTTATAAGATCTACGTTTTTATTACATACATATATATTGAGGGTGAAAAATTATTTTTATATTTTTAATTTTTTTTTTTTTTAATTTTTTTAGAAAAATTGAGTTCTACACAAATGGAGGGCAGGAATCGTTTATTTTGAAGTTGTTCAAATTGGTTTCGTTAATTTATTGTATTTGTTGCAAATATACAAAGATATATGTACATTTTGTATTAATTTTTTTTTTTTTTAAGTTTAAATTTATATTTCTGATTACCATTACAGTTGCAGACAAAATTTTGCAGACATAGATTTTAATAAGACTTTCATATATGCTAGTTTTTGTCTTCGCTCTGGTGCAGCAGCTGGCACGAAAATAACATGAAATTTTGTAGTATTGTATACACAGTGAAGAACATTTTTTTCGCCAACAGTTTTCACACTGATATAAACACTTATTTTTTATTAATCAGTTTCTTTAAGCAATTTTTAACTAAAATCAGAGCCCGTAGATTTTGACGAAAATGTTCACTGAATAGTTTATTTGGTTTTAGACGTAACTTCGTTTGTGTTCTTAAAAAAAATTCTTAAAATTTTACCTGAGGCTTATGCATTACATATTATCGTTAGCTTTTAGTCTTTTCTACATATACCGTAACTCATTGCACATTGTTTCATATGAAAGAAGACAGAAACAGAGACTGTTCAAAATTCGAACAAAGAGGAGAGCCCCTTCAATAACGATAGAGATATAAATTAGAGTTTTATGCAATAAATTTCTTACTAATTTTGGAATATCTGCTTTAATTTTCATATGTAGAATATTTTTTCCAATACTGTGTGTGTGTATGTATGTATGGTGTTGAAATTGTGGTTTTGAAACTTACATATTTTAAATTGGCAATATTTTTAAATTGTTTTTTTTTTAATTTGTTTTTTTATTACTATATCTAAGCATGCATGCGGTAGTTGCTGTTTTATTTTACAAATATAATTTAAACACGCACAAACACACACCTATGAAATACATATATATATATATTTATATCTATTTTGCATCTAATGTAAGTAAAATTTTTAAAATTTAAATTTTTCGTCGTTAAGTCGTTTATAAAGATTGCTTCTAGGTTTTCAATTCAATATAATTTAGTTTGATTATATTTTTGTAAAGGTATAAAAATTAAATACTAATATTTTTTAATTGAAACTATAGACTTGATAGACTTGTATGTACTGAGTAGTAAAAGAAACGTCAAATTTGTATTTAACCTATGTTCTGTCTTGTACGGATACATTTGAAACTTGTCATATCTATATCTTGCTAGGTGGGAGGTCATATGACTGATTTTTCGAACTTTGGCCAAAGTCGAGGTTTATTTTATTTTCATCGCAGTGGTTGATTTTAGAGCCCGCCGCACACTACAGACTTAGTCTCCCGATAATTTGATGCTCGTATGGTCGGTGCCGACTAACCATTTAGTTGGTGGTAGATACGCACACTGATGTGCGCAGACCATGCCTCCAATGGATGGACTAGGCCGAGGAAGCGCTAACCATACTTGGTGTATCCGATTGGAGAAGGCGCGCGCAAAACAAAGCGCCTGGCGAGAGCTGATGAGGTCTGCCGAAACCCGAACACGCGTTGTTATCTCCACCTAAGTAAAATGCGCACACTGTACTCGGATAGTTGCCAATTGCACTTTTTTGTAAAGTTCTGGTCGCTTTTAGAAAACTATGCAGGGTTCAGCGTTCTGCATGTATAGGTGTCACGGGGGGAATCCGGTCATGCTCAACGAATGCACTGAACGTTTTGGCTCACCTACCGCCAATCGACCTTCACATTAAACTAACTGCATCGAGGTTGGTGCAATCAGACTAAAGTCAGGAGTCTAACAGCTGGAGATATAAACTTTATTGATATCGGAAAACCCTTAGCTGACTACCTTTAGAATTGGCAAACAACAACACAAACTATGAAATCCCCAACCTTGACTTTACTAAAACATATACCAAGGGCCCTACTCTGTATTGCGATGCGCCGATCAATGCGATGCGATGCGTACGCAAATTCGTACAATCAAATCAACTTTGCGAATCTTTTTTCTCGCATCGCAATAGAGAGTAGGGCCCCAGCAAGTATCCGACTAGAACGGAATGGAGCTATGGTCGTCCGAACGCTGTTACCTTCTACACCGATGGGTCCAAGATGAGTTGTGGAGTTGCAGCGGGTATAAACTCAGAAAGACGGTAGGTCCAACTCCTTCCGCCTTCCGGACTCAGCCAGTGTCTTCCAGGCAGAACTTTTAGCGATAAGGGAAGCTTGTCGGGCAATAAGATGTGCCAACACTACTCGTAACAACCTAAGCGCAGCAATCTTGTCGGATACCCAAGCTGCTTTTAGAGCATTAACTGCAGTTAGAACCAACACCAAGCTTGTAAGGCAGTGTAAAGAGGAACTGGCACGACTAAGTCGACTGCTTGACATCACTATAATTTGGTCCCCGGGCACAGGAACATTTATGGGGATGAAAAGACTGACGGACTAGTCAAGAGCGGAACCAGTCTCAGGTTCACTGGACGTATTGAAGGGAGGTGTGCTCTCGTTCCACCTTGACAGAGCTAACCGCAGATTTAGTAATTTGCCAACCTGATTAACAGCAAGAAACATGTGACCCTCAAACAACCTAGGAAAAACTCGCGTTTTGCTCGCGGGCAATCAACACGGGGCATTGTCGTGCGTGCAGAAAGAATCGGAATAACCTTTAACCTCCTTTGTCGCAGCTGCAACGACCCTTACGATAGGAAAACATTGCCCCATTTTCTATGTGCTGCAGATAGTTGACAGACTTTGAAATCAAGTGGAAATCTTACCCCCCATTTGATTTTTTAGTTGGAATCGATTCAATCAGTAAGTGTGCGGCACACTAACTGTCTGTTGTGTGAGGCAGAGTTGTAAAAGAAAAACTGGCACTGAATGCCAAAAAAAAAATGTTTAGTCATTCAATCATTTATTAATTTCATGACTTCAAGTTTTGAATTCAGCAATCATTTTGAAGTCATGACGTCGAAATCAATTAGTAATAATTTTTATTGAAGGCTTTTGATTCATTCACTATGATTGAAGTCGCGGTTCTTGGAGTCATTCATTGCATTCGATTGAAATCAATTTGAAGTCTTTTGATTGCATTCAACAATTTTTGAAGACATTTGAAAAAATTTTCAAAACCCATGTTGTATAAAACGGCTTATATTTTTCCTCAAATAAAAAAGTATTTTATTTAAAAAAAAACAAACAAAACGAAAAATGTTCTTTGCAATTTTTCGCCCATTTCGTTCTGTTTTTGAATTGAATTGTTTTTTGTTACATATTAGCTTCTGTAATCGTTTACTGTAGTGATAAGGCTAAGAAAATATGATTTAATTTATTTTAAAAGGTTGCAATCATATGAATTCAATGACTTCAAATTGACTTAAAAGGCTTCAATAATTATTGCAGTGACTGCAACCTTTTCAAAAGAATAAATGAATGCAATCAATTTAGTCTTTCAGCCATGTCTTGACTTTTTTTTTTAGTTGATAGAAAATGGGTTAAAACGGTTATGTTCAAGTGCAAAAATGCATAAAGTAAAGTTTGCAAAAATGCAGTGCCCCTCAAAGAGCTTTTGTAACGTTTGGCTGTCACATCATTGAGTTGTAAGTTCGAGGCACACTTAAGTGCATATTATATAACTGAATTTATTCAATAATACAAGTATTTGTTGTGCATTTGCTAGACATACTTGTTCCAATGCCAATTAACCTAATTTTGGGAAATTGTAAATTGAATTTTACTGATCGTATGAGCATCAAGCTTTATTAGCACCCTTATATTTTTCATTACTACCAAAAACGGAAAAGCTCTATAAAGTATATCATAAAATGTTGCCGAACTTTTTTTTGTTTTGCTCTTCAGTTGTTGGTATGTTTGTTAGTACACAAAAATGTTTAGTTAAGCTTAAATTTTTAATTATTTTTTTTTTTAAATATATTCAATGAGTTTCTGGATTTTTGTTTGCTACTTGTTTTTGTGATTTGACATATATGCATTCTACACATACACACGCAGACATACACATATACAGAGACATAAAACATCGAATGCAAAAGTATATAAAGAAGGAAAAATAATCACATTTACAATACATTCATTAATTTTTGCTTGTGTTGAGATTATCAAATATTTTTCATGCTTGCATATCCAATAATTATTTCATTTGTTAATTAAATCTTCTTGTCATTAATTAAAAAAATGTTGCATTCTATCTATGCTGTAGACAAATATAGTAATTTTTCATTCCTATTGAAGGTGGTTGTTTTCCATTTCTAATGCAATGAATGCATCGACAGCAACTTTTCTTATATTGCAAATTTACTTAAACTTAATAAAATGTGTGTGTGTGTGTTGTTAGATTTAGTGCGCTTGCGTAGCGGCTGGTGTCTGTTGCTGCGACTGAGGCTGTTGTTGTTGTGAGGTTGGCGGTTGTTGCTGATGGGGTTGTTGCTGCTCAGTGCTTTCAAAATAGTCCGAAGCATTGCCGCGGCATATAGGACAGGTGCGATTCGACTGAAAAAGCAAAGAAGTGAGGTTTTAAAAAAATTCAATAAGAAATTGAAAATAAAATAGAAAGTTTTGCAAAAATACCCGCAGCCACTTGTCCACACACTTGGCATGGAACTCATGGGAACATGGCAGCACACGCAGCACTTGGCGCAGTTCGAAATCACACATGCAGACGACGCATGACGTCTGATCGCCTATTATAAAAGAGTTTAAAAAAGTTTATAAGGTGAGGTGAATATCCCCATACTCACCATTATGTGTCTCTGGATTATATTTATAGCTAGGCAACTGATCGATTTCGTTGCGCGCCAATCCACGCGGTTTTGCCTCGCCCAAACGCTCGGCTAAACTGAGCAATGCTTCATAGTTTTCGGTCTCATTAGAATCTGGTGAACTCAGCTCATGCTGACTGTATGGGGACAGCGGAAACATGGCGCTAAAAGTCCAGATTTTGTCAATTCTATTAACGCAATGAATATCGTTTAAGTACTTACAGGAAATTCAGCAGGAATCCTGGGTTGATAATACCAGTGGTCTGAATTTGAACTGGAGTAGCCTGATGAGGGCCCAAGGCCTGCGGTGGCAACACATGGCGATGAGCGGGGTGGGGATGGGGATGCGTTGTCGGCCAGTGAAAACGCGCAAATCGTCTCTGTGGCGGGAATGTACGTCTCTGCCAGGAATGTAGGATAGTGTTAAAATTATAGTATGATCGCATTTTTAAGATATTAACCTCAGTTGAAATGAAGATCTGCTGTGGTGCAGCCGTCAGCTGTGAAACCTGTGCCGCCGCAGCAGCAGCGGTGGAATGAAGGTGATGAGCCGCGGCTGCAGCTGCCGTCATTGAAGTTATGTGAATTGGCGGTGGGCCAACAGCTCCGGCTCCATGTGGTCCTCCATGATTATCTAAATGATGGCCGCCCGTATCCAGCGATAGTCCAGCCACAGCTGCAGCAGCAGCAGCATCGGTGCGTTGCTGTGACAAGTGCGCTGCATGCTGATAATTAGCTGCAGCAACAGTGGCCGCTGCAACCAGGGCAGCAGCTTGATGGGATTGTTGCTGTTGAGCGACAACAGCAGCGGCTTGTTGTGGGGCTTGTGCTACCTGCAAAGGCTGACCGGCTGCTGTGGTAAAGCCAGTTGGAGCAGCGAACTGTGAGTGGTGGGCGTGTTGGTGTGCGTGCGCATGTGCGTGCGCTGCTCCCAAAGCGTTACAAGCTTGAGCAAATGGTTGGTAGATGCCATGTAAATGGCATGGTGCCATACGAGCCTGTGGTGGTGGTGCTGGATACGTGCAAATCGAGGCCCATATAGGTTCGGCGTGACGAAGTGGTAGACTGACCGGAACTTGATTGATGTCCACCATTAGTGGTGGTGGAGGTGCAGCTGCATGATGATGCTGGTGGTGGGATTGTGCGGCCGAAGTTTGCACTTGTTGGATGAGTGGTGGTGGAGCAGCAGCGCCGGCTGGCATCTGCTCCCATGGCGCACGTTGAGGATGTGGAGGATGGTGGTGGTGTTGATGTTGTTGCTGATGATGTTGTTGCTGGTTGTGGTGGTTATGGTGTGGATTGTGGTGATTGTGATGCAGCTGTTGTTGCTGATGATGGTGCGGCTGATAGTGATGCGGCTGCTGGTTGTTGTGGTGTATGTGATTCATTGTCATGGGTCCCGAATCCCGAAGACGTGGTCGGCGTATTGGTGGGCTTCCTTGTTGCAGCTATTGCAAGTATAAATAATAAAATATGCATTAATAATATAAAAAATAATAAACAGAGATTGAAAAAAAGAGGAAGCTATTAACCTGTATACGCGGCGAGCGACGTTGCTCCCAAATTGCTGGCGGACTCTGACTTGGCAGGCGTCCAGAAATGCGTCGTCGTTTCCGCGATGGACTGTCTGACTTTAAACCATTGCTGCCGCTGGGACCATTGAGTGAACTAGTTGATGCAGATAATCCCGAACCGGAGGGGCCTTCATGCATACCAACGCCACCAACAGCACCGTTTAAACTAGACAGTGATGAAGTGGCAGAAGAGGACGCTGCAGCTGCTCCACTATTATTGCTGGAAGAGTTGTTGTGATGATGGTGGTTGTTGTTTCCATTTTGATGATGTTGTGAGCTATTTCGGTAATTCGTGTTATTGTTGTGTTGTCCACCATTGCTACTGCGCGACATCGATTGGCCGCCATTTTCAATGCCAGCACGTTCCAATCTAGTGTCAATGTGCAATTCCATGTTGCGTGAGTTGTTGTAGTTGTTGCTGTTGTGACTCTCAAAAAGCTATAAAATCGAAATAAAATTTTATATTCAGCTAGTTTTGGGGCAAAATTTATAAAATAATTCATATACCATGGTAATTCCAGCGTAAAAAATTCAAATTTAAAATTAATTATTTAGTCACGATCCTACATTAGTCGAAAACAGAAAATGAAAGTAGATGAAACTGTGTCGTTCATATTTCCTTCTTTTCTTAATAACCACAGATCTATTGGAGAAGTTCAACAACATTCTCCAACCAAAATTTATACTAATCGGTTACAACGACTACTACACTTTATATCCTCTTTTGTTCATTAGACCCTAGATTTTTATAAAACAGTTAATTCTTTTCAGGAGCCCAATTTCATTTCAATGAAGTGGTTGCTTATAAACTCCAAAACAAGTAAAGAATAAAATTATTTAATGAAAAATAGAAAACCTAGCTAACCTAGGTGTTAAACCTTATATCATTCATGGAATCCAATAAAAACTTGTTTTTAAAAATTGATGTTTTTCTATAACACAAAAATTTGATAGAACGAATAAGCAAAAGAACCCTGCAAACATTTTGGAAGACGATTGGAAGAGAATCTTGTTTACAATGCACTTGCGATTCGCCCAAAGGTTGTTTAGAAGATGAATCGCTTTTCGATCGTCCAAGCGATGAATACGCGATTCAAGAAAAATTCTCAAAATACTCCTTCGCTCATTCCGGCGATCGTTGGAAGATGGATCGCACTTCGATCATCAAAGCGATGAATGCCCGATTCTTGAAAAATTTGGGAAATCTTTCGCTCATTCCGATCTTTGGAAGGTGATATATGGTTGGAATATGAATCTGGCTTTGAAAAACAGTTAAAGTGAAGCAAAACTTTTGTAACTTGTGAATATCAAATGTTTTCTTATCGACGCGCTTAATTTAATAAAACCATTTTTAACGTTCAACAACGATGCTTTGCAGCCTATCGTTGGGGACTAATTTTGACGAATCGTTTGACCCCTTTGAGTACTTATCTTGGCGACTCGTTTGCGATTCTTCCCAACGAATAGCTTAAGATCTCTTTCGGTGATTCATTCGCGACTCTTCTATTTTCGAATCGCTACGGACCCCTCTTGGCGATTCATTTGCGACTCTTCCCAGCGAATCGCTTAAGGCACCCGTCGGCGATTCGCTCACGAATCTTCCTAGCAAATTGCTTAGGGCTATGTTATGCTGGCGGTCATGGGCACGCATTGTTGTTGTTTCAATGTTAATTGAAAAATTGAGAGCGAGAGAGGGAGAATAAATTTTGCCCACCACGGTCACCATATGATTCGATAAAAATATGAAATCACGGGATCAAAACAGTTTTGCGTTGTGGAATTATTCACAACATTTGTGTTTTCGTATTAAAATAGTACAATTTCAGTGCGAAATGTATAAAAGCACTAATAAGTCCTGCTTAATAGCAACACTCAACTATGTTCAACGATGATACTTTTTTCGGATAAAATACTAAAAGTAGCAAAAAGTATACTAATGTTTGGGGATCATATGACCGTCAGCATAACATACTTTGGGCACAGAGCTCATCAAACGAAAAAAGAGCGCAAAAAGTGACGTCACCACGGATCATTTGACCGTCAGCATAACATCACCCTTACGAATCTTTCCGGCGAATCGCTCTTATGGCCTCATCTACTTACAGTCGGCGATACCCGGATTACTCTTAAATGAGCTCGGCGGCGATTGTCTCAACTTCCAAGCGATTCTCTGGCGATTCTGAGGCGGTAGAAAATGTTTGAAGGGAACTAAAAATGTACACTGTCTCAAACAATTGTCCGTACATAAGAATTCTTAACAGTAATTTGAATGTATGAAGAAAAATATTCAATCGCATGAAACAAAACTAGTTTTATTTAAATTTACTTTTCTTTTATTCTTGAAACTTTACAACCGATTATGCTTATCTCAACTAATTGCCCGTATACCAAAAGAGCGCTCTATGTTTCTTGTTCACATATTGTTTTTTTAAGTACCGTTACTTTCTAAGTAAAATTTACGCATCATTCTTTACTTTTCATTAAATTTTAATGTGTTATTCGTTGCATACACTTCTAAAAAAATATTATGAATAACAGTCATAAGAAAATTCCAGTTGACATAAAAAAGCTGATAGTTTCGTTGATAGTTTCGTTGCAAACTATTTCCCGACCTCGTTCTTCAGTTCAATATGTGATTCTAAACTTTAAAGAAAGCGGAATGTATGAGACTTTATCAGGAAGAGGAAGTTAAAAAAATTTTAGAAAAACGTTTGGAGCGGAAATCTAGTTAAAGAATGTCCAAAAATAAGTGCGGTAAAAATTGCCGATGATATTGAAAAATATGATAACGTTACCGCAAGCCTCTAAACTATTCGAAATTTCTTGCATTCAGTACAGTATAAAGAGTGTGTTCCTCGCGAAGCCCTTTATTTCTAAGAAAAATGTAAAGCTTCGTTTGGAATATGCTAAAAAATATGTTGAAAAATCAGATGACTTTTGGAAAGCAGTTATTTTCCGACGGCAGACGATTTGTTTGGCGATAAGTAAATACTGCTCTCTAGTTCAAAAATTTAAAAGCTACAGTAAAACATGATGGCGGATCTATAATGATTTGGGGTGCGATGTCATCTGGTGGCGTAGGGAATTTGGTTTTTGTGGAAACTACAATGGACAAGATATCGTATTTAAACATTTTAAAAGATAATCTTAAAGTTAGCGCAACGAACTTGGGTCTACGAAACGATTTTCGGATTGTTCAGGACAACGGCCCAAAGTACACTTCCCGGCTTGTGAGAGAATGGTTGCTTTACAATGTAAAGGAAGTCACTCCCCATTCTCCCCAAAGTCCTAATCTTAACTCCAGAGAGCATCTATGCGGTATTTTAGAATAAAAAGTCAACAACGCACCATAAATAGCAAACAAATGCTAAAAGATGTCATCATGGGTGAATGCAGGAAAATCGGATCTGATGTCACAACTTGATTAGCCTAATCAATGCAACAACTTTTTAGTTGGAAGGAGATTATTTTGGAAAAAGGGTTTCATAATCGTTGTTGAAAAATGTATTAAATTAATTTTATTTTATGTTTTCTTATGACGTACGGATAATTTTATGGGTTTTGCTTTTAAAATGTAATCAAATTTTAAGTTTTTAAAATAAAAGTATTGCAAACATATTCACGCTTATTTTTCAATTATGACGACAACAGTAAAGATTCCGTAAAAGTGCATTTCGTGTTATTCGACTGAATGTTTTTCATATAACAGCCAGATTTCTATTGATATCTCAATGTACGGACAATTGTTAAGACAGTGTATGTTTAATTCAAATACAATACAAATTTTAAGCAAGATCTTTCAAAAAATACCAGATACAGGACACCCACGAGAGGCTTTTGAAGTTATTTCAGGCAAAATTAATATCAAACAGAGATACTAAGTACAGTGGATGGAATCAGAGATTTTTTATTGTTGTTTTTTTTTTTAAAGATAATCACTAAATAAGCTAAACAAATAAATAAGCTAAGGCAAACCCATAACTTTAACCATAGTTGAGTGTTTTGAAGATTTTGTGACTTATTCCTTTCCTTTTACGTTAGAGCCAGATATTTAAAAGTTCGAATCCAGATTACTTTTTTAAAACTAGGCCGAGTTTTTTTTTACTAGAAAAGCTTACAGAATTTTGAAGGACTTTTGTTTTGTCTTAAATTTTTGGCATCAAACACTCACCATGTTGTTGTTATTGTTGTGCCTATCAAATAATCCTATGTTTGATGCATTGTTATTATTGTTGTTGTTATTGTTGTGACGACGACTGCTGGTTGAAAAATTCTGATGATCAGCTGGATGTTGTTGATGATGATGTTGCTGATGGTGAGAACGATCAAACTCACCACCCGTGTAACTTTGACGTTGTAACATTAAACCGTTGCCAGCTGCGCCGTTACGGCGATGATAGTTGTTGTAATCGATAGTACTGCCTATATTTGATTGGATGTGGCTGGAGCTTGCACCGGGGCTATTGCGAAAGTTACTGTTGTTGCTGTTATTGTTATTGAACATTAAATGTTGCTGCTGAGATCGATGTTGTTGCTGTTGTTGTTGATTATTATTGCTATTATTTGTATTAGAAGTTAAATTATTATAAGCAGTCATATTGTTTGTTGTTGTATTAGTTGATGGTGTCATTGTCATCATTAGCAAGTGATCGACAGCATTTTTGTTGCGATTATCATTGTTTTTATTGTTATTATTTGTATTATTTGAAGGCATTGTTGGTGGGGAGCGAGATTGAGTTGATGTTGTTGTTGTTGACGACGTCGACGTTAGCAATGTTGCAGGTACATTTAATTTCGGTATTACATATGTGGGGTTTGTTGTATTTTTGGTTTTTTTAGTTGGTGGTGTTGATAATAGTGTTGTTGCGTCGTTAAATCCAGAGGTAGCAGCAGTTGCCGTTATTTGAGTTTTTGTTGTAGATGGAACACGGACACATTGATGTTGAATATTGCATGAGTTTGAATTTAAAAAATGTTGTTTTTGTTGATGATGACGATGTTGTGACGGTTGTTTTGGTTGTTGGCCATGTTGCGAAATCGAGTCAGTACAAGAATTTGTATTCACAACATCAGTAAAATTTATTGTATTTGTTGTTGTTGTTGAAGTTTTGGAATTTGAAGTTGTTTTATTTTGATTATTTATAAGTAGGAAGGAATGGTGATTGTTAGTTTGTTGTTGGTTTGATAAATTGTCATTTTGGTGTTGTTTCTGATTTTTTTGTTGAGGTGGTAGTGAGTGTTGCGTATAATGTATATTATGACGTTGGGAATGAGGAGACGAATAAGGAGATGGAACTCTTGGATTAGTGGAGCCGATTCTTAAGGTCGGCGAAAGTAATGCGGATATTTTTTTATTCGATTTTATTGTAGGTTTCGTCAAAGACGTCGTCAGGCCTGTGACCGGAAGAGGAGATAACAAGCTATTGTTCGATTGATTTTGCTGGTGTTGCAGGTGATTTGATGCCTGCGAGGAAGCGAGTGGTGCGGGTGATATATTGGGCATATTACAAAGCGGTGGAATTGATGGTGCTATTAGTGAATTGGGATGGTGGTTGTGATTATGATTTTGAGATGACTGAAGCACTGTCGATGTTGCACAGGAAGCGGAGGAGCTACTATATGGATGCGGGGATATGCTACAATGAAGGTTGCTTTGATGATGTTGTTGGCTGTTGTTCTGTTGGTGATAGTGGTGGTGGAGTTGTGGTTGTTGATGAAATATATTTTCTTTGCTACTATTAGGACAATTTCCGTTATTATTGTTATTATTACTTGCTTTTGCATCGCTGTATTTGATTTTATTTAAGATTTTTGCATTTACGTACATTTTTTATATATGTATGCATAATTTACAGTTTTTCAATTTCAATCAAATGCAGTAGTAAGAGTGGTAGTAGTAGTAATAGTTGTGGTAGTAGTAGTAGTGGTAGTGGTAGTAGTAGTAAAAACAACCCAGAATAGTTATTATGCATATACATGTACATTTATATATATATATATATATATATGTTTGCCATATATATAATTGATTTTTTTATATGAAGAAGAAAGAAAAAACGAAAAAAGAAAAATAATAATATAAATGCCAAAATGCAATATTTATGTCTAAATATAGAATAATAATGTAGAAAAATATATGTAATAATTCTTTAATTATATATAGATATATCATTAAAGTCATTAATATTTACACACAAAGAACAATAAATTTTTGTATTAAGTATATATATAAAAAAATTTATTTGTATTCAATGCACACTACGGTTTCAAGAACTCAAAAAAACAAAACTAAAAAATGTACATTATAAAATTTGTATACGAAATCAAATAGAACAAATTTCTCTAATTAAATAGCTTTGCAAAAAAAAAATCTCTGAAAAATGTTTATGTCCGCTAGTAAATATATAACAACTGTTAATTTCAAGTTAAAGAACTAAGGTAAATGTAGCAAGTATTTTTTATTTATCTGGCTATTTTAATGTTGACTCATTGCAAATATTTCTGTAAAATATTTATGATTGAGTACTATCCCTACATTCCTTCAACATCGGTTTACAACAACAACTTTAGTTTAAAACAACTTTAGTTTAAAAACCTCAAAAATCTTCAAAAAAATTAATGGCAGTTTTTAAAATCTCAAAAATTGCGCATTTCTTTTATAAACCAGTCTTATAATTGATTGCATTCTTAAAGTTTCAACTTAACACTTCAACAAATTTTTTCTAAACTTTCATTTATATATATATACGAGGGATGCCTTTTATGTTTCGGGATTAGAGAACAAAAACAAATATTAATCATCGAAAATCACTTTATTGTTTTTCAAAATATTCTCCATTAAGATCTATACACTTTTGCATGCGTTTGAACCAATTGTCGAAGCACTTTTGCCACTCTGATTGAGGTATCTCCAAAACATGCATTCTGAATGCCGCAACCGCTTCTTCGGGCGTCGAAAATCGTTGTCCACGCAGTTTATTCTTCACGGTTGGGAATAAAAAGAAGTCATTCGGTGCCAAGTCAGGACTATACGGCGGATGACCCATCAAATCGATGTTATGGGTGCTCAAAAATGCAGTTGTTTGAGCCGATGTGTGAGAGCTCGTATTGTCGTGGTGAAGAGTGATCCGTCTTCGGTGGTTGGTTTTCCTGATTTCTTGGAAGACAACTGGCAAACAAATGGTAGTGTACCACTCAGAGTTGACTGTTCTGCGTTGTTCTAGTGGTACGGTTGCGACATGTCCATATTTTCCGAAAAAACAGGCGACCATTTGCTTGGAAGTGCTTCGTGCGCGAACAACTTTTGTTGGATTTGGCTCATCTTGAAACACCCATACAGTCGACTGCTGTTTACTTTCGGGCTCATACGCGTAAATCCACGATTCATCACCTGTCACGATGTCATAGACGTGTTTCGAAGCACCGCGATCGTATTTTTTGATCGACACGAGCCTTTTTTTGAGCGATTGACAAATTGTGTGGGATCCAACGCGAACAAATTTTTTTGACAGTCAAATGTTTATGCAATTGTTTATGCAATGTTAATGCAAACATATTGAATGTATGCTGGTCCCACTTATGCCTAAGGTTGCCTCAATCTCACGATAGGTAACATGACGATCTTGCAATATCAGTTCGCGCACAGCATCAATGGTTTTCGGAACAACAGCTGATTTCGGACGACCTTCACGAAATTCGTCTTGGAGGGAACTACGACCACGATTGAATTCACCATACCATCGATAAACACTGGTCCTTGATGGAGCTTCATCGCCAAAAATTGAATTAAGTTCATCCATGCACTGTTGCTGTGTTAATTCACGTCGAAAGTTGTAAAAAATAATCGCACGAAAATGTTCACGATTTAATTCCATTTTTAGACCGAGATGAATCTTTTAAGTTACTATAAACAACACAAATAGCGCTCGTATGTCAAAACGTTCTGAGTACGTATAAGCCAACAAATGTCAAACTTTGCGATAGAGCTTTCAGTTGACAGATTGCAACACCAGGGTTGCCAAATCCCGAAATATAAAAGGCACCCTACGTAAAAGTATATGTATTTTTTTTAACCTGAAACATCCTACTTAATATTTTTGGATATAAAATGATTTTTTAAATTCTAATTCTTAATGTTAAAAAATAACAAATTTTTCTTTATGTATTTCAGATGTTGTTTCATCCACCACTGTTGTCAGTCTTCCCCGCAAAGGCGTTCTACAAAACAGCTTATATCTCCGATTTTTTAAATATGTATACATAAATATCATCCTAATTTATAAATATCAACTATAACTTCAAGGTAAAACGTATTTTCTAAAAAATTGATCAGGATAAAATACTTATGTGAAGGTTTTTTTACTGAATGCCTAATTATTGTAAATAATTAACAACATTTAATTATTTTGAAATCATCTCGTTAAGAAATAAACTTCGTAAATGAACTCTTTTTTAAATAAATCGCAACTTTTAAAAAACAGGCATTTTAGAACATAATTTTATGTGGAGTGTCTCATAAATCATGCAAACAATTATTGTGTTGTTTGTTATATCAAAGATTTATTAGAAAACTAATAAGAACTTTGACCTTGCAGTGTGTTTTGCTTATTTACAGAAAAACAATTTTTAAATTTTACTAAAAATTTGTGAAAAAACATTAATTTAAGTTGCCCGAATTATCGAAAAAGTTTGAGTTATTACTCTTCTTCAATATATGGCGACTTTCGATGTTTCTTAACGTATTTTCAAAATAAAATAAGCTAGAGCTAAAGTGTAAACAGTGAATAGAATAAAGCACATAGAAGAGTCTTAAAACTTTTGGTGTCAAAAAGTAAATAAATTTGAATTAACCGACCAAGCAAATATTTGTACACGTTTCTGAAGAAATTAATGGTTTTGTGCTATTTTAAAAAATATATTTTTTATATATAACTTTAAAGTTTTTCTCGAAAAAAAACTATTTTTAAAAAAGCATTTTAACAAAACCTTAACCTTATTTTAAATATTTTATTCCAGAGAATTTGATAGAGGCAAGTTTACAAATTCCATTTTATTTTTTTTATATAAATTTTAAATTTAATTGAAATATATTATTTTATAAAATAAAAATATATATTTTCGTTTTTTCATCAGATCACTGCAAATTCATGTACTTCCAACCAAGCACACACTTTATTTAGTGGCTAAAAAAAGTTTTAAAGATGCAAAAAAATATAAAAAAAAATAAAAAAAATATAAAACACCAATATTAGGCGTCTCGGCGTATAAAAACAAAAGAGGTTTCTTAACGAGTTATTCATGCATTAAGATAGACTTAAAGCTTTATTTTAAAAAACGAATGCAATCACCTAGGCGTTTTTTGTCTGGTAATTTCTTTTTTATATGAAGTAAAACAAATTATTTTTTTCTCACTGAAATTTTTAAATGAAATATATTGACACCCAAAAAAAATACCCATAGTGAGATGATTGCCTTTATTTTACAAAATAAGACCATTAGTTTTGAGTCTAGTAAATTTTCTAAAAGAGAATTACACTTAATGTGTAATATTTTTCTAATAGAAAGTTTATTCTTTGTTTTAAATACTAAAATCTGATTTCAAATATTTTTGTTCTGTTACCTGTGGACATTTAAGTTAAAATTAAAAAGCAAATTGCAATGAAGGCAAACTAATCAACTACTCGTCGAGCTCAAACATTTAAGTTTCAAATCGTTTTAAAAAGTTAAAATAGAATTTTGTACATATCTAAGAACTCAATGGAACAAAACAAGTAAACAATTTAATAAAACCCATAAAAAGCACTTTGAAAAGGAGTTACACAGACACAAAAAGTAAACACATTAACACAGTTGTAAGTTTTATTCCATACTTCGAAGCATATAAGTTTTTGTCACATGAAAATTTGGAGTAATGAAGCCGCAGTGTGCAAAATGCAAATAATTGAAATGCAAAGCGAACTGTTTGTTTTCGAAAATACAAAACTGAATCACATTTTTCTAAGATTAATTTTCTAAAAGATGCGCAACCATTCGCTTAACATTAATAATACATTGCCATACATAATAATAAATATATTATTTAAATATAAGAATACAAACTATTTCGGATAAAGAGGAAATTTTGTAAATTTTTGTAATTTTCAAATGCTGTTAAATATTGAAATGTTTTTTACTTTTGAACCAAAACTGAACGCAAATTATATAAAAAAAAATTCAAAAGAATTTTATTCAGATTTACCGAACCTAAAAAGGTAACCCAAAAAATAAAAAAGGAAAGTATTTAAAAACTTTTTGTTAAAAAAGCTTTTTTTAACAAACTCTTTGGATATTCTGGAATAGTCTTAAAATTTTTTTATTATTTATTGAGATATAAACAAATTTTTTCTCTACCATTTTATTCCATAATTATATATTTAGCTTGTAACCAAAAATGGGTTAAAGCTTTATAAACATATATATTTAACCGTGCCACATGCTAAAAACTACATATAAAGTTTAATGTAAATTTTTCAAAAAGAATTTTTTTTTTTGTTTGTTTAATATGTTTTTTATAGTTTTTAGAATATACATACATGTTTTTAAATCGATACCTGGCATTGCAGATTAAATAATTGTAAGTGTTATCAACCGATACTTTTAAATATGTATTGCACACTAAATACAAAACAGTCGCAACTCCAAATTATTAAATTTCTAGAAGCAAAAAACTATTTTATTTTTGAAGAAACTCCATACAAAACAAAACTTTTTTTTAAATTATAGAGAAAGAGGTGTACAAAATGAAAGTCAAAGGAACCATCTCCTTTTTTAAAACTACAAATAGTTTTACATAAAAAGTAAAAAATTGTAAATTTTGAGCTGTGACTGTTTTGTATTTAGTGTGCAACATGGGCATTTCCAAGCTGGTGTTACGTACGATTTGTACGAGAAAATACTAATGAAAAATCCAAACTTTTAAAAAGGTTTTTTATATTTGCGTAGTAATTAGGTACAATCAATCCTAACGATTTGAAAATATAAGCAAAACTATGCACTGGCGTGACGTTACAAAAAACGAGGTAGTTTTCAACTTGGATTACAAAATTTGCAAAACTCTGCGAATTGGACAAGACTTTTTTTATAAAATCTGTTTTAGTAGGTTTTGAAATAATATAAGTTTATTTTCTAAGTAACCAAATTTAAAAATCTTTTTCCGTTTGTTTGTTATTAGGCTTAGCCATCTGACGTGACGCTACTGGCGTTGATCATCATGGTAAATAAGTTTATGTTTAAATTGCTTAAATCAATAAAATTTAAATATTTTTCTAATATCTTTAAATAATAAGTTTTTAATAACTTTTTATTTTGGGGTCACAGTGGTTTTTTTTTCTGGAAATGCCCATTTGCAAACTTTTAACGCGATTTCCTCGAAACTAGTTTTTTAAAACGATTCGATGGGTAACTCGAAATCTATTGGTTCAATTTCAATGAATCTTAGTGCATTTTGTTTGCAATTTTGTCTTTTAACCATCTTCCCTAAATTCAAGTACCTATTTTTTTTTTTGGACAAAAAAGCGCGCGAAAATCTATCTCTTTTTTAACTTTTTACTCTAACTTTCGCCATAATTTAAAAAAATCCCCGAGGGTCGTGCGTAGGGGAGATGCCGAATTAATGGTCTGTACTTTAAAAAGACATTTGATTTTTTTGTTCTAGATACATGGGATCGTTTTTAAGTTTTTTAATGTCCTTTTCAACCTTCTATATAAAAGCTAGAACATATTCAAAAAAAAAAATTTTATAAAGTACTTTTTATGTTCACTAATCTGTATAAATTTGAAAAAATAATTTCTTTTATTTAAAAATTTTTTTTAAAAAAAGCTGCTTTTTTGTTTCACGCATAGTATATACCTTAAAGAGAGAAGAAAAGGAGCGAAATTAATAAGTTAATTTAAGTTTAAAAATATTCTTTTCAAAAAGGTTGCTTAGTGAAACTTAATATTTAAAAGAATCGTTGCAATAAACTAGAAAATTTGTAACATGTTAAAAATATTGAATAACTGTATATTACAGCTTCAGACAGTTAACATCATGAAAATTATTTATTTAATTTATAAATTATGTCTATTTAATTTTTTTAAAAAAAATATTTTTTATAGAATGTGTATTTTATAATACTTGATCCAGCCTGGTTTTTGGTGACGCTTTATTTTGAACCTATAAGTTTTATTGTAGCATTGCATTTGAATGTTAAGTTTATATTAAATTTTAAGTCTTTGTTCTATAGCTTAAAATTTTGATATGGTTATTTTTTTAAAATCAGTTTAGATATACATATTTTTCTTTTTCCGTGCATTTTCTTAAAAAAAAAAACATAGAATTTAAGAAATTTATGTTTTTTGTTTTTATTTCATTTGCTGAGTTAAAAAAACAATATACAGAGTTTTAAATACTTTAATTGGATACCAAAGTGAAGAAGCTGATAGTTTAAGCAATTTAAATAAGTCTTTGAAATAGTTAAAAAATTTAAATCCAATAAACTAATATTTTTGAACGTAATTTAAGCACAATACAATTAAAAACATTGTAACACAGATAGATAAAGAGAAGGAGAGTAAGAGAGAAAGAGACAAAACAAAAGCATGTGTATGGCATAAGAAGATAAAGTAAATCTAATTGATATTTATTTTAAACAATATACCATACATATTGTGTTAATTTTTGTTGTGGATTTTTTACATATTTCAAACAAACATACTTTCGTTTTTTTTTCATGTATTAATTAAATGCGTTTAAATACAAATGCAAGTTACGAATGGCGAATAAAATGGTAGAGAGACGTTACAATATTGCTTTTAAAATTAACTGCCTAGATATCATGACAAAACTTGCTTTTACTATAACATCATAAAGTTTCAAAAAATGTGATTTAAGGTCATAAGAAATCTAAAAATTTCAACACATAAAAGAAGCTATAAGAGTGAATGGCACTGTACTGTTTTTAGAACATAATTATGTAATTTGTTGCAATAAAACACATTAACCGGGAAAAAATATCTATGGTATACTTCTTATGAATTTTTATACTGCCACTCATTTTAGACAATCTACCCCATTATTAAACACATTGACAGACAGTAGGAACAAATGAAATTCGAAAATTAGCTATATGTTACCAAAACATGACACTAGGCTTCTACTTGACGGCTATTGCCGTCATGCAAAATAGTGAACTTCGCTTTGACAGTTATAAACGCAAGTGTCGGTAAACGTGTTAAAACTTTGAAGTGACAACGTTGCGTATTAACATTGCCAATGTGTTGTCAAATATGACAAATCTTATTCAAACTATGTAAATTCGAAAATTTTAGTATAGTTCTATCCAAGTCAAATTTAAATTCGAAATGTTTGTTGATATTTCAAAACATTCCTGAATTTTGCTAAATATTTGCATTAAGTTTAAAAAGCAGCGTACATTAAAGCCAAATTTAGATACCGGCTATTTTTGTTTTATACCTTCATCTTAAGGCGCCACCTGCTATTTAAACTGCACAACTTAAATTTAATTTAAATTTCTACGTGAAAAAATTTAGAATTATTTGTTCTTCATAGAATATTTTTTTTTAAAAAGACAAATCCTTTTGCTTTAAAGAGTGCTACACTAAAAATTAAATTTTTGTCAAAAATAATAGGGAGTAATAAAGATATTTTTCACCCATTATCAAGGAGTGAGTGAGAGAATTATAGAATTTGTATTTCGAATCAACACTGTCACCCTCGCGGTAGAGTTGTGCGAGATTCCTTAAAGAACGAAACTGGATAGGCCAAGTAGTCATGATATGGTATAAAATGGATATGAAATAAAACATATTTCTATCGAATATAAAATTTTGATTTTTTAAACGATATTTTACTCGGGAAACATTAGCATAATAAACGGTTATTTTTTACAAAATGTTAACTTATTTATATTTTAAGACTAATATTACGTTCACACTGAGAACTAAATACCTATTTAACTAAATGTGCATTAGCTATTTAGAATGCGTGGCCGTATGCTCATTGTAGTAGTCAAAGGGGCAAATACATTTCGTAAATGCACATTTAGCAGTGTGCACGTAGTCTAAGATCTTGCATCAATTTAGTTTTTTTAGAAATCAACCTTGAATTATAAGGGTATTCACAATTGCTTGGTTTTGAGTGTGGTTAAAAAAAACCCCGTGGTATTAATACCACACTTTACCAAGCGGTTTTCATATTCGTTGTTGTTTAACATGAAATCCCTAAAAACCAAAAGTGTGCTAATTTTAAGTAGCCCAAGGATATGCCTACTGAACGTTGTTTTAAATTGCCATAAACAGCTGATCGGTTGCCAGTTATTTTGTGTTTGAAAAAATGGAAGAAGGTCAAAATGTAAGTTAAGCCTCCTTTAGACATATTTTTTATGAATTATTTGACATATGTTTGCTTACATTTTAGGTAGCATTGCCAACTATTTTTAACTTTTATTTTAAGGGGTGCTCATAACTGGTTTTCAGGTATGGTAACAAAGCCACAATATCACGATTCCACACAATTGTGAATATTCCCGATTTCTATGCAGTGAAAAAAGCTTTCTTTAGGTTCACTAGTTAGCATCTGAATATAATGTAGACTTTACTCGTATATATGTACACATTCTAACCCAATTGATTTAACGCAATACTGATTTTAACAAAAATGTGGCTTAACATGCTAATTTAAATTACATATTTAAGAGAAAATTCCCACAAAAGCGTTTACAAAAAATTGCTTTACAGTGAATTCTACAGAGGAAAAAAATGTAAAAAAAAAACTTTATTCGTACAATAAAAGCTACGTTTTCTGTTCCCGGTGCTTTTCATGCATTTCACGACTTCTGTTAAATAATGAAACATCAAATGAGGTTAAGAAAAATAAACAAAGACACAAAATGGTTGAAGAAATATAATGAACAAAAAATATTTACTTAATAGAATTTACTTTAAAAAGTGTATGGAAAGCATAATATTACATTAAAAAAAAAAATGCAAAAACATCTGGTGCCAATTACGATCTAAGTACAAAACAAAACATAAAATTTAACCTAGTTGAAATGAGCAGGAGGCGAAATGAAACAAAAAATCCAACCGTACTTTGTTTATTTTTTGTTCATTTCATGTTAATATATGCAAAACTATCATTATTTGTTTAATTATAGTTTGTTTTTTTTTTTTAATTACAAAATTAACCCTTTAACCTAAAAGCAGTTTTTAATTTATAAATGTATTAATTTTGTTTGGTGGTGAAGGTCAGAGTAGGAAAAGGAGAATTCGGTTTGGAGTTGGAGTGAAAATTGTTGAGTCATTCGGAGGGATTTAATAGGATCTGCTTAAATCATCGTGTTTTTGTTTCTTTAAAAATACTTAAGAACTTGGTTAAATACATTGTAAACTAGGTCAGCTTACCCAAGCGAGTTCCAAGAATCGACCACGTCCTTGTTATACCATGGCCCATTACCAGCAATACAACCGCTGACTCCGCCACCAACTCCACTGCCGCCGCCATTATTGCGCTGCGAGTGATGATGGTGCGGTGAGAAAAGCATACGTCCGCGGTGATTGCGCGCAGGAGCATTGCGCGAGAACGACCGACGTGATGAGCCGGCATGGTTTGGATTCAACATTTTGATTTAGTATTGTTGAAGTTGGTACAGATGTTTTTGCTGCTGCTTTAAGAGTTGTTGAAAAGGATAAAGGATACCTTCTTTAGAGGACTGCCTTAGCCAGTTTTAGAATTTCGAAACTTTGTTGTTCTTCAGCTGGTAAGTTAGGTGTGTGTCAAGCTTTCAAGCTTTTTTGTTTCGATTTTGTTTGTTTTTTACACCACTGGAATTTTTAAAAAAATCAGAATTTTAACTAATATATTGATATGGTATCTTAAGAATAAGACTTTCGATATATTCATTTATTGTTATATTTTTCGATATAACTAGATTTTTTCGCCCCTTAAACCACTGAGGTTTTCTACTTCACTTGAGACTTCATTGCATAAGACATGTACACGTATACCTTCTATTGATAGTAGCAAAAGGTTATCCATTATCGCTTTTATTAAGTATGCTGCCAAAGTTTAACTTCATAAAGTTAGCAACATTGTTATCATTTCCATATAATATCACCAATACTGTCGTTTTCTTTTATTGTCAAGGGGGAAAAGCGTCAAAAAATACAAGGCTTACATTAGGCTCGTTAAAATAAAATCTTTTTTATTTGAAATATACAAATTTTTCTCAAGTGAAAGATAGAACCTATAACAAGAGAATTTCTTTAAAAAAAAAAAATTTCTTTACAAAAATTCTAAAAATATTTATTTGTTGAGTCAAGACTGATTGTGAACTAATTGATCATTTATACATTTATCTTAAGTTATTAGTTTTCTTTTAACCACAAAAACAAAACACCATTGACACTATTTTATTGCCTAGGAAAGCCATGCAATATGATTTTTACTGTTTTTTTATTGAACAATATACTTACTTTTTTAGTGTTTTCTAGTAAAGCAAAACAAACACTTGACTGAATTGTGGATGCTATAAATATCAATGCTATAAAATATTTGCTTGCCATAAAATGGTTTTATAGAAAAAAACGTGCAGAGTGGATAATTTTATTTATGTATTTATAGTTTATATGGGGGCGGAGATAGAAAATGAAAAATGCATTGTGGATATTCATATTTGTTGTTTGTTAGCTTCAGTTGAAGAAAACGTAAATGTGAATTATTAATAACAGTTAAAATTATTTAAGCCAGGTTATACTTAGTTGTTGGGATTGATGGAAAGAGCAAAACCAGCATCGACAATTAAAACACAATATGTATTGTTTATCTTGTTTTCTAATAAGAAACACCATCCAATCGTCTAATTTTATTGAATTTTAATACCATTTGTTATAAACAAAGTTGCTATAAATATGTATGTGATAACTATACCATTGAGAAAAGAAGCTTAAGAAATAATTACATAAACAAATATATTACAATTTAAAAGCTTTTTTCGATTACATTTAGCTATAATTTAATGGTTAATTGTAGGTACATCGCCTAAAATAATTATAATTATTAGTTTGCTATAATTACAAAAAATATTATTTATTTTATTTGCTTTATTTAAGAAAAACAATAATATAAAATGCTTTAGAAAGTAAGTACAAAAAGAAGTAAAGAAAAATTGTACAATACTGATAAAAACAATTACATGATTTATAACATGACAGTGAGAGTTGGCAGCACTGTCTTTTGGACGCAAATGCACTTAAATTTGAAAACCGAAAAACTAACTCTAATTTAAATATTGAGTAGGTGTGTTAATGAAAATATTTAGTAAAAATGCAGTTAAATAATGTATTTAAAAAATGTGTGCTCAAAACAAAATGGTGTAAATGATTAACAAATGGAAAAAAATGAGACAATAACAATGTTTAGGCTTTTTTTTTAAATATTTAAAATTTTTTCAAATTATATACCTACAATAAAAATTACTTTGTATAAATGTATGTATGCAGATAAAAAGAAAAGGTTTTACAAAAACAACTCAAATGCTTCAAAGCTTAAATAAATTGTTTTCTTTTTTTCAATGCTCGTACAATGTTAAAAATAGTATTAAACTTAAAGTAGTAGTTTACATACTAAATTTTATTAATACATAAGTATTTTAATGGGGAAGATAGTAGTAGCAATATTATTGAATAGCAGCAACTCGTGTACTAGATGCAAATAGAGGTTGTTCAATTTTTAAGGCTACACAACATGATTTATTTATTTTGGTGTTTGCAACAACAACAACAACATTTACCAAAACCACCAACCAAAATTTTATCAATAAACAAATCTAAAATTAGAGAAAAATAAAGAGAAAAAAAAAGATAAAATCAATCAAATATTTTGTGTTAATAAAAATGTACATTCTAATTATATGGAGTAACATAAATTTTTACCAGATCTAGGCTTTTATTAAAGACCTATATTTAGTAATATTTGTTTTTAATATAAACTCGCTTGTGCATTAAATTAGTATGTATGTAAAATAAAATAACGTGAATATATGATAAATGTCGCAAATATTAGCGAGAAAAGCTTGCAGATGCAAACGATTACAACAAGAATACCGAAAAAGCATCTACCGCTGTGGTGGTATGCACCCTGTATGTCTACACCCTGTGTTCTTATAGCATGTTAGGCTTGCTTCAAAAAAGTAAGTTTGTCTTAAATTTATTAAAGGTTAGTCTTGACTTACTCTTGAATCAATGACTTATTACGAAAGCAGTTATTTTGCACTCGGATTTTTGTTTGAGGGTATACAGTAGTATGCTAATAATTGAACTTTAAACTTTCAAACCAGAATTTTATGCACATTTTATATTCGATTTAACTTTCCGAACTCAGGTTTCAAAATCAAATGTTCGAATTTTAATTTTGCGTAAAAATTAACCCAACAGCACAATTTATCTGTGTTCAAAGCCAATTAACGATCTTCTTAACTTAAAATATCAAGATGCAGTTCATTCAACTTGAATGATTTTCGTCACACGCATTTCAACTCACTGTAAATACTACAACAACAAACACAAGTACATAACGACTCAATTTTGAAACAAAACATTTAACATGCGAATAACAAATTAAAAAAATAATTAAGAAATCTTATAGAAATAATAAGCGCAGAGTCAAGGTTTTTCAATGGGGACAAAACTCGATGAAATTAAATGACCTTCAACAAGCTTAAATACAAATTATAATAGAATCGTTTATTTCAGAAACGGAATTTTTTTCAGAACATAGTTTTTGTGTTGGAAACGCTTCCTTAAAAGCAGACCCAAGGTTGATTTATAAGGTTGTCGCAAGGGAGAGAGCGAGTACCCATAATTGTCAAATCGAAGTTGACAGCTCATAGAAAATCTGCAAGTGCTCTCTATTATCATCCGTTTTTCTTTCGTAGTCATTCGCAAAATTGGCTGGTTTTGACAATTATTGGTACTGAGAAGAGAGTGCGATCAGCCCTGCGACGACAACCTTATAAATCAACATTGAGCAGACCCATAATCTGGGTAAAATGCACACACGTCAGTGTACTCCTTCCTCTTAAAGTAATGCGTCGTATTTTTCGTTTATTACTTAAACAACATAAGTCAAGTGACTTAAGTTGTTTTTGCATGCAATCGTTGCATATCGTGCGTAGGGGAATGCCAAATCAATGATCTGTTCTTTAAAATTACTTTTGAATTTTTTGTTTCAGATACATGGGACAGGCGATATCCATTGAACCGTTTTTGATGTCTTTTTTTTTAATGTTATTTTCAGCGCCCTCTACATAGCCTGATACTTATTTTCAAAACAAAAAAAATTAATTTTATAAAGTACGTTTTATGTACAATAAACTATAAATTTGAAAAAATATAATACTTCCTTGTTTCTAAAAAAATTTTTGAAAAAGCTGCTTTTTTTGGTTACCAGAGAATGGAAAAAAAACTTAACGATCGGTTCGTTTTTGATCTGTTCTGCTTTTTTTAAAGAGCGCTACCTTTATTCTTCTTTATTTGTGTATCACTCTTCGACTCAATCACAAACGCTACTTTTAACACACAGAAAAAAAAAGATCGGAACAGAATGGAAGAGTTATGCTATAAAAGCACAAAACATTATTTGCTTTGTTGTGCTTTTTGTTCACCATCGTAAACCAAAACCAAACCGTACCAAATATATCGATCGTTTCAGCGTTTGTTTCTGCATTGGTTTTGCAGGTTATTGCGATTCTTTTGCAAAACAAATTACTTGTTCAGTGATTTGATTGATTACGTTGAAACATGCCGCGGCCAACAAATACATTACAACATAGTTTTTTTGAAGAAAATATCTTAAATCAAATAATTTGCAAAAATGGCAGCTAAAAAATAATTCATTGACGCATGCCACAGTTTTTCTTTCGAAAACTCTGGCGCCAGTAACAATAGCAATAACAAAATCAATAACATTCCTAAACGAACAACTATGATTTTAGAAACGAACTGGAACTTGGTACGGTTTTTGTTTACGATGGTGAGCAAAAATCACAACACAGTAAATTATATTTTATGCTCGTACAACACAACGTTACCATTCTGTTCCGGTCACTCATTTTTGCAGGATGGTGGTAGTGCTTGTGTTTGAATCAAAGAGCTGCAAACGGAATGGAGAGAGAATAAGTTTTTGATCGCTTATGTAGCTCTACGCACTAGGTACGGTTTTTTCCACTCTCTGGTTGTTACACGTATATTATACCTTAATATTAATTGCCTTAATTATACCTTAAGGTATATATTATACCTTAACCCAGATTGTGCACCGTTACTAAAAATGTCATTTCGAGAAAAACCGGTTTAAAATTAATAAAAATGTTTTGAATACAATTTTTTTATAAAATAAACATCGCTTTAATGTATTTGGCAAAGCTATAATCCATTCGCTATCGACACTAAAAGATTTTTTAATTTTATTTAATAAGATGATTTTTATAAACATACAAAAGAGTACGTCTGCTCCTCCGCCTCGCTTAATGAAAAATATTCAAGGTCACTAACTAGACAATTTTAATACATACACAGACAAACAGACTGGCACAAGCGGCATGGGGAGAGCAACAGCACATTGAAGGCTAGTCGGATGATGAAGCAGTGCACACTGAGTTATCGGCTATGATGTCATTTTAACGTGTGCTTTTTTTTTTTTATAACATAAGTTAACAAACGTGAGCATGGTTGTAAATATAAACACTCAGTTATTTTATACAGTTTTGGGCACAATTGCGATTTCCTGGGCGCCGCGATTTAAAAGTGTTTTTATTCAAAACAAAAAAAAAAAACTGGTTTGGTCGAACAAAATATCGATACTGGTATCGATTTTTTTAAAAATTTTTCCTTGCTACAAGATCTGCTCAAAAAAAAACATCTATATCATTGCCAATAGCCAATGGATCTTAAATATTGACATGTTATTTAAAAGACAATTAAATTATCTTTAAGCAAAAATACAAATTCAATATATTTAGCAATATATAGAATTTTTATAAGCAATTTCATATAATATTTACATCTTATTGCTGATAAAACGTTACTTTCACAAAAATCTCCAGTATTATATGAAAGGTGCTTAAAATCTACTTTATTTTTAAAGCCTGAAGCTTTACGTTTTATTTGATATACAAAAACTTACACTTTCTTTTTAAGTCAACATTATATTTGATATGTTTGTTATATAAACCTAATATATACAAAACTATTGGCATAATTGAAGATGAATGGAAACACAAATTTTACTTGTTTTTTTGGTGGACTATATGCATTAAGGCCTTCTGAGCCTAAAATCCGGTCTCAAGTCGTTAGGCATGAGTCGTAAGCATGAGCATGAGCTATTAACGATAAAAATCTATGAATAACTTTTGAAAATATAACATTTTACATATGTACACTTGACGGTTCACCCTTTTACGAAATAACCAAAACATAAATTTTTTCTAAAAAACCGCAATTTTTATTTTACATACTATACATTTTACATATAAAGTACACGGTTCACCCTTTTACGGAATAACTAAAACATGAAAAATTTTTATAAAAAAATTTGCATGTTGTGAGTACAAAAACAGTTATATATCTTTAAAAGTAATGCCTGGATTTTTATGGTTAATATCTCGTTGAATATGTAGTAGCATAACCTTTCTTTTGATAACGAATATAACTAAATTTTTATTCCCATTTTCCTAACTTTTGACGTCTATATTTTCTAAACTGCTTGAGACGGGCCTTAAATTTTTTACCATTATCTTTGTTAGCTCCAAATAAACATTTTGAAAAAAAAAAAAATTAAAAAATTCCATTTCCACTCTTTTTGAATTGTTCAAAACTTGGTGACAAGCCAAATTATTATTATATTTATTTGAACCTCGTAAACTCAAATATAAAAAAAAAACGAAATGGCCATTTCAGCCCTTGAAATGACTTTGACCAAGCTTTTTATGATCATTAGTGTTGTGTATGTTGTGAAAGGTTTGAACACAAATGATCGAGAACTGGACCAACATGTTGTATGCCTACTCCGAACGGCTTATGTTCTCAAGAAGCTTTTTTAGAGATGTTCTCAAGAAGAAGTTTTTACTTTGAGGTTTGCCATTGTCTGCAGAGAGGTGACGGCCGAACAAAAAAATTAATTCAATTGAAAAAACTTTCTGTGTTCGGTGGGATTCGAACCCGGGTTCTCTGACGTATAGGCCACAGACTCTGCGGCACGGCCGCCCAAATTTATATATAAAAAAACCGCTCGCAAGTGGTTTAGGAGATAAAATTCGTGAAAGTTTGTAAAATTATTATTTCAAGCTTGTTTTTATTAACATTCCGTACAGGGGCAAATCACATTTATCTGGGTATAAATATCCTTTTAATAGAATTTCATATCTTATAGTCCATTTTTCATGGGGGCATAAACAGTTGTTTATTGTAATGGTAATATAAGGAAATATGTAGTAAAAAAGCTGAACATCTAAGAAAAATATGCTTGAAATAAAAACATTGCGTACAAGAACAAATCATTTCATCTTAAAGAAAACTATCAAAAAAGTCATATATATATATTATATATCAAACGAAAGACAAGTTTTCAGGCTTCAATAATTTATTTCTCATAATTCATAGTAATAACGTTATTTTTTGACAAAATTACGGTTATATGTACGCAAATATTTTACTTTTGCATACAAGCCGCTATAAAATTGTAAATACTAAACGGATTTGGTTTATTTAAATATTTTCTGAAAGCTTATTATATTATCTTAAAAATTATACCATAACCATAAATACTGATTGTATACTAAGAAAAATATAGATTCTTTCCTCAGAAGATCTTATAAAAAAGAAAATTATCTTAAAAAATCGATAATTTGAAAACAAATCGATTTTTCCTTTGGCCATTTTTATTTATTTTGACAGTACTTCACGAATACGTTGTCAAATCGCGGCGCCTAGGAAATCGTAATCTCCCCCAGTTTTAGCAAACAAGTAGAATATTTGTACACGTAAAATTAAGTTTTGACTTAATAGTTCTTAGTAGAAAAATTTAACTTATATTAAAAATTAAACGAAATTTTTTTAAACCTTTTATTGGAAAAAAAGAAATATAACATATTAGGGGTATTCTCTATGTCTAGTATATGGCCATATCATTTGTACGGGTTGCGCATTTCCTATTCTTGCACCGTGCAACGGCATATACTAGACATAGAGAATACCCCTATTCTGATTGAGAAAAAATAAAATCCTTTAAAAAAAGAAGTTTTGCATCAAAAATTCATTTATTTTACTTTGCTGACTAACAAGACGATAGTGGAGTTGAAAAACAAAACATAATAGACTTTGGATAATTAAATTTGTTCTATTTTCTGGCAATCACTTTTTGTATTGGGTTGGCAACTAAGTAATTACAGATTTCACTCATAGATGGCTTTAGTTGAATTTTTAGGTTTGCTGACGTAATCGAAATGTCAAACACATTTTGTTATTTGATAGTTGGTACTTCAACTGTCAAACAGTAAAAAAATTTTTTTGATCGGTTGTGTAGTTTTTGTTTGGCGTCTGTTGAAAAATGGAAAATCAAAACGAACATTTTCGTCATATTTTGCTTTTTTATTTCCGGAAAGGAAAAAACGCATCGCAAGCTCACAAAAAGTTATGTTTATGGTGACGAAGCTTTAAAAGAACGGCAGTGTCAAAATTGGTTTGCCAAATTTCGTTCTGGTGATTTTTCACTTAAAGATGAAAAACACTCTGGTCGTCCAGTTGAAGTTGATGACCAAATCAAAGCAATAATCGATTCGAATCGTCACAGTACAACACGGGAGATTGCAGAGAAGCTTCATGTATCACATACATGCATTGAAAATCGCTTAAAACAACTTTGCTATGCACGAAAACTCGATATATGGGTTCCTCATGAACTAAAAGGAAAGCATTTAACACAACGCATTGACATCTGCGATTTGTTAAAGAAACGTAATGAAAATGATCCATTTTTAAAACGATTGATAACTGGTGATGAAAAATGGGTTGCTTACAACAATGTCAATCGGAAAAGATTGTGGAGCAAACCAGGTGAACGAGCTCAAACAACATCAAAAGCTGGTATTCATCAAAAGAAAGTTTGGTGGTATTACAAAGGAATTGTCTACTTTGAACTTTTACCACCCAACCGAACGATCAATTTAGACAATTTAAACAATGCAGTTGAAGAAAAGCGGCCCGAATTGACAAATCGAAATGGTGTTGTATTTCACCATGACAATGCAAGGCCTCACACATCTTTGGTCACTCGGCAAAAATTATTGGAGCTTGGTTGGGATATTTTGCCACATCCACCATATAGTCCTGACCTTGCACCATCTGATTTCTTTTTATTTCGATCTTTGCAAAACTCCTTGAATTGTAAAAATTTCAATAATAATGATGATGTCAAATCGTACCTGGTTCAGTTTTTTGCTGACAAAAACCAGAAGTTTTATGGACGTGGAATTATGATGCTGCCTGAAAGATGGCAAAAGGTCATTGCTTAAAGTGGGCAATACATTACAGAATAAAGTTATTTTGTTCCATGAAAAAATGGTCTTTTATTTTCTAAAAAAAATCCGCAATTACTTAGTTGCCAACCTGATACATATTTCGAGGATTTTTAAAATTTAGCTTAACAACGTTTACGTTTAGGAAAGCTAAAAAAAAACACTTGAAAAAAAATTAAATTAAAATGCCTACATATAAGATTAAAACAAAACATTCGCTGAAAAACTGACTATGGATAAGTAAATGCTGTGAGGGGAAAACTGCAGCATAAACAACAAACCGAAATCTCTTAAAAAAAAACTAAATAAAAAGTGAAACTCAAATACAACGAAGCAACGTAGAAAAATAATATGAAAAGAAACTAAAAAACAACAGCGATAAGAGATTAAAAATAAGAAAATCTTACTTAATAGCGTAGACAATAACAATCAAACAAGCGCAAAAAAAGTCGAAAAAAAATTCAGCAAATAAAAACAAAATAAGAATAAAGAAAATATAAGAAACAGCTGAACAATAATAACAAAAAACATAAATTGTAGAAATGTTGTAAATGAAAAATTTTTTAAGCAAACAAGAGGAGCGCAAAAGAGCTCAACTTGGATACAATTGAAGCCTTTTCGAGATGTATTGCCTCTTTTTTTTCTCCAACAACTTATAAGGTTGAATTTTTTTTTTTTGCAATTACTTTCAGCAACACCACAACAACAAGCTTGACAACAACATGATGTTGATGATTAACGATTTCGTTCAGCAACGCCAATCGCTGCACTGACGACAGCTCAACTTCACGAATACGTTGTTTCGATTTCAAAAATTTTTCCAGTTTCACAAAGGAAATAAAAACAAAAATAATAAAAAAAAAACTTCCGTTTCATTTTTATGTGCACTAACTTGCATTACTTAACGCTCATTTACGGCTGATACCTTCAACAAGAATGTGAAGATGCGGTCAATAAAACTTAAATAAGCGAAAGTTTTTATTTAAGTTCATTTGCAATTGTGAGTTTTTCACTTTCAAAACGAAGTGTGTAATATTTTATACATTTGTTTTCACCAGAAACTTGCTTAATATTTTTGAATAAATAGATGCGCTGTGAAAATGTGAAATATATAAAAGCAACATAAGCAATAAAACAAAAATTAAAATGAATACAAAAAATGCTTTTGAAAATATGAACAAGTTGTGAATAAATCAAAAAAAAAAAAAAAAATTGAATTAAAAAATAAAAAAGGAATGTTCTAACTTTCACGTTTGTAATAATATTATTGTAATAGGTTAGGTTAGGTAAGAAGGGTCATGCACCGTTACGGGCGCTTCCGCGGGGGCCTGTAGGTCCATTGCGAATCCCTTTTTTATGTTTCTGGTACCATTTTAAAACCATTGTTCCTATTTATTCCTCAAACCATCCTGTGCTTTTTATGAACCTCCAGATGTCTAGCAGTGGTGTGTTCATTAAGTCTTCCAAGTCTGTGAAAAATCTGTTCCCCATATATCGGAGTCGACGATTCTGTAGATTTGGACATTCACATAGGAGGTGAGTTATTGTTTCTGTTTCTTCCGGATCCTTGCAGCTCCGACAAAAGTCTGGCGCTGCTATGCCCATTCTATTAGCCATTACCCCCAATGGGGCAAGTCCTGTTAGAACTGCAACAAGAATCCGGATTTCCCGCTTGGCCAAAAGCAGAAGGCTTTTAGTTCTCTTTTCATTTAGTTCCGGCCAAAGCTTTCGAGTTATGTTGCAGTCACCTCTGGATGCCCAGTTTGTGTTAGCAATATCTCTGGCTTTAAGATCTATACTCCTTTTGACGATGCCTATTGGAATGTGCACCTCTGTATCAGCACTGTTTGTACTTGCTGCGTCGTTCCCTTCAATATTGCTATGTCCGGGAACCCAGCAGAGAGTGACATTATGGGTATTGCAGATGCTGTTCAGTGCCAGTTTACAATTTTACACTGTTCGAGCCTTCGTTGTTTTACTGTTCAATGCTTTGATGACCGCTTAGCTGTCCACAAAAATTACTACCCTTGTGGGGGTAAGATTTTTCCTGTAAATGACCTGTTCAGCTTTTTCAATAGCATATATTTCTGACTGAAAAACGCTACAATAATCAGGGAGTTTGTAACACTCTTTGATTTGCAGCGTTTTACAGTATACACCCGATCCAGTTCCGTTTTCCATTTTGGAACCATCAGTATAAAATTGGAGATTGCCGTAGCATTCTACAGCCGTTTCTTCCCATTCTTGTTTGCTGGGGATGGATGTGGTGTATTCTGTACCGAATCTCATACTGTGTATGATATAGTCGGTTGCTCTTTTTGATTCCTCGGTTCCAAAGAGATTAAGAATAGATGCATGTCCGAATGTGTTCTTCTTCCAGGCTTGTGATTCGTTAAGGCGAATCGCGCTCTTGGTCGCCGAACACTTAAGGAACTCTTCTATGGGGAGAAGATTTAGCATCATTTCCAGACCCGCCTGTTACTCCTATGCACGCTAACCTTTGTACTCCTGCTAGGGAGCTAAGGTAGCTCTTTTTGTGCGCTATCGTCCACCATACATCCAGTGGATTATGTGCGGTCGCAATCCCCATTTCCTTCCAAATGCTCTCTGACATGCGTATAAAGCGCACAGTGCTTTTTTTCCTTCTTTCCTCTGTGTTGCGTTTCCAGCTCAGCTTGTTATCAAGGATAATTCCAAGGTATTTGGCTTCCGTGGAAAGCTTGAGAGTTACTTCGTTGAGTTTCGGTAATGTGCAACTATCTATTTTTCTTCTTCTTGTGAACAGAACGAGTTCAGTTAGTTATTGGGTTATTATAGTTAGTTATTGGGTTCACACCAAGTTCATTCGATTCTGCCCACCGCGATAGCTCATTCAGAGCCCCAGATTATTGTAATAACTAGTCATTCACTACACGCAGAGAAAATATGTTTGGTTTCAAAAACAAAATATTCAAGAGGGAACCACTTAATGATTAAGAACTTTTCTTCAATAGCATTATTTTTCGATATAAGAAGGTATTAGTTGTGTCCAACATTAATATAATTGCCTTAGCTAAAAAACTAACGTCTACATTAATATGTTTGAGACAAAATAGAATCGTGTGTTTCTATCCAATAAAAATATATTTGCATCACTGTTAAACTCAAAAAGGACAGAACTCTGCAAATTTAAAACAAACAGAACTCCTTTCTTTTATATGTTCGCCTAGACATACATATATCTGTTTCTTTTTCACTTGCACGAAAAATAGCGGAAACCTTGTTGCTTTATGCGCTTGCTTTTAACAGTTGCCAAGTCTTGGCGTCATTTTAAGTTTCAAGCAGCCGCGCCAAATGTGTTGAAAAGTTTAGCTCTTGTGAAAAGTGTTTCTGAAAATGTTTGTTTAAATTAAAAGTGTTTATTTCAGTGAGATAAATAAATATTTTTATATTTATATTTAAACACTCAATTAACTACCGCTCGGTCTACAATTCATCATCCCAAAACCGAATTGTAATTAATTTTTAACCGACTTCAAAAAGGAGGAGGTTCTCAAGTTCGTCGGTTTCTCTATTTCTGTTTTTTTTTTTTTTTTTTTTTTTTTTTTTAAATGTATGTACCATTATTTTTGGGGAACAGATAGATATCATAAGCATGGAGGTGCCCGTACAATACCGTTGTAGTCGGTTGTTTTTTTTTTTTTTTTAATTTTTATTTCTTCCTTTTTAGAGAATATGATAAATTTTCGAAAAAAAAATTGTTCCGAAAAAATTTGTTCTATTAAAATCTGAAAGTTTGTTGGTTATTTCAAATATCTACCTCTTAAATTTAAATTTAATTACATGTTTTGAAATTATTATACCCATTCTTGTAACGAGTTTTATGACCCTAGTGTCAATATTATTCGAGGTATAGTGTTTTTCAAATATTGCCACGCCCCTTTGTTAAATAAGCGCCCACTTTCTGGAGCGTTGTTTCCAATAATTGTGCCTTCCCCTGTACCTTATGTCAGTACCCCAGCGTCAATATTAACTGCGATAGTGTTTATCTAGTATTGCCACGCCCATTTATCGAATAGCGCCTACTTTATTGACCATAATTTTTAATAATTCTGCCTACCCCTGTACTACAATAAATTTCAGTGCCCTAGTGTCAATATTATTCGAGATACACTGTTTTTCTAATATTGTCACACCCAGTAGTCGAAATCCGCCAACTTTCTTCACCGTAATTTTTACTTATAATGCCTACCCCTATACCAAATTGCAGTACCATAGTATCAATATTATTCGAGATATATTATTTTTCTAATATTGCCACGCCCATTTGTCAAATAACGCCCATTTTGTTGACGGCAATTTGTAATAATTGTGCCTACCACTACACTAAATTTTAGTACCCTAGTGTCCATATTATTCGAGATAGTGTTTTTATAATATTGCCACGCCCATTTGTCGAAAAACGCCCACTTTATTGGCCATAATTTGTAATAGTAATGCCTACCCTTATACTAAATTGCATTACTATAGTATCAATACTATTCGAGATATACTCTTTTTCTAATATTGCCACTCCCATTTGTCAAATAACGCCCATTTTCTTGACCGTAATTTGTATTAACTGTGTCCACCCCTACACTAAAGTTCAGTACCCTAGTGGCCATATTATTCGAGATACAGTGTTTTTATAATATTGCCACGCCCATTTGTCGAATAACGCCCACTTTATTGACGATAATTTGTAATAATAATGCCTACCCCTATACTAAATTGCAGTACTCTAGCTTCAAAATTATTCAAGATACACTCTTTTTCTAATATTGCCACGCCCATTTGTCGAATTACGCCCATTTTCTTGCCCGTAATTTGTAATAATTGTGCCTACCCCTACACTAAATTGCAGTACCCTAGTGTCAATATTATTCGAGGTACAGTAGTATCTAGTATTGCGAGATCTATTATTGCCACGCCCAGTTCTCGAATACCGCCCACGGTATTCGTCTTATTATCTTAATTTTTTTCTTATTTGTTTTATTATCATAAATATATTAATTTCTTGATGAATACAAATGCTTTGAAGTTGGCGCTTCTGATTAAAAGTCTGATTATATTAGCGCCAACCTTAAAAGCTTTTGTATTCATCAAGAAATTAATATATTTATGATAATAAAACAAATAAGAAAAAAATTAAGATAATAAGATTTCATATATAATAATATGTTTAAATAAATTTATAAATATGACCAAGAAATTAAAAGGAAAAGTATTTTTAAAATTATTTTTTACTTTGTAGTGATTTTGAAGTCGGTTGTTTTTTTTTTTTTTATTAAATTAAACATTTAATAACTTTGTATTGTTGAAAACTCAAACTTCCAATAATCAACTAATGCAATTTTTGTTTCATTGAATCAAAGGCTTAAATATCCCCTCAAATATCTTCATACATGAAAATGTGAAATACATGAACAATTTTCAACTGCAAACTTGACAAATAATGAAGCAGCTTGTACAGGTTAAAGTAAGAGGTATTAATATATATTATTTTCTTGAATTTTAAGCAGATTGCCAGCATCAGTACAAGTTGCTTTTAATAATTTATTTTATAACTTATAAATAGCTTGGATTTAAATAAAATGTACATATTGTTTGTTGTGTTTCACTACAGGTATCAACTATTATTTCAGTAATTTACAAAAAAAAAACCCCGTCATATTTTATTATTAGTCAACACTCAGAGATTTACTTTTTAGCTAAACTTTTTTAACTGAGTTTATTAATTTTTTTTTTTTTTTTGCATACATTTTTAAAACCAATAAGTTATTGAGCACTTAAAGTATTTACTTCGAGTAATTATGTAAAAACGACTTTATCTTCATCAAAAATAATAGAGCTGAGTATAGAATATTTACCAGTAAAAATTAGAAATAAAATTTGAGTTATACTCAATTAAACATTTTCAATATTATTAAGCATTTTTTTTATTCGTGTCAACTCAATTTATTTTACGAACTTTTGTCATCTTCTAGAAAATATGAATCGAGCTTCTTCTTACAGTACAAACAAATATTCGTACTTAATCGAATAACTATAGAAAACATTACACGTTTCAGAAATTTTAAAATAACTTCGAACTCACTTATTAACGATGTACAAACAAATTCCAAATGATAACGCAAAATTTTCACTCATACAGATAAGGCGAGATATAAGATATTAAGAACTTTATGAAACTCCGATAAGGGCAACGTAGTTAAACGTCAGACAACGAAAGCAACTACCTGCAAGCGTAAAAGGGCAAAATAAATGATAAAATTAGCAAAAGAAGTAAACGATAAGAGCTAAAAGGAGCAACAGGAAATAAGGGCACAAACCTCTTACTTTGTTTTTTTTTTTTCTTCATCTAACAACAGCTGTATGTATGAAGCACCGATGAGTGGATGACCAGAAATAAGTTGGAACACTCAACTTTTACTCATATAGATAAAGTGAGTTATAAGATATTAAGAACTTTATGAAACTCCGATAAGTGCAACGCTTTTAAACGTCAGACAACAAACCAAACTACCTGCAAGCATAAAAGGGCAAAATAAAAATTAAAACTAACAAAAGAAATAGATGATAACGATTGAAAGAAGCAGCAGAAAATAAGGTCAGAAACCCCTTACTTTGTTTTTTTTTCTTCATCCAACAACAGCTGGATAAAGAACCGACGAGTGGAAAACCAGAAATAAGTTAAACGCGCAGGTTTTATGGCAACCTAAGATATGTGTATTGCTGGCTACACAAATACTGTTACATACTTGCTCAACAAAGTAATCTTCCCTGGTCACTGTCGACAATGTGCAACTCGATAGCAATATAAAAAAAAAGAAAGATATATTTGCTTTGATAAAAATATATAAGAACAAAAGAAATAATTCAGAAAGAGTTCGTTGTGAAAAGTTGCGAATGAAAAGAACATGCAGAGTTGGTAGTTTTCCAATTTTGATATTAAACTCTTATTAGAAAAGCTAAGTTTAATTCAATTTAATTCATTTATTTGAGTCTATGGAATGAATCCATACAGACTAGGCTTAAGGTGGGACATGACATTCGCGGCAGAGAAAACAGACCTTTTTTTAAAAATTCATAACTCAGTGAAAAACAAACATTTTTCCAAATTTTTATTATTGTAGAGAATTGAACAAATTACAAGAAAAAAAAATTAAAAAAAATATATTTTTCACTCCAACATGGTTTTATAGAGCTCTAAACTGGCGGCAGAGAAAAAAACGGGGCTTCGTGCTTGCAGCGCTGGGAGTTGCAAAAATTGTCCGATTTGGAAAAAAAATTACTTTTTTAAATCTTAACAAAAGTGGTTATCGAGCTTTTTTTTAAAATTTTTTTTCAATTTTTGGTGATGTTCCAAATTTGAAAGTGTGTTTTTTCGAAAAAAAATATTGACTTTAAAAATTCATAAAAAATCGAAAAAAAAGCTCGTGTCATACGATAGCGAATCAAGTTTAAAAAAATTTCGTCAAAAAATGAACCCGCTAGTGCCGCAACCAGTACGAAAAACATGGTTTCAAGATAAGCGCGTTCAAAGTTTGTGAACAAAGAAAAAAAGGTTACTTTCAATCTGCCACGCCTGCTTCGTACTGTATGCCTTCGTTATCTTGTGTTGTGCTGTTTCTTATAGTTTTTTGCAATCGTTTAGCAATTCGGGCTTCACCCTTCAAGTAGGTACGAAATAACAACCACCAAAAGTGAGGTAGCAAGTACAACAAGTATATACCAGCTGCCGTACGTAGGTAGTGCAAAAATTAAAAATGCGCCCAATAATCCGGCTGTAACTTTGAACCCGTAGGAATTTTTCCATGAAATTTTTTTTTCTTAGAATTTTAAGAATATTTACTAAAATACAAAAATATTAAAAAAAAGCTTTTAAAAGACTGCCAATGTCATGTAACCCCTTAACAAAAGTTAATAATATATAACAAATAAACTTAAACTAAAAATAAAGTATTTAACAAAGATTTAAAACAACTTTTCGACAATGAGAAATCAAACAAAACTCGAAGCGATAAGTCATTAAATAAAGATAGAGCTCTTTGCATTGGCTCATTACGTGCATAATTAGATCTATGAAATTGAATTGACGCCGCAACTGTCTTGGTGATATATCAAAATTTATTAATGCCAAAAGATATGAATTGTCGATGTTACCCGATACTATATCATATATAAAAAGCAAGGGACTGAACTTTTCTTCGCGTCTCTAAGGTTCTTATGCCTAAAAGCAAACATCTTACATTATATGGTGGGAGATCTTCACGATAATATAGCGAACTAAGAGCAAATTTTGTATATCGTTTTTGAATTTTTTTCAACCGCTAGGTATGAACAACATAATGCGGATTCCAGATGAAAGAGGCGTATTCAAGTTTTGTACGTACAAAAGCATTAAAAAGTGATTTAACAGTAGGTGGGTCAAAAAATTCTGAACTATTTCTGCGTATAAACGCTAGAAGAGAGTATGCTTTAGGAACAACGAAGTTAATGTGTTCTTTAAAGGTGAACTTAAAGCCAAATACTATCAGGTTGGCAACTAAGTAGTTGCGGATTTTTATTAGAAAATAAAAGAATTTTTTCGTGGAACGAAATAACTTTTTTCTGTAATGTATTGCCCACTTGGAGCAAAGACCTTTTGCCATCTTTCAGGCAGCATCATAATTCCACGTTCATAAAACTTCTGGTTTTTATCAGCAAAAAACTGAACCAGGTACGATTTGACATCATCATTATTATTGAAAATTTGACCATTCAAGGAGTTTTGCAAAAATCGAAATAAAAAGTAATCGGATGGTGCCAGGTCAGGACTATATGGTGGATGTGGCAAAACATCCCAACCAAACTCCAATAATTTTTGTCGAGTGACCAAAGATGTGTGTGGCCTTGCATTGTCATGTTGGTATACAACACCTTTTCGATTTGTTAATTCGGGCCGCTTTTCTTCAACTGCATTGTTCATATTTGTTAGTTGTTCAATGTAGACATCTGAATTAATCGTTCGGTTGGGTGGTAAAAGTTCAAAGTAGACAATTCCTTTGTAATCCCACCAAACTGATAACATAACTTTTTATTGATGAATACCAGCTTTTGATGTTGTTTGAGCTCGTTCACCTGGTTTGCTCCACGATCTTTTCCGATTGACATTGTTGTAAGCAACCCATTTTTCATCACCAGTTATCAATCGTTTTAAAAATGGATAATTTTCATTACGTTTCTTTAACAAACCGCAGATGTGAATGCGTTGTGTTAAATTATTTTCTTTTAGTTTATGAGGAACCCATATATCGAGTTTTCGTACATAGCAAAGTTGTTTTAAGCGATTTTCAATGCATGTATGTGATACATGAACCTTCTCTGCAATCTCACTTGTTGTACTGTGACGATCCGAATCGATTAATGCTTTGATTTGGTCGTCATCAACTTTAACTGGACGACCAGAGCGTTTTTCATCTTTGAGTGAAAAATCATCAGAACGAATTTTGGCAAGCCAATTTTTACACTGCCGTTCTTTTAAAGCTTCATCCCCATAAACAGCACATAACTTTTTGTGAGCTAGCGATGCGTTCTTTCCTTTCCGGAAATAAAAAAGCAAAATATGACGAAAATGTTTTGATTTTCCATTTTTCAACAGACGCCAAACAAAATATAATATGAATAATAGGGGACCCAGAATACTGCCTTGCGGTACACCCGAAGAAGCAGGGAACTTATAGGAGTTAATATTATTTATAGAAACATAACAAGATCTGCCAGCCACTAAGGAAAGATTTTATCCAATCCAAAAATGATGAGTGAAATCCCATTTTGAACAGTTTAGCGAATAAAATATTATGACAGACTTTATCAAACGCTTTAAAGAAGTCTGTGTAAATCGTATCTACTTGGTAAGTGTCTCGTAAGAAAGACCGACCAGAAATGAAACCATGCTGTTCAAAACAAATCTGTTGTTTAACTAGAAAAGCGATCTTATTTTTAACAATTCTCTCAAAAATCTTCAAAATGTTAGATAATTTTGAAACGGGGCGATAATAAGGATTATCATGTTTAGATCCTGATTTAAAAACTGGAGTAATATGGAAAATTTTCCAACTATCCAAAAATGTACCAGATAATAAAGACAAATTAAAAATAAGGCACAAAGGAACAGAAAGAGCTTGAGCACATTTTAATAAAACAACGTGGGAGAAACCGTCGATGTCAGCTTTAACAGTTCATTTTTACTTGACTTAACGATTCAACAACATCTAGCTCAGAGAGCGTTATGGAGCCAAAATTCAAAAAAGGATCTACATTAGTCACATCAAAGAAATCTAAACTATTCCCGGCATCATAGTTGGAGCTAAAGAAGTCAGCAAACAGATTCACTGTATCAATTATGGAAAATGAAGATACACCATTCAAGTTATGTTAAAGCATTCGATTATTAGTTGCAATTGGTTTGGTTTAGATTGGTTGCGAATATCAGTTTTTCTACGCAAAGAAAAAGTATCCTCCAAACACAAAATTATAAAGATCGCTTCATTTTAAATCTGTAGAAAAAAATGTCAAAAAACTATAAAAAGACTAACCAACAGAATGACTGAACAGAAATTTAATTTTAACAGGTATTTAGCAAAAAAAAATGGTCATATCACATCTCTAAATAAAATTCTATTCTAACTATAAACACAGTTTATACCCAAAAAAACCTCACGAAAAACAGATTCACCCGTAAAAAGATGATAAACATAATTATTTACCCAATTTATCAGTAGAGGTATAGAAATGAGCATTACTGACAGACAATGCAGAGAAGTAAATTGCCTGCAACAACGCACAAACAAGGATTCATACAAACATACCCCACGCCAGAGTTGAAAAAATAGACCAAAAATAAAACGAGAAATGAAAATGCCTTCCTGCCTGTGGGCAAGTGTAAGTTGTAACCGGAGACAACACAGCTGTTACCTTTCGGGGGAAACTGAAACAAAATGAGAAGTATGAATTCCATGAAAAGGAAAAAGAACACAGAACACAAAACGATTAAGAAAGAAAAAAAAAAAGAGGAAAATATAAGCAGAACAGGACAACTTTGTACAGGAGAAAAAAAAACAGAAAAGAAAAAAAAAACGTTAAGGAATCCATAAAAAATAAATGCTATGATAAGAAACTGGAAAGACGCAAATGTCAAGAATGACAAAAAATAAACCAAACAGCAAATAAAAACGTGTTTTTTGGTTATAAAAAAAAAAGGAGCATGTAATATAAGCTGTTTGTGGTTTATGTGCACATCTAGCCGAATATTGTAGTTGAAAGTTGAAAAACGTAATCAGTGCGAAGAAGCGTATGATTGTACGATATGAAGTAATTCGTGTATCACGTCACGATTTTAAAATCTGGTTTATCTGATGTAACTTAACAAAATTCTTATGGCCTCATTTGAATGAACGTAATCGCCTCACTTGAGTTTTTTTGCCTGGCAACTTCATTTCCGTATAAAGTGAAATAAATTTTATCTCTCTCTCTCTCTCTCTGTCACACACTCTTACTAAAATTTTGCAATAAAATACGGGGCGCACCATATTTTATGTCGGTATGTAAACATTGAATAACTTTGACATTTTTTTTTTTTGGCAATGAACGCTGTACATTGAAAATAGTCTTTGAGTTTGACAACACTATTCGTCGTTTGGTGTCGAATTTGGATGAGCACGGGAACGTATGAGATCGTTCATATGCCGTTCATCAACGCCCAAGATTATTTGCATTTGTTTTTGTAAAAGGTGCAATTGACTGAAAGGATATTTTGCCGGCAGACCGTCCACGTTCCTTCGCATACGGCGAAACAGTCGCTCGAATGGTTGACATTGAACCTGATTTTTGGAAGGACATTTTGATAACCGGCTAGGTCCAATTCATACTCTCTGGCGCCGTTATAAAGCAAAATTGCCGCTTTTGGGGATCGAAGAATACACACGAGTCTATGGAACACCATTACATGAGCAAAAAGTGACTGGAACAGCGATTGCGCCGAAACCATCATTGGGTCATTTCTCTTCAGAGAAGGCGAAACAGTTGATGGAAATCGATATCGATGTATGGTGGCTTATTATGGCTGCCCAAAAATAAGTGAAAAAGGCCTGGACGCTACTGGTTTCAACAAAACGGTGCGCCATTTCACCGAAAAATATAGTTTCTGCCACGAAAATTCCCTGGGAGTGTGATGTCAAAAAATCGTGACATTGACTGGCCACCCAGATATCCAAACATCTTTTCGTGCGGTTATTTGAAAAGCAAAGCGTACGACAGCAAGCCTTAAACCATTGTCGAGCTTAAAGTAAACATACGTGCCGAAAGCATCGCTATACCCCGCCTGAGTTGCTCGAAAGTGATTGAAAACGCAGCAAAAAGAGCAAATTTTGCTTTGGCCAATAGAGGCGGCCACTTGATTGATGTTGTATTCAAAAACTAGTCCAAATAAATTGTAACCAAATTCAATAAAAATACCTCATCTAACAGTACGTTCAAAAAGTCCATAGGATGACACATAGATGGCATTACTAGATTTTATTTCATATGATTTTTATTTAGTACCAATCTTCAAACGATACATATAAAAATTTAACAACAATCTGACAATTGATTCGTGAGTTATAGCATTTTGTGTGCAACTATTGTTTTTGAAAAAAAAATGGATTGCTTTTTGATGAAAACAAATACAGTGGAAACCAAACAATGGCTTGATAAACATTATCCGGACTCTGCTCCATCGAGATAAATGGTAGAAAAGTGGATTGCTGAATTTAAACGTGGTCGTACCAGCACAAATAATGCAGAGCGCAGTGGACGCCCAAATCAGACTGTTATTCCACAAAACTTCAAAAAAATCCACAAATTGGTTATGAACGATCGCAAATAGAAGGTGCACGAGCTAGCTGACATTGTAAAGATATCAGATGGTAATGTTTTTACCATTTTACACGAACTTTTGGGTATGCGAAAGCGCTGTGCAAAGTTAGTGCCACGTGAGCTCACAGTCGACCAAAAACAACAACGAATTGATGCTTTAGAAGAGTGTTTGGCGCTGTTAAACCACAATAAAATCGAATTCTATCGTCGACATGTGACAATGGATGAAACATGGCTTCACTATTACACACCAGAATCCAAAAGACAGTCCGCTGAGTGGACAGCAGTCGACGAACCGAATCCAAAGCGAGCAAAGACCAGTAAAACAGTCGGCTTGTAAGGTGATTTCGTCTGTATTTTAGGATGCGAAAGGAATAATATTCATCGACTATCTCCAAAAAGGAACCACCATCAACAGCAACTATTACCGTGCACTTTTGGATTGATTGAAGGCTGAAATCGCCAAGAAACGGCCACATTTGCAAAGGAAAAAAATGTTGTTTCACCAAGACAATGCACCGTGTCACAAATCGATGAAAACGGTGACAAAATTGAATGAATTGGGCTTCGAAGTGCTTACCCATCCACCGTATTCTCCAGATTTAGCCCCCAGCGACTTTTTCCTGTTTTCAGATCTCAAGAGAATGCTTGCTGAAAAGAAATTCAAGTCCAATGATGAAGTAATCGCTGAAACTGAGGCCTATTATGACGAGAAAGAGAAATCGTACTATAAAAGTGATATCGAAAAGTTGAAAAATCGCTATACTCGTTGTATCGCTCTCGAAGGCAACTATGTTAAATAATATAATCGAGTTTTATAAAAATTTTGCTTTTTTCTTACTTACCCTACGGACTTATTGAATGACCTGTTATACATAAATAGGCTAAGGAAAAACAGTTCACTACCATTTTCTCCTGTGTTTCTCGACCGATTTTGATGATGTTTTTTTTTTAAATGAATCAGAGTAGGGTGGAGCACCGACGAATTTTAAAAGAAATCTGTTAGCTGGAATGCTCGGGGGTGGTATGGCATTCAGGGTGTTTCTCAACCGATTTTGATTATTTTTTTTTCAAATGAATCAGAGTAGGGAGAAGGAGTGCACCGAATAGTTTTTAAGGAAATATGCCAGCTGAAAAACCTGGCGTCGCTCGGGGGTGGTATGGTGAAAAGGTCGAGTTTCGACCATTGGCGTACTCTAGTAAATGGGAATCCGTTTTTTTTTTTTTAGTTATTCAATATTCACAAATCGACAAAGTTTTGTTTTTAAAATGTGATCATTGATTTTAAAGGAGTATTAAAAACATTTTAATAAAAAAAAGTTCTCCGATACAGCTTATAATTAACGCATTACTCAATATTTTAAAATATTTCTAATGTATAGTGTAACTATTAATAAAAAAAAAAAGAAATAAATAGTTCTTTGTTGAGTCTGGCTGAGTTCCTAAGCGCCTTTTTACAAAGCATCAGTGTGCTTTTTCTTTGAGAAAACATTGATATTATCTACTGCATAAGTAATTGTAATGTCATTATTTATCACTATTTTCTAATAAGTATAATTTTTTTAGTACAGCCAACTTTTTTATTTTTAAAAATATGTTTATGTTTTTGGTGTCATTGAAGAGGAAAATAAATAAATTATAAAATTGTTAATAGAAAAAAATTTCATTTATTACGCGAAATTCTGAGAAATTTGCACTCAAAGTTGAAATTTGGTAGTTTCAACCGATTGATTTCATCTTCACACGATCACAGCTCGGTAACGGTTAAGTTGGTGGGGTTTGTTGGTATATCCATGGAAAGATGATTTCATTGACTTTAAAATGAGCTGTCAAAGTAAGTCCTATGTAAGTTAGTTTTTCTGCTAGAAACAATAACGTGAATCAAAGTTGTGAAATATTAATTAACCCTGTAGCTCCTCAGAATGTGAAAATAGACCCCCCCATCCCATACGATTTTTTGCTCAGCTCGACATAACCTTTCAGCTCCGTAAATAGTTGCACTCAATTGCGGGACACCCTGTATATTGTCTACTTGCAAGTGATTACTTGCACGTGTGGACGCAGGGTAAAGAACGCGTTGAACGAAATTCGGTGGTTGCTTCAAACCGTTACATTAAAAAAGTAGTCAAATTAAGCAAATCGCATTTTGGCGAAAACATTGCTGGACAAAAAAGGCCATATCTCCTAAAGTATTTCGAATTTCAAAAAACCCTTTTAGGAAGATATTCTCAAATATCCAAGCTATAAAAATATGCAAAAATAAAAATCGAACAAAAATGTTTGCCAACCAGGAATACTCCCTTCAAATGTATACATCTCCAAGAAACTTTCAAGAAATATATAGAAAACTGGAAACAGCTCTTTAGTTTCAAGAACCACAGTACTTAAAGCAATTTCATGCATTCAAATTCAAGGCAGTAGGTCCCACAAGAAAAAATGCTACGCATCAGAGCTCAGCATAGAGGTCGAGAGTAATAACTAGGTTTAAAGAAAAATTAAAATAAAAGATATCAACAAAAAATGCCCAAGCAGAAAATTTAGTTAATATAAGGCAAGCAGCTGTAATTTAACTTGAAGCTCTTCGTAATTTAGAAGGAAACGCGCAAATGGAAATTCTACCTAATAATCAAGAATTATATGTGCACATAGATTTTGAAGAAGAATATAATAAAATTTTATACATTAATAGAGAATGAAAATTCAAACTTTTGCCAAGAAATTATAAGATTCCTTAAAAATTCGCTTTAAGTAAAATAAGATTCTTAAAAAGTTAAAATAGAACTCCAGCTATAGTTGATTTAAATCTGACCTTAGTTGGATACTGCAAATGATGAATTTCATCTACAAAACATGACTTCGTGAAAAAGTAATGTTAGGTACTTTATACAAGCGAGCTTACGTCGGTCTTTAGAGGGCGCAGTGAAATAACTCCCAAATGAAATAAGTCCCAAAAAAAAAATGAAATAACTCCCAAAAAATTTCCATACATTTTTGGGAGTTATTTCATTATGAAATAACTCCCAATTTTTGGAAGTTATTTCATTTATTTTGGGAATTGTTTCTTTTTTTGTTTTGGGAGTTATTTCATTATGAAATAATTCCCAAAATTCGGAAATGAAATAACTCCCAACGATAATGGGATGGGATGGGGTTATATCATTTTCTTCAATTTTGGCTATTGAAGAGGTGCGATTGTTTTATATGCGCCTTCTACAGAATGAAGTTTGTCAAAGGCGCAACTGCATGGAAAAAATAATGACAAAATTTACAAAATGTTTATCTTTCAGAAAATTATTTTATTTGGGTCTTATTTTATTTTGGGTTATTTCATTTAGGTGCTATTTTATTTAATAATTGGGACTTATTTCATTTTCCGGTTGGGAGTTATTTCATTAATTTTGGGACTTATTTCATTTTGTGATTTAGGAGTTATTTCATTTTTTTTGGGATTTATTTCATTGGGACTTATTTCATTGGGACTTATTTCATTTGGGAGTTATTTCACTGCGCCCTTTAGAGTGTAACTGTATTTAATAGAGAATATTATGTATTTACGACCGGAAATCCTTTCTTGTAACATACACGCAGTACAACATAAATCAAGATAAAACGAAAAAAGGCACATAAAAAAGGAAGCAAAACACAGCAGAGAAAAATCAAATATAAAATTACGAAAAACTATTAAAGCACGTTATGTACTGCTTACCATTCACAACAACAATACCATACCTACAACAACAGCAACAATAACAACTAAACTTACAGCATTGCTTTAAAAAAAAACAAAAATTGCAAACAACCAAGTAAAAAACGAAATGCATGTGGCTACGAGTGGGATGGCCAACAGCATGTTTGGGTGAAATAGAGAGCGTGTGAACATAGAGAATTCAAGGAGCTAGAACATAAGGTTGTAATAAATAAAGAAAGCAAAAGCATTACTTGAATGTCTACCAAAACCTTTTGAAAAAACTATAAACATTTAAAGAAAATAAATCAGAATTTTTTATAAAATATACTTAAAATTTTTAAAAAAAAGTTACTTTACCGAAAAATGGAAAAATAGTAATAGATTAGGGCTGTTCACAATCAGGTGCAAATGGTCTTGCATCATAGCATTTGTAAAATGGTAGAGTATATTTTTACTCTACACTAACAAAATATGTACAGATGCATTTACTACGCTTGTGTAAATATGCAACACTTAAAACCCATAGTTTATATTTACTATACATATGCAATACTGAACTCTAAGCTAACAGCTGATTGTCAATAAAATAAAGTCAAAAAATAAAAAAAAAATAAACACAGATATGGAAAATATGTAAATAAAAAAACGAATTAAACGGGAGAAAACCAACAAAAAATTCATTAAAGAGTCAGTGAGCTATCAGCCGTTAATTTTATTCTTTTTAACAAGTATTGCAAAGTAAACCGAAAAACACCGCTCACGGTTGATGGCAAATTTTTACAATTGCATAAATTTGCAATGTCAAATACTCAAGATTGTGAATAGCCCTATTATTTAACAAGCAGAAACTTATGAAAGCACTGTCGAAAAGCAGCAAACATTATAAGCAGAGTGTGTCGTGTCTCCCTGTAAAGGCTCCAAAAAGTTTCGTTAAAATACCAATACAAGTGAAGCTTAAGTATTAACTTCCACCAAATAAAATCTTAGCTAGCAATAAAAGAATAATACTATAAAACAAAACAAACAAACAGTATCAGAATAACTTGGTATGTTTTAGAGAAATAAATATTCTTAACGATAAGTTACGAAAATTCAAGCAAAAAACAGTTAGCTTAAAAGTGTTATATACTGATTGCTATCATGGTTGTTACAGAAACACTTAATGTATTAAACACGAAAAGTGGCAACAATGTCAACACACAAGCTATGCTGTCATATACAGCTTGGAGCGCGACGTTGCCACATTTCTTCCATAACTTTAAGCAAGTTTAACATAAACACATGTGTAGTAAAACGTAAACTCAAGGAACTTTCGGAAAGCGTAGTGTTGGTAGAATTTTTTGTTTTTTTTTTTTCTTAAAGCTCAATTATAAAACAGTCAATTTATGCTTATTATTTTTACTACGTTTTACTTTATCCGATTGATTAGAAGAACTTCAAATAACTAGAAATAATTACTTTTAGGGTGATAAGCTTCCTTTAAAAGAAATGAAAACAACACTACTGAAATTTTAATTTGAACTCGTACAAAATAGAGAATAAATTAAAGTAACTATTAAAAAAAAAAAAAAAAAATAGCTAGTGGTTGACACAAAAGTTTCTGTTGAAATTTTGAATAACTTTCCACATCTGCTGCCATGCAATAAATTCGAATTCATAGAGCGTAGCTGCGTGTCGAATTCAATGTGGGGAAAAAACTTATTGCCATCAATTCCATTCAGTTTTTTTTTTCTTCTTTTTTTCTTTAATATATTCCAATTGCAAACAGACCAGCATGATCAACCCATTATTAACATCACAACACTCAAAATTTGTGGTCAGTTGGTTTGTGCCGCTTTGAAAAATATTCAATTGGCAAAATTGAATTGCTTTCAATTGACCCAAACTTTTGACTGATCACTAGTTTTAGCTGAGGCATGAATGCGCATTACTTGTGAATTTTATTGAGCAGCACAATATTGTTTCGAATTCAACTTAAGGGAGTATTCCTGGTTGGCAAACATTTTTTTTTTAAGATTTTTTTTTGCATATTTTTATAGCTTTGATATTTGAGAATATCGTCCTAAAAGGGTTTTTTGAAATTCGAAATACCTTAGGAGATATGGCATTTTTTTTTTGTCCAGCAATGTTTTCACCAAAATGCGATTTGCTTAATTTGGCTACTTTTTGAATGCAACGGTTTGAAGCAACCACCGAATTTCGTTCAACGCGTTCTTTAGTAGGTAATAACTTGTTTGTATATGCATTTTAAAAATAAATTGATACACATTTTAGAGCTTAGGTATTCGAATGTTAGCAGCGTCTAGTTCACTTTGAATTGAGTTATAAACCGGATACGCGCGCGCATACAGTTTTGAAAAGTACAGTTTTGATAAAAATTTTTGTTTGTGCTAAAGACAATGGATAGAAAAAGTAATAGAAATAAAATTAAAAGAAACACTGGTAGCAATCGAAAAACTCATCCCTTGAAACGCCAGTTTCGTGGTAACCAACACCAAAGAGATGAGGACACCGATTTCACAAGCATATAAGCAAAAAAATTTAAAAATAATGAAAACGAAGACATAAGCATTGACAACAAAACGGAGAATTGCATTTTGGAGTTTAATACAGTTTACTCAAAGAACATTTGAAAAGGTCCGAAGCCAGAGCTCTGGCCGCATCAAAAGAAGGTAGAACTGCCCGAAGAGCACAAAGAGCCGCTGAGTCCTCATTTTTTTGAAGAAGAGGAAGTAGTTCTTTATGGGGCTGGCATTGCAGATTGATATATGTGTGTATTTCACAAAAAAAAAAATGTTTTATTGCCTAAAATTTTCTTTGAGATTTTTTCAAAATCACGTTTTTGAACTTTGAAGTCACTTTTCTACGGTTCTACTTAACCGATTTTGATGAAACCAAGTGCAATCGCAATCTTTCATTTTAATTTTTATTTTGATGCAAAAAAATAACTTCAAACTTAAACGCGTTTTTCTCGAAACCGCGTTTTCGAGCTTGCGTCCCAGATTGCGTCCATAGTTCTGAACCGTTTTTGATAAAACAAAGTGCAATCGACGCAGAATTGTCACCATTCTGGTGCCTACCTCAATCACAATTTTTAAACAACTTTTTAGTATTTTTTTTTACACTAAACTGCAAAAAAAAAGAACCCAAACCGGGTTTTCATTTTTCAATGACCGCCATTTTGTAAAAAATAATCGCAAAAGTATGATTGAGGTCATTTACTTTTTCTATTTCAGATGATCCGAAGTCGAGTTATTCGGACCGAAAGCAGCATACCTTTTTTATCGACGCCCAACTTTGAAGGCCGACAATTTTTTGAACAGCCCTCGTACAAAGGAAAAAATTTGTTATTTAATTTAATATGTTCTTAATACAATAAAAAACAGAATTTAAATAACTCTGCGTTTTCAAATGAGAAGTTTTTCAAAAAGGGTTCAAAAACAGCCTTCCAACCAGGAATACTCCCTTAAAAGGAAGAAAGCAGAATATATTTGGTTTCATTTATTTTTTCATACGATTTTTTTTTTTTAGTTATCGAAAACAGTTGATAAAAAGAAAGTAAATCAAAGGAAGAAAAGTAGAAGTGACGTGTTTTACATGTTCAGTTCTGGTCTAGAATTAAGAGACAAAGTTACGTATGACAATGTATTTTTCTATACATTCGAGTCTCGATTTTTTTCTTTCCTTTTTTAAAAAACACTTTTTATCTATATATCTGTCAAAAACAAACTAAAAATACAAAATTGCTGATCATGTCAACATATCTTGGGAACACGTGTACCAACATAAAAAAAAATAAATGAATTAAGAAGCAAAAGTACCTAGCCTGCGAAGTTTTAAATAATTTTTTTTTTTAACAAACAGTTGAAATTAACTACAAGTTCAGGAAAAATAGCAATTTTTCTGAAATAAACAATTCAGGCTTTTATTCCCATCTCCTTTACTCGTATTAGAGAACATAGCAAATATATTTAAAAATTTTTGTTAAAATTGTCATTATCAACGCTTAAAATTTTTATTTTTAACCAACCAAAATATATTGCGAAATCTGGCAGCATTTTGTTTAAATTTTAAAAAGTTATTTTTAAATAAGCAGCGGAAACATAGCAGCACAAAGTATTTATTCATAAATAAAATAAAATTTCGTTTTATTCTAAATATTTCATACGAAACATGTATATATGTAAATTATAACTAATGTCAAATACCTTCATGGTTTTAAATAAAAACAAAGCTTCATATGAAAAATACATATTTATGCATGTTTAAATACACATACGCATTTTATCGCCAAAACTTTGCTGTTTCATTATGTATAGAATTTTATAAATAATTGCTAGTAATAAATTATTATAGTTTTTTACCACTGGTTACCATCACGCTTTCCATGCTTATTCTGTATACGTATGTGCATGATTTATGTTTTTTATATATTCATATATTCAACTTCAGTATTGTGCAAAATCTGAGCAACTTGCACTACCCATTCGAATTAAGTCTACAATTTTTTTATTGCGCAGAAAACAAAATAAGAAAAAGTTTTACTTTAAAGCTTAGTTATGTAGTTATAAGGGCTCTCCGCAAAATAGCCCAAAGAAAAATCGCAAAAAAAAAAAAAAAATGAAAAATCACCAAAATTAAAAAAGTATGTGTGTGTGGCCGCCGCACAGTAATACACAGAAAAAGTATTCTGCCGCACAGAAAATACAGTATGGAATATAAAGGATTTAGAAACAAGAGCAAACAAACTTTAAAATTCAATTGAAAATGTTTAATTTAATGTCTCGCCAGTTATTTCTGTTACAGTAGCATTCGATTCTATGAAAGTTACAATGGGCCGATGATAGCTAAAATATGTGATGATTCAGATATAACGAAAACACTGCATCTATATTCCTTCCATACCTCGTTGTTGATTCCAGCGCATGGTTGTTCATAATCAACTAAAATTCGGGGTTTGAAGAAACGTTTGTATTGAAATTTGGCTAAATTTGTATTGAAATCTCCTGCTAAAATTAACGGAAATTTTTGGAGATTTCCTTTTAGTATCATTGAACCACCTGGACTGTAAATAATTAAGCGTCGATGTGGGAATTTTATGATATCAGAAATAATTTTTTGTTTTGGTGAAATATATACAACTTCCGTCGGCCATAACTACTTGAGTAGCAAATAAATCACCAACCGCAGCCTAATACTAGAAACAAATGTGCTGACAAAGTTGTAGCTCAATCATGCTAGTAGTTTTGGAGATATAACATTTTAATTGTTTTGTGGACGGTAAAAGGGGGAGTGGCCACATTTTTTTCTAAGCTATATTTAAGGTAATTTAAACTACCAAAAGGTAATTTACTACCAAAATTTCAGCTGAATCGGCCTAGTAGTTTTGAAGATATAGCATTTTTATTGATTTGTGGGGCGGTAAAAGGGGGTGTGGCAACATTTTTTCCTAAAACATTCTCTACTTGAAGTAAAGTAACCGCCAAAATTACATTTGAATCAGCCCGGTAGTTTTGGAGATATAGCATTTTTATTAATTTGTGGGCGGTCAAAGGGGGTGTGGCTTATTCTCCACTAGCCTATTCTAAACTCCATCTTCTACTCAAAAAAATGTTATGCCAAAATTTCAGCTGAATCGGACCAGTTGTTTTGCCTTTTTATTGATTTTATTGATTTGTATGCGGTAAAAAGGGGCGTGGCCAAAAAATTTTATTATAATGCATTGACACCAGACTTTCATATATATGCTAAATTTAAGCTAAATCGGATTCAAACAAGTTGTGGAAAAATATTCATACGTATGTACATACGAACGAAGCAAGTTAAATAAAAGTTTAACAAACCTTCAATAACTTAATGTTGAACCAATGTTACGAGAATAATAATGAAAATGCGGTATTATTTATTGTATTAATATTGCTGAAGGTGAACAAAAACAACAAAAAATGGCAACACGAAAACAAATGATATGCTTTGTATATTTTTGTATTCATATTAAAAACAACAACACAAGCAGTTGTTTTGTCAACACAAGAAACGACACAATGTTGCGTTCGTAATTTCGGCAAAGCCTGCAAAATTTGGCATCAACTTATCTCAATCTGCGCAACGCGCCATAAGATGTTTCACATCAAAAAATCAAATTTTGTAGTTCCACGAGACCATTACTTAGTTACAAGTCGGTTGAATTTCGAAAATTTCGTTCGTCGTATTTGGCCGCCATCTTGGATTTTATAAATCCGACTCTCGATTCATGATCAGCTACCCCAAAAATCCCTATATACAAAATTTAGGGCAAATCGGTTGATTTTTCGAAGAAAACCATTTTTAACTGGTTTTGGCCGTAATCTTGAATCCGCCATACTGAATTTTATCTTATTATCGAGCCTATTATTGAGAGAAACTCAATATTCCACCAGATACACAGATTCAGCACCCTACAACATTGACTTCTTATTCAAATTCGAGATTATTAAAAAAAAAAAAATGTTTTTATATACCACCTTGTTCAAAAAGAAAGGTTCATTCACACTGTGATCCGCGGACTTAACTGTCCGATTCGAACATTTTTTTTTTTAGGAGGTTGCCACATGTGTCTATGACAAGACTGCCAAATATCAGCGTCTCTCGTTAACATTTGGTAAAGTGACAGTGTTTTGTTTACAACAATTTTTTTCGTGTCTTCGATTTTTACGATGGAAGAAAAAAATTGAACAACGAGCTTGTATCAAATTTTGTGTGAAAAATGGTTTCAACTGCGCCGATACACGTAAAATGTCGGTGAAATGTTACGGTGACTCTGCTCTATCGTATCAGAAGACAAACAAGTGGTTTAATTGATTTGTGATTATCCAAGACGAAGTAGAAGATCGAGTTTCTATCGCGAGACATGCTGGAAATGGTCCAAAACGACGAATCATTTATAGAATCCATCATTACTGATGATGACACATGGGTATACAAGTATGACACGCAAGCCAGGCATCAGGGGAGTGAATCAGGCTCAATTTTTTCTTCCATCGTCAAAATCGAAGACACGAAAAAAGTTGTCGTAAACAAAACACTGTCATTTTACCAAATGTCAATAAGAGACGCTGATATTTGGCAGCCTTGCCATAGACACATGTGGCAATCTACTAAAAAAAAAAATGAAATTTTCGAATCGGACAGTTAAGTCCGTTTCACAGTGTGAATGAACCTTTTTTTTTGAACAAGGTAGTGCATACTTAAACTTAGTAAGGATGGAGCTTCGGCAGGGTACCGATGCTAAAATACCCCCCCCCCCCCCCGCGGCCATATTGAAGTATATTCGAAGTCTTTAGCCACGACATACACGATGACACTCAGTTTTATATATTAACGAAAGTTTTCCAATTTTAATGACGCCACTTTGTATGGGAGGTAGGCGTGGTTTTGATCCGATTTTGCTAAATACCATAGAGGTGGTTCATATTATATACCAAAGCTCATGTGCAAGATTTAAAGACATTTCTTTAGTTTTTGTGGATTTTTAAGAGATTTTACGTTTAAAATAAAGCCACTTTGTATCGGAAGTGGGCGTGGTTTTCATCCGATTTTGCCATATATCATAAAGATGGTTTATATTAAATATCAAAGCTTATGTGCAAAATTTTAAGACATTTCTTTAATTTTTGTGGATTTTTAAGAGATTTTACATTTAAAATCAAGACACTTTGTATAGGAGCTAGGCGTGGTTTTTTATCCGATTTGGTCCATTTTCGAATTTGATCTTTCTTTTTTAAAAATAAACTTATATTTTGAATTTTTTCGCGATAGCTTTAAAATTACGGCTGTAATCGTGTCGACAGACGGACACACGGAAATTGACTCTGGAGGTGATGCTGATCAAAAATATATATATTTTTCTATACCTGCCACGGCTCCTTCTTAGCGTTACAAACGGAATGACAAAACTGGAATAAAAAACTCTTTTTAATAGGAGTTACCCAATAAGAGCTAAAATTAAAAGTTATAATAACTCTCATATAATAAGTTTTATTTTTGATCATAAATAGTAACGTTTTGCTATTAAAAGTTTTTAAGACTCTTATTTTAAAGACTTTTTGTGAAAAAGTCATAAAAGTCCCAACCTCTGCACAATGGGTAAAATGACCGCATTTTCTGACCAAAACCTTAATTTGAATGTTTACTAAAATGCAACACTTTCCCTTTATTTACAATATACATACACCAAATATCATATGTTAATAATTTTTTTTGTTTTATAACGGTTAATCGCTAGCCTGTTTGCTTTTGATCTTTCTAGTTCTGTGTAAAGTTGAAATTTTCATTTCTAAGCAGCACGTGTTCATTGCAATTAAAATCAAATATTTCATGTATATATTTACAAGTGAAAAAAAATATCGATATGGCAAAATATACTAATAGTGAGTAAAAAAAGTGCATCCAAAAATATTTGTCAATTACAACATAGAGCGAGAAAATTTCATTCCTTTAATTAAGTTAAAATTAGAAGTAAAAATACTAGAATTCCATTTCTGAAGGAATATAAAAAAATTTCTACTAATTTCTATTACATAAGATAAACAAATGTTGTAAAAGACATCGAATCTTAACAGAAATCCGTTCATTTCATGTGCGTTTCTCTGCGGCTCTTGAACAAAGTTTTTTTTTTTAGGTAAGTACCAGCTGAAAAATGAAACTTTATTTAAAATATGGCATGCAGAGCGCACAACCAAAGCAAAGGAAACGTCTTTGTTAAATTATTTAAAAGCAAATATTGAACTAATCAGTATAACGGATAATCAAGAACGGATTTTAGCTAAAACGTATAAATTGTATAAAGCGGATAGGCTTAATCACGCTCGAAAAACAAGTCGTATAGATAATTTAACAGATGTTTTTACTAGAGCTTTAGATACCTCAGATCCCTTAATATCTAGCATTGGCCTTAACAAACGCATACAGCAAAGACCGCGTTTAGGGCTTCCAGCTGAAGTGGTTTGCTTATTACACTGTGGAGCTGAGGAAGGCATATCTGTATCAGCCACTGAAAATTCAAATACGGATACTAGCACAGATGAAGACTCAGATTTAGATGCCAATGACAGTAACTACTTAAGTCCGATATATTCTATCATGCTTGACAGCTTGCATCTAGACAGTAACGAATGAATATTTTCAATATTATTTATAATTTTTTGTGTAATTGATTTTTTGTTTGTTTTTTAATTGAATTGATGGATTTAATTTGACTTATCTTTAATATCTTTTTAAAAAAGAGTTAATATTAATAAACATACATTTTTAAAATTAATAAATTCTTGATTAAGTTTTTACTTATAGAAATGGGGCGTGGTAAAACCTCATAATATATTGATTTAAGCTATATTGGGTCCGCCATTTTGAATTTAAGAAATTTAATGTCAGATTCGAAATCATCAGCCTTGAAAACTCCAGTATACCGATTTTCAGGCAAATCAGAAGAACTTTTAAAGTTTTTGCCACCATATTGGGTCCGCCATTTTGAATTTAAAAAATTTAACTTCAGATTCAAAATCAGAAGCCTTGAAACCTTCAGTATACCGATTTTTAGGCAAATCAGAAGAACTTTTAAAGTTTTTGCCACCATATTGGATCCGCCATTTTGAATTTAAAAAATTTAAGTTCAGATTCAAAATCGGCAGCCTTTAGACCTCTATTATACCGATTTTCAGGCAAATCAGAAGAACTATTAAAATTTATGCCGCCATATTGGATCCGCCATTTTGAATTTTAAAAATTTTACATTAGATTCGGAATCAGCAACCTCGAAAACTTCCGTATACCGATTTTCATTATTATACATTGATGCTTTATAGTTTTGGCCAGAAAATACGATCATTTTACCACTTACAATACTGGTTACAATTATTATATAAATAATAATATAATTACTATCAAAAGGAAATCTTTTCTAATTTTACTTACTACGCAATTAAAAAATAAGAAATTTGAATAGGAAGAGATCGTCACCGTTATTCAAGTTTTGCACAATACCGTATATATTAAAACTTTCAGCTGTTGTAGCTTTGTTTTTTGTATTTAGCAATAAAATATTTGAAAACTTTATCATTGCATATACATATATAAATATATGTAAATTTTGATCATTGATCAACAAAGAACGTGTTGGTTTAAATGGCCTCACAGTAATAAATGGCTTCCGAGATTTCCGCAAGCTTCGCAAAATAAATGCTATTTTAAGTACTCATTTTAAAGGTTAAAAAGGAGCTAAGAAAATTTACTAAAAAAAGTAGCTATAGCCAGTTAATTTAGGGAAAAATAAAAACTAGCACAACAAAATCTTTGTGTATTTTTAAAAGCTTTGATCTATTTTCGAATAATAGAACTTACTTTCCCTGAAAGTATGCTTTACAAATTAGAAGAACTTTAAGCTGCTTTCATATCATTTGTATTCTCGTACTGCAATTCAGGGTAATTTACTAATTGCATTCGTGAAACAAGTAGGAAATTAAGAACTTAGTGGATCACAGCAAGAATCACGAAGAAAGAAAAAAAAAAAAAAGGTTACTGATGAGTTGGTGTAGCGGCCAACGAAACAGCTGTCTAGTATGCTATGTGATTGATACTCTATATAGGGTATTGTTGTTGTTAGTTGTTTTTCCTTCAGTTGTTTTCTTCGGAAAGCAACGTTGACCTTGAGCTCGATAAAATATAACCTTTAATAATTGAAAAATTATTGGAGTTATATAAACACATAACTTAAAACACATGAAAGAAGGTCGTAATTAATTTACAAATAAAAAGAAAAATAAAAACAGTGACAGAAATGTGGCAAAATTACTTACGAACATGCAAGGGCATATATTTTTAGGGTAATTTTATATTGGGAAGCATATAGATTTCAAAAATAAAAACAAATCTCCATAACTAAAAATAAGGCGCATTTCGACGCACTGTGCGAGATGCTATAACAAAAAAATTGTATTCATGAGATGTTACATTTTTTCATGTGAATTTGATTACAAATCAATTATTTACAAGACTCGACGTTTAGACTTCAAAGAATCGTTTCGAAATTTAAATATAACTTAAAACTTGTGAGTCGTAGATAGTTCCGACTGAGTCGAAGTTAAAATAACCCCAAGTAAATTTGCGTAAGTATATTCGAAGTTTTGAAGGTTTGTAGGGTTGGTTTTTTTTTTTAATTTTTCCAAATCCAGAGAACGTTTTAAGTATCAAAGCTTATGTGTAAAATATCATTTCTATAAATATATCGTACAATCAGCCACTTACAATACTGCGCATATTGCAAAAAGGCCAACATTTAAAAATGGATTTTAATTCAATTTGATTTTATTAATAAAGGGCGGATTGTATACCTTGGCACCGACATTAATAACAACAACAAAGTCAGCCTGGAGATAAAGCGAAGAGCAATAATTGCTAATAAGTGCTACTGCGGGTTCAGTAAGCAACTAAGTTCCAGAGCCCTTTCTCGATCGACAAAACTGACACTCTACAAGACGCTCGTGCTACCTGAGCTTCTTTATGGCGCTGAGGCATGGGTAGTTTCGCAAACTGACGCAGCTGCTCTGGGGGTGTTCGAGATAAAAAAGTTCTTCGCAAAATCTTCGGTCCTGTGCGAGTCGGCGATGACTATCGCATCCGAAGGAACCTCGAGCTGTATGAGCTCTACGAACACATTGACGTAGTTCAGCGTATAACTGTGCAGCGACTACGCTGGCTGGGTCATGTCCATCGTATGGACGACGAAGCTCCAGCGAAAAAGGTGCTCGAGGCGAGGGTCGTTGGTCAACGACGACAAGGGAAACCATGCCTCCGATGGATGAACCAGGCCGAGGAAGCCCCAATCGCACTTAGTGCATCCGATCGGAGGAGGCGCGCGCAAAACAGAGGCGCCTGTCGATAGCTGATGAGGTCGGCCGAAACCCGAACGTGGGTTGTAATGGCCACCTGTGTAAGTAATAAAGGGTGAATTTTCCATTAAATGCTGGGGCCGAATCGCCGCTTATGTGAACGTACAACTCGTCACGTAAAATTGTGTTAATTGAATGCAATTGAATGACGAGTTGAAGACGATTCCGTGACGAGTTGTACGTTCACGGAAGCGGCGGTTTAGCCCCTGATTTCAGAACAATGCAAGTATGTAATTTCTCCTGTAGAATTTTACTATCACCGTGTGTGTGTATGTGTATGTGCAAGTGGTATGTGCATACGCGGTATTGCACGACGATATCTCATCTACATGATATTTTACACATTGATATATTTAGTTTTGTAGAATTTTGAAGGGATTTTACTATTTTTATGACGTCACTTTGTACGGGAGGTAGGCGTGGTTTTCATTAAATTTTGCCGAAATTCATACTTACAGCTTATGCGCAAAATGTCATAAGTCATTAGATGGATTTTTGTAGAATTTTAGATTTTACATTTTTGAGAGTAACTTTGTATGGGGGTAGGCGTGGTTTTCATCTGATTTGTTCCTTTTCGAATTTGATTATTTTCAAAAAACAAAAAGAAGCTCATATCGAATAGTATCACGTACGCTCTAAAATAATGCCTGTAATTGTGATCACACATAGCCAAATGAGCAGACATATGGACAGACAGACGGAATATATACTATACAGTATATATGGTAGGCTTTGCGCAAAATCGCCCAAAGAAAAAACGCCAAAAAAAAACATGCAAAATCACTCAACGAAAAATTACCCAAAAACTAATGAAAAATCGCCCAAAACGAAAAAACGAAATTTCACCCAAGAAAACGAAAAAAGCCTAAAAATGTGTGGAAAAATTATTTTTTATTTTTTTTATTTATTTTAGAAGCATTTGTCGAATAAGAACTACGTTCTTTTATAGTTCGACATAAAATAAAATGATTACAACAAAAACTTATATTACAATAATAACAACGTATTAATTAATTACGCATACAGGTTAAGGTGGAACAAGACATTCGCGGCAGAGAAAACAGAGCTTTTTTTAAAAATTCATAACTCAGTCAAAAATAAACATTTTTCCAAAATTTTTTTTTTTTATTATTGTAGAGAATTGAACAAGTTACAAGAAAAAAAATTCAAAAAAATATAATTTTCACTCCAACATGGTTTTATAGAGCTCCAAACTGGCGGCAGAGAAAAAAACGGGGCTTTGTGCTTGCAGCGCTGGGAGTTGCAAAAATTGTCCGATTTGGAAAAAAAATTACTTTTTTAAATCTTAACAAAATTGGTTATCGTATGACACGAGCTTTTTTTTTAATATTTTTCAATTTTTGGTGAGGTTCCAAAATCGATAGTGTGTTTTTTCGAAAAAAATATATAGACTTTAAAAATTCATAAAAAATTAAAAAAAAATTTAAAAAAAAAAAAGCTCGTGTCATACGATAGCGAATCAAGTTTTAAAAAATATAAAAAAAAAAAAAATTTCGTCAAAAAATGAACCCGCTAGTGCCGCAACCAGTACGAAAAACATGGTTTCGAGATAAACGCGTTCAAAGTTTGTGAACAAAGATAAAAAAAGGTTACCTTCAATCTGCCATACCTGCTTCGTACTGTATGCCTTCGTTATCTTGTGTTGTGCCGTTTCTTATAGTTTTTTACAATCGTTTAGCAATTCGGGCTGCTTTTGAAGCTTCATATGCCTTCACTCTGGCGCATTTCAAACGATTTGCATCATTTCCTTTGGAAAAATTCAATGCTGTAGCTTCTATGGTGATACCAAGTAGTTGAAACATTTGCAAATAACTATACTATAAGGTACGAAATAACAACCACCAAAAGTCAGGTAGCAAGTAAAACAAGTATATACCAGCTGCCGTACGTAGGTAGCGCAAAAATTAAAAATGCGCTCTCACTAATCCGGCTGTAACTTTTGAACCCGTAGGAATTTTTTTTCTTAGAATCTTAAGAATATTTACTAAAATACAAAATTATTAAAAAAAAGTAGATTTAAAAAACTGCCAATGTCATGTCCCCCCTTAAACATTCATGATTTCAAGTGACAATATATTAATCAATATTTTAGCTTAATCATAGACATTATGAAGTATTATTAATTATTCAGAGAAGATGAAGGAAAACAGAAAAGGTACAATAACTACAAGTTAAGAAGAAGAAAAGAAAGATAGGATAGATTGTCTAAAAATATTTCTCCTGCTGAACTCTCTTATCCTACGTGGCAGAGCATTCCACAGTCTAATGGCGTTGCTGAAAAATAGACAAGACGAATTCAATGAATTGTGCCTAAGGGACAATAAGACCATGATTTCTATTCGATACACAGAACTGAAGTTTATTATAAAGGTAAAAAGGTGTTTTTTCATTGGTGTGCATTGAGGTAAGCTGTTATATCACACCCAAGTATAGCATTCCGAAATCTTGAGAGGTGATCAAATTTACGCAGTCCATAAAAATAACGAGTTGCATAGTTTAAAGAAATTTGTAACTTCAAACGAGAGGTTGAGTGAAGTTTACTATAAACTATATCAGAATACGTTATTAAAGGTAAAGGCGTAAAGTTGTATTACCAACCTACGCTTAACATTGATAGGAGTTACACTTGACGACATCCCTTAATTACGTAGGACATAATGAACTTTTTGGACTAGACTATTCATATGATCTACACAGGATAGAGACGAGTTAATATAGAAACCTAGATTCTTTATTTTTGATACCACTGCTAACTTATGCCGCGTTTCCATGTGATCTTCTATTATCTTCTAGTATCACATTTTTTGTAAGAAAGAAATAGCATGTGAGCCCTACTTTATGGCATTGATGAATGTGAGTATGAAACAGGTATACCTTTTTCATTTTTATAGCATGTGATATCCCCTGTGATGCTAGGAGATCGAAAAAGTTCAACTTCTTGAACTTTTGCTATAAAAGTTGATCACATGCTATAAATATGACATTAATTTTTATAGTTGTAGTTTTTGTGCTGTCAAGCTGTCAATTTTATTTGCGCCAATATTAATTGCTTTGAAATAGTACAGAATTACGAATGCAAATTGGAAAATAAAGAAAATCAAATCAGGTCAAGGGGTATGATTTAAAATAAATAAACATTCTTGGTTTTTTTAACCATCGCAATGTAGAGTTGGCCAGAGAGTTCCTAAGCGCATTTATGGAAAGCTTCAGTGATTTTTTTCTTTAATTTGGTGCTTGGTAGATTCACCAAGTCTTTTTTTAAAACTTTTTTTTTATATTTTTTTTTGTGTGTATTTCACTGATGCTGCTGCAGTTGTGGCACACGAATTGGATTACCTGTAACACCTGATGCTGTCTGCAAAATAATATTTATATAAAACAATTTAGGGTACGTAGACAAGAAGTTATTTCAATAAGCACGTCTTGCAATCAGTAAACTTGCAGAAATTGATTTGTTTACATATTTTGCAAATGTCAAATTTTTATAGGAAAAAGTAAATATATGCATCAGTTTTGTGATATGGGATAAGATAAGATACTGAAAGATCACATGGAAACGCGGCATTACTTTCACCGACAAACAGGTCAGGGACATCATCAATACATGTTTTGTTCTTACAGATAGGGAGGACATACGATTTGGAAGCATTTAATGCTGCTAAGATCATCATTTAGTCTATAGCACAGGTCTTCAAGAAAACAAGTACTACGCGAGAAATAAAGCTGGACATCATCAGCATATGCGTACACAGACGCATGTTTGCAGACACTAAAGATATCATTGATAAAAATAGAAAATAATAGTGGACCAAGTATGAAGCCTTGAGGAATACCACCTAAGACTAATTTATGTTCTGAAATTTTCTGATCAACCTTGACTCGCTGCAACCTATTACATAAATAACCTGACATGAGATTGACAGCACTATCACAGAACCCGAAAATAAACTTAAGCTTTCGACATAAATACAAGTGGTTAACCTTATCAAAAGCCTTAGTAAAATCAAGTAAGCATAGTAAGGTCATGCACCTTACCAGAATCATATTCAAGTCTAATATCCTCAAACAAATATTTACTAATTTGTAGAGCCATGAGTTTTTCGCATACTTTTGATAATGGTGACAAAATGCTTATTGGTCTGAAATCATTAGCTCCAGAAGGGTTTTGCTTTTTTGTAATTGGATAAACAATAGCAAATTTCCACAAGTCAGGGAATGATGATGATGATATGAAACAATGATTAATAATATGTGTGAGCAGGCTTACGATATGAGGTAATAACAACTTAAAAATTACCCAAAACTAAAACAAAAAAAATTAAAAATCGACCAATTTTTGGCTTTGTGTTTCCGCACGAGAACAACATTTCTAACAAGGGAAAAAATCACCCAAAAACAAAAAGTGAAATTTCGCCCAACACGTTTGGGCGAAATTTTACCCAACAAAAATGCAAAATCGCCCAATTTTTTTTTGGGTGTTTTACATATGAAAAATCAGCCAAATTCGTATGGGAAAAAATTGGTTGATTTTTTTTTTTTTTTTTTTTTTTTTTAAGGCGATTTCTCTTTTGGCAATTTTGCGCAGAGCCATATATAGTATACTTACCTGCAATGCCTCCTTATGATATAAAAATAATATTTGAAGACTAAAAATATAGTTTGGCAACTCCTCAAATATGTTAAACGTTTGCATTAAATAAAATAAAGTTCGTTAAAGTAGAGATAACTGCAGAATATCTAGATACAGTAACAATAAAAGCGCGTTAGGATAAATTTTTATTACTGAAAAAAGAAGACGGAAAAATAGTCATGAAATAAATATTAGATTAATTGACAAAGTGCTGCAAGAATAAAAAATACAGAGCTAAGAGAAGCAGAAGCGAAAGCAAAAAGTTTAAATTGGATGGTTGCAATAAAAATAATAAATAAAATGGATAGCTTTGAATGAGAGAAATGGGGCGGCAGTGGGAAGGCAGGCCGCCGGAAATTAATTCAAATTCAAAACTGTGTCTTTCATCAATGCAAGGCAAACGAAAGGATAGAGAATAAGCTTCAATTTATTCCTTGTTTTTCTTTTCAATATTTTTTAAAACTTATTCACAAAAATATTTTTTTTTTACAATTAGTGAAGTAAAATTTTGAAGATGATGTTCATACTTTTACTACTTTTTTTTTTTTAGCGGTATGAAGATGCCGAATGCTTTGTATGGATAATAAAGTTAACAATGCAATTTACTGTCCACTTTGGGCGTGGCCTGTATCAATAAGCTACGTTATACGACCTACAATGAGGTTTAAAATACGAAGTTAATTTTTCGTATTGCGAAAATATTTTGTTTTTTGGCGCTTTATAAAGTCGCACATTTACAACAACGTTGAAATAAATGGGGGCGAAAATGAAAAAATGCTCCAAGATAAAAAAATGATTTCTCTTCCTTTCTTTTTGACATGAACATTTAAACGAGCGCATATTTATTTCACTGCCAACACGGAATGCTTTTGGCAACGCAATGAAATCGAGTTGAGTCTGCAATGAAAAAATTTTACACAAATTGGCAGCGTTGGCAAAATTAGGCAAAAATCAGAAGGGTTGCCACAGGGAGTTTTCGTTTCGGCTTTTCTCTAGGCTATAAAATTATTTCAATTCAAAGCATATCAAGTGGATTCGTTATGTATTGGCGGCATTCAAGAAATGAACAAAAAAGAACGATGAATTTTTGTTCTAACATGAGGTTCTGAATGGGGGGGGGGGGGATCATACAGGAAGAATACCCTTCAAAATAAAACTCACACGTTATGCTGATGCTGGTGGTACTTTTATTTTATTTTTTTTAATTGCAATATGGAAGCATGCATGAATGCAACACAACTAACGAGTGCATAAAAGACCAAAAACAAAAAATATCAACATCAGCTAGGAGTATATATATATTGAATATATATATATATGTATGTATATACAGTCATGTATTTACAATATAATGTATGTGTATAGAACTTGAAGACCAAAGCAGACACGTTCCAACATCTGTGGCGATGGTAATCAACATCTCAAAAGCAACAACAATAAAAAAGCATTGCAGGGATCGTTGTTGATACAGTCAGATAGTGAATATATATATTCATATGTATGTGTGAAAATATAGATGATACTGTTGTCGAAGCTGATGTTGATGTGAAGGACGAAAGGGATACATTTGGACCCCAACAACGTTAAAAGAATTTAAAGATTTAGATTTTGTTTATCGTATCTCGTGATGCAGGAACACACTGAAGGGCTTATCTTTTATTGGTGCTTTTTAATTATAAATACTCCCATACTTTACAGATCTTATGAAATACGATTCCGATGCGTATTATCTTTTGAATTTGTTGCTGGATCAGGTGTTCCCCAAGATCGCTATCTTGATCCACTTATGTTCATAGATCAATGATGTAGCTCATATTGGTAATAACTCTCATCTGCTTATCTATGCAGATGATATGAAAATATACAAAACAATTAATACTAAAGACAATTCAGAACTACTCCACTCTAATCAGAAATTCTTTGAGGTTTGGCATTCTAAAAATAATTTGTTTCTAAATCCAGTTAAATGTCAAATTATGACTTTTATTGCGAGAAAGAAAGATTTTATTTTTGATTGTAAAATAAAAGTAACTTAATTTACTTTTAAAGTCCTGTATATGGTGTCAAAGACCTGGGCATATGCATGGATTCAAAGCTACCGTTTAGATTTCGTATTGATTACATTTGTTAAACAGCATCTTCAATGCTTGGATTTATAAAATTTTGGGCCAGTTTTCTATTAGAAGTACATCTTCAAGAGATAACTCTTTTCAGAGTTTCAATGTTCTGTGACTTTTACTTTCATAGCTATTCTGTATCGAATTTTACATGGTTGAGAGGAGCCACGCCCCGTTTTTCAATGCCCGCGTCAGTTTTCTAGAAGAAAGATAAGGTACCCTAATCTCTATTGCGATGCGACAAAAAAAAATTATCTAAATTATAGCCACGCCCTCTTGTCCAATGCTCACGCAAAGACAAGACTAAATAGTAAGTTTTTACTGAATTTTTTGATGTGGAAACATACCTCGGATTTCTTATTTTGTCCTCTAATCAAGTCTTCTTCTTCTTCTTTTTCCTCTAAAATAAAAAAAAACATGCATAAACATAACTTATGCATGGTTAGTTGTTCCGTCGGTGTTGTCCGTCCCTGAGACCAATTCATACTTCGATGGGATTTTTCCCACTTTATCTTGTTTTGACTTTTGACCACTTTTACCCATAATTTTGAGAAATTTTAATGAGGTAATGCTGATTAAGTGTGAAAAAGTTGTAATTCGTAGCTGAAGTAATTGCGATTGCATGTTAGGGCAGGAGTAAGAGTTTCAGCGTAAAAAAAACAATTTCTTTCGGATTTTTTTTTTAGAAATTTGAATAGGGCAGATTCATTGAAACCTTTTGTACATTATAAGGTATCAGTTTAATAACATTCTGAAATTATTTTATACAAAAAATATCGACAATCAACCCGGTGACAAAGCTTTTCCAAGAACGTCTTTTAAAAAAAGAAGATTTGCGGTGTTCAATGTATCTCAAGTGGAATTATGTGAAATCAAAGAACATTAAAATTTAGTCGAAGTATCATTAAATCCTCCCCTAACGTTTTCTTGGCGACAGCACTTCTACAATTTACTTACTGGCGACGATTCCACCAATGCCGCCCATGGAGAGCGCGGTTCAGTGCCACCAATCAACGATGACGGAGTGAAAGTATCACCACCTAGCCATGAAGAGGTTCGAGATGCTATCCAACGACTCAAAAACAATAAAGCGACGGGTGCTGACGGCCTGTCAGCTGAATTGTTTAAAATCGGCGGCGATGAATTGATAATGCGCATGCATCAGCTCATCAGCAAAATTTGGCTAGCAGAAAGCATGCCCGACGATTGGAACCTCAGCGAAATGTGCCCTATACTTAAGAAACGGGACCCAACAATCTGCGCAAGTTATAGAGGTATCAGTCTTATTTCCATCGCATATAAGGTTCTCTTAAGCGTACTGTGTGAAAGATTAAAGCCGATTACAAAAACCACTGATTGGACCTTATCAGTGTGGCTTTCGACCTGGTAAGTCCACCATAGACCAGATTTTCACGCTACGACAAATCCTGGAGAAAACCCACGAAAATCAAATTGACACACACCATCTCTTTGTCGATTTTAAAGCTGCGTTCGATAGCCCGAGAAGGGATTGCCTATACGCAACAATGTCTGAGTTCGGTATACCTGCAAAGTTGATCAGACTTTGCAGAATGACGTTGAGCAACACACGCAGCTCCGTCAAGGTAGGAAATGACCTCTCCGAAACCTTCAATACCGAAAGAGGTTTCAGGCAAGGCGATCCACTGTCTTGCGATTTCTTTAACATCATCATGGAGGGGATCGTACGAAAGGCCGGTGTGCATCGTAATGGCACCATTTTCTACAAAGGCGTCCAGCTCCTTGCGTACGCTGATGATATTGATATTGTCGGCAGAACCAAGAGAGATGTTACCGCTGCTTTCGCCGCTATCGAAAAGGAATCAGCCAAAGTGGGTTTGACGATAAATGAGGACTCCCACGTTTCATCCGGCAGCTATTACTTTGAAGTAGTCAAGGAGTTCGTTTACCTTGGCACCGCCATTAATACCAAAAACGAAATCAGCCTGGAGATAAAGCGAAGAACAATAATTGCTAATAGGTGCTACTACGGGCTCAGTAAGCAACTAAGTTCCAGAGCCCTCTCTCGATCGACAAAACTAACACTCTACAAGACGCTCGTTCTACCTGTGCTGCTTTATGGCGCTGAGGCATGGGTAGTTTCGCAAACTGACGCAGCCGCTCTGGGGGTGTTCGAGAGAGTCGGCGATGACTATCGCATCCGAATGAACCACGAGCTGTATGAGCTCTACGAAGACATTGACGTAGTTCGGCGTATAACTGTGCAGCGACTACGCTGGCTGGGTCATGTCAATCGTATGGACGACGAAGCTCCAGCGAAAAAGGTGCTCGAGGCGAGGGCTGCTGGTCAACGACGACGAGGGAGACCATGCCTCCGATGGATGGACCAGGCTGAAGAAGCCCTTGGTTTTGAGAAAAACACACTTAAAATTTCGCTGTCGCAACTTCAGTGTTAGAGGAAAGGGGTTTAATTAGTCAATAACTTCGATAGTTTTGCTTTGATTGATTTTAAATTTTGGGACTATATTCTTCAGATGTTTAACTATAAGAAAAGACAAAAAAAATATATATATATTTAATCCCCCTTAATATAGATCAGCGGTTCTCAAAATTTTTTGGCGACGGAACCCTTTTAGGAAGCGAAACATTTGACGAAGCCATAAGATATCAAAAATTTCTTTTTAAAATTTTTAAAATCTTTATTAAAATAAATTTTCTTAATTAGAAAAAAAAAAATTATTTATCCATTGTGATATTTTGTTTTTGTAGTTGCATAGGTTAAGAATCCTGTTTCGGACAAGTGTGTTGTTGGGGACGAGAGGAGAAAATTCAGGGGCTTTCTGTAAAGAAATGGATATTCATCACGGATCCTACACTAAAAACCATTCAGAAGCATCGTTTTGAGCGGTGGCTCCATACTAGCGTCTAATTACTCAAAAATATCATTTGACATACTTTCAGGCTTCTGCAAGTTGCATACAAAAGGATTTTGAATCCATAAATGCATTTTACTTTTTGTATTCTGTTCTTTGGGAAAATACTTCTTAAAGCATGCCTCCGTACAGCATTGAGATATTGGACCAATTCTTCAAACAAATCATATTGAAATATTTCTGAGTCGCTAACGAACTCACTGAGCGCTGAAAAGCTTTCTATTTCTCACTTGCCAACACGAAAAATCCAAAAATCGAATTTTTTTTTGAAAGCGGTAATTTTGTTCCTAACGTTGAACACTCTTGTCTGTATTTTAGTACGTAGGATAAGCATCAGCAAGACGACAATAACCACAAGTATTTATGAACCAAATAAAACGGATCTTTACCCGATCCGACTCGTGATTTGCGATACTTATATTTATTTGAAACGCCGCATTGCAGCTTTGCAGATATAAGTATGAATCGGGTTGCGTGCACTCTGGTCTCCGTACTCGACGTTGAACTCGCCTTAACAACAACAAATATGGGTGATTGTTTTTCCATGTGAATTTTGTTATTAACCCTAGAAAGATAACCCTATTTGAAGAGAGCGTGCAAAACATGTAAAAAGCATATGTCGTTATGACGTAGGTTATCTTTCTAGGGTTAAAATAGAAACTAAATTTTGTCTGTCCAAAGCCATAATGTGCAATATTTTCTGCGTTTTTTTTTTTAAACGAAGCATTGGCCATTATTTTAGCGTATCTTTTCTTTAAAGAATTTTTTTTTTAAATGCATAAAAAATGAAATGAAGAAAATATGAAATTTTAAAATAAAAGTTCTATATTGTTCAAAATTCTAAAAATTTGTTTGAACATGAAAGCCGGGTGCCAATTAAAACGAAGGAATTTGAATTAAAGACATGTTATAAAAAAGTCTGTAAAAAATAAAGAAACATTTTACATTTACAAGTTAAGAACTATGTATGTGAAATTCTCCCACAAAAATTTGTTCAGTAACCCGAACTCTAATACCTTTGAGGCGGTCTTCTCATTGAGCAACTTTTTTTTTCGACTTTTTTTTTTGCATTTATTTATAGCTTGGGTAGTTGTGAATATGCCCCTAAAAGGATTTTTAGAAATTCGAAATACTTTAGACGATACAGCCTTTTTTGTGAAGCAAGGTCTTCGTCAAAATGAGCTATTTGATTTGGTGATGGAGGTAATAAAACCAGCTTACGAAGCGCTGTCGGCAGATAATTTGCTTGAAAGATGCCTTGGATCTGAAACTCAGAATTCCAATGAGTCCTACAATTCTGTTCTTTGGTCACTTTCGCCCAAACACATCAACTCAGGCGCACGCACCATCGAAGTGGCCAATTTCATTGCAACGTGCCTCTTCAACGACGGTTTTATACCCATACTTAAAATTATGGGTTTGATGGGTATTGCGATTGGCAAAAACGCATACGAATACACACTATCTCGCAATGAAGACAGATTGAACCGATCAGAGACTCGAGCTGCGGCATCATCAAAAGCTGGCAGAACGGCTCGCAGAGCAGAGAGGGCAGCAGAAAGCAGTTTCTACGAAAAAGAGGAAGGTGGCCTGTATGGGGCTGGCATCGCCGACTAATATTTGTAAGTAAAAATTGTCAGCTCTTTAAAACTGCATTTAAACATTTTTGATTTTTTTTTTTTTTTTCCAAAAAAATTACTTCAAACTTTAAATGCGTTTATCTCGAACCCACGTTTTTCGAACTGGCGGCCATGATATCTCCAGTTCAACTGAACCGATTTTCATGAAACAAAGTGGAATCGACGCAGAATTGTCACCATTCTCGGGTGAACCTCGACCATAATTTTAAAAAATTTTTTACTATTTTTTTTTACACTAAACTACAAAAAAAAACCCGAAATTGAAATTTTTTTTTTTTAATGGCCGCCATTTTGTCAAAAAAATCACAAAATTAAGCTTGAGGTTCACCCGAGAATTACATCTATACTGATTATAACCCCGTTTTTTTTTTTTCATTTCAGACGCTCCGGAGACCCGGAATCGTGGCCGCCGTGACGACACCTTTTTTTTCACCACCAACTTTGAAGTCTCATTACTTTTTGAACGTATCGAGGCAAAAAAATTTTTTTATTTACTTTGAACCTTTTGTAATACAATAAATAAAAAAGTTTTCAATTATTCTTTGCGTTTTCAAATAAGAATTTTTTTAAAAAGGGTCCAAAAAACGGGTTTTGAATGAGAAGACCGCCTTAAAGCAATTTCTATGCTCTCTAACTTGTGCCAAAACCAATATAAACTTTTAATGGAACTGTAATTACAAACATAAGAACGTGGCCAATAAGAGTTTTTTTCACAGGTTTTATTCGACAATATTTAAATGAGGCATACAGTTTTTTTTTTAATTTTTAACTGTTGTTGTTTTTGATTCGGGCCAGAAGTTCGTCATTATTTGAAATTACGTCACGCTTCACACGTATTCAACGAAATAACAAAACTTAGTAGAACTACGCACTCAAACAACACGCACACATATACGAGCCGTCGGTCAATTAAGTAAAAACAAGTTGAAGGAACTCTCGAGTCTGGTTTATAGTTATTTGCATGACCAGAATGGAAAAATAATAACAAAAAAAATTTGATTATCCTCAAAAACATGTATCAAAATAACAAGTTTGAGTTTAGCAACAGAATGAAATTTTTTTAAAGGTTAATTTAGAACAAAAAACACTGGTTTGTAGAAATATTTAAGACCTTCAGTCTTATTTTGATTCTAAAAGTCTAACCACACTTGACATGTGTGCATTATTGAAACGTAACTCAAGCTGAGATACAAACCGTGTGCTCAGGAAAGCTCGCAGCATGTCAGTCAAACGCACTTACACAGAGCCATTGGTCGCATTAAAAAATTTGCAACAAAACTTGCTTCAGAATTAATTGGTACACTGTAATTTGGTACACTGTAATAATTGAATAGTATCATCAACAAAATATTCCTACATTGGCTGACAGTTTATTTCCGCAGTGCATACTTTCAACTTAAGGCCTTATAACAACGAAACTAACAGAAATTTAAAATAACAAGAAGTCTAGTTTAACAAAGAGGCTTTATTTATTGTGAAAATATATATTTACATACATAAAACAATTCAAAAATATTGTGAAAACTTTTCTTTTGCAGCTTAATGAGAGAATTTTTTTAATTTTTACTCTATACTTATCGTCGTTGCGCCTCAAAAATATGTTCTGTGTTTTTCGACAACTTAACAGGAGAGCGAAAAAACTTATTTATTCTGCTAATTCGCAAAATTGTTGAAGTGTCACATAATTTTGTATTTTTCGCTACTGAATTCTAGACATAAAAATGAAATGAAACGAAATGAGGATGATTTCTTCGAGTTTTAGACACATACCTCAATTTTTAGGTGCATTTTGTTTTTGCAACGAACAAAATTTTCGAGCACATAGCTGATTTTTTTAAATTTCTATATATCTTTTTCAATATATATAAAAATCAATTGCTGTGAGTTAGTCTCGCTAAAACTCGACCAAAAATGGCTCGACCAATTTGGATGGGATTTTTTTATTTTGTTGATAATTGCTTAGGGATGGTTTAAATAAAGAGAAAGATTGGAAAACTTTGGTGAAAAATTTGGAAAATCGCGAAAACCAAAATAGGCGTTTTAGTATGGAAATTATGTATTTTGAATGAAAAATGTCACACATCTCCGGAAGTTCTTCATCGATTCCTTTGTAATTTGGTATAGAGATAAACTATCCCTCAGGTCAGGTTTAATGATATATTTTAATTTTTGCGCCCATTCAGACCCCCTACTAAGGGCGTTGCAACAGTTTCACCATATGGTGGAAAAAGTATTTAAGTTTATAACTCAGAATTAAAACTCGAAAATGACTGGGCCGATTGACCTCAAATTTTGGGTAGCAAATATGTTTCGTGTACGAGATGGCTTAGGAATAATGAAAGGTAATATTAGATAATGGGGCGTGCCAACTCCCATACAAACCAAACACCTCAAACTTGATATCTTGGCCGATATCTGGGATTACTTGTATAAAATATTATATATAGTGGTTTTAGAGTAAGCGATATGTATTTTGCTTTTCATACTTTATTTTAATTCCCATACTTTATCTCGATAAATATCTGCATAATGGTGTTGATATTTGGTATAAGAATAGGAAAAGTGGGCGTGTGCCAAAATTATATCAGGTTTAAAGTTCATAATTCGACTATGCTTTAAACATGTCGAAATAATAATAACAATTTGAATAATAAATCTAAAATTATTCAAATTGCATACAATTTGTCCCGTGAAATTCATAGGTATCTAAATGATGAAAATGGTTTATCGGAAAGATCAATATGATTAAAATCCTCTTTTTTAGAAAGACTGACGCTTTAGTCCTTAAATAAAAAATGTTATTACTGACAAGAAAATTCATGGTTGAGATTGGATTCATTGATCGTTGTACATGTTGGTTATATCACGTTACACACATTTTTACAAACCCAAAATGCTACACACCCCCCGGCGGCGCCGGAGTATTCCAGCTAGTTCTTAATAAATGAATTATTTGAAAAATTTTGCCTGGAACTTATTTGCATAATCAACAATAAAAATTACCTCATTATTTCAGGTTATTACCTCATTCCTCAGTCAAATTCAAGTTCAAATTTTTATGTTATGTAAACTCTAATAATTTTTTAATAATTAATTAAGAGTTATATTTTCGAGCTCAGGTCTATGTTGATTTCTGAAGAAAACAACCAACAAGAACAACAATACCCTTATATAGAGTAGTAATCACAGAGCAGACCAGACAGACTGTTTCGTTATCCGCTACACTCGCAGTGATCCACAAAGCTGTTTGCATTTATTTGTTTCATCAATGTTGCGAGTAAATTACTTCGAAATACATGCACTTTTACAAATGATATGAAGTAGCTTAAAGTTCTTCTAATTTTAGATGCATACTTATTTGGTGAAAAGTAAGCTCTTTTTTCCGAAGATATATCAAAGCTTTTTACTACTAAAGGGTATGTTGAGGTTAGTCGTTGTTCTTCTATTTTCATAGTCGGTCTTGGTTTTAGCAGTTTGCTGATATTGAACTATGACGACATGAAGATTTTTGAAGCAGAACAAACAAAAATCTGCTTCATCGTTAAAATAACTGCAACTATCAATTGACACAAGCATACCTGTGTTCTGTTTCTTCATTTAAAATTGTATTAACAGATTTTGCAGTCATGGACATATTGGAGCTATTGGCAGAGTTTATACGTCATTCAAATTGAATGAAGAATATCGAATTTTTGGTTCTCTTTTACTCTCTTCGAGATATTTGATTGAATAGCTGTTCACACGTGATTTTTTTAATTGAATGGCCGATGCCGACTAAAAGTGTTGTAAGTACCAGAAAAGTTGATTATGCAACCCTGTGATTGATTGATGCAGGTCTTGAGCTCCATCAACATTTTGATTGATGCGATGAAGTGTTGAAAGTTCATTTCCACTCTCGCAGAGAGTTCATCTTTTTTTCGCTGGGAAAACAACAACAAATTTTGAATGATCCTTCAATTTGAATGACGTGTAAACAGTGTCATTATTGTTGATAGTAAAAACTATTATAACAATAACACTTGAAACTAAATCAGCCTGATGTTTTAGCTGAGTTATAAATAACTTCAAATATTAGCACAAAAAAATGAATACTGAATAGGTACAACAGCGGTCAAATTTTAATTTATGTAACAAAAATTTTTAATTTGTCACACTACAATTAAATTGAGGGCATCTTATTCACTTAACTGATTTTCTTTCTACAAAATATGCCAAGATTCGGCACACTGCATCAGAGTTGAAGTTTAAAGAGTTGAGCCGTTATTTTAGTTATTTTAATAGTTTAAATTTGTATGTGTTAAAATTTTGTGTGAAAGAGAAGAGGTGCCGCCAATAATAAGCTTAGTTTAAAAAATTTTATAATTTTTTCAATTTTCAATATTTTTCACTTCTTTCTTTAAGGTAGTTCACAACATGTGAAATTTATAAAAAAAACAATATAAGAGAAGTACGTATTACATACTAAAAAGCTATTGATATGAGTAACTTTGTTGAGAAAAGTGAAAAAAAACACGTTTAACTGTTCACCGTTATATTACGTGTTTGTGCACTGTTAAAAACGTAGTATATTTGCGAATGCTTATTTGCAGGTAGAGGGTGTGCAAACGTGATCTCACGCTTAACGTTAACTGAGTGGGCGTCAAAAATTAGTAAGCAGCTTGCAGTATCGCTGATGCATTGTAGAAAGTTAAGAAAATAAAAAGTAAAAGAAAAACTTATACGAACATTAGTACAAAAAATAAAACACTGCTGAGTCAGAAGAGAATAATAAAACGGAGTTAATAGCATACACGATTGCCAGCTAGAATATTTGAACTTACTTAAAATATACAAAAAATTTTGTAGTTATATCCTATAGAATGTGTGAGTTGTGAGCACTAAAGCAATATACAAATGTTATAACTTCCTCTACGTTATGACTCGGGGGCCAATGAATCCATAAGAAACCAAGATATCGTAATCGAAGACAAACAAGCCAGCCTTATCGAACTTTGTATAAATATAAATGTGTACATAAATGTATAAATACGGTTTATTCGTATATATTTGTTATTCTTTTTTTTTTTTTTTTTAATAAACATGAACAAAATTCGAGTTTTAATGGATATCAGAGGTGGCAGTATGACAACGCGTCGTTGCATTGATATAATTTGAAGCACCGACTTAACTTTTAGATAGAATTTGAAAATTGAACACAAAATAACTGATAAGATAAGTAAATATTTACCAGCAAGCCAAAAGAGATTAAAATATAGTTAGAGATAACTTTATAAAATAGTTTCTTTATGAAGTTTTGATGTTCTGACATGACATAAAAAGAAATGAATACAAAACTCCCCTTATTCGACTGCTAATAGAACCCATTTCACAAGTAAAATATGAATTTTATACAGTGGCACAGAAAAGTCTACATACCCTCTCACAAGCGCTGGTTCGGAGCAGAATATCTATGCTACAGAAATAAAATGCACATTAAATAAACTTATTTAAATCACAATAATTAGAAAAAATACAATAATGGAGTTTGAAACATGTTAAGTTAAAAAATATTTGCAAAATGCTTTTTTAAGGCACAGAAAAGTCTACATACGGTGATTTTTAAAATGCAAAAAAAAACAAAAACGCAACCATGCGAATTTTGTGGGCATCAGTTTTATATACAGTTATTAGACGTATTAAGATATTAAGACGAAAAGAGGGGATAAAAGTAATACAATAGAGACCGAAACAGTTGCCGCTCGCCGCTCAGCGCAGGTAGCTAAAAGGCGCACAAAACTAGGTTAGAGGTACGGTCATTCAACGTACTGTAACTTCGCTAGTTTTGCTCCGAATGGCCTAAAAATTAAATACAACATTCTTCAGATGTTGAACTTTCAGAAACAAAAATAAAAAAATATGGAAACAAAAAAGTTGACAAACCTTACCCCTACCTTAAAAACTAATTGCTGAATAAGTTCTCTCTTTCTTTATGGGAGCATTTTTTCTATGAAACTTCATGTATTTTGTTCAAAATCAAAGTCAGTTTTAAAAAACACCCTTTACATCTAAACATAATTCATCAAAAATATGTCGCAAGCAAATCATCTAGCTACCAGAAGGAGATGGGTAATCCAAGAATTTGCCGAAAAACAATGTTAGGGGATTATTGTACCTTTTGGGTTAAGTCCAAATTTAATTTTATTAATTTATTGGAAGGCAGTAGAAAATAGAAACTCAAATGTGATACACGCACAAGACTGAATAAGCACGTTTAGCAAATGCCAAAGGATTGTTTATGGCTTCCTTATCCTGCTTGTAAGCGCAGCTGTTTTTCACACGCTTCCGCCTGGTTGATTTACTTTCAAAATTTTTTTTCGAATATTGGTCATAAAGGTTAAAAAAAAATATGGGTTGTGGGAAATAAACATAAATATATTATGTATGTTGTGTCGAGATTATCTCTTTATGGAACAATACATAATTGCTTTATCATGTTGGCAGCAATGATAACTGAATATTGACTTGCCAATAGTGGTTAATGGAATGAAAGGTAGACATTTGTATGTTCAAAAGCAGGCAGTAGCAAAAGAGATATCGTGCCAAAAGTGTATTTTTGAGGATTATAAATGTTACGATTGGATTTATCTGTTTTTGCTTCATGATAAAATTCTTGGAGAGTTTCCAGTGAATATCACAAATTAAAAATACGATTAAACAAGGCAAAATAAGGAGCAGTTGCAAGAAAAATATTAAAATTTGAATGAGTTGCCGTTACTTAAAGGAGTTAAAAAATATATTATTTTTTAAGCTAAAATTGTGCAAACCGGAGGGAGCATGATTTCCGTTGAAACTTCAGTATAAATTCGCATCAGCAGTGTTTTTGTCAATAAATATTGATAATGAAACCACAGCCTAAACAAGTTTAAAAACAAACGACATCAACCCAAACCAGTTAAAGGTTCCAAAAATAACAACAGCTGTTTGTATTTGCAACAAACAGGGAGGCACAAAATACAACCGACACAAAAAAACAACGAACAGAAAAACTTGAGGACAACGACTGGCACTTTCTTTGTTGGGGCTGTTCTTGATAAACGCGTTCCTACAAAACAGTCGACACAAATATATATATATATATACGACAAGCACACACACTACATATATATATACTACAATATATCTGTGGATTTACTTTGTTTGGTTTCGTAACGCTAGTGGTTTGAGTACAGACTGTAATTCTGGTCGTTTTATTTGCTCCACTCAGTTTATCAGTTATCTTAAGTATGAGGCATTGAAGTATTTATTACAAACTGGGAAAAATACACATACATTCGAACATGCATATGTGATATGTACGTTTATGTAAATAAGAGAGTTCTTGTGACTGAGGGGGGTGTTATTGTATGGGTTACTTACTGTAAGTTTCGATATTGTTTCTTGTTCGTTTACGCTTGTGATAAACAAAAAATATTGAAGCTGTTTAAAAGTTGACATATTCCAAGTGTATAGTTAAGGTTAACATAAAAGTTTGATAAAAAACAAGAGCTTAGACAGTTTTAACCTCTTGGTCAAGGAAAGAAAGTAGATTTTTCGGGAAGTGTACAAAAATTTTGAAGCTCAAATAGGGAAAACAGTTCGAGAACTTCATTATAATAATTTAATAGTATTTTAAACTTCTTGGTAGCTTTGTGTGCTGTCATAAAAACTCATAGCTTGTTTTCATAGCAAAGAGGGATTTTGGGTGGGTTAAAGGGGTGGCACTTCGGCGTTAAAGCTTAGCGTAAAAATGCTATGCTCAATACGTGATAGGTTTGACTGTAAAATTTGATATGAAAAACACAACTTGAAAATGAAAACATTTAGGCAATTCACAGTTTAAACGTATATTAACAAAGCGTATTTTTAGCATTTGAACAAAATCGGCAGCCAAGCGAATGGCGGTAACGAACGCTAGTTCAACGAGCAGCAGAGACTCCCAGCCTCAATCTGCTCAGAGAACACAACAGCCACGGCCACCACCAAAAATGGGTGTTTCCAACACAAGCTCGACGAGCATCAGAGATTTTCAGTCTCAATCGACTCAGAGAGCAAAACTGCCACGGTCACCACCAATTACTTTCCGTCAAGCTAGCCACTCAGACGCTCCAAGAACGTCTGGTGGAAAGGAGCTCAAATGGAAGAGGGCGGGAATCAGGCTCGGTCGACCAAAAAAGTAAAATGGGTCTAAGGTGTATCCATGTAAATCTCCAACAAGCTAAGGCTGCCTCGGCAGACTTAACACAGTGCTTCTACCGGTATCACCTTGATGTTGCCTTTATCCAGGAACCGTATGTTTATAGGAACCAGATGAAGGCTCTCACAGGTGAATTGCTTTATGATTCCTTCAATGAAGGAAGACCAAGAGCATATTTATTAGTTAGAAGTGATATTAATACTCTTCTAATTCCAGAGTTCACGGCCAAGGACCAAGTTGCGGCTATGGTGGAGATACCCTCTGAGGCAGGTAAGACAGATATCATAATTTGTTCAGCTTAACTGGTGGAACAGCTACAGAGACTGGTGGAACATTGTGCCAGGACCAACAAGCAGTTGCTATTGGGTTGTGATGCAAACGCTCACCACACAATATGGGGCAGCTCAGATATTAACAGTAGAGGTGAGTGCCTTTAAGAATTCATAAATAAGTATAATTTAGAAATTCTGAATGTAGGGAACCGTCCCACTTTTATAAATAGAATAAGAGAAGAAGTCCCTGACCTCACACTCTCAACCCCATTTATAAAAAACTATCGTAAACTGGCAGGTCTCATTGGAAACGTCCATGTCTGACCACCAACAAATTCGTTTCGATATTGAAATAGGCACCAAGTTTAAAAACACCTATAGGCAACCAAGATCCACAGATTGGGAGTTATAAAGAGTGGTTAAATTTTAGAGGCCGATGTTGATTTTGAATAAAACACAAATTATTTAGGAAATTATTGTCATTTCTTTTTATTATGATAATATTGGTATGGTTCAATTATGTATGGAACAAAATATCGGCCAAATAGCCGCCGCAACCTTGGCGGCACACCTCCATCCGATGGTCCAAATTTTCGATGACGCTGAGGCATAAGTGAGGTTCTATGCCGTTAATGTCCCGAATTATCTCATCCTTTAGCTCTTGAATTGTTGCTGGCTTATCGACGTATACCTTTTCTTTCAAATAACCCCTAAGAAAGAAGTCAAACGGTGTCAAATCACATGATCTTGGCGGCCAATTGACATCGCCACCACGTGAGATAACACGGCCATTGAATTTGTCGCGCAAAAGAACCAAGAGGCTTTAGTTCTTGAGTCAATTGCACCTTGTAAGCAAATCCACCAGGTTTGCGCCTGCCTGTCCCAAGCCAGGATAAAGGAGGAGGGTTGTTTGTAGGATACGTCCTGCAAACGTAAAAACTGATAGGGCCAACCAAGAGCTCGGGGTGGCGCCCATCTTGGTAGCAGGTCATATTCGGTATATCGATATGAAACAAGCCTGCGAAGGTATATCAATTGACCTTAAAACTTGTTATTACGGGGACAGTCTTTACCTGTCAAATGGGGTAGACCCTATCTATCCACCGCACTGAGACTTTAATTGGGCGTGTTGAAACAGTTGTGAAGTGTCGCCATCCGTGCATAATAGTGTCGGCTCTTCGGCTTTCCGAAGTGGATTGCTAGTCAAGAGTTTGATTCGCACCCTCAAACTGGCACGGCAGTCACTGAGGGAAGTGTAGAAATGGTTGTGTTAACTAAGGGTTCTCATACTGAGCACGGCAGTCCCTGAGAACAATGGCTAATACTCTATGTCTGGATGGTGAAATCCGAACGGCCAGAGTAAGAGTGCCAATTGCAAAGGTCCTCCAGAGTAGGTACCAGTCATGTGCAATAGTTTCCAGCTGAGTCGGCAACTGCAAATTGTTAGACTAGCCCTTAAGTGCTCATTGAGCACAGTCATGTATAAGAATGCACTTTTCGTAATTGCATTTGTGTATTCTTGGTCTTTTTGCGGGGATGTTGTGGATCCTTATTTGACGGGATCGAGTTGCCCAGATGACTGTCGTGGGCTGGCCCTTCGGGGAGTCTCGTACTGGTTGTGGTTGTGTGAATGCTACCAGGTCTAGATTGAGCGGCGGGGTCGCGCTATGGTACGACCGGGCTGGCATATCCGTCTTAATATGCAAGAGATTGGGTAGGTCTCGTCTCCACCAGTAGATGGATGGAAGTACGTCGCTACGGAAGTCTAAACTGGTACTGCTATTACGGGCAATATGTAATTTATTACATAATGCTCCTAATCAGTAGGGCACTGGGTGATGCTTTGTGTTTGTGAAGCAGCTTCCATGTTCGTGTTGCCACACCGGATGCCCCGTATGTTTTACTTGTTTAAAACATAAACCGGTCCGTGTTGTGGTACAACACAAAGTTCATGGTTGTCTGTTTCATGAACTATTACCCTAGGTTTTGGATAACCCAAGTTGCTTAAGCCTTACGGCAGGTGCACTTGATAATCTTAAAATCGTCTGCACCTTGTAAGCGTGTAAATGCAAGTATTTATGCATAATGTTCATCAACGACGAGCGTGAGAGGTGCAATTGTTGGGCACGACGACGAGTTGAGGTGAACGGCTCTTCAGCCACACTATCGCGAACAGCAGCAATATTTTCTGCAGTACGAGCTGTACGAGCATGCACTGGTGTTTTCACATCTCCAACAGCATATGCATTTTGATTTGAACGCCCATTTTCATAATAAGCCTGAATAACTTTAACGCGGTGCTCGATTGTGTATCTTTCCATGGTTCAAATTGAGTTAGTTTGAAATTGAGAAATGTCAAATGAAATGCAGAAAAAAACTTGACGTTTAGGTGTGGTTCACATTCAACATCGGCCCTTAAAATTTAACCACCCTTTATATTGAAATATTGGTATGAAGAACTAGTAATTCTTCTTCTCGATGCTTTTTGCTGCATCGTTGCAATCTTGCTATTTTCCAGTGGCTTGGAAATCTTCTTATATTATTTCGCTTCATAAATCTGGCAACAGGTCTTTAATAGATAATTATCGTGGAATTGCTAAGCTAAGCGCCCTGCCTAAACTGTTTGAGGCAATTGTAACCTCACAATTAACACATAGCGTCAAATCTTTAATGTCTCCAATCCAACATGGATTCTTATCTGGAAAATCTACTGTTACTAACCTGCTGGGAATTTACATTAGATGCTGTTGAGTTTCGAAATAGGTCTACAAACATATGTTATTTAAAGTGACTTTAGTAAAGCCCTCGATGTTGTAAATCAATAATCCCAACTTTGAAACTATCCCTTCTTGGATTTCCATCTCAATTAGTGAAATAATTTGAATCATATTCATGAAATAGAACACAAAGTGTTATCTTTAACCTCATAAAATCAAATGAGTTTCCTGTTACTTCTGGCGTACCGCAAGGAAGCCACCTTGGGCGCCTCTATTGTTTAGTTTTTACTTTATATAAACGGTTTACCATCTGTTGTAAAGTATAGCAATATTTTACTATATGCTGATGATGTTAAACTTTTTCTGTCATATAAAAATGAGCATGACTCTTTATTCTTACAAACTGATCTTGACCATCTTTGTAACTGGTGCGAAATTATTTGCATGAAACTCAACTTGAAAAAGTGCAAACACATGACTTTCTCTCGAAGACAATCTTTTAGAAGTAATTACAAAATAAGTGACTGTACACTAGAGTTCTTAGAGGTCTTCGATGATCTAGGAGTAACGATGGACACCAAACTTCGCTTTCACATTCATATTAATAAAGCAATCAGCAGAGCAAATAGTACTCTAGGGTTTATTAAATGATGGTCAAAGGAGTTTAATGATCCTTTTATAACAAAAACCTTATTTACATCACTAGTAAGACCCATTCTAGAATATTCGTCAATAGTTTGGTGCCCCCGTTATGGGTGTTATATCGACGATATAGAATCTGTCCAAAAACAATTTCTTCTATTCTGCTTACGCAATTTATATTGTGATTTAAACTTTCATTTACCTCCTTATAAGTACCAATTACAGCTTCTAAATTTACCTTCTTTAAAGAATCGGAGAATTATGCTTAATGTTAGTTGGATTATTAAACTTTTACATGGTTATGTCAACAGTCCATATTTGCTAAGTAAAATTTATTTCAACGTTCCTCGTCGTCCTAGTAGGTCTTTTGAGCTACTTTTTATGAACTTTTACAGAACTAATAATTTGCAAAATGAACCACTAAGAAGTGCTTGCGGAGACTTTAATTCGCTCTCAGAAGTTATATCTTTAGATGAGTCCATGTACTCAATTAAACATAAAATAATAGATTATCTGCAGTACCGCCACTGATTCTGATTATGCTCTTTCAAAAATTCAGCATTTTCACATGGTGATGGATCAAACAACTGAATGGACCTGCATCTATTGGACCTACTCAATCAATCTAATCAACCTGCCAATATAATAAACTATGGCAGAACGATTTATATAAAAAATGGAGTGTGCCACCGCCGATTTGGATCATGCTCTTCCAAGGATATTTTATATTTTTCAAGCGATGTTTGTCAACATTTTCAAGCTGAATATAATTAAACATATATATCAGGTTGGCAACTAAGTAATTGCAGATTTTTTTTAGAAAATAAAAGACAATTTTTTCATGGAACGAAATAACTTTATTCTGTAATGTATTGCCCACTTTGAGCAATGACCTTTTGCCATCTTTCAGGCAGCATCATAATTCCACATTCATAAAACTTCTGGTTTTTATCAGCAAAAAACTGAACCAGGTACGATTTGACATCATCATTATTATTGAAATTTTTACCATTCAAGGAGTTTTGCAAAGATCGAAATAAAAAGTAATCAGATGGAGCAAGGTCAGGACAATATGGTGGATGTGGCAAAACATCCCAACCAAGCTCCAATAATTTTTGCCGAGTGACCAAAGATGTGTGTGGCCTTGCATTGTCATGGTGGAATACAACACCTTTTCGATTTGTCAATTCGGGCCGCTTTTCTACAACTGCATTGTTCATATTTGTTAGTTGTTCAATGTAGACATCTGAATTGATCGTTCGGTTGGGTGGTAAAAGTTCAAAGTAGACAATTCCTTTGTAATCCCAGCAAACTGATAACATAACTTTCTTTTGATGAATATCAGCTTTTGATGTTGTTTGAGCTGGTTCACCTGGTTCGCTCCACGATCTTTTCCGATTGACATTGTTGTAAGCAACCCATTTTTCATCACCAGTTATCAATCGTTTTAAAAATGGATCATTTTCATTACGTTTCTTTAACAAATCGCAGATGTTAATGCGTTGTGTTAAATGATTTTCTTTCAGTTCATGAGGAACCCATATATCCAGTTTTTGTAAATAGCAAAGTTGTTTTAAGCAATTTTCAATGCATGTATGTGATACATGAAGCTTCTTTGCAATCTCACGTGTTGTACTGTGACGATCCGAATCGATTATTGCTTTGATTTGGTCGTCATCAACTTCAACTATGGACGACCAGAGCGTTTTTCATCTTTGAGTGAAAAATCACCAGAACGAAATTTGGCAAACCAATTTTGACACTGCCGGTCTTTTAAAGCTTCGTCACCATAATTGTGAGCTAGCGATGCGTTTTTTGCTTTCCGGAAATAAAAAAACAAAATATGACGAAAATGTTCGTTTTGATTTTTCATTTTTCAACAGACGCCAAACAAAAACTACACAACCGACCAAAAAAAATTATTTTACTGATTGACAGGTGAAGTACCAACTATCAAATAACAAAATGTGTTTGACATTTCGATTACGTCAGCAAACCTAAAAATTCAACTAAAGCCATCTATTAGTGAAATCCGCAATTACTTAGTTGCCAACCCAATATATACTTCCCTTACGCAGTACGCGATGGGGTATAATAAACTTTGTATTGATTTTGACAAGTGTTGATCGACGCTCTGAGAAAATAGGTAGTTGTCAAGGCAAATTAGGTGGTTTGTAAATTATTATATCATGGTCTGCGTATTGGCGTTTGCAGGCAAAACAATAATAAGGCAAAATACGCTTGCGCAAGTTGACGTAAAAATAACAAATCTTAAATAGAACAGACCTGCGTATTCAAACTGTGAACAGGCTAATTGTGTTAAATTTTAAAACATGTCGATTTTTCTTTCTGTGTACCTAAAAAATTAAACTGATTATTGTAGAAGTAGTAGGAGTGAATATTGAGAACATTTTAAATTCAATGGCCCAAAATAAAAAAAAAAATAGGCACTAAAGATTATTGAAAGAATAAAAAAAGAAATATTTTATAACACAATAAATAAAAACATAAAACAAACAAAATGTTTTTCTGGGTGCGCTCACACAGCGAATACACAACGAAGGATTGACTCATTATTATTACATTATGTCTGACATATGTATGACTAAACACAATTTTTTTTTTCATGCGAATAACTAATAAATATAGTTTTAATGTTTTATCAACAGCAAAAATGTACACGAAATTAGTTAATTTAATGTTTTGATATTTCCGCGGGATTTTAAAAAACCCCCCCTTTATAATAATGACAGGCTTTTCAGCATTTTATCTATGAATTTGTGAACAAATTTGTGTTCATATTTTTTAACGAAGTTAGTTACACGAGCAAAATTAATAAAAGGTATAATGCAGGAAAATAGCTTTAAACGAATTTTTATATCGAACAGTAAGGAGTTTCCCACACGGAGAAACTGAAAAGTAATCCAACTGCAACACAATTGCTTAGAAAGTTGCAAACTATTGCAATTCCAAACATTTTTGCAACCTATGCTTTTAGATGAGCAGTTCACGCACAACACAACATCGGGCAGCTTATAATTAAATAAAGAAAAAAAAAAAAAAGAAAAAAAAACGAAATGGCCATTTCAGCCCTTGAAAGGACTTTGGCCGAGCTTCTTATAATCATCAATTGTGTTGTGCGTGTTGTGAAATGTTTGAACACAAATGTTCGAGAACTGGACCTACAAGTTTTATGCCGACTCCGAACGGCTTATGATCTCAAGCAGCTTTTCATGGCAGTTTTTACTCTCTGAGGTTTGCCATTGTCTGCAGAGAGGTGACGGCCTTACCGAAAAATTAATTCAATTGAAAAAATTTTCTGTGTCGGATGGGATTTGAACCAGGGTTCTCTGGCGTATGGGTCACACACTCTACCCACTACGCCGCGGCCGCCTTATTTATAATTAAATAAGCAGGGAGATTTTTCTACTTATTGTACAAGTTTTATATTTGTTAACTGATCGCTCATTGCTGCTTCCTGTCTACCAATTTCTGTTCTTAATTGGTAATTTTCTTACCTTGAAGTACCGCACAGCTGTTTTAAATTATTAAGAAAAACACAAGTCGCTGATATAAATGACAGCAAGCTTATCACAAACGTGCTGCCAACTAGTTGTGAAAAAGTTGCTTCATCTGAAGGTTTCGGTATATTTTGGCCTTTTCCACACGGAGAAACTAAAAAGTAATGCAACTGCAACACAACTGCTTAGAAAGTTATAAACTACTGCAATTCCAAAAGTTATTTCAACCTATGCTTTCAGATGAGCAAGTCCCGCACAACGCAACACTGATCTATCATTGCAGCTTTTAATTAAATAAGCAGGGATATTTTTCTACTTCTAGTACAAGCTCTATATTTTTAACTGCTCGGTCATTGCTGCTTCTGGTATACAAAATAAAAAACATAAAGCACAATTTTTTTGAATTAATTTTATAATATTCTTGCCTTGAAGTACCACACAATTGCTTTAAATTATCAAGAAAAACACAAGTCGCTGATATAAATTGTAGCAAGCTCTGTTGCATGCATAAAACTTATCGCAAACGTGCTGCCAACTAGTTGTGAAAAAGTTGCTTCATCTGAAGGTTTCGGTATACTTACATGGGCTATCAACATTTGTTGATGTTGCATTGCTTTTCAATTGCTCCGTGTGGAAAAGGCCTAAGTTCGGTTTAGTGTTAATGAATGCCTAAATATTACATATATATATTAATAACAACAAAACCAACACAAGCAGATATTGAGAAATATTCGTAAAACAATTCGTTTCAACCAACACGACACGATGTTGCGTTCGTGATTTTGACACGAACCAAACCAAACAAGCTAAGCAACAACATAAGCATGGTATAATAAGAGTTTCTACAATGAACATAAAAAGCTACTGATTGTATGCATGATTTTTCTCATACGAAAATGTGCATTTTTTTTTTTTGTTCTTAGATTTTGCTATTTTATGACTATTAAAGTAGTGACAAAATCCAAAGTTTGAAGCTATTCACTTCATTTGCCATGTAACAAATATTTTGGTATACATTTTATCTCTGACCAATGAATATTAAGGACTGTAGGTATGCACTAAAGAGTGAACCAAACGTTGCATGTTTTGAAAAAATTTGCAAAAAATATCCCCATACAAACCGAGCTGTAAGACGTAATACTAAGTCAAAAAATCATCCGGAAATAAGAGGGAAATTCACGGTTTTGTTTCGAACACTCTGCAACTTTTTAAGAAAATATTTGGAAAAAATCTATACATATAAAACAAAGTCGGGAAATGTGTAAATAACTCAAAAACGAAACTTCTGATTTGCTTGGGAATTTTTTTTTTTTGTGGTTTTCTAGGCTATCCTATTATATTTACATTCGCACCCATTCGAAAAATGGGTGTCGTCAAATTATAGACACGCCTACTTTTTCAGAAATCATTAAATTGACTGCTAGGCCGACTAACCTGAAATTTTGGCTGCAGGTTTTATTCGAGTTTTCTAAAAAGGTGGCCGTACCTATAGTTTGGCCACGCTCATTTTTGGAACAGTTGCCGATAGTAACCATACGAACTAAATTACCAAATTAAAGTCTAAAATACGACCGAAACCATCTGAAATATATCATTTTTATTGATTTGTGGCCGGTGGAAGGGGTTGTGGCATTTTAATAATTTGTGGGTAATTATCAAGAAATTTTCATGTTTGATAACACACAAAGCTTACGTCAACAATAATAACACATGAACTCCTGTGCACAAGTTTAGTAGCCTGAACACATTAAACGTTACAGCAACTTTACGACACTTACGCTGCAGCCACACGTGATAGTACTGACATGCTAATAAAGAATATGTATTTACTTCGAAAATATTCCGAAATAATCAACAAATTTCGCTGCGGCCACACGTGATAGTAAATTTTCATTTGAAAAATGTCGTCAAAGCCAAAGGTTCGACCACTTTTTTATTCCGTTTGGGCTATGTTATGGTGGCGGTCATATGATCCTCGGTCACGTCAGTTTTTACGCTCTTTTTTGATTTGATTCACTCTATGACCAAAGTGTGTTATGGTGGCGGTCATTTGATCCCTGATCACTACTACGCTTTTCGCTACTTTTAGTACTTTATTCAAAAAAGTATCATTTATGTTAATAAAAAATTGTTAATCTACCACTTTTTCACGCGCATTGTATGTATTCAACAAGTTTTAACGAATTTTTAGAAATCGAAATGGAAAATATTGATTACGCACTGCAGGCGTTTAAATTTGGCATCGCCTATTACAAATATGTTTCGCCTATTAAGAAATGTTTGAAAATATATTTATTGACGCAAAATAAAAAACGCAACCGCAAAAGCAGATCATGTTAATTAATTTATTATTGTAAAATTATGCATTATAAATAAATTCATTACTTACGCTATCCTTTTTGTTTTCGCCACTTTCGATAAATGCAGTCAAACAAAAATTGCATAAATTGCACAAATAAACATGGCTAGCGTAGTGTTGCTTTGCGCCAGTTTTATTAACGATTTCCTACATTTCGCACAAAAAGTGTACTATTTTCATACAAATCAAGGAATGTCGTGAATAATTTACCAACGCAACACTGCTGGGATCCCGTGATATAGCAAAGACAGCCGAATCATTTGGTGACCATTGTGGTCAAAATTTATTCCCTCACTCACTCTCTCAAATTTCCCATTTACATTCAAACAACAACAATGCGTGACCATGACGTGCCCATGACCGCCAGCATAACATAGCCCTTTGCTTTTATTCAGTGATGCTTTATATGCCAACACAGCACCAAACTTAAACGGGGTAAAAATGGGGAACTAATTATGTTGTAAAATGTGTTTATCAATATTTTTCAAAATGAAATGCAACTTATTCATATGATATTTTATGTGTCATATAAGGGCAATTAAAATAATTGCATATATTTCACTACAAGACATGAAAGAAAAGTGCATATTTAAAGTTCGAATATTTTAGGGAGAAAATACAACACTGTTTTCTTACTTCGATTTTGCACTGGCTGTGGTTGTCGAAATTCACTGTCTCAGTAAAAGTTGTTGCCAGTGGACTGCAGTGATGTCAAGGTGTGAGTGTATTAGTGAAAAGTGAGAGTGTATTAAGTTTTTCGAACTGTTACTGTCTTCGGACTGGCACGTGTGGCTAGGGGGTTATAGCCTCATTTTGTTTTCCTAACGAAGCATTCAACGAACGATGACTATGCGAACGAAGTTGAATTCAAAGTAGGTGTTCACACGTCAGTCAAATGATTGAAGTATATCGCGATTTTGTATTCTTTTTACTCTCTCTGAAAATTTTGATTGACGCTTGCTCACACACGATTTTTTGATTAAAGCTCCGACGCAGGCATTTGTTACTTTTCTGCTACCTACTATTTTGTGAATTCATATCGTGCTGCGTGCATCACTTTATTTGTGTTATACTTTAATTGAGTTGTTCTGTGTGCATGCAAATTTTACAAAATGGAAAACAATAGCGGAAATATAGTTGATCTTTTAGGATTAAAATTGATCAAAATAGGAAATCAATACGCCAGAAATTATACCTATTTGGATGACCATCGGATGCACGTCACAAAAAAATAATAGAATTAATGAAATTATAGTAGGAACTGAAGAAACAAGTTCGCATGGGTTTCAGATTACCTCTTTTTCTCTTCAAAAAACTACGTTTGTTTCTAGTTAACTACTTTTCTTGATATAATTGCCTACAAAAAAACAGACAAGTAAAAATGCAACCCTTTGACTGATTGATGCACGTCTGGAGCTTAATCAAAATTTTGACTGACGAGAGAAGATTTTAGAGTTCATTTTCGCTCTGAGATAAAGTTAATTTGTTTTTTACATAGGAAAGCAACAACAAATTTTGACTCAATCATTTGACTGACGTATGAACACCGCCAAACTGAAATATAGATTTCGATTTCGATTTCGAAATATGGATTTGAAATGTACACTCAAAATGTTATGTATACAGTTGTTAGTTGTCAAATGTGGCGCTGCCATATCAAACACTAGGGAAGTATTCTCTATTTTGTCTACGTACTTTGTCTACGTACTAGGTTTTAAATATGTTGCATTGTTTCTTATATGTTGCTTATATGTTGCAGTGCTTTTGGTCGGTTTTTGTATTCAATAAATATACTTTGAGCAATTAAGTGGTTTGTGGATTTGGTTTTCATTATTGTTTTTAGTGATTGAGTGATTGCTTTTGACATATCAAAATAAAATGTATGCAGCTAAAAAAAATGTAAATGGCCATTTCAGCCCTTGAAAGGACTTTGACGAGCTTCTTATGATCAATTGTTGATGCGTGTTATAAAATGTTTGAACACAAATGATCAAAAACTGGAACTACAAGTTTAATGTCGACTCCGAACGGCTTATGTTCTCAAGAAGCTTTTCATGGCAGTCTTTACTCTCTGAGGTTTGCCATTGTCTGCAGAGAGGTGACGGTCAAACAGAAAAATAAATTCAGTTGAAAAAAGTATCTGTGTCAGCTGGGAGTTGAACCAGGGTTCTCTGGCGTATGGGCCACACACTCTACTCACTACGCTATGGCGCCACAACCCTTCTAGTCATCTAAAAAAAAATTCGAAGTAATAATATCGCTATTCAAAAATATGCCAAAAATAAAAGATTTTTTTCAAAATTCTACACTGAAATACTGCCTTAATAAACAAAAGTCTTGGATAACCAGTATTTAACCAGTTATTTCCAATAACCAGTTATTGGATGTTTGAAGAATGTTTAAGGCAGCAAATATTCCCTTTTATCTATTTGAAAATAATGCCTCCCTCCATTATTTTCCTAAGGGGGTATTTAAAAGTTGCGGCGAAGATGGATTTGCCACCCTAGCTAAAGAAACAATTCTGTTGGGAGTAAAACTCTTTCGTAATCCTTTGCAGGATATTAGATACAGAGTGGATTCCGTGTGTCTGCTGCGGACAGCACACACATGCAAACAAACATTCACACACAATATTCATACAAACGCGCACCCACATACGATGTGAATGAACAAACTGGATTTACAGGATATTTTCAATGAGGACGGGAGGGTCTGTTTGGTTTGTGTGCTTTTGGCTCGCTCACAAATTTTATGCAATCCTCCCTCCACCACCTACCAACCAGTAACCAGTTTTAGTAATGTAAAAAGTTTGAAAATTTAAGGAAACGTTGTGCACCACCTGAAAGAAACAACAAAGCCATTTACATGGTGAGTATTTTTATGGCTGCTGTCTATATTTTCGTCTCATAGGAATTTTACGTGAGAACGTGTGTTTGTCTATATGCTTAATTGTTTCGTCCTCGTTAATGTGTTTAAGCCCCTCTTTTGGACGCGTTTTTGTAACAATGTTTTGTGTTGTAATAAAGGTTTTATCTTCCAATGCCGCTTCAAAGTGCGCTAATTATATGAAGTTATATTATAAATCATTTTGAGGTGGTTTTAAATTAATTTTCTAGAATCTAGTTTATGTCGGAAAGAGTTAGGAATAATTGCTTTGGGAATTAAGAGCTTAGTTCGACATTGTTACTATGAAATTTAAAATGCTAATGTTGAGAACTAATTATTCACAACAGCAAAATTAGCCAATACAATAGCTGGTTTTTTTAAGCAATCTTTAAATCAATAACTGCAAGATTTTTAAACTTGCCAGTCAAGCTGACTTTACTATCAACAACAACAAAATTTTAGACAGCTGCCTTGGTCACGTATTTATTCCTCTCTCTCCCTCTCTCTCTCACTATTTCTACACATCTGGGAAGGTAGGCAAGTTTGATTTCATTTATAAAAACAAATCCTCATTCATAACTATAGGTTGACTAGCTGATGAGACAATTTCCAGCTGAATTACAGTATAGATTCAAAATATTGAACAATAAAACAGAGTAAAATAAATTATATACACAAACAAAAATTTTAATATTTCCCACCTTTGTTGCTTACATCCGCATATTTACTTTTTTCGATTTTTGGCTATATTTGTCAATGTTGTTTAAGTTGTTGAATTAGTATGTATTTTAAGCATTCAATTTGAAGCACTTTATGATTATAGAGTTGATGTTTTACAATAAAATAACACACACACGCACGCACACATTCGTAATATCCTAGAAATATTTTAAATATTAGTATTTAATTAAATCAATTTGTTGCATTGAGTTTTATGCAAATCTTTCACATAACACTTATTTTTTTTTCTATGTTTATTTTGATTTATTGTTTTGCGTTTCTGTTCTTGCTTCACTACGATTTTCGTCGTACAAAACAGCTTGATTTGACATTTCAACACACGCACACATACACACTTTAGCACGAATCTGCAAACGCGCGCACACATCGACACAACGCGTTTACATTTTTATTTTACGTTTCTTGCCTTCGTTCAAGTTTGCTGCTACTACTACTGCGACTCGGTCTGCTTACAAAGTTAATATTTAAAAAAAATGTACAAAAATACAATTTTATCCGTCGTTTTGTGCATTCACGTTGAAAGACAGAAACACAGTGTAGTGTGACAGTTGAAACGTTCCTTGAACTCTGTTTAAATTGAAACCGATTGAATTTGAAACATTTGAAAGCAATTTCAACGAAGCTCTCCGAGCAGAGAATTCCGATATGAAATGTTGAGATACGCGAACACTACTGTGAATTATTTCATGGTGAATTTAGTTGAGAGGAACTGCCAGTATGAAATACAAATTGTTTTGAATGAATGCGGTTTATTGCTGAATTAATAATACAATTTTTCTTTAAATCAGTTTAATACTGAAAATAGAACAGAAAATTTGTTTAATATTATTTTCGATGAAAATTACTTAAAAATTAAAATATCAATTTAGAAAATTTTGTAAACCGATTTTGGGTAGATTAAGATTTCCGGGGCACCGTAGTTTGGCTATGAATTAAAAAGAGGATTCCATGGTAGAACAAATAAAGGTAGTCGCACGCTGAGAGCAGACTAACATAATTGTCAAAAAAAAAAGAAAAAACAACACTACGCGCAGACTCAGTTGAACTCAGTTTGTCAAGTGACAGAAAACTATTTGTATTGATTTTGACAATAATGGTAGCGGATAAAGAGAGTACAATCAGCCGCGATGCTACTTTCTTTTTATTGTACCATGGAGGATTCAATTAAAATAGGAATGATCAGAGGAAAAAAATCGATATATCCATTTGTTTTCGAGCTATAAATTTTCAAAATATTTTTTGGTAATGAAATCTGTTAAAAACTGCCTATATCCCTTTTATCATACAACCGATCAAGCAAATGAAATGAAATTTTTATTTTTTAATATAAACTCGAATTCCAAAAATGTTTATTTGAATGATATGCGTTGAGTACTTTATATTTTATAAATAATTTTACATTAAAAAACGTATATTTCTTTGAAATAACACGTTATTTATTTTTAAAGTACTGTTATTAACCCATCCTGGACTGACCCATGTCCCCGTTGAGTTAGAATGATGAAACTTTTCAAAAATATTCAGTTTGGTCTAACTTAGAAAAATAAATTTGAAAAAAATCAAAAACTCGTGTCGCCACCTCGAGATTTTTCATTTTCAAAGGAACTATATTGAACATGGAACTATGTCAAAAAAAAATCGTCAAAATCAAGCATTTTGCGCCAATATTGATCACAAAAATTTCCACAATACAACAAAAAATATACAAAAACGTATTTCATTGAAGATCAGTGTCAACCCGCGGGAGCGTTAACGCAACGCTGGATAAAGATGGGTTAATACGGGGAATTATAGCATATTCTTAATGCTTGATATTTAAATAAGGCCCAAATAAAATTTGATTTGGAACTTATTGCATATTTCATAAAGAAATAAGTCCCAAGAAAAAAAAAAAAAATTAAATATTGCCCAAGAAAACAAAATGAAATAAGTTCCAAAAATGTATGGACATTTTATGGGGCTGTTATTTTTTTTTTTTTTGCTTATTTAATTTGGGTGTTATTTCCTGGAGCATGTAATGTAGATACATACAGATATTTACTCGCAATCGTAAGCTTACAGTTTTTGGTTCTTCACCAGAAACCTTAAAAATTCTGACATTTATGAATTTTTTCATCATTTTTGGAGTAAACTTAGCTTTTATCGAATGCTCTGCATTCAGTTTTTGATGTTGTGATAGAAAACTAAAATTAGAAAATCCTTCTGATGAGTTTACTTGGCGGTAAGCGATAAAATGTTTTCAAGGTAGCAGTCGTGCTTTTAACATCGCTATGAATATCTTTTAACTTTTCATAATTTTTTGACTTTTTTCAGCATTTTTTCAGGTTTTAATTTTTAATCCGTCTCAAAGGGTTTTTACAATTAAGAATCAAGGTTAAAACACTTGTTTCACCCACGGGACTGAACAGAGAAGATGTTAGAGTAAATCTTGACTTCAGGGTCCCTAAAAAAGCAAAGTATTCCACTTTGCAAAACCACATCATCATCATCAAAATGATATTTTTGATCAAATTTTAATTTTGTTTTTTAATATCAAAATTTATTGAAGGTATTTTTTTTACTACATGTGATCACCTTTTACGCTGCTGGTCAGAAAAACGACCACCACATTTCTTCTCGTAACGGAAAAATTTCAATTCAATAAGCAATCTGAGCATTTGTAACTTATGTTTAGATCTCGATTGATTGTATTTCGAAGTTTGACACATCTTCTCGAAAAAATAGGGAGCCCGATAGAAAATGGATTAAAAATAACAAAAAGATTGGGATTTTCGGAAAATAATATTTTGGACTGTGTTTTTTTTTATCGACATTAAAGCTGAACTAGAACTGAACTAGAGATACGGATGTTATGAGAAAAGTAAAAATATATTTTATTAAATGCACAATAAATTGTAGACGTGTCCTCAAAAAATACTTTAAAAATACGAGCTAGTTTTTTAGAAAAACTAAATTTTAGTACAACTTGTCGAGTGTATTTATTTTTTTGTCCATAACTATAAAATCAAAATAGTTAGGTTCTTATATAAATATACCGATTTGTTAATGCATAACGAAGTAATATTTCATGTTAATTATTCAGCCTTAAGAATAAATTATAAAATTATGTACTATCGATCATAACATATGCTTTAAGATGTTTATTTCGAAATAGCCACTTACTCAGATTTTCTGCCAATGTAGAGGCGGAACCAATAGAAGGTAGACAAATTTCTGTTGTTATTATTTTCTACAACTAGCGAGGTATATTCACCACAGTAGATAGAAACACAAACATCAAATAATTCAGACAAAATAAAAAAAAAAGTCATGTCTCATGCAGTTGTTATAATTAAGCAATGATGTGATTAAGAAAACATAAACAGATACTTAAGTTAAAACAGACAATGTCATGTTTTTCCACAGTGCAAATTTCAGCTTTTTTCATAAAAGATAAATTTCCAATAGGTTGGGTCACTGCGAAGTGGTGAATAAGTGTACAGCAAAAAGTATATAGGTTTTAACACACACCAAATAATTTTTAAAGTCGTATAAAAAATGCAATAATTATTAATTTGTGACAAAGACAAAAACACATTTATCTTGATTAATTTCATTTATAGCATTTTCTTAATTTTTATAATTTTAAATCAAATAAAATAGACAAAAATAAATAAGTGTTAATCTACACAACTACGTTTACAGAAAAGAGAATTAAAAAGGTTTGAAATTAAATAACGCAGGCACCAAAGAAGATAACAAAAAAAAAAATAGTACGAAACAAATGAAAACGACGGTGACGGAACAATATGAATTCGTATATAACGAGCGAGCGAACGAACAAGTGAGAGTGAGTGAACGAAGTAAGTTAACAACAAGAGAGCGACTGAAAAAAATCAAAATTTTAATTTTTCAACACCATTTCTACAAGCTCATCTCACCCCACACAGCACTTCTTTGTCATCTTCACCACATACCACAATACCAAGCAATTATATTATATATATATACATATATATGTAGGTATACACTGCAACCGTGAAGATTTTTATACATGCTCATATTAATGATTTTTCACTGCTTCTTTTTCAATATATTTTGCTTTAATTATTTACATAATTTCATTTATGCATATGAATTCACAGATTATATTAAGATATAATTTACTTTTTTCTTGTTTTTATTTTTGTAACACACAAGCGAGTTATTTTAACAAACTTTTTAAAATATTTTTGCATTTAGATTTTTTATCTATAAAGCAATTACTTGCGATTTACCTTCTTATTTCACCTGAGTCTCGAATACGTCTGAGGGATGCGTTGAAATTTCGTAGTGTATGACAATTTGTGTGGTATAACATAGGCTATTCCATTATATTCACCTTACGGTGCATTGTGAATTGCAATAAGTGTCTATTGTGAATAGTACTGTGTAGGGTTTGAGGATTTACTTAATTTGATAAAATGTGTGATACAGAAGTTTTTAGTAGCATACAAAAGTCACCACGCGCACAACGAATACATAAGAAGACGACTACCGAGTGTTTCCACTGCCCGAACGAACGAATAATTCATCGCGAACAAAACGTAGCGATGAGTTATTGTTCGATCCAACCGTTGCAACTTGCCTTGGTTGATACCAAACCGTAAGTCCTATTTTAGACACGACGATATTGCGACGATTTTACTCTCCGATTTTTTGCTCGTTGGATCGGGAGGAGAGATGAAAGCAGAAACGTACACATCGGCCGTACCAGCGATTTATCGCTCTCTCTCTTTCACTCACATGGACAAAGATTGGTTTAGTAAGAAAAATCGCTCGGTCAAAATCGTCATGTCTACAAGCTATGGAAGACGAAACAGTGCAACAAAAGAAAATCTAAGAAAATCGCTGAATAAAATCGTTGCAATATCGGCGTGTATAAAATGGGACTAAGAATTCCGAATTGAACTCCGCTCAACTCTAGGACCAAAACCAAAATAGACGTGACGAAACGACATGAACTTCACGAAAGTCTAACGAGTTGAGACGCTAAGGGCCAGTTTTTCAGTGTTGGCTTAAACTTTGTTTAACTTAAGTTAAGTTACACCTTGGTCAGAATTTATCGTATTTAACTACCTACATATTTGATTTTTCAGTTCTAGTAAAAAAAAAAGATTAAGTAGAAATCATGTGGCAACACCTTTGTACGCCAAGAAATCATGGATGTATGCGAAGGTTCTCGCTGCTATTGAATCAATTTAATTTAACGATTTGTTTTTGAGTTAATTTTCTTTCCAATATATTTTTTGTATAGTTATTGTATATAAAATTGTATATTTTTCAATTTTATTTACAACTTTTTACATTTGTTTCATTTGCTTTGTAAATGTAAACAAGTTATCAGTGTTGCTTCCTGTATGGAATCGAGAAAAACCTGAAATAAAGTACGAAATCGAGGGAAAACCCGAAATGAATCCACCAAAAGTAATTAAAAACTACACTGATATCCCCCTTTTTGACATACACTAGCCGCTACTGTCAAAATCCATTGGCTCTGAAATTTCGTTGCTAGTAATCGATGAAAGTGCCGTGAAAGTGAATCCAGTGTGAGTGTATTTCTAAAAAAGTGTGAATGTATTGAGTTTTTCGAACTACAGGGCCAGTATACTGGCCTGTGTAGCATGCCTGTAAATCAAAAATTTGTATAAACAAAAATGCACTGCAAGATCGAAGCCACAAATAAGAGAAGCAACAATTTAAATTCTATACAGGTGGAATATTTGCATAAGTTCGCAGAGTATAAAAATGTCATCCAGTGCAAAAAAAAACGGATAGGACCAGCTGCAAGGTGAAAAGAAGTACTTGGAAGGAGGTTGAAATCAACACGCAGTTTGATACTGTTTATAGAGCTGCTGAAACTCTCAAAATTTATAGTTTTAACACTTAAATATTATTCTTAAAATTGTTATAATCAAAATTTGATAAGTAATCAAAATAATAAATACATTTAATTTTTATTTTGAATTTTATTCATTGACAATGCTTGATAAAAAATATAACATGTGTCAAAATCATATGGAAAGTTAAAAGCTTAAGCTATCAATATTGGCCATTTAAACTAAGATTAAACTTCGTTTCGAAGTTATTGGAAAAATGTATTCATAGGTTAAACTAAGAGTATACTACTTACAAAGTTAAACCAGCACTGAAAAACTGGCTCTAAAAGTTCAGTTCTTATGCCGAAATCGCAATTCTGAGTTAGATCGGTCATGCGCCGATCGTTTTTTATATCGACGTTGCAAAAGCTTTACGAGATAAGCTGCTAGAACGCACGATCTTCGAATTTTGCAATCACAATATTACGTTAGTAGGTCGTGTGCCTATAATTTAGATGATGCCAATGGCACTGTTTACACGTCATTGTAGGTTTACACTGTTTACACGCCAGTCAAATTATTGAATCAATCAAAATTTGTTGTTGCTTTCCTATGTAAAAAAAAATGAACTTTATCTCAGAGCGAAAATGAACTCCAAAATCTTCTCTCGTCAGTAAAAATTTTGATTGAGCTCCTGACCTGCATCAATCAGTCAAAAGGTTGCATTATTTTACCTGTCAGCTTTTTAGTAGGCATTTATATCAAGAAAAGTAGTTAATTGGAAACAAATGTAGTTTTCTTAAGTAAAAAAGAGGCATAGTTTCTTCAGATCCTGCCATAATATCATTAATTCTATTGTTTTTTTATGACTTGCATCCGATGGCCATTCTTACACAAAACAACTTAATAAAAGAAACACCCAAATAAAGTGATGCACACAGCACGATATGAATTCACAAAATAGTAGGTAGCAGAAAAGTAACAAATGCCTGCGTCGGAGCTTCAATCAAAAAATCGTGTGTGAGCAAGCGTCAATCAAAATTTTCAGAGAAGTTAAAGGAGGTGTTCATACGTCAGTCAAATGATTGAATCAATCAAAATTTGTTGTTGCTTCCTATGTAAAAAAAAAATGAACTTAATCTCAGAGCGAAAATGAACTCCAAAATCTTCGCTCTTCAGTCACAATTTTGATTGAGCTCCAGACCTGCATCAATCAGTCAAAGGGTTGCATTATTTTGCTTGTCTGCTTTTTAGTAGGCAATTATATCAAGAAAAGTAGTTAACTGGAAACAAAGGTAGTTTTCTGTAGAGAAAAAGAGGTGTAGTTTCTTCAGTTCCTGCCATAATTTCACTAATTCTATTGTTTTTTTTTATAACTTGCATCCGATGGTCATTCAAATAGGTATAATTTCCGGCGTATTGATTTCCTAATGTGATTAATTTTAATCCTAAAAGATCAACTATATTTCCGCTATTGTTTTCCATTTTGTAAAATTTTTATGCACACAAAACAACTTAATAAAAGAAACACAAAAATAAAGTGATGCACACAGCACGATATGAATTCACAAAATAGAAGGTAGCAGAAAAGTAACAAATGCCTGCGTCGGAGCTTCAATCAAAAAATCGTGTGTGAGCAAGCGTCAATCAAAATTTTCAGAGAGAGTTAAAGAGAGTAAAAAATCGCGATATATTTCAAACATTTGACTGATGTGTAAACACCTACAAAGAGAGTAAAAAATCGCGATATACTTCAATCATTTGACTGATGTGTGAACACCTACATTCATATTGAAGGATCATTCAAAATTTGTTGTTTTTCCAGCGAAAAAAAAAAAGATGAATTCTCTGCGAGAGCGAAAATGAACTTTCAACTCTTCATCGCATCAATCAAAATTTTGATGGAGCTCCAGACCTGCATCAATTAATCACAGCAAGAACACTTACAACAACACAATGAAACCAGCAATGCAAGAAATCCCACAAAAGTTGTTTTCCCCGCAATTCGAAATATCGAAATTTCTATAAAAATGTCTTTAACATATCGCGCTTAAGGTGGTTAATAAAAATATACATTGCAAAGCAATTTAATTAAAGCGAAGCTCCCGAGTTATATTACATTAATTATAAATTTCAAACTATACTAAACTAAATCCCACGAAAATCTATTTTTAGAATACCCACATACAAAGCTCTTTCAACGAAAATTATCGAGAAAAGTTCTTCGCAAAACCTTCGGTTCTGTTCTATTCGGCGATGACTATCGCATCCGAATAGTGACCATGCCGAGGGAGACCATGCCTCCGATGGATGAAACAGGCTGAGGAGCCCTAATCGATTTTGTTGTATCCGTTTGCAGGAGGCGCTTGGAGATAGCTGGTGAGGTCGGCCGAAACACGAACATGGGTTGTTATTTCCGCCTAAGTAAGAAATACACTCTCCCAGATTGAGAGAGAATACAAATTGTTAAAAAATTGTCTTGATAAAATTTTCTATTGATTTTGAATGTTAATTTTTTCTTAAAAAAATCGACAGTTTTTATTGTACGATTGTTAAATTTATTGTTGGTTTCTTGCGTTGTAGATTTCAACAATTTTATTACTAATTTTTTAATTCGAGAATTCAATTCATAACTTCAAGTGAAAATTTATTTTTTGTCCAGCACAATAAGCTTGCAACGAATAAAATTATATTATAATTAATTATATAATTATATTATATAATTATATTATAATTATATATATGTGGAAAATTATAAAGGTAAATAATAAAGGTAAATAAAATACCTTCAATCATTTATGCTGCAATGAAAGTAATACAGATGAGATAATTCCGATTTCAAATTAAAAAATTTAAAATATTTTTGACGTTTAGATTTTGATATTAATACAATTCTGACGTTTAATTTTTGACGTTTAAATATTTTTGACATTCTTATTTTGATATTATGACATTTATAATTGACAACCTGTTGTTTAAATCATCAAAACTTAATATCGTAAATTAAACAATTTCGACAAAAATTGATATTTTTGATATTTCTAACAAAAATTGACAATTGCCTATTATTTTAATTAAGATTATTGATCTTTTTTTGTCAAATTAACAATTTTTTCTGAGAGTGTTTAAAAAATATTTTGAAATGAAACAAAATGAATTTAGTGGGAATTTATCATTCTATCTAGTAAAAAAATTTGTTTATTAAAAATCGCTTTAATAAGGTCATGAAATCAATCGTGAAGTTGAAAGTGGTTACTGTGCCAATAATTTAGATCGTCGATGTATGTTTATAAAGGGTGTTTTTTTTTTTTGAGGTATAGAACTTTGAAATGGAATAAAACAAAGATGAATTTTTAGAATTGACATGAAATTGACTTTATTCAAAAGATAATCTTTGGGCATTATAATTTAAAATATGATTTCTGGCATATGACCGCCACGGCTGGCTCAGACGTAATCTCAGTGGAACAACCATGATGTGCAGGGGCTGTGATTTCAACAGGACGGCGCAACATGTGGCACAGCTTGGCCACAATTGATTTACTGACGGAAACTTTTCGTAACCGCATAATTTCACGATTCGGACCCGTAAATTAACCTCCAAGATCGTGCGATTTAACGCCGCTGGACTATTTTCTGTGGGTATATGTGAAGTCGCTAGTCTACGCCGATATGCCCGAAACGATCGACCACTTGGAGGACAAAATTCACCACATAATTGCCGATATATGGCCACAAATGAAAAAGGGATTGAAAATTGGACCTCCAGGAATGAAAAATCAGTAATAATGTCTCTATAGCGGACACCATTAGCTGTAACGTTCTGGCCAGCATAGTTTTTAAAGAAGTACGGACCAATGATTCCACCAGAACATAAAGCACAGCAAACAGTCAGTTTTTCTGGATGTAACGGTGTCTCAACATACACTTGACGACTATCTTCACTCCAAATACGGCAGTTTTGTTTATTGACGTAGCCATTCAACCACAAGTGAGCTTCATCGCTAAAGAAAATTCTCTAATGAAAATCGGGATCAACGGCAATCTTGTTTTTTGCCCATTCATCGAATCTACGCCTTGCTAGGGGATCGTGTGACTTCAATTCTTGCACGAGTTGGATTTTGTAAGCACGCAAACCAAGATCTTTCCGCAAAATCTTCCATAAAGTGGATGGAAACATATCCAATTCCTATGCACGATGGCGCATAGACTGATTCGGGTGGTCGTCTACGTTACGCTCTACAGCAGCAATAGTTTCTTCTGTACGCACTGTACGACGTCTCTGTGGATGCGAATTAGCATTTAGAGTAAGCATGGTGCGAAAACGGTCCATAGTTAGTCGAATTAATTGCTCTGATGGATGATTATGTTGACCTTAAAATGGACGTAGTGCGCGATACGTATTTCGAACAGAACCATTATTTTCAAAATAAATTTGCACAATTTGGAAGCGTTGTTCAGGCGTCAGTCTATTCATGTTGAAATGCCAAACCAAACTTAACACAAATCAATTGACAGCTGACAAAATGGCCGCCAGTTAAAACAGTATTGCCAACTTAATGTTTTATACCTTAAAAAAAACACTCTTTAGCATGATTTTTTTTAACTTTATTAATTTTGTCTTAGTTCTCAGGTTCAAATTATAGATAATGTTTTATAATTCAAATAAAAACGAAATCCCTTGATAATGCTGACAAATAATCAAAAAAACATCAGAAAAATGTATAGAAACTGCGTTTTTTTATTGCATAAAAGCAATTTTGATAAACCCATAAAAATTAAATAAAAAAATTTGCTACATATAATATATATTATTATTATATATTATTATTATTATTATATTATTATATTCAGCTGTCAAAAAAAAAAAAATCAATGTGCATTTATTCATAGCATACTGTTTTTACATGTAACATAAAAATAAATTTGTTACAGGGAACAATCTGCTGCAATATTGTGTGGCATTGTTTTGATAAAGTGAACGGACTTAACAACTTTAACTACCTTCACTATTCTGCCATGCTCTCGACAGATGAATTTGGTGATTTCATTTAGGAAAACTTCAGAAAAAAATATATTTATTCAGTCTTCGATAGATTTATTCAAAAATACTGACTTTAAGACCATATATATTACACCACAAACACAAAAAAAAAATCAATGTACATTTATTTATAGCATACTGTTTTCGGTAAAGAAAGCCAAAAATGGTTCCAATCTTTTACCAAAATTAGGATTATCAAAAACGATTCGCCTATTTTCCTTGGCTTCCTCAGTATCTAGCAGAAAATTCAATGGATCAGCTAAATGTTTGTGTTCGTTTATCATAATTGGCAGCAAACACGTTGCAGTTGTTAGCCCTAAAAAGAAATTTCTCATTAGTGATAGAACATAGTAGGTGTAGTAAAAAGAAATGCATTATTTTTGCAATGCAAATGGCTTTAGTAATTAGTATAAGTGCAATTGGGTTAAGCTAGATGACGTTAGAAAGATAAATTTTGTACTAAAAAAACTTATGAAACGGTTTTGTGATTGCTGGACTCATGATATAATGAACAAGGTAGCTGCAGGGCAGCTTGTGATCTCTTTTTGTCAACCATAACTGTCAAAATAGTTCAAATTTTTTTTAGTTTGCTTACATTCTGTTTTCTTATTTTCTATGAGCCTTGAAAATTTTTAGTTTACGCTCTCTCTTTTCCTTGCTTCTACCTGGTTAATTTTATCATGGCTTGACTCAGCTTTGTTTGAGCGCGTGTTAAAGATGGCCACCTGCAAAGAGAAAATACACCATATTTTACAGTTTTTCTTCGATAAAGGCGAAAACACAAGCCAGGCGGCTGAAAATGTGAACAGTGTTTATGGTTCTAATACCGTAACAGCCAATTACGTGCAATTTTGGTTTTGTTAATTCTGTTCCGGTAATTTTGATGTCAAATATGCACTACGCTCTGGAAGGCCAATAGTCGAAAATGGCGATAAAATCATGAAAATCTTCGAGTCCGACCATCATGTAAGCACTGTTTTGATTGCCCCGGAGCTTAATGGCTAAAACTCAATATTGCGTTAGGTCGGTCGTGCGTTGATCGTACTTTGGTTTGCGTTGTAAAAACTTTACGATACAAGCTGTCAAAACGGACGACCTCAAACTATGCAAAACTCAATGTTACATTAACAGATCGTGCGTCTGCCTTTCGGTGAAGCCAGTAAATTTTTCGAAATCATGCAAGTTTTTATTTTATTTTTAGTCAATGAAAAATTAAAAGACATTGTCACAAAATCATTTAATGCCCTATTTTAGAAAGCTAAGATCTTTTCTAAGTTTAATATAATCTGCGAAGTACTGAAAAATGTGATTATATGTGAAAATTCGGACTAGAGGCTTCAAAATAATTGAACGCTTTCTAATCTATATATAGAAAAATCTAATGGTAGTTTGTTACTTCATCACTTCTGAACCGTTCTAATGGTGTTGATCAAACTTTTAGGTTGTGTTTGGTCAGTCATGGCACGGGTTCTAAAACTTATTTGTACAATATCGGATGAGCAGTTCTCGAGATATTGCAAAAATAGTGGATCCCCTTTCGCCCATACGATTTCTCTTGAAGAAAATTTCTTTTTATACCCCACCGCGTACTGCGTAAGGGGTATATTAACTTTGTCATTCCGTTTGTAATGCCAAGAAGGAGGCGTAGCAGGCATAGAAAAATATATATATTTTTGATCAGCATCATCACCTGAGTCGATTTCCGCCTGTCTGTCCGTCTGTCGACACGATTACAGCCGTAATATTAAAGCTATCGCAATGCAATTCAAAATATAAGTTTATTTTTAAAAAAGGAAGATAAAGTTCGAAAATGGGCCAAATCGGACGAAAACCACGCTTACCTCCCATACAAAGTGACTCCCATACAAAGGCTGTATTTTAAAAGTAAAATCTCTTAAAAATCTAATCATATTAAAGAAATATCTTGAAATTTTGCACATAAGCTTTGATATTTAATACAGATCATCACTTTAATATATGGCAAAATCGGATGAAAACCGCGCCTACCTTCTATACAAATTGGCTTTATATTATCCGTAAAATCTCTTAAAAATCTGCAAAAATGAAAGAAATGTTTTAAAATTTTGCACATAAGCTTTGATATTTAAAATAAACCATCTATATGATATATGGCAAAAACTACGGATGAAAACCACGCCCACTTCCCATACAAAGTGGCTTTATTTTCAACGTAAAATCACTTCAAAATCCATAAAAATTAAAGATACGTCTTGAAATTTTGCACATTAGCTTTGATATATAATATGAACCATCTCTATGATATTTGGCAAAAGCGGATCAAAACCACGCCTACCTCCCATACAAAGTGACGTCATCAAAATGGGAAAACTTTCGTTAGTATATAAAACTGAATGCCATGGTGTATGTCTTGACTAAAGATTTTGAATATACTTCAATATGGCCGCGCGGGGTATTTTAGCTTCGGTACCCAAGCTCCATTCTTACTAGTTTTAAATTTGTTTTTAAAGAAAAACCAGCTACGTCCACTTTTAGGGGATGAGGCGAGTATAAGCTAGTTTAATGATAAAAATTGAAACTAAATTTTAAGTTAAAATTAAATTTCTGAATACACAATTTGAGTTTTTATGGCACAAAATGTTCATCGATATTTTTATACAGATATATATATATTTGTTTTTATAAAAAGTTATTGCTTGATGTCATTATTTTTCTTGTTTTTGTCAAAATTGCTGTTATTTATTATTATTATTACTGTTATGTTTTATTAAAAAATGTACCCAACTTGGTTCTTGTTGTAAGAATGATTTAAGCTCTAAATTGCTTTTTTTATTCCCTTTTATATAGCACTACATCCATTAGTAAAGGTGGCAGTATCTAATGTCAACTTATAAGTTATTAATTTCTTATTCGAAGAGAAGCAACTTGATAAAAATTTTTAAAAGCATTGGCTCATTTTGTTAGAATATTAAATTACTCTTAAATATTTAACTTTACTGAAATTTCTTTTTTAATTTAGTACAGCAACAGACCTATTGACTTAAATTTAAAAAAAAAATATTAAAAATGTAAAACAAAATACATTCAAATGATAACAAAAAGTCAACTCGCTCTCGAGATATCATCAAAAAAGCCGCTCCATACAAAATGTATAAAAAAACTAATTTCCGTCATAAACTTTTTTCATCTGTTTTTTTAATAGTTATTTTGCTATTCGGAACGAAGACAAATCCAACAAATCAAATATCATTAAAATCGGCCATTCTTAAGTTACAAATGGTGTAACTAACCCGACTTAGTTTTATATACAAAGATTATACACTTATATTAAGGGTATTCATGCAAATGGGCAACACCCTTATAAATGGTATAAACCGTATAAGTTTATAGAGGAGCTTTTGCACAAACCAAATATATTTGCTCTACGATATAGATGAGCAATCAATCTGGCAAACTTATACCAGCAATCAGCTGATTTTATTTTGTGAAGTTGTTTCTAATCAGAAAGCAAATAATTCGAAATGGTAAAATTCAGTGTTTCTTTGAATTAATTAATGAATTATTTTAATTTAATTTAATTTTTTTCGCTTTGTCTGGGCCTGCTGAAAGTTGTTTAATGTTTGTGAACATTTTGCCTAACAGCTGACAAATATGTTGCGGATGCTCAATCAATTTAAGAGTCTGTTCATGCAATACCTCATTAAAATAAATAATTGCCCAATATATAAGTTTGCCACTTTGCATGAATACACTTATTATATTATTTATAATATACTAAAAGATGCATCAATTTTAATAGGATAATTTAATAATATTTATACATATTAAATTCATCAAAATCGTTATTATATTACTTTAACATTATGTTAATTTAAAAATTTTATCAATTTAAAAAAAAGTCATCAATTATAAATTCCCACATAATCCTATGAAAATCTTAATTTTCCATCGAAATACAAGAACGCCCACATATTAGCATTTCTCAACGAAAATGAAACCCTGCATTGGCATGGAATGTCAAACTCACGAGCTAGTAGAACATTTCTCTACTCATTGCGCTTATCGTACTTTACCCCTACTTTTTATTTTTACGGTATGAGGTCGACGCAAAGTATGAAGTCGAATTTAGTGTGCTTCATAACATGGCAGAATTATAAGGTAGGGTCGACTCGGAGAGGAATGGAGTAGAAAGCAGAATAAAGCGAGATTGGTGTCAAAATCAACTGTTCAACGCGAATTTCTTTATGCTCACGTTTCGCAGTTGTTTTTAGGTTAAAACTGTTACAGTTTTTTTTTTGCAATTTTAAGATTTCTTTCACATTTTATAGTTTTTATTACACTTTTTTTATAATATTTTCACTCAAATTAGCACAAATTTAACACCCGCGACCGCACTGTTTGCAACTTGGAAACATAAAATATTTTCTTCATTTGCAATTTCTACGAAATTCGTCGTTTTGACATATATGTTCCTTCTCATTATCCGATCTTCGTTGACGCGTGAGAGCACTCAGCGAAACGGCCCTACCTTATCGTTGTATCATGCCCATGACCGCCAGCATAACATAGCCCTATCCAATACTTTTAATTCGATTATACTGATAGTCAAGTCAAAGCGGTATATCCTATACTTAACATTGGATACTTGATTCGACCTACATCACTAGACTATTACTAGTTTTAGCTATAACATTGCACAAAAAACCATTTGGAACGACTAGAATAAAGCTGGATACAAAAATAAGCTCGATATATGACTGCCATATGAGTTAAGGGGACATATCCATTTTTTCTATAAAATTAAATTCTTTTAAACGAAAAACAAAACAAATGCTATTTTTTTTAATTAAATACTTCTTAAAGAATATACAAAAATTTTTTAATCAGTATCTTAAACCGTTATTTCGTAATACTCTCAAAAACACACCTAAATTTTTCACAAAAATGGACAAAAAGTCTTTATTGACCGAATTTATATCTGCAAATCGCAACAAAATCGACCCATTTCTGAAGCGAATGGTGGCTAGTGATGAAAAGTGGATCACGTACGACCACGCCAAGGAAAAACGTTAGTGGTCGAATCGGGGTAATCGGGCGCAAATGGTGGCCAAGCCAGGATTGACGGTCCGGAAGGTTTTGGTGGTATTGCAACGGAATCATCTACTATGAGCTACTCCCCTTAGTCCAAACTCTTAGTTCAAAGAGTTTGGACCTGTATAGTCAACAATTGGACCGTCTGAAGGAAGCAATCGCCCAGAAGCTGCCAGCTTTGGCCAAAAGGAGGGAAATTGTGTTCTATCAGAACAACGCTAGGCCAAACACATCGTGATTTTCTGTTAAAACATTCACCTCAAGAGAAGCTTGTGAAAATAGACTCTCCCAGTTTTTTGCCAAATTTCTCTGATAGAAGCATAATGAAATAACCTCAAACATTATCGAAAAAAAAACGGTGCATATTTAAACCTTCAATATTATGCAAAAGTAATGAATTTCTTTTTACTACACCTGATATTTTTATGGAAAAAAATACTTGCCATGAAACCCTTTGTTTATAATTTCTTTCTTAACATCCTCCAGCGTAGGGATTCTTTGTTCATAATGCAGTTTTTCCAATACATTCGCTAAATTTTTGTGATAGACCTGCAACAAGTCCTCAAGTCTAAGTTGAAAAACATCTGACTGCCAGGATGAGAATATGAAGTAGTTCCAATCTATGCCAGCTGAACCAAAGAAACCTTCCTGATAGTCAACCTTGAATTTATAAAGATTTATAAGAAAAAGTGAGTTTATGCTTTGCTTACAAAAATCAATGCTTACAAAAAGTAAATCATCCTCTTTAGCTTCCGTTTTGTGGAACATTATATTATTGACCCACATGTCACCGTGATTTAAAACGTGAAAACGATCTGCTTGATTGCGGCTAAAAACATTTATCATTTTTGGTATGATTTTTTCAGCAAAAGCGCTCAAATTAGGCACATATTGTTGCAGCTTAGGACTGTTACGGCAATATTCAATGCAGGTAAGGACAGCATTTTTGTAAAGATCATGCAAAGGTGATGGATTTTCGGACACATTTCCAGGCAAGTGATGGCGAAAGACATCCGGGTTCTTAAAGTAGGCAATTGTATCAGTCAATGTTGTTTTTAGTTATAAAATTGTACCTTTTTATAGAGCACCATAGAAACTGCATGAAATTTAGCTAATTTTTCTAGAATCATTGAACACTGATCAAAGTTAAATCCCTTCTTTACATCTCCAATGTAATAGTCCTTGAGCTTAAGATTTTCCTGTACAATGATGCGATCGTCGACATAAATTGCTCTTAAATTTAAGGTAAACATTTAATGGCATTATTTAATTTTTTTTTTATCAAAATGTTTCTTCACATTAAAGCCTTAAAACATACTTTGGCCCAAAATGAATATCTTCACCAATGGTTCGCATCAGTCGCATAGCTTCATCCAAAATGATTGTATAAGCTTGAGCCTCACGATGGAATACATTGAAATCTTCCTCAATCTGTGACATCAACTCATTATCTAAACGTGACTTCACAATGAAAGAAATATTTTGAGTAGTTTTCACAGCACTATTTGTGGTAAACTCGACATTCAAAAGATGCATGCTGCTGGCATAGTGTTCACCTTTTTCCGTTGCAGCTGATTTTGTAAAACTTTTCAAGTCTTTAAGATCATTTTTTGTGTGGTGCTGCAGAATTTTCGTGACATATTCAGAGTCCAACCAGGTTGGATCATCGAATGTAGCTTCCGGAACAGCTGAATCAGTCATTTTTTGTACTTAAAACTAAAAATATAGAAAAATGTATTAATATATAAATTGAAAAACAATTGGAAATGTGTTTTTGCACATGTGTTTTTAAGCAGCACCAACTTGTATTATGTCAGCTTTCGATTTTTTTAAACAATTATCAGTTCCACTCAATTCTTATTGACTGAGTAAAAATATTTTCCCTACCACAAATTTTCTTTTCAAAAACAAGTGTTAAAAAATTAAATATTTGTTTCAATAACTCTTCCAAAGAACTCTTTTTCTTTGCACATACGGCCAGATATAAGTTATTTTGCTTATCTCTTTTAAAAAAAAAACAAAAACTTAAACATAAACTTCTTTTAATGACAGTCAAAGACATGATAAGATACAAAAATGTCTTAAGCAGCTTATATTGGGTAAAAAGACAACAAGGTAAAAAGTGGCCAATAGGTGCAATACAAAAAAAAAAAAAAAAAAAAAAAAAACAAAATGGCCATTTCACCTTGAAAGGACTTTGACCGAGCTTCTAATGATCAATTGTGTTGTGTGTGATGTGAAATGTTTGCACACAAATGATCGAGAACTGGACCTACATGTTTTACACCGACTCCGAACGGCTTATGTTGTCAAGAAGCTTTCATGGCAGTTTTTACTCTCTGAGATTTGCCATTGTCTGCAGAGAGGTGACGGCCGAACAGAAAAATTAATTCAATTGAAAAACTTTCTGTGCCAGATGGGGGATTCGGAACTGGGTTCTCTGGCGTATGAGCCACACACTCTATCCACTACGCCACGGCCGCCACTACACTATAATAGGTGCACTCAACCATTTTTAAAAATTGTAAAAAATTACCAAAAACTTACTTGAATCTATAGATAATGGAAATGACAGTTTTTAGTTACCCCCTTAATTCTGTGGTCACAAGTCATAACAGCCTAACTCAAAATATAAAAATGTAGTAGAATACAGTAAATACGGGATGTTTAATTCTTCTTACATCGGCTGTTTCCCGGAAGTTTACGGATCAATCGAACATAGAAATTGTAGATACGGAGATAGTTAACGGAACAACCGAACACGGAACTTGTAGATACATGAATGTCTCTTCATTTCGCACAAATACCAGATCGTTTTTTTACGATATTTTGAGTTAGGCTGTTATGACTTGTGACCACAGATTTATTTCGTGAGTTCAAATATGAATTTGGTAGCCTTATAGGGCCCATACACAGGCGTACATATCCTACAACATATACGCGTACTGTGTTTTGTTTTTGCCACACACTACCGACTAATTATTTGAAACTTGACCAAATTTCTCTAAAAATGTGCCCAAAAAATCTATTTTAACTCTCCAAAAAACAAAACTATAAGTTGGTACGTGAACAACGCTACTAACTGCATGACTAGTTGTACATCTTAATGGTTTGTCTGCTTCGTTTTGTTCGGTTTGTCTTCGCAAACTGGCGAACCTTCAAATTGGTGCATCAACAGCGCCACAAACGGGCAAACATTTCCGCAAGCCAACCAAGTTTGCGAACATGTCCGCCTGTGTATGGACCCTATTATAGCTTGTTCTCCCGGCAGTCTGGATTAAGTAATTCTGCCTATGAATTACGAATGTGAATTACACTGTTCTCACGAAGCAACCGTAATTCGGTTAGACAGCTGTTCTTTGTGTATTTTATTTTGATTTTATTTGATTTGTTGTGGAGAATGAAAATGGGGAAAAAATGTGCAAAAATAAATATTTGTTTATTATATTATTTATTTTGTTAAGCAATGATACTCACTTTGTCTGCTGACTTTGAGAATTTGACTATTTGTTTTGCCTTGTTTTGTTCTGTCTTGTGTTTTGTTTGTGGTTTTCGATTAATTTTCGATAAAAATTAGAGATAAAACCGATTTCTACGTAATCCGGATGTTATTTCAAACTAAATTGCCATCAAATGAGGTAATTCGTTTGTCAAATTTTGTATGGCGAATTAATTAATTCGGATTTTATAATTAAATTATAAAGAATACTGCCAGATGTCCCGTATTTTACGATTAATTTAAATGTCCCGGAGTAACAAGATAAGTCCCGTATTTTCAACAATTTTGTAATGTGCTTATAACTATAAAAACAATTGAACTTCATAGTACTAAACTTAATTCCAACACAACGCAATGCAATACTGTTCAGGGTTTGCTTACGTTTTTCCGTTAATTTTCGCTATTTTTGCTGTAATTGTGTTAAGTTAAATGTAATATACAATTTACTTTTCAAAAGTTAAAAATTAAATATGTTAAATATGTTCGAACTTATTAAGCTTTTTTAAGAAAAGCCGTGCCTGTGGGATCCGCAGGATAAAAACTACAAAAAGATTGCACTAAAACGCAATTCATGGAAAATTATAAGAGACCAAATTAGTAAAAACGGCATCGAGGTGAAAAAAAATGGACACGCTTCTTTCATCCTACCCATGAAGCAATTAACAAAGTGGTAGTGACAGTTTTTTTGGCGTTCATAGGTTGTCAAAATGGTACAAAGTAGAAAATGAAAAAAGGTATAAAGAACAGGAAAAGTAAAATATACTGGCAAATGACAACCTATGATCGCCGTTTGTGTGAATATAGCCTGCTATCACTACCACCTTGTTAGTTTCATCATGATCCTACCCATGGTATAATGAGACAAGGTAGTGTTAGTAGTTAAAATTATCTCTTTCGGTGGGTACCGCACCTGTCAAAACCAGGTTTTTACGAATAAAAGCAAAACAAATAACAAAATTTGCAAACTATAATATTGTATGTGTTTGACAGATGCAGTGCCCACCGCTCCGAGACGACTCTACCTTGTTAAATATACCTTGCTGCCATCATTGTTAACAACAGAGATAACCCAGCGTGGAAGTAATCACTTGCAAGTAGTGACTATATATATTATCTTCGAAAAGTTTGCAATTAGCTGTAAGTTGCTTCAGTGTCCACATGTGCAAGTGCAAGTTCATTTATAAATGTCGTCGAATGAGAAGGTGTTCTCCCTGCAATTGCAGTATTGCTTGAAATGAAGAAGTTAGAAAATGAGGAAACATGTTACCAGTGTTGCATATGGTATAAAATTGCGGAAATCTTGGAAAATCCACAAAAGCACAACAAAAACATTACTTTTTGACATTTGCTTTTTGCAAGTATCAAAATCCACTGCTGCGGAAATTTCGTTACAAGAAGCACTGCAACTAGTCTGCAAGTTCGAAAATGTGATTGTGTTAGTAAAAATGTTTGAATGTATTGAGTTTTTCCAACTTGCACTTGAACTCTGAGTTCACATGCACAAGTAATCACTTGCAATTAGAAAATATATATTGTCTTCGAAAAAGTTCGAAATTGGCTGCAAGTAGCTTCAGCGTCCACATGTGCAAGTGCAAGATCATTTAAAAATGTCGAATGCGAAGATTATCCATGCAATTACAGTATTGCTTGAAATGAAAAAGTTAGAATGCAACTAATGTTGCTTCTTGAATAAACTTGAAAATCCCGGAAAAATCCACAAAAGCACAACAAAAACATCACTTTTATCCCCTTTTCTGACATTTACTTGCAGCAAGTGAAAACATTCACTGCCTAGGAAATTTCCTTGCAAGTAGCGCTGCAAGTCCGAAAATGTGAGTGTTACTAAAAATGTTTGGATTTATTGAGTTTTTCAAACTTGCACTTGCACGTGTGGACGCTAGGTTAATGACAAAACATTTGAATAAAAATTTGAATGTGCACTTGGTATAAACTAGAGCTTTCAAATGATATCAGCTTCATTCAAATATGTTGTCTTCTCAAAGGGAGTTAAGTTTTTGTGTTAACGTATTTATATATAGATTGATTTTGAAAACCTGTATTTTCAAAACTAAGTAAGTTTCCATGATGAAACTTAATATGAAATTATTGGAATTCATTAGTTTTTTTTTTTTGAGAGATTTGAGAGAGACAGGATGTTGAAATATGCTTTTTTTTACTGTTGAATGTACTTTAGGGGGCTATAAACTAATTCAAATGTGCGAAATCAAATTTAAACGATTTTAAAATACTTGCATTTTTTAAAGGAATTTGAAGGATCGTTTGTTGTCTTTTTAGTTGTCAAAAAACAATTTTAACTTTAATTGACTTTTAAGAAAATCAAGGTTGAAAAGTCTGAACATATCAGAAATAACCGTTTGAAATAACCGTAACTTTTATGAAAAAGTTTGGATACACAAATTAAAATTTTATATTTTTATTTTTTATATCAGATTCTATCTTTATTTGCTTAGAAGAAAGAAGCTTTTAAAATGGTGTCTATTTTTTGTCTGTATAAATAAATGAACACATTTCAACCGCACTAACTCTTGGAATAAATTAGGTGAGAACTAAAAAATGTCATTTCCAATATTTATGGACCTAAGTTAATTTTTGGAAATTTTTTTAAAAATGGTCGATCGCACCGATTGGCTTATCTTCGTTTTCACCCAGTATAATATATGGCGGAGACTATTCATACATAGTTGGTTCACATTCATAACAAACTTTGAAATTGAAAATCTGTGATGTGAAAATCTAATAAGTAGTTATAGCTAGATTTAGATTAGATTAGGTGTGTGGTTTTTCTTATCGCTGAATTATATTCTGAATCATGCTTGAGTTCAGAATGCGTTAGCTTATTGGCGACTACTAAAATCATATGAAAATTCTATTATAAAATTTCATAACACTGGCAAGGAATGGTGTCGAACGACTGGGTTTAAGTTCAAATACACCCACGGCCGTATTTAAGTATATTCACAGTCTTAAGCTATCTTTAAAATGTTTATGTTAAATTTGCAAAAATTATTTTATTATTTTTTTGTGATATTTATGAAGGTTTTTCTATTTTGATAACGGCAATTTGTAAAGGAGCTAGGTGGTAGTTGTTATTAGATTTTGCCAAGTAAAAACTTAGAGTGTATATTAAAAATCAAAGCATTTGTGCATAATTTTAAGTAATTATATAAATTTTTACAGATTTTTAAAAGGTTTTATCGTTTTCATACAGCCACTACCTCCCATATAGCCAACGAATTGTTGGAACATCCCACCTGATGAAATTTTAAACCGCTTTGCTAAAGACTCGCGCCGATTACAATTTTGTTTAGTCGCATTTAATTCGATATCGCTTCGGATTTAATTTTATATTTTTCTAAATTAAACATTGGTTATTACTCAAACGGCCAGGGTTAATTGAAATAAATATTTTATTTATCCGTCACATGAAAAAATAATTTTTCTCCTCCTGAATGATATCCTGGCTACGCCCATGGTTTTAACTATCTATTTTCTTAATTGATGATTTGAGACGACGGCACTTGAACCTTGTCTTGGGTTGAATGTTTTAAATTATTCTGACTCTTTATTGATTTCATTTTCCGATATATATATTAAATTATATATATTAAATATATATTAAAAAAATAGCATTTAAACAAAACAACAAAATACTGCTTCATATTGGGCGCATTCAGCGGAGTCAACTGTTGTGAATTATTATAGTAGCGATACTTTAGTGAGCGATGGTTTTACTCTGAATGTGTTGTTACTCTAAGCGTCAGAAAAGTTGTCAAAGTTTAGAATTTAGAGTCAAAGTTTAACCCTAACTTTTCTTAAAAAAAGAAAATATTATATTTATCTCATTATTTTACTATTCATTCGCTAACGCTCAGTAGATATCAAGCTTTCAGGTGTGTGCATGCTTTCGCATTGATTAGTTGTGTTGTTATTTAAGGTATTCTGTAAAAGAAAACATTAACTTGTTACTACATTTTTTTAAGGTGCACCAGTTAAGGGTTAAATCATTCAACAGTTGTGTAAATGTAGCATAGCATTTTTTCGCTCGATTAAATGGCGTCCTCTACCTGCTCAGTTTTACGCTGCAGCCACACGTGATAATACTGGCATGCTAATAAAGAATACGTATTTACTTCGAAAATATTCCGAAATAATCAACAAATTACGCTGCGGCCAAACGTGATAGTAAATGTTCAATTGCAAAATGTCGTCAAAGCCAAAGGTTCGACCACTTTATTATTCCGTTTGTTTTTACTCAGTGATGCTTTATATGCCAACACAGCACCAAACTTAAATGGGATAAAAATGGGGAAAAAAAGTAACAAATGCAAATCTCGAGCCCATGTACGCAATTTAGTATAAAATGGTTCAAGCATATAATTTTGAAAACAATGTGTAAACAACATGGCGGCCGTGGCGCTGTGGGTAGAGTGTGTGGCCCATACGCCAGAGAACCTTGGTTCGATTCCCACCTAACACGGAAAGTTTTCCCAATTGAATACATTTTTCTGTTCGGCCGTCACCTCTCTGCAGACAATGGCAAACCTCAGAGAGTAAAAGCTGCCATGAAAAGCTTCTTGAGAACATAAGCCGTTCGAAGTCGGCATAAAACATGTAGGTCCAGTTCTCGATCATTTGTGTTCAAAACATTTTCACAACACACACACACAATTGATCATAAGAAGCTCGGTCAAATTCCTTTCAAGGGCTGAAATGGCCATTTGTTTTTTTTTATGTGTAAGCAACACCATTTGTAACGCCCATAAGGAGGCGTGGCAGGTATAGAAAGGTGTATATATTCCTGACCAGTTTCACCTCTTGAGTCAATTTAGCCAAGTCCGTCTGTCTGTTCGTCTATGATCACGATAACAGTCATAATTTTAAGGCTATCGTGCCGAATTCCAAATACAAGCTTCTTTCTAACCGACTTCAAAAAAAAAAGGAGGAGGTTCTCAAGTTCGTCGGTTTATCTGTTCTTTTTTTTTTTAATGTATGTACAACGATAACTCCTAAACCATATGCCTGATTGCCATAATTTTTGGTGAACAGATAGATACTATAAACACGGAGGTGCCCGTAAAAAAGTGGGCGGTATTCGAGAACTGGGCGTGGCAATACTATATCTCGCAATACTAGATACTACTGTATCTCGGATAATATGAACACTAGGGTAGTGCAATTTAGTGTAGGGGTAGGCACAATTATTACAAATTGCCGTCAAGAAAATGGGCGTTATTCGGCAAATGGGCGTGGATATGTTAGAAAAACAGTGTATCTTGAATAATTTTGAGACTAGAGCACTGCAATTTAGTATAAGGGTAGGCATTATTATTACATTGTCAAGAAAGTGGGCGTTATTCGACAAATGGGCGTGGAAATATTAGAAAAACACTGTATCTCGAATAATACTGACACTAGTGTGCTGCAATTTAGTGTAGGGGTAGACACAGTTAATAAAAATTACGGTCAAGAAAATGGGCGTTATTTGACAAATGGGCGTGGCAATATTAGAAAAAGAGTATATCTCGAATAATATTGATACTATGGCACTGCAATTTGGTATAGCGGTAGGCATTATTAGTACAAATTGCGGTCAAGAAAGTGGGCGGTATTCGACTACTGGGCAATATTTGAAAAACAGTGTATCTCGAACAATATTGACACCAGGGCTCTGAAATTTATTGTAGCACAGGGGTAGGCAGAGTTATTAAAAATTACTTAAAAAAAAATTAATTAAATTTATAAATATATTAATTTCTTCATGAATACAAATGCTTTGAAGTTGGCGCCGACCTTAAAAGCTTTTGTAATCATAAAGAAATTAATGTATTTATGATAATAAAACAAATAAGAAAAAAATTAATATAATAAAATTTCATATGTAATAACTTATAAATAAAAATAAATTATCAAATATGACCAAGAAATTAAAAAGAAATGTAATTTTAAAATTATTTTTTATTTTGTAGTGACTTTGCAGTCGGTTGTTTTTTTTTTAATGTTTTTAATTCCACTTTAATAATTCTAGAAAAATATTTCTGATTTTCATTCGAAAAATTTTTGAATTCCAGGTTTGCCAACATACCGGTTTTTATTTTTTTGAGGTTGGATTTAGGTATTTTAACGAAAAAGTTCCCATAATTCGAAAAATGCTCTTATTTTTTAACACTTGGACTGTAGTTTCATTCAAACACACAAAAATTAAATTTCTGCCCATTTTGGCACGTGGCTTCTACGTAGCTTGTATGAACATGTTTAGATTAATATAAGCAAGGGTTGTCGTGCTCCAAATGAGCCAAAATTAAGTTTTTGTGTTTTTTAAAGAAAAATTTGTGAAATTATTGCATAAGTGTATAAGAGCATTTTTCAACTTTTGGGGACTTTTTCGTTAAAATACCTAAATCCAACCTAAAAAAAAAACCGAATGAAGAAAACGTTATGTTGGCAAGCCTGTAATTTAAAAAATTTTCTAATGATAATAAGAAATATTTTTTCTTGAATTATTAAAGTTCCTCCGAGTGAGAAATATATGTTTTTCGATTTCTTATAATTATTTTTGTGATCATAATGTTAGAAAAGGGCACTTTCAGAATTTTTGAAAAAAAGTAAAGTTTAAAAAGTTATAACTTTTTTTCGAATTTCGGTTTTTATTTTTTTTTGCAGAAAATAGTTTAAGATTATGCTTACGCCATCCATTTTTTTTTTAAATTTTGGATTTTTGGGGATTTTTTTTTTTTTTTGTAAAAATATTCAAAGTCGAAATTTTCAAATAGGTACACTTTCAGCAAAAAAAAGTCATAACGTCCAGGTTAATCAACAAAATTATACAATTTTTTGCATTTGCATTAGGTATAGCTTAAGAAAATATTTCCACAAGAATTCATTTAATTTTTTTTTAATTTGTATTTTTTTTGTTTTTTTTTTTTTAATACGACGAAATCACAACTCTGCTTGTTTTAGTCCAATTTTCATATTTGATAGCTTATTTTAAAGAAATGTTGAATAGAAAACGAGCTGTGAACCAGCTTTTTGAAAAATTTACACTTAAAGAAAAGTTATTCGAGGTTTTTGAAAAATTAGCACTTTTTCCCATATTACCAAGCACTGACATGTATCGATGCAAGTCGGCACGGACTACCGTTGTCATAGTAACACAAAATTTTATTTACATTTATTTCAACTTCATACGAAAAAATTAAGAGGGTACCACTTAAAAAAAAAAACAACTTCAATTTTCTTGGGACACACTAATATACATACAGCCATGGACACATAAATAGCACAAATGTCAACTTATTTTTTAAACGTTTCGTTTGAACCTAATAATGCATAATCAACTGTAGTTATAATTTTTTGAGACTCCAGTGTGACGTTGTTTAAAACTCCGAGAGAGATGTACCGTTACTTACTTTTATTTGCTCAGGCCATCTCTGTCTGTATAGGCATGTACGATCTGCTGTGGTCATATAAATAGCACACATGTAAGTTGCTGAATAAAAGTTAACCATATCGGGTGTTTGTAAAAATTGTAGAGTTTTATTCAGTTAATTTCGCCGATTCTAAATAAAATGGGGCGTGGCAAACATTCCACTCCGGACGAACTACAGTGAATTCACGAACTAAGTGAATAAGCAAAAAACCATCTGAAATCGCGGGTATTCTCAAAATATCGCCAAAAATGTATATAATGCACTCAAGCTGGATACATCAAATGGTTCAAATAATTTCGAGAATAAGCCGAGCAATCCTAGACGTAAAACCACTGCTTCTACTGATTTATAGTTCTGAATGACTTTAGTTCGCAAAAGTAAGGCTGATCTTTTTAAGTCAGCAAAGCAAATTATAAGGGAAATAAATGAAGAAAATAACCTTAATGTTGCAAGAAAACTAGTTTCTAGGAGACTACATGAAGCTAATCTTTATAGACGCATTAGCCGAAGAAAGCCACTCTTAACAAAAAAAAAATTGAATGGATCGGTTAGCGTTTGCAAGGGCCCATGTGAATAAAGAGGACCAATTTTGAAGAACGTGCTCTGGACTGACAAAACTAAATTTAATAGGGTTGAACCAGATGGAAAAACTTTTGTTCGGCGCCCAAAACGCCAAGAGTTGAATCCGAAGTATACAAAAAAATCATTAAAGCATGGATGAGGGAATTTAATGGCTTGGGGAGCTTTTTCCTGGCACGGCGTTGGGCCAATTTTTCGTATATCAGGAATAATGGACAAAAATATGTATTTAGATATTTTTAATAACCAGATGGAACCATTTGCATTTGAGAACATGCCTATTAGGTGGATTTTTATGCACGATGATGATCCAAAACACACAGCAAAGGTTGTGATTGATTGGCTAAAAAAGGAAAAAATAAATATTTTGAATTGGCCCGCTCAAAGCCCAGACCTCAATCCCATAGAAAATTTATGGAATGATGTGAAGGTCAGCATAAGCAACCAAAATTTTCGAAATTAAGATGAGTTGACTCTATTCCGAAGGATTGGGTCAGGAAGCTTGTGGAGAGTATGGGACGAAAAAGTCGGGCTATTTTGGACAATTCGGGATACAGTACCAAGCACTAGTAAGCATATTCGTAAGTTCATTGTAAAATAAAAATAAATCACTATGACTTTTTTTCAGAATCCAAATGTGCTATTTATACGTCCACTTCAGCTAAGGAACAATTTCAGATTTTTCATTAATTTTCTAATTTTTAATTCGTAGTTACAAAGTTACTACTGATTTTAAGTTTTTCATGTTTAAACTCAAATACCATGAAATAAATTCTTGTTATCCTCTATGCATTTTATTTAAATTTATGTGAAACACCCTACATGTATTTTTGTGCTATTTATGTGTCCACGGCTGTATATGTTACATTTAAAAGTTTGGTGAGTTGCAAACTAAATGTTCTAAATTAAATTAGACTTGAATATAACTTAGTCAAGGTTTCATTTAGTCGATTAATTACTTAAGCATAATCCTTAAGGGGGGACATGACATTGGCAGTTTTTTGAAATCGATAATTTTTTAATAATTTTGTATTTTAGTAAATATTCTTATATTTATAGATTCTAAGAAAAAAATTTCATGGAAAAATTCCTACGGGTTCAAAATATACAGCCGGACTAGTGAGAGCGCATTTTTAATTTTTGCGCTACCTATGGCAGCTGGTATATACTTGTTTTACTTGCTACCTGACTTTTGGTGGTTGTTATTTCGTACCTAATTGAAGGGTGGGTTTTTTTGTGTTTTTGAATTTCTTTATATTTCTTTATATTTCTTTATATTTATAACTCATATAGTGGAATTTTTATTTTATATGCTCAGTTATTTGGCATCTTTTGCAGCGTGAAGTCGTGGTTTTTTTGGGAAAAATATTGAAAAATGATGCGTCCTTCTTTAGATCGAAAAGGCAAAAGAGGTTTTTTACACAAAATCATTACACCAAGAAAACCTATTTCAACAGAAGAAATGGAATCTGAGGTGGAGTTCACTAGTACATCTGCTAAAAAACTTCATGGAGCATCAGTGGATGTTAGTTGTGATGAAACATTTTCCTACTGCATATTACAATATGCTGAAATATTTTTGGGCATTGCTGATTGCCTTGTTTGTCGAAAATATGGTGGAAATGTAAAATTTGAAAAGAATTCTATGAATTGCTAAACAAGTGCTTGGGTGGATTCACGCAAAACTCCAATGAAAGTTTAAATGCAAAAATTTGGCTCATTGCACCTAAGTGTACGCCAGGCAGCAACAGAATTGTTAATATTGCAAGCTACATGGCAGTGTCTACATACAATGACGGCGCTTATAGTTATTTGCAAATGTTTCAATTACTTGGTATCACCATAGGAGCAACAGCATTGAATTTTTCCAAAGGAAATGATGCACATCGTTTGAAATGCGCCAGAGTGAAGGCATATGAAGCTTCAAAAGAAGCCCGAATTTCTGAACGATTGCAAAAAACTATAAGAAACAGCACAACACAAGATAACGAAGGCATACAGTACGAAGCAGGCATGGCAAATTGAAGGTAACCTTTTTTTCTTTGTTCACAAACTTTGAACACGTTTATCTCGAAACCATGTTTTTCGTACTGGTTGCGTCACAAGCGGGTTAATTTTTTGACGAAATTTTTTTTTTGTATTTTTTTAAACTTGATTCGCTATCGTATGACACGAGCTTTTTTTCGATTTTGAATGAATTTTTAAAGTCAATATTTTTTTTCGAAAAAACACATTTTCAAATTTGGAACATCACCAAAAATTTAAAAAAAAAAGCTCGTGTCATACGATAACCAATTTTGTTAAGATTTAAAAAAGTCATTTTTTTCCAGATCGGACAATTTTTGCAACTCCCAGCGCTGCAACCACGAGGCCCCGTTTTTTTCTCTGCCGCCAGTTTGGAGCTCTATAAAACCATGTTGGAGTGAAAAATATATTTTTTTGAATTTTTTTTTCTTGTAATTAGTTCATTTCTCTACAATAATAAAAAAAAATTTTGGAAAAATGTTTGTTTTTGACTGAGTTATGAATTTTTTAAAAAAGGTCTGTTTTCTCTGCCGCGAATGTCATGTAACCCCTTAAGTACGAATATAATAAAACATTATATCACGATCGAAAACTCCATCCAATTTCACTTCATATTATTTTATATTACACAACTTTCAGATGATATTATAAGAAGGATTTAACCATGTTTATTTTTTGTTTAAAATAACACCAAATTCTTAAACGGCTCTTTATTATGCTTAAAAATTTCACTGTGTTTACATATTCAAACCAAATCAAACCAAAAGTCATCAGACTCACTTGCAATGTATTTAAAACAAATATTCTATGTATATCAATATTAAAACCATTGTCCATGAACCACAATCTAACATGAAATATTTTTTGTTGCTTTTTTTTCAAAATTACTATCAAACTATAATGCTCATTTTTTCAAACAATGTAAATAGTTTTCGCAATTTTGTGTGTGCAAGTATGTAGAGCGGAATCGACTCCTCCCCGCCAACACTGTATTCTTGACTCTCAATAAAAGTTCGTAATTAACACTTATTCCAAACTTATAAACATTTTTATCCATGTATGCTTTGCATATCGCGCTCATAACGATCGTTATCACCAAGCTCACATGTTACTTGAATAAAAAAAAATAAAATATATATATATTTGTATAAAATAGCTGCTAACCAAGCGGTTGTTGCATCAATACTAAAAGTCGATTAGAAGCCAATTAAACGCCTAGCTTCGGTTACCCCAATCAACGCTTTTTTATAGAGATCGACGTTGACGTTGTTGTTGATATTACTTAATAGCTATACATTGTTAGTCACTTCACTTGAGTAGAGAGCTTTATGCCAATTTTTTTTTTCCTTCAGATACATAGAAAGCTTTGAGCTTTTAATGCTTTTCATTTGGGTTAATTAATTAAAGTTTAATTCTTTTATTTTTTCTTTTTAGTCCCCTTAACCCTTTTACCCGCAAGGCTGTCCTAAGGCAGTCAACGTTCTAATAAATGCATTATTAAAGTTTGTTATGTGTCCCAAGCCATCGCACCTGGCATGATCGCGCGCCGACTAGCTCACAGTATTTATGGGCGCTGTTCCCAACCCGTCATGCCAGGTCGAGGTACCGGAGGTACTAATAAACACAAAAAAAAAACAACACTAAAACAACTTGAGCCACATTGCCAACCACCAACAATTACCACAGAAGCGAGGAGAAGATGACATTCTCCTTGATGTGCCCACCCATCCTTGGTTATCTTATTGCACCTTTTCTTGTTTGTTAATAACCCCAAAAACTTTAATACCGATCGACCGACTTCACAGCACCATCACAGCACTAATCCCCTGAACCGCCCCTGTCTTCAGGCTCCCACTTTAGAAATTCAGCCATTCGTTTTCCTTTTTTTTTTTTTCGTTATTACAATTCAAAACTTCTTACTTATACGACTAATCTGAACAAGTTTTAAATTTTTTTAAGCATAAAGTTCTTTGACACCGATTCACAAATATCAAGCCTACAAGTTAGTGTCAGTTTTCTTTCAGCTTTTAAAATGTATTTTTGTAATACGAATGCAATCACTTTACATAAGTTTGTTTGTCTGGCAACTCCATTTTCATGTGAAGTAAAACAAACACTGTCATTGAAATTTTCTTGTGAAATATATTGCCAGACAAAAAAACCGCCACGTGTGGGCATGGGCGTTCACAGGATTTTTCTTAGGGACGCGCAAAGGTCTACGTGGAAAGTTCAAGTATTTGAGAAGTATTTGGAAATGCTCATTAAAAAATTATGACCTATGAAATTTTTTTTTCTGAGATGTTTGGTTATAATTTTATGAACATCGTCGCAATTTATACCGTTCTACTGTATGAGATTTGACCGTACTATCAAGACAAAATTATAAATTTTTTTGTAAGTTGATTCGTTTGTTTATTTAAAAAACAAATTTTGAGAAATAAGGGTGTATCTGAAACACCTGCTCTTATACAGAGTGTTTTATAAAATTGGCTATACTGAAAAATGCACCCTTGTATATTTGAGCATTATTTTTTTTTTTTTTTAAATTTTCAACCTTAAAACACAAAATTGTATTTTAAAATGGATGTTGCCAATTTTTAAGACATCGTAGAATTTATAATATATCAAGGACTATTTATATAACGCGAATATTTTAAAAGTTGCAACTTAATTTTTGTATGTAATATTTACGGGACTTAAATTTAAGGCCCAGTTTCAATTTTCTTAGAAAAATTTTGGAATTTTTTTTTTATTTTATTGTTTTGAAAAACATCTTAAGCATGTGCAAACAAATTTCAGAATAAATTTCGTAGCCGTTGAAGAGATGTTTACGTTTTTATGAGTAGTAAACGCTCATAAAGTTAGGTAAACAAAAACTTTAAAAAAGTTTTTCTCGAAATGACATCTCGAAATGACTCTAATTCGAAAAGTTCCGATTAACTCCGATTAACTCAAACCTTGTTTTATTATTTTTAAAAATTAAATTTGCTGCGAGTAAGCCAACAAAATCAAATAAAAGAAATAGTTTGCTCTTCATTTAATTTATAAGTTCCGATTTCGTGCACGAAAAATGGGTTTTAATCTTTAATTTATGCGACATTTTTCTGTTTTTTTTTTAAGCGAAGCTTTTTACTCCTCGTTCTGTGATTTGCTTAGAGTGAAATCTGAAAAATTTTCGACACATTTTTTTCTTGCAATTTTGATGGTTTCTTTGTTGCTAGCGCTTATTACAACAAGAAAATGTAATACTTTAATATTAAAATACTAAAAATATGTTTTGCTTCCCGTGGCGATCGAGAACCCGTGCCCTTTTTAACGATAACCCAGCACACTACCCACTAGGCCACAAAGACCTTTGGGAAAACGTTGTTAATTTAATCTTAGTTATAACAGAAGCTATGCTGCAGTAGATCGTCACCACCTATCAATAGATAGAGAATTGTGTATTTGCTATGCTACAAAAATTTGCTTTTATTTGCCACAAGGTGTCTCCAGCATCGGTGTGTTTGTATTGTGAATGCGTTTGTGGTGTTGTTGGCATAGAGTATAAATTATTATGTAGAGATTGCATCAACTCTGCTAAATCTCTGGCATGTGTTAACAGAGGTTAACAGAGTTTTTTTTCTTCATGTTTTTAAGTGAAATAACTCTGTTAACACATGCCAGAGATTTAGCAGAGTTGATGCAATCTCTAGATCATAATTTACACATAGAGTGTAAACGCATGCATGAAATCGGAAAGGTATCTAAAATGTTTGTTAAATTTTGTTTCGTGTGCGTTCTTTAATATATATTTTTGAAGCGAAGTTTTTTACTCCTCGTTCTGTGATTTGCTTGGAGTGAAATCTGAAAAATTTTCGACAGATTTTTTCGCTACGTAGTAAGCTGTTGAAGGAAAAAATTTGTTCAGTTCAGCCAAGTTCACAACCATGTGTGGAGAGTTAAAATGGAGAGTCGCTGGCATTATATGCCCGTATATGTAATTGGCGTGGAAATTTGACATTCAACAATAAAAAATAAGCAGTAAATATGTTTTCTGTATATATGTAATAAATTTTATGTTATTTTAAATTTTTGAATTTAAAGGTTAATTTATTAAAAAGAAAAAAATTATTAAGCTATCAAATCTATATAACCGCGAAATAGCCTCGCTTCTCTTGTGTGTCCAACGACGCACCTGTGTCTTTTTTTAATTTTAAACTTTTTGTCGGTTCTCTCACAAGGCGAAACTGTTTTAAAAACAACCTTTTTTGTTTTTCGCTACCTGGAGAGGAGATATCATGCAAGCCGCAAGAGACCTTTCGTTCGCGACCTCAACCTTCACACGCTGTATAACAATGACTATTGTTGCAAGAAAAAAAAAAGAAGTTAATTTAAGACTTTACTAAAAATAAAAAAGAATTTATTTCGATATTTAATAAAATAAAAAAAAATGGGGCCTTAATAAAAAATTTAATCTAAATGCGTACATATTAGAGGTCTGCAACAAGTGACTTGAAAAGCAAGTTACTTGAAAAAAATCAAGTTTCGACCTGATTTGTAGAAACTTGATTTGTTTCTACTCTACAGTGGCTCACAGTGAAAATGGTCCACCTGCAACCAAACACTTTGAAGTGTAAAAAAATCTATGAAATAAAGACAAATTCCAAAATTGTTGTTATTTCCATGAGTTAATTTTATTTCAATACTAAATACAAAAACAAAGTTTATTAATTCATTTACATTTTTCACAAAAATAAACATTAAACAAATAAGAAGAACAATTAATGTCACAGTAAAAATGGTCCACTTAAAGATATTTTAAAAAAATTTAAGGAAAATATGTTCCTAATATTTTGTTGGATATCCTTTCTGGCGTATAACTGATTTAATGCGATTTGACATAGATTCCACTAGTTTTCTTGTGTATTCCGGTCTTATTTTATCCCATTCCTTCAAAAGGGCCTTTTTCAAGTCATTTCTGTTTGAAATCTCATGTTTTCGTATGTCAATTTCCAGTTTCTGCCAAAAATTTGTATGAGATTATTTTTTAAAATATTTAAATATTGAAATTTGTCCATAATCCCGTCCACAAAGTGCAATTTCCCAACACCAGCAGCCGAACAAGCACTCCAGACCATCACGTGCCCGCCACCATGTTTGACTGTCGGTCGCAAATGCTTGCGGTCCATCTCCTGATTGGGTTTTCTCCAAACATTTACTCTGCCATCTGACCCAAAAATGTTGTATTTGCTCTCATCTGTGAATACGACATTCTTCCAGAATGAAAAATCTTTCCCGGCGTAGCTGTGAGCAAATTCCAATCGAATTTTTGAAGCGAAGCTTTTTACTCATCGTTCTGTGATTTGCTTCGAGTGAAATCTGAAAAATTTTCGACAGATTTTTTTTTGGAAATTTGATGGTTTCTTTGTTGCTAGCGCTTATTACAACAAGAAAATACAATACTTTAATATTAAATACTAAAAATATTTTCCGGTCCGCCCGCGGGGATCGAACCCGTGTCCCTCTTAATGAGAGTCCAACACACTATCCACCAGGCCACAAAAACTTGATAGAAACAATTGTTAATTCAATATTAATTATAACAGAAGCTATGCTGCAATAGATCGTCACCATCTATCAATAGATAGAGGATTGTGTATTTGCTATGCTACAAATAACAAAAATTTGCTTTTCCACAAGGTGTCTCCAGCATCGGTGTGTTTGTATTGTGAATGCGTTTGGGGTGTTGTTGTCACGAAGAAAATTAGCAATGCCCACAAGTGCGTTGACAAGTGCGTTTTTAAGTGTCAAAAAAATAGACGATATCAATAAATATCGAATTAACAAACGCGTGCATGACATCGGCAAGATATCTAAAATGTTTGTTTAATTTTGTTTTTTGCTAGCTATATGAATATTTTTTACTTTTGCTTTGAGCTCGGCATTTGCATTACTGCGTTACTTTTATTAAAAGAAGTGTGTCAACGCAGTAACGAATTTAAGTGCTTCAACTCGTTAACGCAACTCAGCGCTGCGTTACCCATGTCTACCGTAGTAAAGGTTGCGCCAAATTTTTAATAGAATGTTTGAAGCTACCAACAACGCAATTGGTTCTGTGTTTCCTTTCGCTTCACCCCTTTCCCGCTCTTAATCACTCCTCCGACTCCAAGATTTTCTCAAATCTCAAACTGTAAGTTTTTGATTTGGACTCTCCGTTCTAGATCACTCTACAGTTGATGTGATAAGCCGGTTTGTGTGAATAAAAGCGGCTCGAAAAATGTCATTCTCAAGCTCTTATTTCTTAACTTAAATGAAGTGCTTATTGCATAGTCATGATAAGCCTTATGAGATTTTATAAATAATTGTTTAATTTTCTTTTATTTTATTTTGTTTTATTTACTTGTCTATATTTTTGAGCTATGAAATACTTATAACGTTTAAAATAAATTTCTTTAAAAATTAAAAATTTGGCTCTTTATTTAGGACCAGCTCAAAATTTAAAATAATCTTTTTGATGAATTTATTGCTCTTTGTAGAAAGTAATAAATATAAATATAAGCTGCATCAAGATTTATTTCTAAGATCCACAACTCAACTCATATTTTTTTTTAATGGCTTAATTGGCTTTAATTACTTTAAAGTAAGTGATATGCAAAAAAACTTTTTCTAATGCTTTTTACGCTTAAAAAAACTCCACCACACAGTGAAAACAATTCCACACCACAGCTGAAAACGCATCATTTAACGCAATGCTTACGTATCCCACTATACGCGCAGCCCTAAAGCCTTATAAGAACAAACAAAAAATCTGCCTAAAAACAAAATACAACAAAAAACAAAGTAAAATAAAAATGAAACCACATCCAGCATAAGCTTTAAGCCAATGCTTTGAAATACAACTATTTTCTCAACTCGAAAAACAAAGGTCGCACTGATGACATGAACTTAATTCCACGAACTTCGTAAACAGACTTGAAAATAAAATATTGAACATAATAGGCAAAATAATTGCTTTTTGCCTACATTTCCACATTTAAGTATCCTAAATATCAAGTTTCCATATTTCAAGTTTCCTACATTAAGCGACTTGATTTTCGCTGCGACTTGATTGACGTAAAATTGTTGTTTCCCTGCCTCAACTTGCAGGAAGTTAAAAAATTAAAGAAGCTTGAAACAGCAAATGAATCCAATCATGCAGATCTTTGCTGCATATCGTTATGTAAATCTGACTTGGATATTCGAAAAAACTCAGGTACTATGAGTACCTGCTTATATTCTGGTAGCTGCGATCGCGCATATCCTACAGCTCGCGCGTTGCTTCCAACAAAGAAATTAGCAACTTCACTTTAAATCTTGAGTAAGCCGCCAAAATTATCTTATCTGAAAGAAATTGTATTGGATATATAAATACTATTAAATTTCAAATTATAAGTATTACAACTTCATATTAATGCTTCCCTTTTTCTTGTTTCAAAAACATATTTTCTTGCCCGCTTTTTTCTTTGCTTACTTCATTAATTCACTTGTTAAGAAAACGATTTTTCCCACTATGTTATTGTAAAAAGTACTACGTTTCTTCAGCAAAAGTCCTTTTTTGGTACTTAAACTCAGAAAAAATTTTAATTCGCCAAGCAGCACCGCTGTTCAGATTGCTGATTGCAATACAGCAATCAAAATATGAACAAATTTGATTGCTGCAATCTGTGTTCATCTGCTATCGCTCTCAATGCTTTTGACAGATTTCTATTGAAAGCAACAACAAAACGAGTAGATTGTTTGATTAGCAATCATCGTGTGAGTTGGGGATTGGCGATTTGGAGTTGTCAAAAACGCATGGAAAAAGAGAAAACCAATAAGCAGCAAAACAGATTACAAGTTAAACTTTGTATTGATTTGACAACTCCCGATCGCCGCTCGTGAGAAAACAGATAGTTGTCAAGTCTACCTGGTAATCATCATGGTATAATGATTTACAAGGTAGGAGTGACAGTTCTTTTGGCGATTTGGAGTTGTCAAAAACACATTGAAAAAGAGAAAACGAAGAAGCAGCAAAACAGATGAAAAGTTAAGCTTGTATTGATTTGACAACCCCAAATGGCAAATGTCAAATGTCAAAAGTGTGACAAAAAGGTGGTTGTCAAGGCTACCTTGTAAATTATTATATCATGGTAATCAAGATATCATGAGTGGATGAACACATTGCAGAGAGATCAAAATTCTTTATTTACCCTGTGGACACACTTGCAAGTGGGAAAGGTCTGTTTCCGTACACATTGCCAAGTCAAAGTCGAATAAAGTTCAATCTGAGAGAGTAGAGTTCAATCTGAAAATTAAATTTGAAGACAGTGTCAAAGGTAAGTAAACGACTTCTAGCTAGTTTCAAGCACGAAAACAGCTGATTGCCTATCAAAAGTAAACAGCGCCAATTTTAACTTGTTACAAATGCAAACGGCGGCGCCTATTTTAACTTGATATTTTATATTTATTTATATGTATATTGATATTTATTGATATTTAATAATTTGTAAATTTACTTTTAATCGCACAACATAAGCAAACAGTTAACGCCAAATTGGAATTTTCTTGTTCTTCTCGATGCTTGTTCTTATGCAGCTGGAACAAATTTCTTCGAGCAACTTTCGAGCTCGAGAGAGCGATTTTTTGCTTGTTCTTTCAGCTAGGAAAAGTACGGAAACACGTTCTAGCACATTGCAAGCTACTACAATTGAGTTAGGAAACAGACCTAATATGTATTGTCTTCGAAAAAGTTCGAAATTAGCTGCTCAAAAAAATCATTTTTATCTCTCTTTCTGATATTTTCAAAATTCAGTGTCTCTGAAATTTCCTTGCAAGTAGCGCTGCAAGTTCGAAAATGTAAGTGTGGTAGTAAAAATGTTTGAATGTATTAAGTTTATCGGACTTGCACTTGCACGTGTGTTCGCCGGGTTATAAACGCTGTACAGCATAACGATCAGCGTTCAAAACAGCGTTGCGTGGTAGAAAGCATATGAAAATATCAAATGTTGATCAAGATCACATCATTGAGCCGGTTCTAACGCGCTTTACATTAGGTTGCGCATCGGATTAATTTTGACGTATACTGGTAAGGTGGGAAGTGTAAAGGTGAAAAGTTACGTCAGGCAGCATTTTCTCATTTCATTTTTTAATTTTTTTTTAATTTTCCTATTTTTTCTCTTGTGTTTTGTCTCAAACAAATTTTGCTTTATTTTTTGTAATAGCCGTTTAGTTTTAAGCTTACAAAGTGATGAATTTTGCGAAATTTAACAACAGGATGCCGTTCGCGGACGCCAAAATAAGGCGGTCTTAAATATGTCGGTTGTAAGAACACCTGACAGATGCCTAGTGCCAAAATAACGCCATTACTCTGGGACCGAAATAAAGCATTCGTAGTCGAGTAAATTACGAACGGTACAACGAGACAAGTGCTGATAAATTTTAACGATTTCGCTCTATCACGGATGCTGTAATTTGGCCCCAGCCTTTTTTAAGGCGAGTGAGAACAGGGTCGTTGTCGCCTGACCAACCAGCGAACAAAATGTGAAAGAGAGTATAAACAGCTTATTAAGCGCCGATTAAAGGATCATCGTCTGACTTGGGCTCATAAGATTTTTACCAACACAGGAGTGACAACTGCCTATTTTCTCAGAGCGTCGACCAAAACTTGTCAAAATCAATACAAAGTTTCATTTTCACCTGCTTTGCTGCTTATTCGTTTTCTCTTAGTCTATGTGTTTTTGACATGTGCTGGTCGACAAAAGAACTGTCACTCCTATCTTAAAATTGAATGCTTGTTCTTCTAGCTAGAAAAATTATGGAAACACGTATCTAGCACATTGCAAGTTACTACATTCGAGTACGGAAACTCGTTAAGAGGTGGTTTCGGATACATGTAGGATACATGTTGGATCAACTTGACTGGTCGGCTGGACATGTAGGAAGTGTGAAAGCAAATACTGCGGTCCGTCCGACATTTAGGATGAAAATCAAAGAGTATTGATTTGTTTCAGCTGGTCCGTGCTACATGTAGTATGTGCAAAAGCACGTTCATCCAACTTCATATATTTTCTCATTCTAAAAAAAAACGTGGAGTGAACATATCGCATACTAAATACAAAACAGATACAACTCAAAATTTATAAATTTTGTCATTTTTATGTAAAACTATTCGTAGTTTTAAAAAGGAGATGATTTTTTTGACTGTCAAAATTTTGTACACATCTTCTTTCTGTATAATTTAAAAAAAGGTTTTATCTCATTGTTTTGTATAGAGTTCCTTGAAAAATAAAATAGTTTTTTAGTTTCCTAGAAATTTAAAAATTTTTAGTTGTGACCGTTTTGTATTTAGTGTGCGATATGAAGAAAAGGGTAAACAGAGTGCATAGTTGATTATATTAAAATGGCAGCTGTTTCACATACTGTGTTTTTCCTATGTGTTATTTAATTTTTTCTTCCTCTTCTTCCAAAACTTAATCAATTATTAGAGCAGCAAAAAATTGTTTTGCCATTGCATGATGCTATCTTTTTGAATGCTGAAAAAAAATTAAATCCGTCCGACTTTCCCGTTATTCTGCTTCCCTACGTTGTCCATCCTACATGTTGGATCAACAGCAACCCCCTAATGCCAACATTTCATCAGTGTACATCAACCATTACGCAAGGCTTTGGTAACTTTCCGTCAGATGGCGAGTCCTTTACTTATCAATTCCTGTGCATATACAGTGCTCTCTTTTTCACACACACCGGTAAACGTAAATGTCATTCACGCGCATTTATCAAACTATCGCAATAGCTTTCGCTGTAAATTGTGGCCATTTTTAATAAAAAATTCAATATTTTTTAATATCAATTAAACAATCAACTAAGCTGCATTTTTATAATAACGAATAACAATATTTGTAAATATGTAAGTAGATCACATGAATGGCAATTCAAGAATTGATTTTTTTTTTGTTTTAATCTCTTTCCAATACAGGGCGCGCGATCGATCAGCCTCTGCAGATGGGGATAAAAAAGATGTAAAGGAAAAAGAAAGCAAGGAAAATTCCAAGCCTACAACAGCACCAAAAGTTTCATCATCTTCCAACTCAAATCGTGGAAGGGAACGTGACCGTAGGCGACGTGGTTCAGCGTCGTCAAGTAGCGACACTAGTGACAGGTAATTAAACACAGTGATAAGCGCAGAAATAGATTGCTGTGAAATCTATTTTTAATATTTCCCTCCATTTAAGCTCCTCGGACAGTAGCTCTTCACGAAGTAGTTCTGGCTCTGGGTCCCGATCTAGCTCATCCAGTTCCTCTTCGTCTGGCTCCTCGTCTTCATCCTCATCCACCGACTCTGAACGTAGTGGAAACGATCGTCGGAGAGGTGTTATCAGAAAAACCACATCGCGATCTCCGCGTCGCTCAAAATCACCACGTCCGACAAGCAAAACACGCAAAGAATCGAAGGAGCGCGACAGGGATCGTAATGACCGCGAACGTGTACGTCGCTCTCGCACTAGATCACGCGATCGTTCCCGTTCCAGAGATCATGGACGTAGAGTTTCAAAGGAACGTGTTGGTGGTGGCGCTACCGAAAACAATTCCAAACGTGACCGTTCCAAGGAGAGAGAACGTGTAAGACGCACGCGTTCGCGTTCTAATTCGCGTTCACCGCGCCGACGTGCTCGTAGTAATGGTGATCGTAGTCCGCCGCCAAAGCGTCGCGAACGCTCGCCAACACCAAAACCAGTACGCATACATATTGGCCGTCTAACGCGTAATGTAACAAAAGAGCACGTTGTTGAAATATTCAGCTGCTTCGGTGAAGTGAAAATGATTGAATTTCCCTCGGACAGATTTCATCCGCACTTTGGACGTGGCATAGCCTACGTTGAGTACGCAACACCGGAAGAATGTGAGGCCGCAATGAAGCAGATGGATGGTGGTCAGATCGATGGGCAGGAGGTAACAGTTTCCCCTGTTCTCGCTCAAAAGGTGCGTCCACCAATGCGACGTCCATCACCAATAATACGACGACAACCGCCACGTTGGCGTTCACCACCTTTCAATCGATTCAACAATCGCGGCAGACGTTCGCCAATGCGTGGAGGACGCCGTTCACCACGCAGGCGATCCCGATCACCCATACGTCGCCGAAGGCGTAGCAACAGCTCGGGTAGTTCACGTTGAAGCGATACAATTAACAAAAGATTCATGTACGCAGAACAAGTTGCAGTTAAGCCTTCAAATTATATATTTATCTATAATCTGAACTGTTTCCTTACAATCTATCATATGTTCACTTCATTCGTTTATAAAAAATTCTTTAGATTTATACTTTAAAAAACATATTTAATACTTGTTGTACTACAAAAAGTTAATTGTAAGAAACTCCAAAAACAACAAATTAAATTTGCATATTTGTACACAAAAAAAACAAATTACTTAACTTAATTACTTTAGCATTGTGTGTATTGAAGCAAATAGAATAACAATAAAAATATATTATTTCAGATACTTTCCTTATAATTTTTGAGGGAATTTGAAAATTCCAAAGTTAGAAATGGGGGAAATTTTGGCGGTATCTAACGAATTCAAAACTAAGACGGAACGAGACATAAAATTTGATCAATACTAGTTACTTTTTTATAAATCGTAATATAACTAAATAAAGCAGGTATTATTTGCTGTTTTTTTTTTAAGAGTCCCTTTGTTTTTACTCTTAAAGATGATGACTAAATACGTTTGGTATAAACCAGTAAAACTTTCCAATAATTATTTCAGTGCAGCCATTTAAATATAACCTTAAATTTAATTAATTTGCATTTGCTACGTATGAATAAATGTGCACTCGGAATCGGGAAGTGGACAACCTTTTGGATGATGTTGTTGGAAGAAACATAAACGCTTCTTTCTTGTCTGTGGTTTATTTGCCGCTATTATTCTTACTTGCGGCTTACGTATACCAATTAAATTATTGCCACAAAATTCAAAAATTTCATGTTTATTTCGCAACAAGGTTTTAATGCCCCCGCACTCGTTTTTGATATGCTTCAAATCTTGCTTAGATAGGTTCTCTACAATACTATGCATACTTAAACGTGACCCTTCGCACCATGAATCCAAGTTATTGTTCTTCATTTGGTGTTTTTGCTCCATCAACACCTTGAATATTTTAATTACGAGTTCATCGATTATGTTCTGATCAAGTTGGGTACAATTACGCACACATTCATACTGTTCGCGCAATTTAATATCTTCAGTTGTGCTGTGAGGATGCGCATCTCTTTCAGCACGCACAAAGCTCCAAATTGCTTTTTTTTGTAATTCATGCTCAGAGCTTGGGTGAGTTCTATCGATTCCCACAAGAGCCATACGTTTTGTGGAGGGTATTTTTAGTCGGTCCTGCAACGTTTTGTAACCACAGGTAGTGGATATGTTTTTGGAATAATTCAGAAAATCTGCATAAACACTCAGACTTGAGTTGCGGCGCTGGAATTTTGAGCCAGAAAATTCGTAGGCACAGCATGGCAGCAGAAAGTAGCGCATGTTGTATGAGGCTGTAGCAGCCAACACTGGCAACCAAGGTGACAACTCATCCGAATGATTTCCTATCAACCAATCCACTTCGGCTGGCAGCTTAAATTTATCGGGCTCTATGGCCTGTTCTATAAGGCGCGTTTCATTTGGATAAAGGGACCACAGCCTGCGTGCTCTGATGTCAAAGCCGTAGCCTGTGTAACCTTCTTTGGCAAGTATGTAGACCAGAAGCCCATTGCCGCAGCCTAAATCTGCAAATGCTGCAGGATTGCTGTTAGTGCAGCGCCATAAGCAGATCAAATACGCTGCAATTGCAAGATCCTCGTATATGAACTTAAGCGGATCCGTTGATTCTTTGGCATCGACCCAAAACTAAAAGGGATGAAAATATATTAAGTTCTTGCCAACTCAGTGATTATACCTTACTTTTAGGGCTGTTTCTGCATGCTTACTCTTCAGAACTTTGTACAAGTCATTGTAAGCTTCGACATCTATTAGCTGCAAGGAGCTCACATGCTCTTTGCCCTCGTTGCCAATGTTTACTGTGCTATTGCACCATTTCAGTAATTTTGGTCGCAGTACAAATTCACACCAACGTGCACTTGCTTCCACATCAGCTCGGTGTGATATTATATCGGTTTTTAATTGATTATCCTCCAGCTTTATGCATACATCATCAAAATGATTGCATCCAATAAATTTCAAAATGTAAACGCACCTTTTGAAGTCTATTATTAGTGAAAAAACTGTGCTTTTAATATATATTTTTAATTTACATTTCGTCCGATTAACTTACCCACAATTCCAATAGCCTCAATATTCTTAGTTGATTTCTTGGTCAACAAGCTAATGGACAGTATAAAACCATGAAATTCTTCTTGCTTATGCGTTGAATTATCAAGATGTGTTCTTAAAATTTCTTCCGTAGTTGTTGCTAACACGATATTCTCACTGCGCTGTAGCTCATCCAGAGATTGCCACGATGCATTTTCGAAGTCAATAGAGTGCAGGGCTGTTAGCACTCTGTGTACTGCGTTTATTTTGCAAGCAAAAATTTTCCTATTAACTGCATGGAAATTTCGCAAAAATATTAATACACATTTCCAAAATGCTTGTTTCGTTAGTGGTTCCATCGACACTTGGTTCTTTTTGGACGTTGACATGAACAGCTGTTTTTTTTTTAGGTTATATTACCAATTCGATGAGAACTGCCAGACTTGTAAGATAGGTACCTAATGAGGGATTTTTTATTGTCGATGGTTAAAATAAAATGGATTAAAAAAATTTATTTTAAATTGCTATCATTATTTTATAATTAGAATTAAAGACATAGATCCTTAGACGGAGTTTATTCCGTGTATGAGAGAATATTTAAATTTTAAGATAAGTGATATACGAAAAAGTAATAAATAATCAATATAAAGTTTTTAACTTTTTCTTATCATAATATCACAATTTGAGATCATAATAAATAATTTTTTTTGTTCTTATTTTTCTTAAGTTTATTATATAGATTTTTAATGCTTTTTTGAAGGTGTTGAGATTTCTGGCGTTTTTAATATCCTCTGGCAGTGTATTATATTGCTTAATTGCGCTGTGTTTGAGACTTTTTGTTGCTTGGTTGTTCTTGCTTTCGGAGTTTCTATGTTGTTTCGATGTCACGTGTTATGTTGATGAATTGTGTTTCTTGCAGTCAGTGCCAATTTTTTAGTCGTATTAATTTTATTTGTTTTATAATACCTGCAATAACAATATAGTTCAGCTACTACAGCTTTTTCGCACTTCCTCAGCATTAACCCATCTAAAGCCATGACCCATGAGCCATGACAGTAATCATTGAAAAATATCAATGCTTTGGAAACCAGTGACCACAAACAAGTTTACCCACCAATGAATGGGTTAAGCCCAGGGACAACACGTTACAACTAACCATGCGTATACATAGATCTAATTACATAACTATTTTTAATCTAATTTTGAGTTGTCCTTTTGACAAATTAACATCAAAAACGCCACAATTGTTAACAAAGGAATTCATTCGGCTTATAGAAGCAGTAGCCATATAATTTGTTCTAATAAAAGGTAAATAAATTTAGTTATTAGCATTTCTACTGCTTCTACTGTTAGCGTTAAAATTTATGTGAGAAAGGAGTTCTGGAGAATCGAATACACCTGCTATGAGTTGGTGTAAATAGACGATATCTGCAGATTTCCTTCGCTCACTTAAAGACTGAATTTTTAACAGTTTCAAACGATCCTTATAAGGAGGAAGATCTACTATGTCCGTTCCACTTAAGCCCCTCAGAACCAACCGAACAAAACGTTTTTGGATTCGTTCAGCTCGATCAACGTGCACATTGTAACTTGGGGACCAAACTTGACTTGCGTACTCCAAGTGAGAATGCAGAATTGCATAATACAACGTATTAGTTGTAATCATGCTATTAAATTCTTTGGCTCAGCATGTTATAAATCCAAGCGTTGAAGGTGCTTTTTTACAAATTTTATCAATATGAATGATAAACGACGACAGCTGTATCTACACGACTTAAAGCGGTATCTTTTATCTTGTAATCAAAAATAAAATTATTCCTTTTACGCGATAAGGTCATAGTTTGGCATTTATCTGGATTTAGATTCAAATTATTTTCGGAACACCAAACTTCAAAAGATTTCAGATCAGACTGATCTGATGAGATCTGAATTGTCTTTAGAATTTACCGTTCTGTAAATTTTCATATCATCGGCAAAGATAAGCAGATGAGAGTGTTCTATGATGTAAGTTACATCAATGATTGCTAAAATAAACAGAAGTGGTCCAAGGTGGCTTCCCTGAGGAACACCTGATTTAGCAATAAATTCAGAAGACAATACGCCTCGGAAACGTATTTGATAAGATCGCTCTACCAAATAAATATATTTAATTCAGTTCACAAAATATTGTGGAAATCCCATTAACTTGAACTTAAATAAAATTATATTGAGTTGTAACTTATCAAAAGCTTTACTAAAGTCAGTGTAAGCGCAGTCGACCTGGTTACCAGAGTCAATCGAATTTAAGCTACTACTTAAACTAAACTAAGCTAGCAGCTACTATAGAGTGGAGACGTGCTGTTCATCACTTGTTGCGCTCATTGTGCTCGGACTATAATAATAGCTTTAACACATTGACGACGACAGCAACGATAAGCTGTCAAATTAGGAATAAGATCAAATTCTCTCCATAAGAAATACCTGTTTAAAAATTTTTCAGATATCGTAGGGTTGCTGTCTTTGCCAATGTGTTCAAACTATAAATTCGAATTACGCCGCACACTACAAGTCAGCACACTTAAGGCTATTCTGACTATTAAAGAAAATTTGAATATTTCGGGCCTACAATTCTATCCGTTCTTCAAATTGAAACCCAATATGCTTAGCCAAATCTCCACGGGACTGATATATAATGTAGCTTAAGACGAATAAACAGTTGACGAAGATGAATTTGAGAAAATGCACTTGAAAAAAGATATTGACAATGTATTTCCTTTCCAGTGCTCTAACTAAAATTACATTTAAAGATGTTTTTCATCGTTAAATATTGATCCTTCTTTTAAAATAAAAAATTTCATTTGTGGCAAAATTTTGAAGGAAATTAATCCTTTTTGACAAAATTGAGATAGCATGGTCTTGTATGATCAATGTAACTTTTTGCATTATTGATATCTCATTTAAAAGATCATGTTTTTATCATATCGAAAGTACACATTACACAAATACTTTTACATAATAAAAATGATTGGTGTACTTGAAATTTTCAAATCACATTTTGAAAAAAAGAAACAAAAAAGGGCTTCATTCCAATATATTTTACATTGTACGTTAATAAAAGGGATTTCATAGCTTCCTCCATTACAATTTTTTCTTTTAAAAATCAAACCCAAATTTTATACGAACATGGTGGCACTATTGCCTCAACGAACAAATGTCAGTTTTCGATCTTACGTAACTGACAGTTGCTTATCATTTCGCGTTCGGTGTGGCGAATAATTTTTATATTTTGTACACATATTTATATTTTTTAGCACATTTATTACCATTTTTAAATCATGTTATTTATGCGTCACACAACAAAACTATTTCGCCTTGCCGCACATTGTGCTAAGCCACAACAAATGAGGCTGCCAGTAATTGCTGCTGCACGTCATTCCAGCACTACATCCAATGATGATCCTTCGATGTTTCCTGGTGCGCGTGCTCCGTTTGTAAGCCAGCCTTCGCTTACTATGCCAGATGATGTGTCGCCCATACCCATATACCGTGTGATGAATCGTGATGGTAGTATAGCCGAATCGACGCAGGATCCACAACTCGATAGGAATGTGGTGCAGAAAATGTTTCGCGACATGGTGCTGCTAAATACAATGGATAAGATTCTGTATGAATCGCAACGTCAGGGTCGTATTTCTTTTTATATGACTAACTTTGGCGAGGAAGCATCACATATTGGCAGTGCTGCGGCTTTAGAAATGCGTGACTTGGTTTACGGGCAGTACCGTGAGGCGGGTGTCTTGGTCTGGCGAGGTTTCACCATCAGTCAGTTCATTGATCAGTGTTATGGTAATATTGATGATATGGGCCGAGGCAAGCAAATGCCTGTGCATTATGGTTCCAAGGAACTGAATTTTGTGACCATCTCAAGTCCGCTTTGTAGGTTTTTTGTCTTTTTATTAAAAAAGGTTGCTTTTTTTAAATTCTTTTTAATTTACCTTAGCTACTCAAATGCCGCAAGCTGTGGGAGCGGCATACGCTATGAAGCGTCGCGAGGGCAATGATGCGTGCGTTATCTGTTATTTTGGTGAAGGTGCAGCTTCTGAAGGCGATGCACATGCAGCTTTTAATTTTGCTTCTACGCTCGAATGTCCTGTTATATTATTCTGGCAAGTGTTGCACTGTTTTTGTGTGTTGAAACTGATATCCTTATATTTTGTCTATGTTACAGCCGCAACAATGGTTTTGCTATTTCTACACCCTCGCATGAGCAGTACAAAGGTGATGGTATTGCTGGACGCGGTCCAGCCTATGGTATTGCAACAATACGTGTCGATGGCACTGACGTCTTCGCTGTCTATAATGCTATGAAGATAGCACGTGAATATGTACTCAAAAACAACAAACCAATTGTGTTTGAAGCCATGGCTTATCGGTAACATGTTGGTGCAATTAATATGCTCAGATATTTTAATGAACTATATTTACTATAGTGTTGGTCATCACTCGACTTCCGATGACAGCACCGCCTATCGTCCGGCTAAGGAAATTGAAGTCTGGAACTCAGTTGAACATCCTATCTCGAAATTGAAAAATTATCTTGTACAGAAGGGTTGGTTTGACGAAGAAAGCGAAAATGCATTTGTCAAAGATGTACGCAAGCAGGTGTTGAAGCAAATCTCTGTCTCGGAAAAGAAGCCAAAGCCGCATTGGAAAGAAATGTTCGAAGATGTTTATGCTGAAATGCCACAACATCTTAAAGAGCAGATGCAAGAGTTGGGGCAACACATTGAGGCACACAAAGACTATTATCCATTGAAGAATTTTAAGGCATAAACAAATTAAGGGAACAATTTCGTGCAATCTGACTCAACAAATGAGACTAAACTAAAGTGCATTTATTAATCATAAGACGATTTTGAAAAAATTAGATAATATGTAAAAAAGAAACGGACAAATATTATGTTTGTGGCTACTATTCCTGTTAAAAAGGTTTAAACTCCATTAGTTGTTCTTGTTAAAAGTATATTTTTGTAAAATGATTAATTTTATATTTAATACACAAAATATAAAGTGATAATATATTGACTTTTTTTGCATTTATAAAGGGTTTTGAATGCATTTTAAAAACACACACAATAGGGCGAAAATAACGGAAACTATATAAATTGTATGCGATAGCTTTAAAAGCTTAAAATATATTTAAAATTTAAAGTAAACAGTTGCGTTTTAAATAGACAAATAAATGCGTATATTTTAAAATTTTTAACCAATATTGTTAAGATTTGGAATGATTTATAACACCGTACTAAAGAATTCTATTTATAGGAATAATAATTGAGAAGATTTTAAAAATTAAACAGAAGAGTTCCTCGCAAAAGGGAACCTTAAAGCTGTCTACATTTGTTTATATTTGAAGTATTTTAATGAAATAAAATGACATGTTTTTATCATCGGTAAAGATTAAGGATATCTGAAAGAGGTTTTTTTCTAACATAATCTTTCAATAAAATGTTTAGTTTACTGACAATACGAAACATACAACTGTGTTTACAAAGATAGGAGTGCAATTTTGTTTTTATAAGAAATGTACAATTAGAAACATTGTTGTTGTTCTTAGAGTAAATTTATAATAATTACCGAGTTTAATTTTTTTGTGGAGGGAATAAATTACCAAAGACATTGACTGATTTAGGAAAATTAATTTCAGATTTTGTTTAAAATAATAATAGGAGAAAACAAAAATTCGCTAATTTTTAATAATTTTATAATATAATTAAAATAATTTTTAATAATTTAAGCAAAACAAGGCCAAAATGAACCCAAAATATGTTAGCAAGTCAAAATAATATTAATTTCGGACGAATTATGTTTATTACATGTCCTGACTGGCTGAAACTTTTGAGCCAAATCCTATAAAAAACCTTTAGTTTAAATTTTGACTTAGCCAAATGAATTTATTGTCAAAAGTTACTCTGTGAGCAAATTATTTTAAAAATGGACTTTTGAACTAAAATGAAAATTATTTTTATACAAACACTCCTATTATTTTGAACACAACTGCAGCAAGCAGCCTTAAAAAAATATTTTTTTTCATATTATTGAAATATTTTCAGCCTGTAATTATCATAACTTGAATTTAATTAAAAATGTACGCACAGTGCTAAAGATGTAAAAGCAATCTAAAAATTTCAAGTTCCGGCTTGACATGATTTTTTATGACATCACGTTAAGAATAACAAAAAGAAATCTATAAGCATTTTTGCATTGTGGTTGATTTAAAGATAACTTGTTTCATTTTAAAAATTTTATAAAAAATCATAATCAAAATACTGGAGAAATTACCATTAATTGGTTCGCAATTGATAATCTCCGTTCTGCGTAATATAACGCACCCATGGCAGGGCTTGATAGCCACTCTTTTCAATAATCTTCAAGTAGCGCACTTGTATGCCGGATGTTGTAAAATATGGTATTTCGAAGCGCACCTGTATTGGAGGTTTGCCATCGGTGTTATCTTCACTCTCCACACTTGGCAGACCAAAATGTGCGCGCATTAGATACTCCTTTCCACCGGGAAAAGATTTTATTGTCCAAATAATAGCATTCTGCTCTGGTGCATATTTGCAGCTGCCAATGGTGGTCTTGAATTTAGGAGAGTCCGCATCGGCTGGCACGGGAATGAGAATTTCTACATTGTTGGCGGTAGAACGACGCTTAAACTGCGATTTTGCTTTAATCATGTACTCAACGCGACTGTGCGCATGGCGCTCGATCACCGATTCAATCCATATAAGCGGCTTAACCTGCATCATAACAAGAACAATGTCTTAGAGAGTTACCTACCTTTTTTTTTACCACATAAATAAAACTTACATGTGTATTCAAGCGGTACGACATAAGCTCAAATTCTCCATCGGGCGGTATGAAGGAAATCGTACGATCATTTTCAAATCGTGACAAACGCACGCATTGATGAAACTTAACATCTTCCAGCTCAACAGACTTTGACTTGCCACGTCCAGTGCTCTCAAAAAGCACTTTATCATTAAGGCCCAAACGTAATTCCGGCATTCCCGAAAGATAAACGCGCATTTTGATCGCGCCAACAATTTCGCTACGCAGCACATTGCCATTTGCATTGGCCAGTAGATTTACCGACTCGATAACGTCAAGAAATACTTCATTTTTGCGATACTTAATGCCCTCTGAACGCCAAGACACTGCATTTGTCACAGCCAGCGGAATACGTGGCTGTATTTCTAATTTGTGACCTTCTTGCGTTATATACTCCTGCAGTATTTTCGAATCCGTAGTCTGCGGATAGCCAAAATCGATTAGTTCATCAAGCAATTCGTAAATTATAACAAAATTATCGCGTATAGACTCTTCTTCCAGCTCCTTAAAGTATTCCACAAATACTTGTGCTATTTTGTGCAGGAACACAAAAACCAGCGCAATGTTGACATTCTTGTTGCGTGGTGTAGTCGACACAATGTATAAATTGTTGGTTTTAATGTAGGCGAACGTGCAGTCTGCCGTTTGCAGTATGGGCGTGATCAGACCCTCTTCCTCGCGTTCCATCAACAAAGGCATAAATTTATCTATCACAGCCATGTCCATGTTGTCGCCGCGATAGTTACGTGATATTAGGACTTTGCCTTTGACGTCCAGCACGTAGATGGCTGAAGATGACATGATGGCAACTTTGGTAGACTACAATTTGCTCAATACGGTGGTGATTCAAACAGCTGCCGCTCTGTTTGGGCGCTGCACTATACAAGTGTATGCAGCGATAGTTTCACGGGAAAAAAGAAGGTTTATTATCAGATCGTGTTCTTTTCTTCAATTTAAAGTAAATATTTCCATTCTGAATAACTATTTGTCATATTTAAACAATACTCTCACTAATTTTCAATAAAATTTGTGATTTTTCCTTAATTCGATGAAATTACGTCGACTACTCGTTGACGATAAACGTCAGCTGCCGCATTGCCAACTAATTGTTTTGGGTTCTGAGCTTGAATTGTTAAAATTGGTTATTTACATATATTATTTTTACCTGCAACTTGTAAACACTCATGACGAGTTTAATTGTATGCATTCGTATGCATGTAAGAAATTAGCAATTTTTTTCATAATTAACATTTTCTTAAAAATTTAAGCGTGTTCCATAATTTTTGTTCCCCTAATTAATTTATTAAAGGTCACTTTTTTACATATCGCTTGCTTATATCAAAACTGCTTATGTTTTAATACATTTATATTCACTTAGTTTAACTTTTAGAATAAATTTGCCAATCGTTTCATAAAATATTATGAATAAATTGATTCTTGGCACCACTCTTTTAATAACCAAATACAATATTGTCTATTACAGCACACGCGGTAAATTTTTTTCATCAGACTTCATGACTGTCTTCCAGTCATAAATTCAATCCAATTTTCATATATATACCTCCACGCGTACTGCATAAACGCGTTATTAACTCTGTCACTCCGTTTCTAAAGCTAGTAATGAGGAGTGGCATGTAAAGAAAAGGTATATATATTCTTATCAGTATCACTTTCTGATAAGATTTAGCCATATCCGTCTGTCTGTCCGTTTGCCGTCATAACTAAAGCTGTAATTTTGAAGCTCCCTTAAGGAATTTGATATACACTGTCAGATAATAAAAAAAAAATTACTTATGCAAACTTAAATTCTAAGAAACACCGTAATTATATACGAATCCAAACTTTAATATTTTGTTTTATTTGCTTATCATTACTGAATTGAAAAAAAGTTATATTCTATATAGTCAATAAAGTGATGACTATCTAGTCAATATAGTGATATTAGTAAACAAATTAAAATTAAAAATTTTAAAATACTTCATAATAAGTGGGGACAATAAAATCGAATCACAAAATTAAGAATTTTGAAATCTTAAAAATAAATCAAAAGTTTTAAAATATATTTTTAGTATTTTATAGAACAGCCTTATTTTTCAATGTCTGACAAGTACTCTGAGGTATGGCATACCGATACTTTTAAATTCCTTCCCAAAGAAGAATCGTCTCGTTTTTTTATTTGAAAGGTTTATCTCCTTATCACCGTCAGCGAGTCGAATAAAAAACTAGTTGAATTCATAGAGGCGGTATCACCTGCGAATTTTCCAAAGACCATTCGATCTAAACGACAAAAACAGGCAAATGAAAAAACTTTGTGAGTAGCCGGCGAATGTAAGATTTGCTTGCAATTTATTTTTGTTTGCTAAAGATAATGAAAACAGCTTTAATAATGTTTCATATTTAATCTATTTATTTTTAAGCTAATATTTATAATTTTACACTAATATGCGCGTTATAAAAAAACACTGCTGTTGGAACAGGACCGAAATGTTCCTTGGAAATTATTTGAAAAAGTCAGTTCCACTTGATAAAACTGCTTACGTCTCCACAATTGATCCAAAAATAACTCGAAGATGCTTAAACATTTTTGCTAAAAAAAAATTAACAAGAACAAATTGAAATTTTTTTATTCGAAACTGAATTTTTTGACGTAACTTTAAATATACTGTGAACAAGTAGACTCGCAATCTATGATACGGCAGAAATGAAAGTTTCCTAACTGAGTCGACTCTGACAGAAAACTCCCGAACGATGAGAGGGGCATTTATATTATTTTTTAAAATGTTCCACAAATTTTCAATTCTATTTAAGTTCAATGACTGTGTTATCCATGTCATTACATTGATATGATTTTGCTTTAACCGATCTTTGGCAGCACCAGCAGTATGTTTGGGGTCGTTATCGATGAATTCCCACTTAAGCGCCATTTCCTGCCATGCAAATGGGTGCATAACGTCCCTGTGTATTTCTAGCTATAAATTTTTGTTTTGCTTTATCTAGTAAAGCGGCCCAACTTCGTACCAGGAAAAGAAAACCCTACACCATGATGATACCAACTCCATGTTTGAACGTCTTTGTGATGTACTTTAAATTATATTCTCTATTATTCGGTCTTCGAACCCATGATTTACCATCACTTTCAATTAAATTTATTTTTGTTTCATCGGACCAAAGTATTTTCCACCTTTCTTAACATTTTTGGACCAACCAATTCATTGTGCAATTATGCAAAAGGGATTTTTTTCTATGTCTCAAGGTCAGCATAGGAATCGTTCACGCAGATTTACCAAACAGTTCTTTCTCCGCTTGTCGTTGCCTTGTGGTTCGAGTACAAATTCCACAGCTTACGTCACCCCGGATTGCTTCTGCAGACTTGAATGGGTCACGAGTGGACAAAATTTTATCTAGTCGTTATTGTTTTTCGTAGTTTTCCTCTTTTAGGGTTAGGTTTTGGAGACGATATTACATTTAATATACATTTTTGCTATTTCCTAAGGTTTTAGCAATCTCACGTTGTATGTGTATACAATAAAAAAAATTTGTGTGTGGCGCCACGCACGGTAGAAGTGAAACTTTTAATAAATATTGCTAATCTATTTTAATAACATTCCCTCCTTCACTGCAACCAAATGGTTAAACAGAAGTCTGCCTTCATGCCATTAGTAGTTCAAGAACTTTATTTTTTTCATAAAGCCAACTAGTATATTCAACATAGTGATATCATGGGAATATATTAATTGTCCCTTTTGTTTATGGACAGTTACTGAAAAGTTCAATATTCACGTTCAGAAGTAGATCAGTTTTTTTTTACTTTCATGACACAGTTGGTTATTAAGAGGATTTTTTTATTTTAATTTGATGACTTAAATCATCCCAGGCCCAGGTTTAATTTTTTGTTAGTTATATTTTTATTTATAAATATTAAAAAGAAAAAAATTGTCGAAAAACCTGTGTCGGGAATAATGCACTTTTCCCTTTCCATACTCGCATCGAACCATCGTACAATTCGACTGCAAGTTGAACGTGCTACCATCTCACCATTGCCTCCCTTGCATCAAAGCGAATAAAATACGAACAAACCTGAAAGCAAGCATTGTATAGATCTTCCAATTTATTCCATAGGATGCCTCAGGGGAAGCAAAAATATAAAAAATTTTAATTTAGGGTATGTGCGAATTGAACTAAATTGCTACCTAAACTAAATTAAGGTAAAGTAGTTAAGAAAAATAAAGGTTAATTAATGCTTATTGAAAATAGGTTAAAGGTTAAGAAGGTCATTATTCTCTTCTCTAAAGAAATGTCATTAATTTAGCAAGTATTTAGGTAGCTCGGAATTTTCCTAAATTAATTTAGGAAACACTCCTTTATTGACACAATTTAGTTTAGGTAGCAATTTAGTTCAATTCGCACACACCCTTAAATAGCAATTTTTTTCGTTTTAATACAACTAGTGCGGCAAATTGCTGTGTTGTTGTTTTCATAAGAACCATTTCGTTACATTGGTTTTACCTAAATCTATTTCAAAAAATGATTTATTGTTCGAATGCCTTCAAAGTTTTATATATGTTACATAATAAGAGAGATATAAATATTTTCACTTTAAGACTTTTTCACCATTTTCTCCAACGAAAACAGTAACCGCTGGTAGGACTATCTAAAAATTGACAACAAATTTTTTTTAAATTTTGGTTTTCATATTTCGATATAACCATCTAATTTTTTGACGATCTCGGTTACTTACTTACTTAGATGACCGTAACGAACGTAATGGACGATCTCGGTTGATTTGCGGAAAAATAATTTTTGGAATCACCCTGGGTAGCCACGGGCCTGAATGTTTAATTAATTAATTTTTTAAACCTGATAATGAAATTTTTTTTATAATAATAAAAATCCTATGTGTACCAGGTTTTTGCTTCATTATATCCCATGTGGGGTCCTTAAAAATTATCCTACGTAATTCGGAAAATAAAACAACAATAATTAATGAGTAATAAATTTATTTCAATTTATTTAAGAAAAATTTTTATCAAATTTTATTTAAATTTTAACAGATAATTTACATGTACTAAGGTTTTTTAGGGACCGCACCTTCTATCACAAGGGATAACGAAATCAAGTCAACCCCTCTTTTAGTACTTATAACGGAGGTTGATATTTAAATCAATTGATAATATAAAAATGATGCGTCATGTTTCAGAGATCAAAAGAGTCATGCTTCATAAATCAAATAATTTTCAAGATTTAAAAAAAAATCATAGATCTAACCTATATTTAAAGTTAGAAAGATAAATAAGTCCTCTCAGGCATAATAATTATGAGCCGAGGAAATAACAAACATTTTCTCTTCGCTTCAATAAAACGGTAAACAAAACAAACGTTCGAATAAAACGGTAGTTCATTTTAATATTGTTATATTATGTTATATTTAAAAATTTTATTGGAAGTAAATAGCAAATAGTTCAATTGAGGATTCTCAAACTATCTTTATTTTTACCTGCACAAAAACGATTTCAAACGATAACTGCAAAAATGTGTCTTCTACAGTTTTGCTCAAAACAAACAACAAATTCGTTTAATTTTTTACATAATGTACTATTATAAAAGTACAACAAAAGACATACAGTGAATATACCGTTTATTTTTGTTCAAAAACACAGAGCAAGAGTTCCGTTTATCATAAGGAATATTAAAATGTTTATAAAGATTAAAATAGAGCCAAGAGGCGACCAGGAAGTAGATGAACACAATTTTAAAGTAAAAACGAATTTAAATTAAACTAAATATTTGAAAAAATTATTAAAATAAATTTCTTTTTAGCCGTCTTCATTTTTTGAGGTCAACGATGAGTCGACGGTATGTGAGGTTAAGTTGCTCATAGAAAAAAATATAGATGTACCAGCAGAAAGGCAGGAAATACGTACGTTAACCCGAACACTAGAAGATAATGAAAAGTTAGCTGATATAGGTGAACTGATGCGTAGTACAGGATCTGCAATAATGCTTTATATCTATGCAGCAGGCGCCTATGAACAACACGACGAGGAACCTATATTTCATGCTTTTCTGCAATTATATACTGCGGATGAAGCAGCAGTTCAGCAAGATTATGAAAAGCAATTGAGAAATTCAGTGTGTATTGCCAACCACAAACCACCTAGTGTTACGTCGACAATAACATTGGTAGGTGATTCCCGTTCGGAGTACGAAGATGCCTCAGATGTAAATACGTCAACAGAGGAGGGTTCAGAAAGTAGCTCAGAGTCTGATAGCGGGTCTAGTTCGGAAAATACTGAGCAGGAAAAAGCAAGGCTGGCAGAGAGTACAAAAAAACGTCGTTATACCACGGAGCTAAATGAAACCAAGGAGAAAAGGTGTGTATAAAATGCATGTAACTTGTGATGTGAGGAAATCTCATTTATACAAAAATGTTTACAGAGCAAAGCGGTATACAGTACTCACAAAAATATCGCCCCACATAAATACGTATTTAGAAGAGTTTCCAAATACGTCAAAATACGCTGAAAAACCTAGTGACCCAGATGCAGATAAAAGTCAAACAACATCCAAAGCATGTACGGAGGAGCCTGCACAAGTTTCCATGACCACCTCAACAACGCAGAGCACTGTTGCAATCGCTGAAAAGTCGACACCACAGGTAGACGAATCCATTCAAAAGCCTGCTGGTAGCCCAAGCACCACAACCGAGGATAAGGAGCCATGTGCTTTCATCACACCTGAACAGCGTGCTTTTATAGTCATCCTTAGCAATATCGATGAAGGCAAGCAAATAGAGAAGAGTGAATGCATCGAGCTGTTGACAGCCTTCTTCGATATATTCAAATTTTCCGAAAACTCAGCACAACTTAAGTTTTACGGTAACTCAGGACCTACACTATTTAAAGGCCAAATTTGGCTGGCATGCCAGGATGAAGAAACCATGATTTGGACGTTGGCTAAGTCAAATTCCGTATCTGCTATACACAAGGCGCATAAATTTAGCGTTTACTTTAATTTAAAGAAATATCAAGTGGTCATTCCCAGTGTAGCTAAATCAAAAAATCTGTTCGATATATTCGATTTAATAGAGCGACAAAATTCGGACATTAAGACGACAAAATGGTCAGTGTTGGAACGTCATATTATACTTGATGATAAAGATGAATTCTATGACAAATGTGTCTCTTGTCTATGTCCCAATGAAATGCTAGTCTTAGAACTGGATACTCAAACACTCAATGCGTTGGAGAAAAATAACTATACATTAAATTATTGTTTTTGGAAAATTAAATTTGAGCAAATAGCTCTTGCTAAGTGAAAAGCTAAAAATTTAATTTTTATTAAAAATAAGAACTTGTGTCAACATTTTGTCATTTTCAAATAAAATCATTATATATTTATAATGCTTGTTTAATAATTTATTATTTAATTGTTGTAGCATTTTCACTCTCGTTACACATTTATAAATAAAATACGTTTGATATTAATTTACGTATTATATAGAATGAATTATTAGCATACATATAAAGTTGGCATAGATAGAAGGATTTTACAGTTTAAAATAATGTTACTATAATGCTATTATCACATACACGATTTTCATAATAAACTTAATTTCGGTTTTGCACTCACATATTTGTATATATGTATATATATATTATTTTAACTTAACTCAAAAAAAGTTATAAAGTTAGCTGCCAATTAAAACTAAAAATTAAAACAAAAACTCTTAAAATTGTAATATTAAACTCTGTTGATATTTTAAATGTCTGCTCTTTCGCCACTGGGCGCGCATTAAATAATTTTTAGTTATTAAAGAAGACTTAAGTTAACAAAAAAAAAAAAAAAAACAAAATAAACTAACACGATCTTAACAAAAGGATTTCTTTATGTTTAAGCTACACGTAAAGCAAAGCCTAAATTACATTTTGTCTGTACTTTTTGTTTTTAAGCTAATACAGACATTTTTTTTTATTCCTGCATAAACAAGAAAATTGCGAGTCTTACAAAACACTTATGAGCAAATAAAATATGCATAGCTTAATAGTTAAAATATTATTATTACAATTTATTACTCTTTATGAGTTAGCAATAAGCGGGAGCCATGACACTTTATTGAAACTTTTCCGACAATCCACGCGCCTTGATGGCAAAATCACTGAGATGCTTTTGCAATAGCCGCTTGTTCACCTTTTCACTGTAAGAGGTAAGAGATCAATTATCTAACTCAAACTTTTATAAATTCACAAAAATTATTTAAGTTATGTTCTGCAATTCGATATCGAAATTGAAAGCGACATTCGGTGTAATTTTTACTCTAAGCTAGTTGCCTTTATAACTCCGAACTGACAAAGGATTTTAAAATGGATCAAATGTTCAAGTCTGATTTGAAAAATTTTATTAATGAATGATAGTTTTTACGCTCTTGTAAAAAGTTGATTAGGTGCTGAAAAAGGTTAAACTTTCTTTGGTCAGAGATACTTACATTCCATTTTTTTTTATCATTTTTAATTTTAGTTTATTTTCTTCGTTTTCTTTCGTTTTATTTCAAAATATAAAAACAATTTAGCAGGTCTTGAGTGGTGACGGGATTTTGTGATTTCTGGAAAACTTTCAGAATAATAAAATTTATCGATTGTTGCGTCTAACAGCAGCAGTCATGGGCGTAGCCAAGATTTCATTCAGGGAGGGAAAGAGGTAGGTAATATATTTTTCATGTGACTGATAAATAAAATAATTTTTTAAATAAAGCCTCGTCGTTTAAATAATAACAAATATTTTATTTAGAAAAATATAAAATGAAATTTTAAGCATTTCATTAACAGTGTGTGATTTTCTAAATCAAGCAGGCCAAAATTAAAAAAAAAATACATTTTTTGCATTCAAATATATGATAAAAAATACATGAAACCATGCCCAAAATTTCAAAGTGATTGGTTAACACGTTATATCTGAAACGTTTGTCGAAAAACTGTGTATTTATAATCCAATAAAATTATTTGCTTATTAAACACAGGTTTTTTAAATTATGCATAGAAAGTATAGCAAAAACAAAAATTGAGGTTACATTTTGACTCTCGTAGATAGTATATACAAAAATTTAGCTGCAATTTTTTGCAGTCGTTGTAAGAAAACTGTTAAATTTCATCATAACTGTCCATTGTCTGAACGGCAGTTCTTTGTACACACTACGCGTCTATGGAACTTACTTACAAATTGTTTAACAAATACACGTAACGCACTTAAATTTAAAAATAATCTTTTGATGCATTTCAAAACAACCTCTAATCAAAATTAGTTTTAAGTTACCTAAATATGTTTAATTTTTGTTCTTTTCTTTTATCGTAAACACTCAATTTTAAAGGATGATTTTGTATCTTTTGCATTGGGATTGAAATGTTTTAAATTAATAAATAGAAATAAACAAAAAAAATACCACATAGATGTCCTATGGAGTTAAGATTAGGACGTTGGAGAGGATGGAGAATCACTTCCTTTACATTGTAAAGCAACCATATCCTCACCAGGCGGGATGTGTGCTTCCTAGTTTCATCAAAAAATTAAAAACCAATCACAAAAACCAAATTCCCTACACCACCAGCTGACATCGCACCCCAAACCATTATAGATCCGCCACCATGTTTTACTGTAGCTTTTAAATTTTTTAACTGGAAAGCAGTATTTACTTTTCGCCAAACAAATCGTCTGCCGTCGGCCCAAAAGTAACTGTGACCAAAAGTCGTCTGACTTTTCAACATATTTTTTAGCATATTCCAAACGAAGCTTCACATTCTTCTTAGATATAAAGGGCTTCTTTCGAGGAACACATGCTTTATACTATACTGAATGCAAGAAGAAAATTCTTTTTGGGCTTATTTTCATTATTTTTCCATACAAAAAAATACTCCAAGTTGGTTAAAGTCCATTCAGCCCGTATGTAGATACGCCACTGCTTTTGACGAAAGATTCTTAAAAAAATCCAAAAAAGGTTTTTTGAAAAAAAAAGTTGCCAAAATTTTACACCAGTTATGAATAAAAAAATAATAGATCGTTAAAATGGAGTACTTTAAAAAAAGTAGATAAGTTGGTTGATTTTTTGTCACCGGCTGATTTTTGAGCGACAAAGAAAATATGCGTAAGAGATGCAAATCCAAATTGCTATAGATTGCACTAGTGTGTCATTTAAGGGTCATAGCAGCAAAAATAGGGAATGATATTTTTTTAACAAAATTATTATCGTTCTGGCAACTTTAAAAACTTTCTTGCTAATGTGTTCATCTGTAGAAGGAAATGGACATCTTCTGAATGAGCTGGACCTTGATGCATGCTAGTTGACAAGGCAAAAATAAGAGTAATTATATAGATTTTTTTTAATAGTTATAGGGATTACAGTAACTTAAGGTATTCCGGCATGCCACAAGATTTAGACACTGACTTTAAATATTCAAATATTGTTTGGGAGTCTTTAATTATCTTGATAGTTTTCAATGAATAATTCAGATATAAAATGTTCGTAATTTTGTATAGTATTTCAAAAAAGTGAAAATCGAAAACAAATATATTTTGTCACGTTTTTAAAACAATATGAATGAACAATATGTATTACAAGGTACCTGAATGAATATATGAAAGGTACGTAATTTGCTTATATAAATGTTACTGAATGCGATTATGATTTAATATCTTAAAAATTTATTTTAGTTTGATTGGAACCAAATAGCCTTCGTTGTTTAAATATATATATATTTGAAATCAATATCAATTGAATTTGTCTATATTGCATATAGAATAACTTTGTCAATTTCATAAATTTTGTTATTTCGATGCCATTTCGATCGAAATGCAGAACATGCCCGTTTATGTTCGCTTATAGCAACCGGTTGTTCTCTAAAATTAACCAAGCATTCTAGTTAAATGACTTACCGTATAATTAGTGTCATAAAACGTTGTTTTTCTGCATCGTCTACCAGTGGTGTGGGAAAGTGTTGTGGCTGCAAAGCAACCTTTAGCCAAGCTACTAATTCTGAAGGATATTTCTTGTTTATCGCCAAGAATATATCGGCAAATTTGTCCACCTGTTGGCGTGGTGTTACACAACCCACACACAAAATCACGGCACGTACCAGATTTTCACCGGTTGTAAGCACAACTTGTGTCATTGCGGGATAGTTGCGCGACTGCATGATAAAGTGTGACAAAAACTGAACGCTAGTGCGTATGGGTCCATTTTCAGGTAGTGTCATTGCTTTCAAAGCATAGAATATAAGACTGTCATAGGCGATGGCCTTGTCATTGAGCGCTTGGGGTATCTTTTTAATAATCTGCATGAGACAGGCGTAGAACATTTCAATAGTTTCAGCAATGTTGGAGAAACTATTTTCAGGCGTAGACTATAAATGGGAAGATTATAGTTTATGATTAGTATAAAACACTGTGAAAATCATGCAAATACAAACTTCGAATAGCTTAAAACTGTGCAGAACAAATTCCACCAAAAGTTGTTGCATTAGCGATTTGCAGCTCTCATCCTTGTAGAATATAACGATAGCCTAAGTTTTGAAATATTATAACCAGTTATAAAATACATATATAGAAATTCTGTGATAATGAACCGTTTTGGATATCTCCAGCGTGGGTGCACAACATCTGGTCTGAAATATGGCGACAATAAAATAGCAAAGATCTTGTAGCATCGGCTTGAAGCTGGATTTCAGGTTGACAATAGCATGTTTTAAAGCAGTGCAAGCAGTCTGTCGAAACACAAAGGTTTAGTAAAGAAAGAGTTTAACTGAAGTGTTTTCACCTCTAATACATCAAGCTCTTCTACCCAAAGTTCGGCAATTTGTCTAAATATTGGCATTGTCTTCTGCATAACAATCAACACTGGCTGCATATTTTGTAGATCTTCGATAAGATCATCATCCTCAAGATCGGTATTCAATGAAGAAAATAGCGTCGAAATCATGTTCAGGCGAAAAATAGTGCGTATGCGTGCAGCTGGTGTTTTCTTTAAAATAATATAGGTAAAAATAAAGCATTTATCAGTTGGGTCTAAAACATACGCTCTCATTCTGACAGATGGTTTGCAGCTCCTCAAAACAGGGGCACACAATAATGTCCAAATAGCTGGGAATAGTTGCAGCTGGTAACAGACTCATAAGTTTGCCAATACTAAACATTAGACGCACACAATCCGAATTTTTTAAACGTCCCGATGTCAGACAAGCTTGGCATGCATTCAACAGTGGTTCTGCATAAGGTTTTAGCTGTAGTTGACAATCTCGACAGAGCTCTTTGAGGCCTAATGTTGCCTGCGAAGACATGCTAGAGTTGAGTCCACGCACAAGCAGTTCAATCGCCGGTGCTATATAGGCTGGATTATCCTTAAGCCATTGACAGTATGAACCAATTGTCTCGAGTGCTGTACCCAGTAGCTTCTCATTCAAGTTCTCGTAGGGAATTTCTGAGAGCACGCGCATAAGTTTTGGTATTTGTTTGGATTCCATGCCACCAAAGTGTTCAGCTACTGAGTGAAAGGCATAAATGCATGCCTCTAATTTTGTCCACTGTGTCGGATTAACTTGCAGTTCAGCAATAGTTTCATCCAGCACTGCAGCAAGTATATCCAATATATAAACATGCAGCACATCATAGCAGTACATCTAGAAAGTGTTTCAATATTAAAAAAAAAATAATCAACTTTGTTGAAATTTAAGTTTTTCATACAAAGGTGTCTGAGATATCTTGTCGATAACAACGAAAGCTTTCCAAATCATCTGATGCCCATTTTTCAATTGAGTTTTCATCAGGTTGCTCTGATTTACGCACCAAAATGCGTGTTAAATGCGCATAGAGCGGCTTGATGTACTCCCAGCACTTTATGCGTTCCTGCTCGTTGTGCATGGCAAAGACTTCATCCTGCAAGAGATACCAGAAACCCATTGCCATGCTACTGCACGATTCCTCCACCGGAAAAATGCCTGGTTTATCTGTACACTGTAGAATCTCATTAACCAAACGACTATACAGAGCAGCAAGCTCTGGATCTGTGGTTGTTATACCACTCAATAGCAACTGTGAGTGACGCTCAATGGCGGACACAAACAAAGTGTAAATGTTCACTACAATGTCTCCGTTGTTGTTATCACGTTTCCATTCCATTTTTGTTATATCACATAACGAATCCAAAAACATTTTGATCAGTAAAAATGCTGTCTTCGGATAGACATGGCAATCGGGCTGTATTATTATGCTTAGCAAGGCTTTAATACATGTTTCAGCCAATTCATTCTCATCGGCTGACATGCAACAATCGCCATCTGGTTCTTGCATGCAAGGCCAATAGCATTTATTGACAATCTTTAGGAGAATAGCGGTGATTTCCTGACAATTTTCTATCGAAAAACCAATGTTTCTGCAGGCAGGCGCGGGAGAGAGAAAATTAATTTTTCACACTAAAGAAATAATTGATGCGCATAAAGCTAGGCCGCAATTTTTGATTTCTTATTAGAAAAAGAAATGTATAAGTACATAGATGTTGGTACAAAGCGAGATTTAAAAAAGATGTTTGCCGAAAATGGTTTGTTTTTGTCAAACAGTCACATATTAATCATAATCATTTATGAGTATAAAATGAGTAAATTCATGAGTAAATAAAAAATATGAGATGCAGACACTTTGCAGTACACTTTTTTTTTTTTTGTTTTTAATTATAAATCAAAAATTGCTTCTCTTATTTATGCACATAGTTTATTATAATGTACTTACTTAACCCATGTACCCACACATTTAACAGCACGTATCATGTTGTTGTATACTTCGCTGTCCCACTCACGATCTAATTGTAATTTTAAATATACCTCAGTAGTCTCCATGACCAACGGTGCACGCTTGGCAACTTCACCACGTAGTGTAGCACGTTTTACAGATGTATGAATAGCTTGCATCTGTAAATACATCAATAGGTTAATCATGTACACAATAAATATTGTAAATCTTACCTCTTCCGGCAGTGCTTGCAAAACTTCAAGCATTATCCACAATTGCATTTCCTTTGTAACATTTGCTATTTGTTGATTTTGAAAAGTGTTGATAACGTCTTCAATAGCTGTTGGCCACTCGCTCAACATGTGCACAATAAAAGCGCTTAACTGAAATCAACAAAAAGTGAAATTAAATTGGATAGAAAACAGAGCTCATCATTATCAACTAACCGCAATGCATAAACGATTCAAAACAAGTTTTGGTCCTGCAGCAAATTGTATTATTTTTTCCAATATCTTCTGCTTCAATTCTTCATGATTCTCAGCGGGCACCTCGTGCCAAAACTTAAGCAGTTTCGAGTGTAATGTAATGGCTCCAAAAAATTGTACTTCTTGACTCTGAATATCATGCGTTGTAATATCTCAACAAAGAAATGTCAATGAAATACCAACCTTTCCCAGCTGCATTAGTTGCCATGAAAATTGCCAGGCCTGTGGACTTATTTGTGCCTTTGTCAGCCACTCGTGCGTAATGGCCTGCTCTTGTGATGTCGACCTATAGAAGACCACAACTGCTTCCTCAAGACGTGCAATGTCTATGGGCTCCATGGGTACGTTGCTGTGGCGTGCTTAAAGGGAAGTTCAGCTCTAAAGCGGGTTAAAATAGATAATGATGAAGTCTGGACTTCAACTGTTTTGGATATTGTGTGCAGCTGATTTCTAAATACCTTCTTAATACCTTGAGTCTATATCTATTCAGCCTGTTGCCTCCTTAATTCGTGTTTGTCTTGGAACTTTGCTATTTTATTTTTTAGCTCAATTTAAAACGACACGAAAAAGTTTGTGCGAAAATTTTTGCAGCTTTTTTCTACAAATTAATTTTGACAGACTTCAGCGATGAGTATTAGAAGGCCCATTCACAATAACCGTAGAAGTACTGCCACCTTTAATGTTTTGCAGGTCTGGCCATGCTTAATACATGGGCAGATATGCGGTTCTGTATAGAGACTGAACTGTTAGGCCGCGTTCATAGTGAACGCTTATAGCGTTTATTGGCGAAACTCTATGAAGTTTCTTCGCATTTTTCGATTTAATAAAACTTCTCAACTATTTACTAAACAGAATATATAATGCACTTTCGAAAATAGAATGATTATACATTTTCGAGAAAATTACATTTCGGCTAAGAGTTTTTAACTGCAAAACTAACAATTTAAAGTTATGAAAGTCGATAAAGCATTGAAAAATGTAGTTCAAGCAGTCAAATTTTCATTAAATCGATAAGAAAAATAATTTGTTACTTTCATATAAATTTGAGGTATTATTAAATTTTTAAACATTTATCACCCTACTTAGATCGGCACTTAAATTCTGAGGATCACCGACGTTTCCACCACCAAAAGATGTAGCCAAAATTTCTTTCAATATTAAATTGCATTGGACTTAAGGATCTTCTATATATATATCTTTTAAACATAATATAAATAAATTACTTTACAAAATATATAAAGTTATTAAAAGAAATAAAAAGTTAAGTCAACTAAATTTACATGGAAAGAAATTGAAAATGATTTTGTTTTGTAGATGATTACTTCAAGTTTTTATAAGAATAAAAAATATATGTATTTTAATGGCCGTGGTTGCGTCAAACGCAACCGATCACGTCACTTGGGTTTTTTTGTCTGGCAATAAATTTCAGTGAGAGAAAGAGAGTTTGTTTTACTTCATATGAATACGGAATTGCCAGACAAAAAACCCAAGTGACGTGATCGCTTTCGTTTTACAAAATACGTCCATAAAAGTTATTCAAATACATACATATTATAGGAGATACCACCTTTTTTCTGAATATCTTTTTTTTTATTTTGCGTTTTGGAATTACATCCGAACTACATCACTTAGGGCGCCATTCAGATGAAAAGTTAAGCATCTTGAAAACTTCAATTCTAACAAACTCATATAATTCTAAAAATACCTCCATGTTCTTGAAGCCATTATATTTAGTGAATAACTATGTATACATTTTTATAAGCCAGTGTAATTAAAACTTATTGATTGGCCGAAAACGGAAAGTCGCAGTGGTCGAGATTGACCGAAGCCAAATAAAACAACGTTATTGTGGGTTTGGTAACTTTAACTAATTCGATTGATTGATTAATTCGATGAAAGTAAACGTACTCATGATATAATAATCTATAGGTAGGAGTGACAGTTCTTTAGTCGACTATCATTTGTCAAAAACAACTGTACCTGAAACGAAGGAGAGAAAATTTATTATCCGAAAATAGATTGACAATGGATGATCGGCGCTCTGACTAAATAGCCAGTTGTCAAAGCTGTCTACTTATAACGTACTTAAAGTTTAAATTTGGTTTTTGAAGTTAGTGTCTTTGACAGTTCGTGGGATTAGTGACATGTGTTAAAGTTAAAAAGGCCCAGTTTGACTTGCCATTTCATCATGAAAAGACTTACGCCCAACAAAGTTTGCAAATTATTGCAATTTACTATCAAAATTTGTGTTGTGTGAAAAATGTGTGTCGCAGTTTACGCTCATTTCATGGTCGTCATAATTGACCCACCGAGCAATATTCAAGTCATTGTGACCAAATTCGCACCAGTTTCATTTTATTGGACATCAATCCACATTAATGGAATAGTGCGTGTCGAGGAGAATATTCCTGCTGTATCCGCCAGTGTAAATGAAAATTATTATATGTCCATCCGTCGCCGATTGCAGCAGTTGTTGCTGTGTTATTCGGCCACCTGGAAAATTTTACGTAAGGATCTTGGTCTCTAGGCTTACAAATTACAGCTAGTGTAAGAATTAAAGCGGGGCGTCTTGCCAAAGCGCCGAATTTTCGGTGAATGGGCCTTAGAAAACCTCTATGAAGAACCGTTTTTTTATCGAAAAATTGTCTTCAGCGCCGAGGATCACTTCCGGCTCAATGAGTTTGTGAATAAGTAGAATTGCCGAATTTGGTGCAAAGAACAGCCAGTGGCAGTTTAAGGGTTGTGGTTGGTTTAATAATGCAAACCGAAAAATACACTTTTTACGGCTTATGGGTCGGCGGTATTATATGATCGTACTGCTTCAGAGATGATAATGGCCGCAAAGTTATGGTCAATGGAGCAAGTAACCGTTCGATGATTACGGACTTTTTTTGTCTAAAATGGAATAATTTAACTTGTTTGACATGTGGTTTCAACAGGGCGGTGTTACATGCCACACTGCACGTGATACCACGAACCAATTGAGAGGCAAGTTTGATGAACAATTAATCTCCCGTTTTAGCATATTCCATGAGATCTGACCCCACTAGACTATATTTTTTATTGTTATTATTGTTCTTTATTCAGTCTTTGGAGAATTTCCTTGCAGACTACATATCTATATTCTAACAATTAGGGCTAAAGTAAGAATAAGCTATTTACATCATTTTTAAATACTTCTTTAGATACCGAAAATTCAAACAAATTATTTAAAGATAAATTTAAAGATAAATAAAATAAAATAATATAATATATAAAAAATAACTTAAAACGCCGCAGCTGCCTAGAAGGAACCTTAAACATAATTAATTCAAGAAGAGACGGACAATCTATATTCCCGGATATTATATCATATATGAAGACCAAAGAACTAATCTTTCTTCTTGTTTCTAAAGTTTTTAGACCTAGAAGCATGCATCTTGCATTATATGAGGGCATAAAGTTAACAAATAAAGGTCGTAATGCAAATTTTGAAAAAGATTTTTGGATTTTTTCTAAGCGAAAGGAGTGCGTGGCATAATATGGGTTCCAAATTATTGCTGCATACTCTAATGAATGATCTTACAAATGAATTGTAGAGACATTTGAAAGTATGAGGATCTTCAAACTCAGAACAAATTCTGCGAATAAATGCAAGGATAAAGTAAGCTTTCGGAACTATGAAATTAAGATGATCAATGAACGTAAGTTTCGTGCCAAAAATAACCCCCAGGTCACGAATGGTATTTACAGACTCTAAGGGGGACACTCCAAGAAAATAACTTGAATTAACAACATTAGAAGACTTTAAAAAGCACATATGGAAACATTTATTGGTAAACCATTATTACTGCACCATTTAAAAACATTATCCAGATCGGATTGTAGTGCTGAAACGTCAGCCAAACTGCAAACTTCCTTAAAAATTTTAAGGTCATCGGCATACAATAAAAATTTAGAGAATCTGACACATTTGCAAATGTCATTAATGTATAAAATAAAAAATAAGGGCCCAATGATACTACCTTGAGGAACCCCAGACGTCGCAGTAAATTTGGTAAAATTTACGCTGTTTATAGAGACGAAATAAGAGCGAGCGCTCAGGTAAGAGGTGATCCATCCAAGAAAATGTGAGTGGCACCCAATTTAAGCCAGCTTGGCAACAACTAAATTATGCGGCACTTTGTTAAAGGCTTTGGAGAAGTCGGGGTACAGAACATCAACTTTTTTGCCCAAAGCAACAGAAAGCTTGCTTTGCCCAAGCAAGACTCTGTGAAAACAGTCAGATTTGTTACTGTAGATTTGCCAGACACAAAGCCATGTTGTTGAGGACAAATAAAGTGTGTTTCATGTTCATAACGCCACTTCGAAATTTGAAATATTTTCTAACGGCCAGTTTAAACAAAAGAGAATGTTTTGCGAATTTGGTCATTTATGCACAACAATAATAGTGAGCAAGAGCGAAGTCTATTCTAAAAACGGTACATTGCTTATTGCTAAATATTACTTTTAATGCTGTTTCATATTTATAACGCCACTTGCAAATATTCCTTCTGCTGCGTTTGAAGTGTAGAGATTAATAAAATTATGTGTTCAGTTTTCAAGACCTTAACAATAGAAAAAAAATGTAGGCCATAATGCCTCGTGCAACCCAACTTACTTGCGAAAAATAAAAATTCTTAAAGAAGAAGGTTATGGAATTCGGTAAATCGGGCGTAGAATTAATCGCAGCCACAGTGATTCAAAATTTTTTTACCAATCCTCAAAATTACGGCACAGCAAAATGTTGGGCCAAAAACAAAAAATCCTGTGACAGCGAACAGCGGAAAATAATCCGAGTTGCGAGCACCACTACCCACAGTTTAAACGAGTTGAGGAGTGTTGTTGCTGAAGAAGCCTCCCGAACAATGGTATGGAAAGTGCTACATCAGTGTAAACATATCCGCAGCGAATTTATGAAGTGTGTTCCTGCTCTTACTAGCAAACATAAAAAGCGAGCTTGGAATTTTCGAGAAGGAACATAGGAACAAATTGACCACCATTCAGCTTTTTAATAATGTTTTAAAAGGGGGCCCTACGTTGAGGGTTATTATTTACGTAATTTTTTCCAATGAAAAAAATAGAATCTGCTGGTGTGTGCTGGAGAGCAGTTGGACTCCACTTTTGGAAAAAAATGGGCAGACACAATAAGTTTTCCAGCAAGATAATGTGGCAGTCCACGTAAGTCGACGTGGTTTCTGGCCAATAACATTGATTTATTGGAGTGGCCGGCGTACTCTTCAGATTGTAATCCCATCGAGAATTTGTGGCGAGTGCTTGTACGCCAGGTGTATACAAATAACAATTTGGCAACGTGGAAGAACGGAAATCAGTTATTCTCGAAGAATGGAGCAAAACTGATTCAAATTCATTAAAAAAATTAATTGCAAGTATGCCAAATCGCATTTACAATATTATTGGAGCCAATGGAACAGTAATTTAAAATGTATTTTTTTTTTAATTCAATAAAAATCGTTTTCTATTCAAAATTTTTAAATGGCGTTATAAATATGAAATAGCATCAAAAGTGATGTTAAGCAATAAACAATGTACAGTTATTATAAAAAAATTCACTTTTGCTCACTATTGTTGTTGTACCGAATTCGCAAGCCATTCTCTTTTGTTTAAACTTGCCGTTACAAAAATATTTCAAATTTAGAAGTGTCGTTATATATATGAAACATACTTTATAGCGTTTAATGATAAAAAATAGCTTGTCTTTGATAATGCTTTCAAAAACTTTTGGAACATTTGATAGCTTAGAAAAAGGCCTATAATTAGCCACATCATTTTTTGAACCACTTTTAAGAACTGGGGTAATTGATGTAATTTTCCAAAAGTCAAATAAACGAACCAGTTGGTAAAGATTTATTAAAAATCTTTTAAGCAATATGGAAGAAATTCTGCCACTGTCCTCTTTAACAGATCTCTTCATAGCTAACATCGCTTTGAAAATATCGCGGTCAGAAATAGACAAGGATCCGATGTCAACACAGGCCTCAACATAAGCCAAGAATGATAAATCAAATTGCAAAAAGATTAATTGCATCAATCAGCGAAGTTTATTTTAGACGGGGGAATATGAGTCCCGCTTTTTGGCTTGGATAAAATTCCAGAAGGCTTTTGGATTTACAATAATATTATTCTCAAAGCGCAAAATATAATGCTTATAGAGAAACTTATTTAAGAAATTAAACTCCCTTATATAATGAATATATTTAGATTTGTGCTCAGCATGCTTTGTAGCTTTATATACAGTGGCCGACAAAAGTCTACATACGACCCCCATTTCTGCTATCTGAGGAGTCCAAAAGCCTTACGAAGAAAATAAATGATGCAGTTTTGTTTTAGACCATATTTTATTAAAACATACAAAAAATTAACTGAATCCAATACAAACTTAAAAAGTTATTCATGAAAAACCAAAAATTAATAGGGACAAAAGTCTACATACGACTAGAAAAAGTTATAATAAGGCTACTTAAAATTGATGAAAGTCTTAATTTAATACTTCGTTGGCCCCCTTTTCGCATCTATGACTGCCTGCAATCGTCTGGGCATTGAAGAAACTAAATTTTCCATCTCCATTGTCGTTATTCGTTGCCATTCCTCCTGAAGTTTTTCTTTTAGAACTGGAGCACTGGCAATGGCATGTTTTCGTATCTTACGCTCCAAAAGCTCCCAAACGTGCTCAATAACATTCAAATCTGGGCTTTGAGGCGGCGTGTTTAATTGTCGTGGAGCATAATAAAGCAGCCAGTCCTTTACTATATGGGCAGTGTGCTTTGGGTCGTTATCTTGTTGGAAAATCCAACCATTTCCAAGGCCCAGTTTATCGACCGATGCTTTCAAGTTGTGTTCCAAAATAGATTTATACTGATAACGATCCATATTACCCTCGACAAACACCAAATTTCCAACTCCAGATGCAGCAACAGCACCCCAAACCATTACATTACCGCCACCATGCTTGACAGTAGGAATCAGGTGTTTCGGATCCATTGCTGTATTTACCTTTCTCCAAACTTTGGCTCTCCCATCGCTTCCAAATATATTATATTCGTCTGTAAACAATACTTTCTTCCAAAAATCATATGTTTTGTCTTTATGTTTATGGGCGAATTCCAAACGAAGTTTGCTGTTTGATTTTTTTCACTTATTAACGGCTTCTTGCGCGGAGTTCTGCTGTGGAAACCATTATTATTCAAAGTTCTTTGCACTGTTCGTGGAGGCACAATGGTATCTGACCTTATTGCCAGCTCTGCGGCTAACTTAGTGGCATTAATCTTTGGATTTTTATTCACTTCTTTTAAAATAAACGATACTTCTCTACGACAGAGCTTCTTCGGGCGACCGTTGCGTGGTTTATTTTCAACACTTTTGTTAGTTCTAAAATTATTATATATTGTTTGAACTGTTGCTTTACTTAAATTCAGCAATTTAGATATTTCTCCAAAAGATTTTTTTTCATTTATGAATTTCACAACCAATTTTCGTACTTCCGTTGAAATTTCTTTTCGAGGAGCCATTGTCACATGCGTACATTTATTGAAACTATCTGGACATCAACTAAATACAGTTTATGCAAAGCCTACTTCAACGCACAAACGCAAAATTAAACAAACGGTTCTTTACCGTTATAATTTAGCAGCACACGACAACAAGAACCAAGAACTGTGGGCCGTATGTAGACTTTTGTCCCTATTAATTTTTGGTTTTTCATGAATAACTTTTTAAGTTTGTATTGGATTCAGTTAATTTTTTGTAGGTCTTAATAAAATATGGTCTTTAGCAAAACTGCATCATTACTCTTCTTCGTAAGGCTTTTGGACTCGTCAGATAGCAGAAATGGGGGTCGTATGTAGACTTTTGTCGGCCACTGTATCTTTAAAAATTTGTTGCGCAAGTTTTTTAGCTTTTTTAACCCTTTAGTGTACCAGGGTAACTTAGAATTTTTTTGCCGGTAATCGCGGAATATTTGATACACAAACATCAAGAATGCTTGATTTAAATAGTTCAACGCATTCTGCAACGTTTTTGCCTTCGAAAAGTTCATTCCAATTAAAGTTTTGAAAGCATTCACTTAAATAATCAAAGTTACATAACTTAAAGTTGAAAGGATGGTTTAAAATTTTCTCATTTTCGATAAATTCATAAAAATCAACATTAATTATAAGCGGAACATGGTGTAGGTTAGCTGGTGAGATTGGAAAAACACATTTTGATAAACTATATTTAATATTATTAGAAAGGAAAACTAAGTCCAATATTCGATTCAAACTATTAGCAAAATAGTTGACCTGCATTAGATCCAACTTAAAAAGTAATTGATGAAGTTAATCTCATGAGCCAAATTTATATTAGTAGCACTTAAAACATTATCAAAGTAACTCCAGACAATTTTACTTAAGTTAAAATCTCCAAGGATACTAACATGATTGTCATTTTCAAAAAAGAACTAAAAGATAAAATATTATCGGCATGCGCTGCATAAATATCATCCGAGCTGTTAGGCGGAATGTAGGAGACAAAGATATAAAGAGATCCACGTGGGCTGGCAATAACAACACCAAGCTGATCAAGTAATGAATCCGCATTATGCTGCGTACATAACGAGCATCGAAAAGAACGCTTAACTGCTACGAGAACACCATCACCATGCGTACAACCAGTTTTGACAACATCTCTATCTTTCCGAAACACTTGATAAATAGAAGTGTCAAATAATTCACCATCGAAAAAGTCATCATTGAGCCAAGTTTCAATGAAAACAATAACATCAAAATCACCATCCGATGTATATTTAAAAATTTTGTGGAGGTACATCAAGTTTCTCGTCTTTAGGGACAAGCCAACCACGATTGCTGCCTTGGAAGACAACATTAAACGTGTTATCCACTCACACGTACGATATCAGTCGAAATGTTCGGAAAAAGTGTGCCAAAATTGTACTTTCAAAATGGACCACCTTCGGGCATCATATGCATGAAATAATCTTTAAAAATTAAAAAGCAGGCATTGATTTATCAATCCAAATAAATATTTCATTCACTTTTATAAATTTTCTGTGCTTTTCTTTAATTTTCAAAAACCAAACGCTTGAGAAATCCCCCTTAAGAAATATGTGGGACCACACCTATTCGCCGTTTGCAATTCATGCTTCATAATAATTAAGTTTTCTTAGTTTACTTTAAACATTTTTGTTGTTATATTTGTATATTTTAGAAATTATATTTAACGATATGAACATTACAAGTTTCTGCTGATTGAACTTCACCCATTTCGTTCTAGTTGATATTCTTTTAATTTCCAAAGCGGTATTGAAATACCACTGACTATACGGTATTTGATTTTAAAGAGATTTTTTTGATCTAAAGAGAATATTTTTCTCTGACGAAAAATTCCAACTTTCCGACTTCTTTATTATCAGAATTCTTTAGACTTTGTCAATTCTTCTACTTACATTAAACGAATCTGAAAGTCCATTTAGAGAAAATATTTTCCGTTTTTTTTTTTTTTTAATATTTTTATATTGTTGTTTGATATATAATTAGAAGTAAATTTACAAATGGTAGTAGCAATATTATTATTTATCATTATCTGCTTTATTAGTGTTAATAATACAGAAATAGGTTATTTTTTGTTGGTCACCTTTGCAATTTAGTGACTTTTTGAATTATTTATATTGTTATTTTATTGTTCCATTCTTTCAGATGTAGATGTATAAATATATATTATATATGTATGTATTTGTATGTACTTTTTATGTAGTTGTTATATTTGTTTTCACATTGATTTTAATTCGAATGATTTTTTTTTTTTTTTTGCCTTTCCCATTTTTGTTTGTTGTTGCCAATATAAACAGATTTTTATTTTTTTCTTTTTATAAATTTTATTTATACTAAGCAATCAACAGTATCTTAACAATCAATCAAGTCTCTCATCTGTCAATTTACTGGATTTGAGTTCTACGTTACGCAAATACTTAAGATTTATTTTTAACCTTAATATTAAATAAAGTTTGGTTTTTTTTTGTTCTAAACTACACAGTTTTATCTGTTATAACACTGATGAACATTAATATACAAAATAGTTGAAAGCATTTGTTAATAATATATGTGTTTTGTGTGTGTTTGTGGATTTGTGTGCTTATAAATGTAATGTAACGATTATAATAAATCAAGTTAACACTGTGCACACCGGTATATAAAATCTTATTACTAGTTAGTTAGTTCAATTAGCCTTTGAGAAGATACTAGAAGAAACACATAGATTTAGATTTTTGAATAGCTACTTTTGATATTCTTTAAGCGATAGTTTTCATGCAAATTACGTGGTAGCACACAGAGCTCTAGAAATAAAAAATAATAATATTGAAAGCGTCTATATGAAGAGACACAAAATATGTAGTAAAAGGATTTAAGACAAGGGAATTCACAGGAAGTGTTAAGCACAGATAAAGCAAAGTTCTCCGATTAAGCCGGAAGATTAAAATTAAATTTAAAATATTTTTAAAGTTCACACAACTAAAGTGGGCTAAATAATAATTTAAAATCAAAAAATCCTAAGCTTAATGTTAAAAACTTTTGTTTATACTTTAATTTAATTTATTGATTATGTAAGCAAGGCGATGTCAATTTTTGTATTATAGTATAACATTAAAAATACGCTTTAGTTGTGTTCAAAATACAATAATTTCAGCACTTGTTTCAGTATTTTTGTTGTTTTCTTTGTTTTTGTTTGTATTGTTTGTTTGATAATTTTTTTTTTAATTTTTCACTAGTGTGTTCAACTCACAACGCCAAGATTTCTATTTGGATCGTTTGTCATCATCACTTGAATGTATGGTGGTTGGTGTTGGTTTGATCCAGTTAAGCTTTTGCCGGTGGCTACACTTTAATTGCTGCAGATTTTCCGCACAATTACAAAAGTTAATCATCAAATCAAGTTAAATTAACTAGTTTCCACAAAAATTACTTAACATTAATTATAAAACCATTTTCACTGCAAAAAGAAGAGTAAAATTATTAGTTCTTATTTTTAAAAAAGTGAAATAAATTTAAATGTGTTTTTGTTTAAATGCTGCTAGCAATAAAAACTTCAAAGAACATTTTAAAGATGGGATTAAAAGGCAGGCTTAGAAATTAGATAGTTTGAAATTTTATTTCTTATGTTGCTTACTTACCAGTTCAGCTCAGTTTTGAAGTAAATATATATATATATATAACAGCCCACCCAATTACGAACGATTCCTTTTGTAATAATTTCACTGTTTTTTTTTAATACAGTAATAACTTAAATTTGGCAGATTCGCCAATTTCTTCTAAATAAATGCTGCTATTCTAAAACTTGTTTATTATATTTGAAACTAGAAAAGCTACCCGCTAAGCCTCAAGTGAAGGTTTGACGATAAGTGAGAGTTTCCGTTAGTTTTATCTTTATAGGATAGATATCTTTATACCCCCAAATAAGTTTCGATATTTAAAATGTACAGTGCTGGACAATAAAATAGAATCTCTTATTCATCCAGTAAACTTCAATGATAAAAAAACACCATAATAATATACGAATTCAAACAACCTAAATATTTTGTTTTATTTTTTATCATTATAGAATTTTAATCAAGAAGTTTTTGACAATATAGTGATAAAAATAAAAATCAAAATTGAAAAATACTTCATAATAAGTGGGAGCAATAAAATAGAATCAAAACATAAAAAATTATTAAAACTTAAAAATAAGACAACAATTTTATACTCAGGCCTCTCATGAGAAATGTTTTTCGCCCGGAATTTACCTTTATAAGATATCCGGTAAGATTTCATCTTATCATTTTTTACACTCATGAATATAGACAGTGGATGTGAAAAAATTTGCATTAAAAATTTACAAAAGTTCTTGAGCTGTATCTTAAAAAACTGAAAATCCCTTTCCTGATTCCGGGCAAAAAACAAAAATAATCATAATTGGCCTGAATATATTATAAGTATTTTGTAGAATAGCCTCTATTTTTCAAGACAGTTTTGCATCTTTGTGGCATGGACTCTACTAATGTTACTAATGTCTGATAAGTGCTCTGAGGTATGGCATACCAAGCCTTGTGGATCCTTTCCCAAAAATTCATTTTAATTTTTAATTTGACAGGTTCTATATTATTTTTTACAATCTTCTATAACTTTTCAATTGGATTTACATCCGGTAACTGTGCTGACCATGTCACTACATTAATATTATTTTGGTTTAACCAAACTTTGACAACACCAGCAGTACGTTTGGGTTAGATATCGTGTTGAGAATCCCACCTAAGCGGCATTTTCCACTCTACAAATGGGTGGATAATGTCCCTGAGTATTTCAAGATATACATTTTTAAGATATACAAAGCGGCCCAACTCTGTATCAGGATAAGCAACCCCACATTATGATGCTACCACCTCCACCACCGTGCTTGAACATCTTTGTGGTGTACTTTGAATTATATTCTGCATTCTTCGGTCTTGAAACACATGATTTACCATCACTTCCAATTTCGCCCAAGCACTTTCCGCCATTTCTAAAATTCGTTGTGCGATTTCAAGGTCAGCAGCAAGGAGCCTTTCGCGGAGATTTACCAAACAGTTCTTTCTCAACCAGTTGTTGCCTTATATTTCGTGTAGAAATTCTAAAGCTTATCTCACCCCAGATTGCTGCTGCAGACTTGAATGGGTCGCGAGTGGACAAAATTTGATGTAGTCGTCTTGCTGCGCCGTTAAATTTCGTTTTTTTTTTTCTTTTTTAAGGTTAGGTTTTCTAGGCGATAATGCATGAACATTTTTTCAAATTTCCTGAGGTCTTCGCAATCTCACTTTGGCTCGGACACTCTTTGCTTAAGTTTCTGGATAAGGAGTCGTTCCACATCAGCACAATGCCTTGTTTTGTCCTTTTTAAAATTTTTTTGACACGCTTTTGAATAGTATTTGTGTCTTTTTAAGTAAATTAAGATACTAATCTTCGCTTTACAACAAAAACTTTACACTTCACTCGAAAACTTTATCAGTTAACTGTTTTTCAATCAAGTGTTTCTATTTTATTGTTCAATTACATTTACACGTGTTCTTACAATTCCGAGAATCACCCAACAAACAGTTGTGTTCGAACGAAACCCAGCAAGCGAATATTTATGATGTTTATTTTCTATTTTTTTTTTTAACTGAAAGCAACAAAAAATGCATATAACCATTTCTGCTCAGGGTGATTATATTTTATTGTCCGGCACTGTATGTAGGTACTCTGAATTTGCCAAATGTCGATGAAAATTACGCCTGTCCCTCTATAAAATGACTAAATAGTTTCTAAATTGTTTTTTAAATAAATTTTTGTATTCGAACTTGCGATTTCTAAGTCTGATGTCAACGATAAATATACAAAATAAAGAAAATTATATTTATAAAGAGGGCAATATACAAAATTGAAAGGCATATTATTTTGTTCAATGCCAGTGGTGTTGCAAAATTTATATCTACCAGATTTTAGTGATCATAAAAGAACTTGCAAAAGAATCATAAATGATATTTTTTGTTTAGAAATGAGTTCAAAACTATATTATTAAATATTCTTTATTGTTCGAAAATCAAAGCACAAATAAATTTTTTATTTAATTTTATTTAAAATTTTTTTTTCTAGCAACGAAATTTGTACGAATAGTTTAAAAATAAAAAAGACTTGTTAATGAATTTGAAAATTTACGTTTGGTCCAATAGTTTGCTTTTAATTTCAAAAACGTTTACAAGATTTTTAAAGTGAAATAATTTCTAAGTTTTCTACTCCACTTTTTTTTTAATATAAGTTTTTGTAAATATTATTTATTTGAATTAATAAGATATACATTTAACTTTTCTTACATTTTGATTTGCATAGTTTAATGTTTTACGTAATATTTGTGATCATATAGCTTGAAGCTTGAATAATTACTGCATTTGACTTTACTCCCCCTTTGACAAACACCTTCACAGAGAATGCAGATTATAAAAATTACACTTATTCTAAATGAAGAACTACATTGAAACATTCAGGGATAACATTCATTTATATACCTAGGCACTATAAAAATAACATGTCTAGCTATTAATTATATTTTTTAATATTTTGAAAATTTTAAAATAAAATATTTGCAGAGCGCAGTTACGGGAAAAAAAAACATTTAACATGCAGCAGCTTGAATTTCATAATTTTTTTAAAATTTATAAATTTTTTTGAAGTTTTTTTTCCAATCAAAAATATATATTATGGTTTACACAAAAATTTGCAAACAACTAAATTAAAAAGTGCTTTATAAATTTTCGATATTAAGTTAATAGCAAAAAATACTTCTAGATAGAAACGTTTTTACTTTAAAGCAATGATTTTTATTATATATTGAACACCCACATATTAAATAAAAAAAAAAATATATAAGCACGTCGATATAGTTGACAAACATGTTTGACAAATAGTTTGGTGTTCGATGTGCTAAATAGCAAGTCAAAAAATAAGAGCTTAAAAATGTTTGCGCTTATTTAAATATAATAAAAGTTTGATTTTAATTGGTTTTGGTCTGAGTTCATAAAAAGAGATTTAAAATAATTCGCCAGCATGTCCTTTAAGTGTTAAGAACAAGGGTTTTTTTTTTTTAAATTGGATTGATTAGATTTTTAACAGAATTATTTTGAGCACGAAGTAGTATTCTAGCGAAAATAATAATAAGAATTTCTTGCTCTATATAATATATATTTTATAAGCAATTATTTTGTATGTAAGTATTATAAAAGTAGTACATAAAATACATTATATAGTTAAAGATAAAATAAGATAATAACTTAAAACGGTCACAGAAACGAAAACGGAGGGAACTCTGGTTAGGAATTCGAACTTTTTCGCTCAGTGTACTTTTCCCAAGCAAATCAAAAGTTGCTTTTGAAACGCCCGCGCTTTGTTTTGTTTTGTGTTTAGTTTCTCCGCCTCACCATATTTTCATTGTATTATTTTTTGTGTTTTTTAAATATTTATTCAATGTTGTTATGCATGCGTTTTTCTTTAAATGTTCTTGCTTTGCTTGCCTTTGAATTTGCAATTTGAAATATGGTATGCACGTGTGTGAATGAGTGTGTGTGTGTGTGTGTGTGTAGGCGTGTTTGGTGTGTCGTCAATCTAGCTTTAGCACTTTTTGATATCTGGTGGAGTTTTCAGGTATTCATCCTGTCGCTTATGTTCAATGAGCGCCCGCACAGTTCCAGTATCGGCAGGCAAATCGGACTTCCTTCGCATGAGCGGTTTCAATTTGTTACGTTCGCCGCGTATCTAGACGAGTGAGTTTATGAGTTTGCGTAGTTTATAAAGTTCGAATTACTGTACATTATATTGAGACTATTCCACACCAAAAATAAATAGGAAATGATTATGGAATGACGGAACAAAAACAAGAAATTTCAAGCCAAAAGTGTTAAGTAAGAAAAACGGAAAAATATAACCTATATTTATTTTATGTTTTTTTTGTTCCGACTTTATCCATTTGTATTCCAAAACAAAATCTATTACAAAACTATATTGAAAATAGTTAGCATTTGATTGATTATTAGAAGCGGTAACTATTTAAAGGTTTAACAATAAAAAAACCACACAAATCTAAAACTATGACGCTAAAAAACTTGGTTTGGAATACAAATTATAACTTTAATACATGATATTCATACTTTGATCAAGCATTTTACTATAAAATAAAACTAATTAAAATAATTTGACTAACTATAATAACGCATTTTTACAAAATGATGTTAGAATAAATATCTACATGTAATATTTGAAAGATTTGTGTGCTTTATATAGTACAGATTAAGTGTTGAAATGACAAGAATTTGTGCTTTAATAAGCTAACTAAACACCTGTTCTTAATAGACTACAATACTACGTTTACCACCCACCTCTCCCAAATTGTATTGTTATTTCTTAATGAAAATATACAGGTTAAATGAGATACAAATTGCAGAAGTTACTATAATGAAGAGTACTAACTTAAAAATTAAATTGCATTTCAGGAACATATATATTCAATTACATTTCAGGAATAGCCAAGATGATGAATGCCAGGCGATTCTTGATTAAAGTTATTGATCTTTTAGTGATAAAACACTGGCCCCAATAGAAACGTAAAAACTCACTTCTAAGCTCAAATTTAGTTATGTGATTCTAAACTACTTTTAAGATTTCATAGTTATAAAACAAATCTAACAAAAATCGACTTCAGTGCTTCTACTGTGAACTGATCTTAAATTTTATATCTGAACGTACCCTTTGTTCGGTTTGCTTTTAACAGCTATTTTTATTATAAGCATTCTGTTTCTGGCATCATTTATTATTTCTAGATCCTGAAATGGTCTTTCATCGTCCATATTCACTACAATTATTTCAGTTTTCACTTTAAAATTGACTAAGAAGCCGGCGAGCCACAACTAGATGTTTTCTAACTTGATTTTAAAGTGTCTAAAATGACTTTTTTGTTATTATTATTACTACCGAAGAAAGATTCGACTTAGAATTTGTTTATTACTAAGGATCATTGGCCCTTAGTAATAAAGAAATTCTAAGTCGAATCTTTCTTAAACTCGACTTTAGCTTTCAATCGGTAGTAATAATAACAAAAAAGTCACTTCTAAGTTAGAAAACATCTAGTTGTGGCTCGCCTGATTCTAAGTCAATTTTAAATTGACATTTGAAACAATTGTAGTGAATATGGACGATGAAATATTTCGGAATCTAGAAATAATAAATGATGCCAGAAGCACAAGTGCAAAGAAAAACTACAAAAGCCGTTTAAACGCTTTATTCTACAATGATGTAGAATGTAAAAAAAACTACAGGTAGATATACTATATTATATAATAAGCAATAAAGTAAACAAACAATAAGCATAAGCAGACAAAAGAAGAAACTTACTTTTATAGCGGCTTCCATTTATTTTGCTTTGTGTTTAAAAAATAAGCAAATAATAAAATCAGCTGTTAAGCAAACCGAACAAAGGGTACGTTCAGACATAAAATTTAAGATCAGTTCACAGTAGAAGCACTGAAGTCGACTTTTGTTAGATTTGTTTTATTACTACGAAATCTTAAAAGTAGCTTAGAATCGCCTAACTAAGTTTGAGTTTAGAAGTGAGTTTTTACGTTTCTATTACTAAGGGCCATTGAGTTTTAAAATAAGCGTACTTCAGTTCTTCAGATTATAAATTATTAAATATTTTCGATTAATATAATTTTAGCTGCATACCATTTTCTTCTTCAAAACAAAGTGTGATAGAGTTTGTTAAAGACAAAATAACGATAAATTAAAACAGAAATTGATGGTGAAAAAATTAATATAAGTGCAGTACAGTATTGGCAACACTGTTATCGTCAAAGCTCTGTTATATGTTGACGTATATGCCTTTTTTTTTGTGCTCAGCTGTTTATTTACATTAAATAGAGAAGAATAACAAATAAAGAATTCAGTTTTTCCTGCATTTCTTTAGAAGTCATGTTTTAAAAATTAAGAACTTTAATGAGCACATACGTCATATTTTACTCTTTTACGTCAAAAAAGTAACTGAAGCCAGACAAAAAATAACGGAAGTTTTTTCAGGGATTTTGTTAAAGAAAGACAATTGAAATTAGCATTCATTTTGAAGGCATGACTTCGAAATCAATTCGCAAAATTTTTTGTTAAAAAGTCTTTTGATTCATTCACTATGATTAAAGTCGCGGTCTTTGGAGTCATTGATTGCATTCCGTTTAAATCAATTTTAAGTCAATAAAAACATTAAAAGTCGGTTGAAATCATGTTTTAAATCACTGAAATGTTGAAATAATTTTAAGTCAATTGAAGTCTTCTGATTGCATTAAAAAATTTTTTAAGTTATTTTGAAAAAATTAAAAAAATTTTAAGAATTCCAGTTGTATTTTATAAATATAAAACGACTTATATTTTTACTCAAATAAAAAATAAATTATTATCAACAAAGGTTTTTTTATTTTAAAAACCAAGGTTTTTTATTTTATTTTAAAACGAAAAATGTTTTAGCCACACTGCTATAAACACCACAAATGCATTAGGCGCACTTCAAATACAAATTCAGTTCAGATGACAATCTTTCGAATGTACCGCAATTGCGTCCAATTGAGAATTTTTGGGCTAGTTTGATGCGTCAAGTGTACGCTAATTTTTTTCGACCGAAAAACACAAAAACTTTAATCAACTAAATTAAAAACAAGCTTCACACAGCTTGGAGAAAGTTCCTCAAATCTGCTTGATTCATATTTATTCTGCCTGTCATTAAAAATACATGTTAATGTAATGTTAATATACAATTTATATAAATATTTGCAATTTATGTAAATATACAAATGTAAAAATACATTTAATTCGATCTTTCAAACCTAATATTTGGTCATACACAAACGTTTTTTACTTCGTTAGAAATGTCGAATTACGTGTAAAAAAAACAGCATTTGCGGGATACTTCATTGGTTTAATTTAAGCAAAAAAAGCATTCGAAGCACATCGTTTGCTTCTCGAAGCATACCCTGACTATATACCATCGATTAGAACGTGCCAAGATTGTTTTGCGCATTTCAAAAGTGTTGATTTTGAAATCGATGACAAAGAACGAAAGACGATTTTTCGCATGTGAACAGCTGGTCCAACGTTAAAATCGGAAAGATTTTTTGTATAGTATTGCCACTGGCGATGAAAAGTGGATCCATCACGATAATCCAAAGCGTAAAAAAATCATATAATTACCCCGGCCATCGGGGCCGATGTTACCCCTCAACATCGACGACAAAGCCGAATATCCATGGTTCCAAGCTCATGCTCTGTATTTATTGGGATCAGCAAGGTGAAACAATCACAGGAGATTGCTACCGACTACAATTGACGCGTTTGATTTGAGCAATTCCAATAAAGACATGACAAAGTGATTCTTCAGCATGACAATGCTCGACCATATCTTGCAAAGCCAGTCAAAACATACTTGGAAACGCTGAAATAGGATATCCTATTACACGCGCCGTATTCAACAGACATTGCCCCTTCCGACTACAACTTATTTCCATTGAAGATCCATGACCTGACTGAGCAGCACTTCTGTTCTTATGAAGATGCCAAAAAATGGATCGATTCGTGGAAAGCCTCGAAAGGCGTGCCTTTTTTTTTTAAAGGGAATCCGCAAATTATCATAGAAATGGGGAAAAGTAGTGGCTAGCGACGGACAATACTATGAATAAAATACATTGTACTAATTTTTTACAATAAAGCCCTACTTGTACTCCCAATTCATTGATATAATACAATACCAAATGAAAATATTTCAAGTTCTAAATAAAATAAGATACTTTAAGGACCGTATTGTTGACCTTTGGATGTCTTTAACCAGTGTATATTTTCTGGTTTGCTGGTACCTTAAACAATTGAAAATCTAGTACTTTATCCGCTAAATAGTATCCAAATTTCATTCCGCACACGTTAATTTTGTTTTTATAAAGTTTATTGTATGCGCCCTAAGACTCGCATCTTTTTATAATTGAAAATTCTGAAGTGATATCATGATTATGAAACATAGCTTAATTTAAATAGAGATAAATTGAAATAACCTTGATAAAATTGTTGAGCTCTGTATTAAAAATAGTATTTACATTTGCGCCATCATTCAGCATTACGAAACAAGGCACGAACGACAATAAAGAAACGATAAAGCACTACTTCCTGCCATACAAGAATATATTGCTTCTTCTTGTGTCTTGTTTATCACTGGTGTGCTTTTTCGTGATACAGAATGAAAGGGTTTAATCATTTAAACCATATTAATTGCTTTAACCTGTACATTGGTTTCTGATTAAAAATGATCTATTGGGAAATAATTTAAAATAAGCATTCGAATAAAGTGCATGTATGCAAAGAAAAGAATAACCTTCACCCAGAACCATTGGAAAAACGAGAGTAAGGAAAAAAAAACGTGTTAGAATAGCATATAGAGAGCGTGAGAGAGGTTTTGAAAAATAATAAATAAATAAAATATAGAGTAAGCTATTTAAGCAAAAAAAAAGAAAAAAAAAATATGTTAAACCTATTTTTTTTTCTTTTCTTAGTCATTATAAACAAAAACTACTTTTAATATTTACAACAAGCAATGCATTAAACTTAAGCAAGTGTCAGTTTAAAGGTTATGCTTAACTTACCTCTCGCGTTTCTTGCTGTATTGCCTGTTGTCTAGTTTCTTGTTCCAATTTGTCATAAGTTAAATCACAATTCTCATTATATTGATCAAATTCATTTTGACTACTTGAAATACTTAAACTATCCATTTGGCCAACAACTTTTGGCCATTCCGGATTAGTTTTGGCCAGTGATTCAACTTGTTGCCAAAGTTCCTCACGTTGTGTAAGTTTTTCACGTTCCCTATGAAAGAGATAATGGAATAATATATAGAGAAGATGCAAATATTTATTTCTGCTGCATGAACAGCTTACATTTGTTTCTCTTGCCTATAATTTTTGCTGCATTCATCAAACAGTTTCTGATTCATTTCCATAAATAATTTTAAAGCATTATAAATCAGTCCGTGAATTGTTTTATTCCAGTGCGTTTTAGAATTACGATTCAACGCGGGAAACATTATAGGTAGTATAACTTGCGAGTTGTCTGCAATCAGCGACATGATATACTCATTGTTCCAATAGTAAAGCGCGCGTTCAGCCACTTGAAAGTGTGGCGATGAGACGCATTTGGCAATTTGTCGAAAAAGCGGCACCATGACTTTTTGGAATTCGGCCGGTTCAATAACGTCCAGTAATTCCTCCAGTTCATTTAAAAACATCACCTCTTTGGGACTGTGTGTTTTTGGCCAAAATTTCAAGAGGGATCTGGTGTTAAAAATGGCAAATAATTAATAATATAAACTGTGTTTTTGTATTGCATGTGTTCTTTTTTATTAACTCACTTTATGACTGGTTCTGATAAGCTCGGATCCTTTTCCAGAAACTGTACCACACAATAGGTCAGTTGTGGATGATACACGGAGAGGCTTTTTGCTTTATGCAACGGCAATAGAACTTTCAACAAGAATTGCTTATGCTCTTCCTTGAGCGGTAATGCAAAACCATTGATAATGCTGCCCAAAATTTCCAAGAGTTCCGCAATACCATTATGATGTTCCGTCTCATAAATGAATCTGTGGATCACAAAAATTAATTTTAAGATATATATTTAATTAACAGCTCTACAAAATATTTTAACTCACCTATAAAATACATTATTTATTTGTTTTCTTATAAATGCTCTCAAGCCTAAAAACTTTCCATAGATACGATGTAAAACAGTCTTAAGGAAGTCACGCTCACGCGGATCTTCCGAGTCGAATAGATCCAGTAGCTGCAACACAAACTGATGATCTATATAACGTTTGGCTATATTCGGTTGAAAGTCTGGCGATTCTAGGAAGCGCAAAAACAATTCATACACAAATTGTAGATGCGGCCATGATGATTCCAGTGTGGGCTCATCTTCTTCTGGATCGAATTCAGCACCATTGGGATTTGACGAAGGCGGTAATGTTCGAAATAGATTGACCGCAAACTATTTGTGGTGGGAGTAAATAAAATTTTATTAGATAGTAAAAGTAAGTTGAAATATAATTTTAAATTCAAAATAATACCATATTGATTGCCTCCGGATAAATAGATTCTGTAATGACGCCATTTTGATTGGAGAGGTATTCGACCATCTCGTGTAACGCTGCTCGCTTCACTTCCTTCCATTTTAGGTCGCTTAATGGCTCGGAAAAATCGAAGAGTGTGCAACATTGTCTTAGTTTCTGTATGAAAAGATCTTCGCGTTCATTAGTAGGCGTTTCTGTGGAAAGTTGCAACAAAATGTTAGAAATTTATTAACTCAAAACAAAGTTGAAACTTTATAAAAGCACTATAGTCTCTAGATAATCTCCAGAGCACAATTCTTATAGACATATAATAAGTTATAGCTTCACAATGGATAATGCTATAAGGTAAACAAAAACAAATTTTTGAGGAAATTTATTTTTAAAACTTTTTTCTTTTGTTTTTTTTTTTTAACTAAAACCTTACTTATAAAAATTAACATTAAAAGAATTGAAACTAAAAATAAAAATTAGATAAAAATCATAACAATTTTCACAATTTTCAGAAGAAGTTTCTAAATTGGCCAAAAGGGTATAGATGGCTTCACTTTGCACGATATACCAAGATTAAGTAAGAGTTGGTAGAATTGAGCATGCTTTAACATTGATTTAATTTTTACTACAAAAAATATCTAGATATAGAGATAATACAATCATAAACAGAACTATACAATCAAAAAAAGTTCAAAAGATTTGAATATAATGTTAATATATATTAACAAAGTTGACGTTTTCAGTTTTTTCTTTATGAAAGTTTACAATTTTTAGTTTAACAATAAAAAAATATAAAAAGCAGTATCTTTGCATGTTCTCGATCTTCTCTATACTCTATCTAGAGTACTATTTTGTAACTATTAAGAACGTTATATTAAATGGGTGGAATAAACGAATGTTCACACCTACTTTCCATGCGTCAAAAATTATTTTAAGCCTTGTACATATATTAGAGCTTTAATAAGATATTAGAATGACCTCTGAAAATGGACTCATTTTGTCATTATCAAACACCATGTGAAAAGTTGATGGAACAAACTAAGTTATATGTACAATTAACTGAAACATGTACAAGGCTTGAATTCCACCAAGTGAAAAACTTCTCTCGGTTGATCAATACTTGGTCACAATATTTGCATATGAAATGAACAATTAGTTAAATTTTTTTTATTTTAAACGCTACGTTATTAGTTGATTCACCAAAACCACGCCCACTTTTAGGTATATAAAAAAAATGACAACGTGTTCTGCTTGATTATGAATAATGTTTTTATTACTTATATTTTTTTGACAGTGCTAAACAGCATATCGATGGTCATAGGTTGACACCTCGTCATTGACAATTCATGAATATTACAGGAAAAGCAAAAAAACTTAACAATCCATAAGATGAAAATGTTAAATAAATTAAATTTTTATGCAACGAAGACAACTTCAATGCACTATTTTAAAAAAGTAATCAAAAGCTTTATTCGTAACACTATTGTGAATTGCACACAGTGAAATTCTACTGTGAATCGCAAGCATATTCAACATGGTAAAAAAAACTAAATTAACGTATTGAGCCTCGCATTCGCAAAACGTTTTGAAGCGGTGTTTATCTGCAGTCATCCAAAAGCACCAAAATGTCCTTTCAAGAAACAGTAAAGTGCATAAAAATTGAAGAGTTTTGTTAAGGAGTGATATTATAGCATTACGCAGAGACTTAAATAACATCAGACAAGATTTCAAAACCATTTTTCATAGCCTAAAGTCTTAAGGAATAAATTCTATCAAAACCATACATCACGATGAAGATAGCTTCATGGTATGGGCCACATTTTCTTGGTGTAGAGTTTGACTACTGATTAGAACTATAATATAACTTCGGACTACTATTAAGATTCAAATTGGGTAAAAGAAATCGTAAATTAGTATCTTTGGTCGTCCATTTTTAGCGAACTTTGGGACTATAATTCAAACGAGATAGGAGTTTTTTATTTAGCTTTTATATTAGATCAGCTTTTTTACCTTTTTGCCTAATTTTTGGCGCATACCATTGTCGAGAGCTGTTTTATAAATATTTACAAAAACAAAAATTAAAATGTAAAAACAAACGAATGTAATCTAGAATTTCCTTCAAATATGTATATAATTAGTGTAAAGGTCTATATCGGTAAGAATGAATCAAGAGTTATTTATGATAATTAACTACTAAATGCGATTTGAATGCAAGAAAATTGTATTAAAAGTTAAGAAAACAATCAAGTCTACATTACAGCTTGTGTCAACGAAATATGAATGAAGAAAAGATACTAAAATGATAAAAGAGATAAAGAACAATATTGTACGTGTCATATAATCTATAATGATCAACATTTCTTGTTATTCATTGATTAAATTTTTCAGCTTAAAACCGGAAAACTACAGTTATAAGTCACGATTTGCAGAGTTGTTTTAACTGATGCTGTAGGTAGGTGTTGTTTGTATTACATTTTAATTATTTTTTTTTTGTTTTTTTGGGCTACATATGTACAATAGCGCCAATAAAAACAAAAAAATGCCAGCAATTCTTAAGAAATTAAGAACGATAATAAGTCAGGATGAAATATGTGTGTGGAATTAAAAAAAACAAATTATTTGCCAATAACTTAGTATATATGTGTAACCATAAAAAATCTATACATGACAGTTTGCATAACTTAATATCAAACACACACACTCAACAACAATTTGTTTTTTTCTGTTTTTTTGTTGCCGTAAAATTATATTAAAGAATCAATAAAGTTGATATTTCAATATAATTTCGCTCAAATGCGGGATTGTATGACAAAAATTATAACTTTTTCAAAATCCTATATGTGGATATTTAAAAAAAAAATCAAGGCCAGGAAATTAAATTTCTGTAAAAAGAACAATGCTAAACAAGCAGCAGGATATACAACAGCGGGAGAGCAAAGTAATAATATAAAAACATGAAATTACGACCTTGTACTTGAACAAATTCGCCCACCTTGGCCAAGAATTACCAAGTGAACGACCAGCGGACGTTATGTATGTCCAAACAAAATGTCAACAACATTCCAACAAGTTTGCAAACATTTAAAGCATCAACAACAAACACAGGTTGTTTACAACAGCTTTGGAATTGTATTAAATACTCTTGTTGATAAATGTATTATGATAAAAATCAACGAAAAAGAACGCAAAGAAATATGTTTAAAAGTTTTTGTTAAGTTTAAAAATAGAAAATGAAACATGTTGAAAAAGTTCACCTGCTGAAATGTTTGTAAACAAATAAAAATAAATGTTTGCAAATTTGAAATATATAGTATATAAAATAATTCATCTATTTATGCTGTTTCATTCGAATTTGTTGTCTTTAAAGTGGATAAAAAGGGAGTTAAATTTTTGTTTTCTTGTTGTTGTTGTTATTATTTAAGAAAGATTCAAGAAATTCTGTAATTTTTTTATAGAGGTTAAACAAGAAACACTTTTTATGTAAGACTAAGAAAATATTTTTGAGTAAAAATCTGTTCGGATTAATCAGCTTCCATTACTAACTCTTTTAAATAAAATGTTTCATTAATATCCAATACACAATATATTTTATTTGAGCCTTCAGAAATATTTGCACCAATAGAACTGAACAAGTTAAGAATCAAATATATCTAAAATACAACAAAATTCTTTTACTCCTGGATATATTTACTAAATAAGAAAAAAAAAAATCTTCACTATCTTAACGAAAACTTTTTTCGAAAAACAAACAAAAATTAAGTTCAAAAAGTATACGAAAATGTGAAATCGACTCGAAATAACCGCTTTTTCGAATGACCCGATATTATTACTTTAAAGAAAATCGAAACTGGAAAAATCGAAAAACAACTTAAAACTCGTCTTGAAGTTAAGAGTCCAATAATATAATTTTTAATGAATGAGTTTTAAGATGCTTTGAAATTAAAAATAGCCACCAACAACTTTAAAATTAGACAATCATATCAATAAAAAAATTGTTTAAAACATTGGCATTTAAAGCTCTGAAATTTAAATTAAATTATAGCCCCTTTTATCAATTTTCATACGATACACGATAGATGCTTGCAAGCGTATCGTAAAAATCAAGCTTTCGTATTATCGTTTTCATACGCCCGATAGATATACTATTGTGACTGACAGTGATTTTTGTTTACATTTTACTATGAATTAAAAAAAAAAACAGCTGAAATTCTCAAACTGAATTAATTTCAATTTATTATAAGTCATAAATAAATTATATAAACAAGGTGGAGAAAGCTTCCAATCTTTTGGAATGAACTGGACAATGTAAGCAGCTGAAATAAGTTTTCAATAATTATTTATAGAGTATTTTTGTAGGTTTCAGACAATTAATGAACTGGTGACCGACATGAATATAATTCCTGACCGATTTTTCCCCATCTGCCTTTAGCCAGAGCTTTCGGATATACACCTCTTGCATGGGTTTGCTTCCATTAAAGTGGCAAGGCGCTCCAGTTGAGTTTTCAAGCCCACAACTCTTAGCCTGAAAGCATCGCATGAATTTTGTTCAAATCCTGTTCAAAAACTAATTTCTATCACTTTAATTAATGCTTACATATTTCGAAAAAGATGAATAATTTAAAATGTATTTCAACTATCGGACAAGAATATTCAGCTGCTTGCAAGAGCATTAACCCTAAAAAAATAACCTACGTCATAACGACGTATGCATTTTACTTGTTTTGCACTCTCTCTTCAAATAGGGTTATCTTTCTAGGATTAAATTAAACAGCTGATCCGATACGTATCGTTTTAACATTGCCATTTTTCTCCGATAAACGATGAACGCTTACTGTCGGATTTAATACGTAATTACTGTCGGATTTAATACTTATAACGAATTAATATTGGATTTAATTCGTAATATCACACAACAGAATGCATGCGTTTATCGTGTATGGTATGAATTCATAATAGGGGTGTATTACAACAAAGTGTGCACGTCTATGCACAGTCTATATATGATATACTTTCCCACTTATGTAAGTTATGTCTACAATTATTTTGTAGTCTGTTTTGCGCGCATAGATTAGGAGATGTGTAACAATTAGCACGTTTTCTTTTTATACAGTTAAAATGTCATTAGTGGTATTCAATTAACGCCGTATTTGTGATGTAAATAGCGTATGTGCCGTAAGTTCATACAACTTACCACACATACGTAGTTTACGTCACAAATACGTCGTTCATTGAATACCACTAGTATTTTTATTAGCAATAGTTAAATAATACATATTAAGAACTTTTTGAAAGAAGAAAAAAATTTGCAGTTTTCCTAAAATAAACCGGTACAACAAATTACATTAATATTAACAACTAGAAATTAACACACAAAGATTTTGAAAAACACAAAAGTGCAAAAAAAAAAACAATAATAAAAACTACTTATTTATGCAATTTGTCACAGTGAATAGATAGACAAATATTTTTGTACGATTTGAAAAATAAAAATAATGCAATGTTTAATTATTTAAATTGTTTTAAAAACCTCGCAACAGCGGTAATGAGTTCGCTACAGATGCCGTCGGCGAATGAAACAGGTTGCGATCGCGTGCACGTCCAGGACTTCCACTTATTTGCTGCAAAGTTTGCGGCGAGAGTATTGCATCGTTGCCATTTTGAAAATGCAACGCTGCACAATTATTTAGCATAGCTGTTGTTGCTGCTGTTGCTGAACCATTTGCGCCACTGCCAATGCCGAGCGAGATGCTGATATTGCCACCTTCAATTAAAGTTGTAGTCGAAGATGTAATCACACCCGAGTTGAGCGATGTTTGTTGAAATGTTTGTTCTGAGCTTCCAGCAATGATGGCGTTAACGGTGTTGTTGATATTTTGCGCAGCACTAGCAGCATTTGCTGCTCCTGCAACAGCTGCGCAGGTGACGTTTCCAACGCTCTTGCTTGCATTCAGTATATTTTTTATCGCTGCTGCGGCACTGACAGGTGACTGCAGCAGATTGTTGTTGTTGTTGTTGTGTATCGTTATGACGTTGTATTTCGACCAGTGTTCGTTCAATGGTTTTGGTTTATATATTTTGGTTAATGATTGTCAAATGAGAAGAGAAAAAATGCACAATGATTGATATTTTTTTTTTTAAATTTTGATGTTTGTTGAAAAAAATTTTAATCGATCTGAGATGAATTGCAAAATACGAAACAAAAATTGCAAACTCAACTATTGTCAAATTAATTAAAATAAAAAAAAAATCCATACTAATATATCCATACAATCCAAAATAAATATTATGTATGTAATTACATATTGCAATTGAGATGGCGTTTGACTAAATTTAAATTAAAAGTCTAGACAATATTTTAAGAATAACGTACTCTGTCGCGTTGAATTATATAACTTTCACTGACATTTAGTTTACAACCAAATTCTTTATTTAGTTGACAATATTACGCCAGTTATCACGTCACTCAAATTATTATTGTTTTACTAGCTTATACCCGGTGTGCGTTGCTACACCCGGCAACTATATTGGAAAATAATAAATATATTCAAAATTTTTATTTGACGCTTTGTTTGACACCACGCTCATTGCCCCAGTTTTCCGATAGCAGGACATCACCAAATAGATGGAGTTACTATTTGAGTTTCAATGTTCTGTTGAACTTCCAAAGCTAATCGATATCAAAAATTTGGTTAATATGGGCGGAGCCACACCCCCTTGTCCAATGCAGACATTTTTTTATTACAATTTATTTATTTATTTCTTATTATTCTTATTTATTTATTTATTTATTTAGAAAACCATTCAAGTTTTCTATTAGAAAGACATCACCAAGTGGTAATTCCATTCTGAATTTCAATGTTCAGTGACTTTTACTTGTATGGGCGAAGCCACACCCGTTTTGCATAAGAGGGTGACAAATACCTATTCTCGACCTATGTGACCTATTCTCATACCTACCAAATATAAAAAATAAATTTCATTAAAATCGATCGAGCCGTTTCGGAGGAGTTCGACCACAAACACCGTGAAACGAGATTTTTATATATTAGAAGATAGAAATTTTTTCTTTGATTTAATTTAGCTCTGAAAGGCTGTTCTAAAAATTATTTACACAAGCTTAAACGAAACTTCAAAACTCGAGAGAGTATAATATGATCGTCCAGAATCGAACTCATTCTTGGATCGTCCATTACACGTTCAAACTTTGCCGAAACTTCAAAACTCGAGAGTAAATTATGATGGGGATTTTCCAGAGATAGTCCAGACTCGAACCCAAGGCCCAAAATATAATAATCCATATATATAAGAATTGTTGTTATATTATTTATAATAATTAAAAGTATTGAAACCAAATAATTTTGCTTATGGAACTGTAGCTTCTATAAAACTAGTTGCAACCGGTGGTGTCTACAGCTTAAGTATGATTTTTCATAAAGCTTGGCAGTGGACCGTGGAAAAATACGTGCACCATTTAATGTATATGCATCGAGATATAACGAGTTCATATTCCAGTGGACACACAATTTTCAATAGTAAGTAATTTTTCTGAGCTACTATGATCCTTTATTTAAACTATAACTTTGTTATGGAATAAAGAACAAACTTCCATTAACCCAATTACGATTCGATCTTCGGTAAAATAGAAAAAGTGCCATATTTCGAAGGGAAAGCAAAATAGGTAAAAATTAACCATTTTTTGGGGCTTTCTAAGGGGGAAGGCATTTCTGAGACACACAAATAGAGGGGTCTCTCAGCCCCCATTTTGCACATTTTAAGGGGGGAGACATCGAAACACGTGTTTAATTGTTCACTATAAGTCAAATTGTAAGTCAAACACAAGTTTTGGTGCCGCTTAAAAATATTGCAAATGGGGGGCAGATAGACCCCTTTATTTGTGTTCGGATTCAGCGACCCATTTTTACCTAGTGTTAGTCCCAGCAACGAATTCGTAAAAAAACAGAAAACAAACAAACTCCAATAGAAACGAATGAATGATAAAAAGATGATGACATCAAAATCAAACTCACTCAGTTCTTACTGCATATAACTATCATTGAAAAGAGTGCATCATTTTCAAATAATCTGAGTGAGTGATAAGCATTTACGAACTGTGCTCAAAATTACTAAAACCCACAATATTAAATGGGCCCTAAAAAACAAACGGGCTCCAAACTTTCAAAACCAAGTTAGTGTTTTACTCTCCTTTGTTCATTGTATCGAACCTATACCGTGGGATCCCGTTATTTTTCTAAGTGGTTTTTGTTGCATAGTGTTTTATAGGCAAACATTTAGTTCTAAGAATTAATTCGGTAAAAAAATTCAATAGACCCTGGTGATCTCTCTGGGTGGTTATTTAAAAAAAAAAGTCAGTCAAGAATATTTTTAAAAGTAAACAATTTTGTTTGGAAAAGTTCCCAACATATATCCTTGCCTTTAATTTTTTACTGGTACTTCTCATGTTTTTATCAAACCCCTCCGGCCATGGCAAATTCTGGCCACAGGCCTGACCTGATATAATGAATTGTTGAAACAACCTTTAAAAAACTATAACCATCATAACTCTATAGTAACTAATCATTACACCTAAATATTTAATGAACATTTTGGCCATTAGCGGACAAATTCGGCTGATGATGTTTTGATAAAGGGTTCAATAAAAATTTAATAAATTTTAAGCATTTATTATGGTATTTGAGCTATACCAACTCATCTGTCAGTGCTTCATCTACAATCTACTAACTTTACGTATAGAAGCTATTGTACTTAACACAAAATTCGGCAAAACCAATGCGGAATTATAAGTGTCATTCAAAACCAAATAACTGTAACTTATTTATTAAGAATATTCAAAGGATATTCTTCAATTTTTTTTCTGAATAATAATAACTGAACTAACTGTAAGATGAAATGTCAAAAAGCGACACTAAAACAGTAAAAAAAAGTGACACTGCCTTATTATATCATCCAGTAGCGCCATCACATATGCAATATTATAAAAAAAGAAAATAATAATTTTCTATTTTTACGTTATTATAAAAACAAAACATTTTTTTAAAATAATAATCAGTGCATTAAGAAAACAAAATAGTATTGAATAAAATTTAGAACAGAAAAAAAAAAAATTACAAGAACAGACAACAACAAATACAGTGAAATATTGTTGGCAAACCTTGTTGTGATTAGCTAGAGATGAGGATGCGGTGGTTAACAATGATGTTGCCGTTGTAGCGGCATTGAAGTGCTGCGTCAATGTAGAGACGAGCGATGATGTTGTTGTAGCCGCTATTGTAGATGTTGGCAGCAGCAACGTTGATGCTGCTGCTGTTGGTGTTGTTACATTGGATGCTATTGCTGCTGCTGATGACGCCGTAGGCAACGCTGATGATATTGATGATGATAATGAAGATGATCCTGCCGTTGATGTTGATGACGATGCTGATGATGATGATGAAGATGAAGCTGATGAATTCGAACTGTGATTTGTATCTAGTTGTTCTTGTTGCAAAGAAGGCATTTTATAAGTGCCTATGGAAAATTTTGCCGTTAATTTTTCAATATTCGTGAATTTAAATTTTAGGCCAATGGTTTGTTGTGAACTAATTGTTGCTATTTTTGAGCGATCTTTGTCAATGTCTTCGTCGTCGTCAGCCAATAGATCGAGACCACTGTGGAACGATGGTGACTTCGGTATGCCAACACCGTAGTAGCCAGTAATTGTTGGATTGCTCAGTGCTGACGTGGCATTGCCTGCATTATTATTTTTATTATTTTTATTAACACCGTTTGTTGTGTTGTTATTAATATAATGATTATGATGATTTGTTTCAATATTTCTTATTTGTTGTTTCGCAACAGCAGTGACGTCATTCGCTGCTACTACTACTACTTGTTGTTGCTGTTGTTGTTGTGTTGATAATTGTTCCGTTTGCTCTTGTTCTTGTTGTTTTGCATTGAAACCCGGAATGTTACCGGCATAAAACATAGCACTGAAAACCATTTCATTGCAATTCAAAAATACAAAATTGTTTTTTACTTTGCTTTAATTTCTTTCTATTCTTTTGAGCATATTTTCAAAATAATCCATTGGTTTTTTTTTTATTAGAATTAAGCACTTTTGTTGTTTATAAGTTGATATGCATGAATATTTAAATAAATTTTTTTTTCATTTTTGTTATGTTGCATTTAAAAAAATATTTGTCTTTTATTTTCACATATTTGCATGTTTAAACTTTTTCTTTTTATTTTATTTAATGTTAGCTAAAATCTTAAGCATTAAAAAGCATCTGTAAATACATATAATTTGAATTATATAAATAGTTTTGAGTGCAAAAAAATTAATGAAAGTGAATAAAAAGTTTATAAAAAACAAAATTGGCAATTAGGTGTAAAATAAACCATGTTGAAAATGGGGAAAAAACCAAATTAATTTAAATTTTAATTTTGAAAATATACAATTAGTTTGAATAAACATATAATTTTTGATGGTGTACGTAAAAGACTGAACGTTTCGCTAGAAAAAGTTAGCTTCAATGACATTGTAATGCAGAACTGTAAGTGAGATGTTATACGAGAGTCCGTTTGAGTGTTTCTAAGGTTATTAGTATGTAGTGTTGACAAAACAGGTATAAGCAAATATATAGGATTTACAAACATATATTTTTGTAGGCTGACTCAAAAGAAGTGAAAAAATGTAAAACATTTATGATATCGTTTTGATGTGTTCCCTCCTTTTGTTTTTTTAATTGTGTTTTACGAATAAAGAAAAATTACATTAAATTTTTTGTATTTTCTTGTGCAGCGTATGCAGCAAACTAGCAAAAACTGCTGCACTGATACATTAATTCAAGCTCAGTTTACTATATTAGTGAAGTGCGTTAACTCAATTGCGCCATGGTGTAGTTTAATATACAAAAGGGTGTCCCAAAAGTTACTGGCATTTGAATTTTTTAATAAATAGCATTGCTTTGTTGAAGGTCCTGTGAGTTTTTATTGAATTATAATGTACAGACATGGAGTTTATTTCGCTCAACTGGACGACTCGACCTTGCTGCTTGCACACGCAAGACCTTCTTTTCAGGAAATTTTTCATCACATTCTGGATCAATTGCTGCAATGGCTAGTTGGAATTCCTTTTTCAGCTCCGGAATCGTTCGGAGCTATGTTTTGACAGGAAGGAATGGGGACTACTTCTCCTTTCCATAACCATAACAGAGCCAGTTGACTCAAATTTATTGATTGAATTGACCACAGTGTTGCGAGAAGAAGCGTCATGATGTCCGAGAAGTGTGCGAGTTTTGCGAAACGTTTCCGCAAAATTTTCACTATTTTTGTGACGAATTTTAACAATTCGTACGTATTGCTCAACTCTGAATTTCTTTATGAATAAACTTCCATGCTTGCTATTGACAGCTGTTATAGGTTTAGTACACAAAAAAGTAGTGCCCGAATCAAAATGTCAGTTTTCGAATCATGTCGAATCAAATGTACGTCGTTCAAAATTGATACGAATAATTTTAAGCAGATACATACACGTTTCTGGTCTGCAGAACATGTTGAAAGTTTGCTTCCACGAACGAGCAAGAACAATTTGAAATGCTGCGCTATTGCGTTACTTCTATCAAAACAAGTACATCAACACAGTGACGCAATTAAGTGTTTAAATCAATAACGTAAGGCAACGGTGCGTTGAAAGCGTCTTATTCTTCATGTAAGTAGCAACTTTCTTTTGTACAACTTACTGTAACTGCAAATTAAACAATTTACATTACTGCGCTATTGCGTCACTATCATCAAAACAGGGTATCGCAGTCAAGTGTTTCAACTCAATAACGCAACGCAGCAGTGCGTTACCCACGTTTACAGAAACCTACTTCGGGGTGCCGTTTTTTTATAAAAGGTATATCTAATCAGTAGAAATCGGATTTTGTACACATTTCAACTTTTTTTCTGCTCCAACATAGATATTTTCTGATAACAGAAAAAAAACAACGTTTATAATCTCCAGGCACCGTCAAGTTTTTAATATTAATTCTGGGTATGCAGGTAAAATATTAAGTGAAAATGTTTTGGAAATATGCAGCTAAAATGAAATTTGGATGTAAACGACATTTCATATTTGAAATATGAGGCACTCGTCAGTGCTGAAGTGGAAAGAAGTTTTTCGATACATACTATATATATAAAACAGTTTTAACCGACTATAAAAGGTTTGAAAGTAACAAATCTTTTAAGTTACAAACGTATTTCAATTCATCGAAACAATTTCATTTACATTTGTAAAGGACTTCTTCAGTATTCAATGTAAGTAGTTGGAATATGAAATGAATTGAAAATGATTGGAAATCGTAATAAGTACATATTAGTTACACATGAGTTGCTTTATTCTATTCTATTCTTTATTCTATACAAAAAAGTTTTATTTGCCAATTCTTTTAATATGCTAAATAAATAATAAAATTTTTATTTATTTAATAGAATTGAATAGTCGAGAGAAATATCCTACGCAAGATCTTTGGACCGATCTGCGTCAATTACGAGTACCAAATGCAGTGAGACCATGAACTGTATGAGTTTTATGCCAACATCGACATAGTCGACTCATAAAAATTAAGCAGAAGACAACCACATCTCCGTATAATTGGAGAACAATCTTAGGACAAATTCTTAGGGCGCATTTATAGTGCCGGCTGGTTGGTGCGCCGGACAAAGCTGAAAACGCGCCACGCTTTAAGCAGCTTGTAGTGTGTATAGTGCGCGCTTACCGCCACCGACTTGTTGCAGCTGTTATTTGACTATTTTGAGTTTGTTTATATATATATTTAGGTTTGTATTGCTTTGTTGCAAAATCAACAATAATACAACAAAGCCCCTAAAAAAAAGTTAAAACAATTCAAACTAGTTGGAAGATCAAGTGGCTTTATGCGGCTTGAAATGCATTCTAGCTGAAGCATAGAATCGAATAATCTTGGGTCATTAGTTGATGTACAACTTTTAATGTGCGTTCTTTCTACGCACTTTTTTTTTGTCTAAAAAACAAAATTCGAAATAAAAACGCAGCGACAAGACAAAAAAAAACAACAGAAAACAGTTGCAAAATGTCGGAACGGCAAGTAACTTAAGGCGGCTTACAGTGACTTGAAGCGACTTACAGTGAATAAACGGCTTGCAGTGACTGAAAGTGCGTTTCAGCAGCGTTTTTTCGTATTTTTGTCTCTTCACTTGTTATCCGCTGGTTTGAGGAAAGCAAAAACTATACACGAAATCACTTTACTTTTTTGCTGTTTTGATTGCAAAAATAAACCAAAAAAAAAAATCAAATATATAGAACAAATCCAAAATAGTCAAAAACCAGCTGCAACAAATCGGCGGCGGTAAGCACTTTTTCAGCTCAGCTCAGATCGGCATAGAAACCAGCCGGCACAATAAACTATAAACACAGTCAAATATCTTGAACTTATTTTTAAATCAAATCATTGAAATAATGAATTTTTTTTACCGTTTTTATTAGAATTCAAATAACTCAAAAGATTAAAATTTTTCTTAACAATAGAATACTAACCTATGTCAAATACACTCACTCCTAATGAGTTATATAACATATAAGGGCTGTTCACAATCAGATGCAAATGGTCTTGCATCATAGCATTTGCAAAATGGTAAGAGTATATTTTTAATCTACACTAACAAAATATACAGAGATGCATTTACTACGCTTGTGTCAATATGCAACACTTAAAACCCATAGTTTATATTTACTATACATATGCAATACTGAACTCTAAGCTAACAGCTGATTGCCAAAAAAAGAAGTCAAAGTCAAAATAAAAAACAAAGATATGGAAAATATGTAAATAAAAAAAAACGAATTAAACTTGAGAAACCCAATAAAAAATTCATTAAAGAGTCAGTGAGCTATCAGCCGATAATTATATTCTTTGTGCCAAGTATTGCAAAGTAAACCGAAAAAGACCGCTCACGATTGATGGCAAATTTTTACAATTGCATAAATTTGCAATGTCAAATACTCAAGATTGTGAATAGCCCTATAGTGAAATAAGGTTAGTATTCTAGGGTTATTAAAAAGTGGAATATATATATATATAAATAGGCGTAGGCGAAACAGTTAGGAACCATTTTCTTCAGTGTTTCTCAACCTATTTTGAGAAACATTTTTTTAAAATTAATTACGAGTAGGGAGAAGGAGAGCACTGAATATTTTTTATAGAAATCTACCTGCTTTCAACATGTGAAATTATGCATTTCACCTATTATGGGCTCATACGCACTTAGAAGACCTGCACGAAAAGAAGAAAAAGAACAATAAAGGTTCGACATTGCTTCGTTAGATTTTTTTTTTTTCTTTACACTGCGTTATGAGTTGGATTATGTTTCAACATGAATGAAGAAAGAAAAAAAAAAACGAGGAATATAAACAGAGACGAACGATTTTCTGTGTAAATTTGTCGACCAAACGTACACACAGAGTTGCACCGGAACGTACTTTTGTACTATGTTGGGTACGTTTTTATTATTTTTGGTAAGATGTACAAAAGCAAAAGTACGAATACGATTAAAATTTTGTGTAATTTTAGTTTGGTGGATGGGATTTTTATGTGGTCACCACTTTTAAAAGCAGTGAGGGTAAAAGTACCCTGAAAAATTTAAACTTCCGAAGTTGAGGAGTTTTTTTTTTTTTTTTCTTATCACTTTTGAAACAATGGGAACAAAAGATGATAAAAAGTAAATGTTTCTAAAACAAAAACAAAAATTTTTTACAAAGAAAAATTATATTTCCAAAAATTTTGTTTTATTTTTTAAGAACGTTTTATTTGTCTCCGATGCAACCATGCGTACATACAAAGAAAGTTTCATACAGACATTGCACAGAGATCCGCACAAAATGAAGAGAAAGAAAGCTCACCATTTGACGCCAAAATAGACTCTTTTTCTATTTTCAGTTTGCCGCTCGCATTGTGCTCTTTTTTGAGCGAGAGAACTGGTGGCGAATTCATTAGGAACAATTGTTTTTGGCATTAATTTTGTATGGAATTTTATTTTAATCCAATTAAAATCTCAAATTTGATTTGTATTTGCAAATAAAGACTATACTATACTAAGTTTATCATTTTTACTTACGAGTGACTTAATGAATCAATTGTCAGAGCAATAACAAACTTATAACCTGAACGTAGTGCGTTCAAGTGCCGCAGGTTTTGTTATTTTTTTTATTTTTGTTGAACATATTCCTATACAAGCGTTTAATAATATTTAGTCCCATGAGGGAATAAAATTTATTTTTAATATATGGCGTCGATTAAATAAGCGGTTTATATATAAACAATGAGGGACTTAATAGGATTTAGTTCAAGATTCTTGACAGTGTATGTAAGTAACTAATAGAATGACGATTATCGACCGTTACAATATGTGAAGTCTTAAGCTAGTTATAGTTCGTAAACAAAAGACTTAATCTATTTATCTTATTTAACTAATTTGTTATTATAGGGAAAATTCAAAAAGAGTCAGCACGATATACATAAATAGTAGACCGAAATGAATAAAAAAAAAAAAAAAAATAGTATTTCCTATAGTAATAGAAAAAAAAACACTAGTTTTTTGAATAAAGTACATTAATACTCGCTTTCGGGTTTGAATTATATCAACCTAATAGAATAACAAAAAAAGAAAAAAAAACTAAAAAAAGTGAAAAAAAAAAATAGAACGAAAACAAAATGATGTGGGTAGTTTTTCTATTCTATTTATTCGCAGCTGCTTAGACTGCTGTCTGTCGACCTACATTTTATGCTTTTGATGAAATGAAGACAATAACTTAAACAAGAAATAATTATATTCAGTCAAGTGTATTTAAGTAACAATTAAATAAATAATTTAACAAATAACTACTTTCTAGACAAAGCAAGACAAGTAAAATTATACGTAGATAAGTAGAAATAACTAAATTTTCGCTTTTTATAGGGTAGAATTTTATTAGTTTAGGTCGTCACAAAATAGCCGGAGTGAAAACTATACATTCCAAGCAAAAAAAAAAGCTCAATGACATTTATGACTGAAGGGATGAAAAATAAAACTGTATTCGATATTAACTGCAGATAGTTATCTGATATAAAGACTATTTTTGTCAACATTAACTTAGCGAAATCAGAATTGATGAACTTTGGTTAAGGAAAAAAAAAAAAAAAACTACAGGAAATATAAGAGGCTAGAATTACCTTTATACAAGAAACTGCTGACATAACAAAAAAAAAAAAATAAGTTTAATGAAATACAAAAAATATTTAATACTCATAAATTCATATGTTGTTGTCTAACATAGGTTGTTGACAATCTTCTAACTTTCATCTTTTTATGTTTTTGCCACATGACCGCTTTATCGAAAATGGTAATTTCAAAGCTAATTTAATAACATTCAAACAAACCAAAAACAGCAAAACTTAAACGGCGAGCTGAACAAATTAATGGAGCATTACTTGATTTGAGTTAATAGACAAAAAATTAGAACGTTCTGCACTAAATTCTCAACTTATAATAGAGTTTTATAGATTTCCGATATCTGATTCTAAAGCTGTCAACGCAGAATAGGATAAAAGCTGAACACTACCCACTCATATAAATACCTACCGACTTCATGTTTAAACAAAAGCAGATAGAATGTTAAAGAAATGGTCAAATATGGAAGAACAAAGAATAATAATTTTTGTAAAGAGAATAGTTGAAGTAACTCTGTAGTTAATTTCGAACTTTCAACATTTCAGAATACAGGAATATTTGTGATTGACGCCAATTTGTAGAACACTTTGCTGCCTTCAAATTTATTTTTCGCCTCATGACCATTGCAACGCATTTTAAAATAATTTTATGCATACACACATAAATGTGTTTGTATTTTTACTTTTAAAGGGGTACCCAGCGGCAAGAATAATAATTGCTTCAACATTTGCGCTTAAAAAGTACTTTGAATTGCCCTATTAACGTAGCAATCGATAATAAATATAAATGTCAAACAAAGAAATCCGTTACTAGCTTAACTCAAAATATGCAAATCACTGAAAGAAAGTGAAGAATTTAATTTAATTAAAACCTTGAATTAAATTATTTGGAAAAAATTAGAACGCTAATTTGGAAAATTAGAAGGCTGATAAAGATTTCAGGATCAGCTTTAATTTTTGTAATGCTTTGTAAACTTCGGATTAATTTTGTAATGTTTTAAACATTAAATTCATTTTTGTAATGAAAAATAACATTTTTATAAAATACAAAAATTTAAGCTTTTTAAAATACATTTTGAAGCGCTTTTTAAACGATTTATAAGGTGCACTTAAAACGCGCTTCCATCCTAGGAGATCCAATGTTAAATTTAATATGAATTCGCTCCACTAATAAAGTGCTACAGTTGTGTGAAATGCTATGGAATAAGCGCTTGTTTAGTGCTTTTGAAGCGCTTTGTTTACCGCTGGGTACTTTGACAAAAGCACATTGACAAAAAAAAAAAACGGATGAGTGGGATGCATATACAGGGCTGTCCATATTCGAAGCGCCCATTTCAAAAAATCGATTGTAGTGCGGCTTGTGTGTGGTGGCGCGCCGTCTTGTTGAAACCAGTAGTGCCTGATACGCTTTCGACGAACGATTGGCATGAAAAAATTGTTTATCATATCGCGATAACGCTCCTGATTGACAGTAACTCTGTGGCCATTATCATCTTCGAAAAAGAACGGCCCAATGAGCATTTTAGCACAAACGCCGCACTAAACAGTGACTTTTGCATCGTGAAGAGGTACCTCTTGAATCTCTTGTGGATTTTCAGTTTCATACAAACGATAAATTGTTTTCTTGGAAGGCGCACTTTTCACTTTATTTATTTTTTTGAAAGCACGTTGAGTTTTCACTATTGACTTGTTTTGTTGAATGTAAATTTCAACAATTTTAGAGCGTTCGCGTGGCGTGTACTGTTCCATTGTAAACATTAGCTTGGAATGACGCTTCAAACGCGGTATGTCATTAGTCGATTTTGCATCACTGCGGAAAGTTACAGTGTTGCCAGATGGGCGCTTCGAATATTGACAACCCTGTACATACAGTGCAGGGCGTCAAAACAAAACCAGAAAAGAAATGCTTTTTATTTTATTTGACATGTATTATATTAAAGCGGCCACCTACATCGTGTTTAGGACTTTTTTAAAATTATGTTTCTGCGCTCCATCTTTCTCCACATTCGTTCAAAGAGTAGCAGAAACGTGTTAGCGCTCTTTATTGCTAAAAATAAAACGTTCGTGGCGAAGCCGCGGACCACTGTAGCCTATTATTATTATTTTTTATTATTATTATGCATTCACAATTAATTTTGTTGTATTTGAAAAACATTAGAGGTATTCACAATATGGTAAAAAAATAAAATTTCGTAATATCAGGTGTATAACCATATCAATATATGGTTTTAGTTATCTGTATCCCGCGTTGTATAAGTGCGATCGGGGTACGCTAAATGGCGTTAGAAGGCTAAGGTTTCGTACTAAAAAAACTTCTTAGACCGTGTAGTGATTGCTTGACTCAGTTTTGCTTGATCGCTTCTCAAAGATGGAAAGTTTTTCTTTGATAAAGGCGAAAACGCAAGTCAAGCGGCCCTTGAGAGGATTTCAGCCGTAGAGAGAACTTCGACCGAGCTTTTTATGGTTAATTGTATTGTGCCTATTGTGAAACGTTTGAACACAAATGATCGAGAACTAAACGTACAAGCTTTATGCCGACTCCGAACGGTTTCTCGCGTATTCTCAAGAAGCTTTACATGGCAGTTTTTACTCACTGAGGTTTGCCATTGTCTGCAGAGGGGTGACGACTGAATAGAAAATTTAATTCAATTGAAAAAACATTCTGTGTCAGATGGGATTCGAACCTGGGTTCTTTCGCATAATAACCATGCACCTTAACCAGTATGCCACGGCCGCTCCATATTAACTATCAATTAAAAATAGGCAACGACGTGCGATATATTTCTCAATTCTCTTGGGCATCATCGCAACGTTGGTTGCCTAAGCCAGGTACTACCATGGGAAGTGTTCAGGGAGAGACATGGCCTGACGCCACCAGCTCGTGTTTCCTAGGTCCACTCGGGCAGCTCTCCAAGCCCATCCCTTTACCATTGTCTCTTTGCCCAATAGAACATCGCATTGCCGAGATAATTCGTTCTTGAGTCGCTCAGTAAAATTGTGGAACAATCTCAATGCGAGCGTGTTTCCCGGCAGTTTCAATCTGTGTAAATTTAAATCAAATCTTCACCGACACTACTCCATCTTTCCACTCTCCAACTAAATACCACCTATCTTCCGAATCAACACAATGCTTTAGCATTTATAGGGGGCATCCCCTGAGTGTTGGTTAAATCTAAAAAAAAAAAGTTAAACTTTTTTGATAATAAACCGGCCACTTTTTAATAACGACTGAATCTTTAGTTTTAAAATAGAAAAATTACTGAAAAATTATGGCTCAATGGATCTCTGTGTATTATTGGTTGCATCGCGTTCCACACATGATATACACACTAAGGTTGCAAACATAGTGCACGCCGATTTATACAGGCAGGCAGATCAGATCATATTTTCACATTGAAGTAATAAAGAAACCAACTCATGCATCTCTTTTTCTCTAATGTGTTTTCTGATCTGATATGACAGACAGGCAGGTTGCTTGTTGGCATCAGTGCGGCAGAGCAACAATAAAACAAACAAATGAGAAAAAGCGAGATAGAGATACGCATGTCTGCTAACCTGTCTAAATCTGCATTCACTCTGGCCGCAGCATAAGTACTACATCACCCCCTGGCGGCGCCGGGTATTCCAGCTAGTACAACATAAATTCTAAGGCCGTGTTCACAGTGACGCTTAAGTCAAAGCTTATTGAGCTTATTTTGTTCGCTGTATGAACAAGCTGCATAGAGATAAACAATAAGCTTCGGCTTAAGCAAACCCTTAGTAAATTATTGTATTTTTGATACTTGTTTATTTGTTTTCATGTTGTCAAGAAATATTTTCTTGTTAGAAAAAAAGTTTTTCAAATACAACAAAATTGACTATGAATAAATTAGTAACTTTAGTGCCTTTCATTTTTGTTTTGAATGTCAAACGTTTACTACAAATATCAAATTTATCACATATACACAATATAAGTAGAAATAATAGTGAATAGTGAATTTTTTTTTTTGCTACTAATGAGTTTTACTAAACAAAATTAACAATTCATAATTTATTTAGGATATGTAGAATTCATTTTGTATATTTTTTTTTTAATATAACACAAATGCACAACATCGTGAATACCCCTAATATTTTACATAATACTTTTACTACGAAAAATTTAATATATCTATGGTTAAGCTCAGAAAAGTGATAAGTGAAAAATTTGAAATGTTCAGGAGCGCTGATTTTGTTTTTGAATTTCAATACATTTTCGAGCAAAACACTAATTTAAGCCCTGTACGATCAGCTTTCAATGAGATTTCACTTCCAATAATTTTACACAATATAGATTATAACTTGATGGATTGGAAAATTAACACAGTTAACACATTTTCGTCAAAAGAGCACTTATCACTTTTTTGCCCTAACCAATCGATATATAAATTAACCCCTTCACGTTGCAGCGAATTGTTGATGAAGAAAGGAAAACAAAATTGACGGTATACACGGAACAAGGGAATACAAAAAAAAAAAATTGATTTCAAGTCTTGACCAATGTGAAAGGCGTCTTAGAAATTTGATAAATTTACTCTCAATAAATATAGACAAGCATATGTAACGAGTGCGTATTGCTCATCAATTTGAGAGAGGGATGAGTGAACTTTTGCTATGTTAATATTTTTATGTAGGTACTTTATTATTTAAAAATTGCACAAAATTTTGTTTTTGTTTTTAGAGCCCAATCAACAAATGAAAGTGACCTTGAAAACAAGTTTTTTTTTTTAGTAACCATTGATAAATATGGCGATCACAACGACTACGTTACCGACACTGCGCTTTTAAATTGGAATTATTTAAAAAAAACAAAAAAGAAAACAGTTCAGAAAACCAACAAAAGAATTTGTTGTAAAACTCAAACAGCTGCCCAAATAAACTAAAACATAATTCGTATCGTGTAATGAATTGATATTTTATAAAATTAAAATTTGTTTGTTTGTGTTAGGTTTTTCCAACACTGAGAAAGCTGTTGAATAAAAGTGTATACAAAGAAATTTAAAAACACGCGTTACAAAGCTGCTGGCTCGTTTTTTTTCGTTGTTCTTATTTTTTATTTTTTTTTTTCTCTATGTATTATAATTTAATTACAAGATGTTAACTTCCAACATTTTGCTCATATACATATATTACTAGACAACCGTTAATATTGTAAAAAAACTACATTTTATACAAAATTATTTGTTACTACTGCTAGTTAAACGTGCTATCACAACTCACGGTACAAAACTTAGCCGACACTCACAGAAAATCAATAAAATTTTTCACTTGCGTTTCCTACATTTTCCATGCTCAAATATTTCTCCTTTTCTTTTTTTCTTTTTTTTTTTTGTCCAGCTCCAGCTGCACCATTTAATAATGTGTAATATGCCGCTGTTGTAGGAGAATTGAGGATATTGTTTATAAAAGAGAATAAAGCACCGAATAGGGTAGGCAGATAGAGCACAAGAGAGTGTGTTTTAAAGAGCAAAATAACCTGATGTGTGGGTTGCATAAAGTAAGCACAAAGTATGTACTTAATTTAAAATAGAAATAAATAAACATCTACTTATATGACAGAATAGCGTAACATAAGCAAAAATTATTTTTTCTGACAGTTTGACGAGCTAACTAAAGTGTTAACTTGAAAACTCATTAGCTTTACGTGTAATAAAGTGTAATAAACTTATTTTGCAATAAGTTTTAAACAGCTATCAATTAATAATTGAGTTTTGAGTCAGAAAAGGTTGAAACCTTACCTTTAGCTTGCAAAATAACAAGCAGTGTTGCCATTTTTGTATTGAAGAAAATGCCATTTTTGGTAGAAATTTTTGGGGTGCCATTAAAAGGGAATTAGGTAGGTGATATGACCGTTTTCAAAATGCAGTATGGATTATTTTGTTGGTAGATAAATGAATGGTAGGGAGAGGTGGAGTAATGTGTAACATGGGGTGATGTGTAACAAGGCAATTTTTCGTACAAAACGTTAACATATGAGTGAATGAACAACTTGAATATGTTTCCTTGGACAACATCTAGTTTTTCCTAAGTGTTGGAAGTAGGCAGACACACATTTTACTAGAGTTCTTAAAAAGCGTTAAAAATGTTTGTTGAGAAATTTTTTTTAAAATTTACAAAAAATAGCGTTTCGGATAAAATTTTCTTCGGATTTTAAAAGTGAGTAGATGTTAAATGTGGTGTTTAATATTTATAAATAGCACAAAAGATTTTACATTTTTTCACGTTGTGGCAAAATTTCACAAATTGGGGCTGATGTGTACCACTCAAGGCGGGGTGATGTGTAACACATCTTACACATTAAAATTGCCATTGAAGGGGCAGCAGCGTCAAATTCTGAAATGCAATCACATCAAAGGCATTAAAAGAGATCGGGCCAGTTCATACTATTCAGCACAGACCAAAATCCAATCGTGGTAGGAAATCAATGAAAAGCTGTGTTCTAACAACGCCACAGAAACGTTTACAGTTGTAGGTACAGGAGACCTCATTAAGTTCTTATCATTATACATACTTTTACTAAACATAAAAAGTCAAAAAAAACATAACAAATTAAAGTTCCTGGTCTATAAGCCAACATTTTGTTAGTGCTACACATATTTGAAATTTTTTCCTATTTCATCCATTTCTCAAAATATTAAACAGTGAAAACAATGAAACAATGATAACACTCAATTCAAATTGGTGGTCTTCTGCAATGGATAGCCCTGAAAACTAATAAAAAAATTCAATATCTTAACACTTTTATTGGAGCATATAAAAACGTGTTACACATCACCCCACTTCAGCCTAGTATTGTATCTTTTTTAAAACAACATGAAAAAAACATTATTAAATAAATTTAAGGGGGTCTTCTCGTTGAGCAACTTTTTTTTTCAACTTTTTTGCATTTATTAATAGCTTGGGTAGTTGTGAATATGCCCCTAAAAGGATTTTTAGAAATTCGAAATACTTTAGAAGATTCAGCCTTTTTTGTGAAGCAAGGTCTCATGGACAAGAAGGTGATGGAGGTAATAAAACCAGCTTACGAAGCGCTGTCGGCAGATAATTTGCTTGAAAGATGCCTTGGATCTGAAACTCAGAATTCCAATGAGTCCTACAATTCTGTTCTTTGGTCACTTTCGCCCAAACACATCAACTCAGGCGCACGCACCATCGAAGTGGCCAATTTCATTGCAACGTGCCTCTTCAACGACGGTTTTATACCCATACTTAAAATTATGGGTTTGATGGGTATTGCGATTGGCAAAAACGCATACGAATACGCACTATCTCGCAATGAAGACAGATTGAACCGATCAGAGACTCGAGCTGCGGCATCATCAAAAGCTGGCAGAACGGCTCGCAGAGCAGTGAGGGCAGCAGAAAGCAGTTTCTACGAAAAAGAGGAAGGTGGCCTGTATGGAGCTGGCATCGCCGACTAATATTTGTAAGTAAAAATTGTCAGCTCTTTAAAACTGCATTTAAACATTTTTGATTTTTTTTTTTTCCCCAAAAAAATTACTTCAAACTTTAAACGCGTTTATCTCGAACCCACGTTTTTCGAACTGGCGGCCATGATATCTCCAGTTCAACTGAACCGATTTTCATGAAACAAAATGGAATCGACGCAGAATTGTCACCATTCTCGGGTGAACCTCGACCATAATTTTAAAAAATTTTTTACTATTTTTTTTTACACTAAACTACAAAAAAAAAACCCGAAATTAAAATTTTTTTTTTGAATGGCCGCCATTTTGTCAAAAAAAATCACAAAACTAAGCTTGAGGTTCACCCGAGAATTACATTTATACTGATTATAACCCCGTTTTTTTTTTTCATTTCAGGCGCTCCGGAGACCCGGAATCGTGGCCGCCGTGACGACACCTTTTTTTTCACCACCAACTTTGAAGTCTCATTACTTTTTGAACAGCCCACGTATCGAGACAAAAAAAATTTTTTTATTTACTTTGAACCTTTTGTAATACAATAAATAAAAAAGTTTTCAATTATTCTTTGCGTTTTCAAATAAGAATTTTTTTAAAAAGGGTCAAAAAAACGGGTTTTGAATGAGAAGACCGCCTTAAATTTATTCCAAGATTTAAAAGGCATGAAATGTTTTCATTTTTGCAAACATTATAAACATTCGGTATACGGTATTCGGAGAAGAAACAACATACGCCGCATTATTTCAAAGTAGAATAAAAGTAGAATAAAAGAAAAGAAGTACAATTATTTAAAAAAAAAAAAAATCCCCCGTGGGGTTTCATGACTTTTTTTTATGTTTTCGAGATCGCTGAAACCGAATATGAATTCAGTTTTTTCGGGTCACGTAAGGTTCTCCCTGGAGGCGGGTCCAGGTTAAGGCCTATGTCCCCACAATTAATGAAATCAATGTCTCCCCTTTTAAAGAAGGTTAAAATGTATGCCCGACCTCCATTATTTGTCCAAGAGAAACATTTTTTCCTTAGGACATATCCCCTTGTACCCCTCCTGAGGGGGGCTCCCATACAATGCACCCTAACCCCCTACAGCTAATGAAATCGATATTTACCTCTTTAGGGATGGCAAGAGAGGGTTAATATGTATAACTGACATCCATTGTTATTCTTTTTCAAAGAGGAACACTTTTCTTTTGGGACTAATCCCATCCGACCCCTCCTTAGGCGGATCCCAGACAATGCAACCTCTGCTGTTAATTAAATCGATGTTTACCCTTTTCGGGAGGCGAGTAGAGGGTTAATATGTAGGATCGACCCCAATTACTTTTCAAAGGGGAACATTTTTCTCCTTGGGGCTTATTTCCTTCGATCTCTCTTTAGGGGGCTCCCATACAATGCACTCTACCGTTAATGAAATCAATATTTTGCCTCTTGGGAAGGGTAGGAGAGGGTTAATATGTACGACCGACCTCCAGTTTTTTCTCAAGTGTAACATTTTTTCCCTCGGGACCTATCCCTTCCGACCCCTCCCTAAGGGGGCTCCCATACAATGCACCCTACTGTTAATGAAATCAATATTTCCCCTCTTGGGAAGGGTAGGAGAAGGTTAATATGTACGACCAGCCTCCATTACTTTTTCAAGTGTAACATTTTGCCCATTGGGATCTATCCCTTCCGACCATCATATTAACCCCCTTTGATAAAATAAGACCTAACTTTTTCAAATATAACGAAACCTATAACGTCTTTGCGATCAGTGCATTGTATAGAAGCCCCTGCATTGTATGGGAAAAAATTGTTACACTTGAAAAAGTCCCGAGGCCGAGTTATACTCTTCCACTCTATATTATCTATATCCTCTATATCCACAAGAGCGCACGCTCCTAGCCAATGCATATGTTATCAACTTATAGCTACTACTCGTCATTCTTTGAGCATTTTTTTATAAATATGTATGTCGTCAAACTTTGTAACAAATAATCCCATTAATATTAAATTTGCTTTAAAAGGAAGAGCAAGCATTGAGAATTATGCACAACTCTAGTATAGCTTGAGTAGTAACAACGTTAACGTCTACAGTAGGAAGCGTTGACCATCAAACAACCAGCTGCTTCTAAGCTTTAAAAAAAGAAAACTAAATTTATAAATCTAACTTCACATAAATATAAATTACATATTACTACAAACAAATTAAGTAAAAGATTAAAGTAAATTACAAATTATATATATATAAAAAAAAATTATATTGATTCAGTAGAAAAATATAAACTAAATTATAATTTTTACCAGAATTGTGGAGATTAAAAATTATTAAAAAAAGTGCTCGTCGTAGGTTCAAATTTACACAACACAAAATTTTCTGATTAGACACTTACTTTCATTTAGCGGACTTAAAGGACTTAGTTCACAATTTTTGGAGACATTATAACGTGTACTGCTCTGACGTTTTTCCTTTTTGACAATTGGTGACGTAGACAAGTTTAGACTTTTGGTAATTGATGTTGGTGGTGGTGCATCACGTGGCGTTGTAACTTTGTTTTCTTTGTTAGCCTGCAAATAATTGATGAAAAATCGAAAAATATTAAGATAGGAAAATTAAAAATTTTTAACTACATTACTAAAGTAAATAGTAAAGTAATTATTTTCACAAAAAATAGTCACTAAAATAAGCATAAAACGAAAACATTATTTTGTGGAAGATTTACAAAAAAAAAAAATCTTTTGGTAACTGGAATGGAAGTTTGCGCTGTTAAGGTTGAAAGCTATGATTGCAAAGAATCTAGACTGACTCTATGGTGATACATTTTAGGGATATTTATGTGTTTAATAACAAGCAACACTTTTTCTAGTTTTGTTTGGCTGAATGAGCTGGGTTATTTTTTTACCTTCGTTTTGGCATATCCAAGTCGTTTTGTTTTTGCTGCCTTTATTTTTTTCGTTCAAAGAAGAAGATAGATATATTATTAGCGACACATTAAATGTAACATTTGACACTTTTTATATAGGAATATTGGAATGTGATTATTGCAATAACATTACTATCATGGTATGATTCAGTGACGTGTTTTGGTGGGATTTCGTGCTCATTTTAGGATATTTGAACTATTTGAGAACGGGTGGAATTTTGGATGATTAGGTGGGATTTTCTAGTGTGTCATAATTTTAAAAAGTTTAAGTTCTTTACAAAACTGGTTGGCATCACTTTTTTTGTAATTTTTCAGAATTGTTTGTTCAATTGGTGTTTCATTGATTTTAAATATGTAAAAAAGGGATATGTTTATTAGTATGTAGTATGTTTTCTTTTTGTAAGCTTTAACAATGTACATTACGCTGGGCGGATATTTTTTCTTTTTAATTTTAATACGCAACAGGTATCAAAAGTTGCGTATTTTAGCGCTGATTTAAAATACGCTTAGCATTTTTGAAATGATTATAACTTTTGGCTCTCTACAAGATCTTTTCTGACTGAAATTTTAGGCTGGGCCTTTTTTTTTTTTTTTTTAACTTTAATGCGCAATAGGTATTTAGGATTTAAAATACGCTTACCATTTTTGAAATTAATATAAATTTTGGCCTTCTACCAGAGCTTTTCTGACTGAAATTTTGTTAAATTTTTATCAAAATTTAAAATTTTGCCCATATTTGCAGCCAACTAAATAATTTGAGTCACTTAATTCAATTTTCAACATAAAAAGGATATTAGATATGTTTTGTTTTCGAGGCGTAGTGATTTTTTTTAATATCTATTATTTATTTTTTTTAGGTTTATGTATTTTGTTTATAGTGTTTAATTAATAAACAAAGATAGTTTTAATGACGACTTTCGGTCTAAGCGATCTTAAAGTATTTGGAAAAAACTTCATAAGCAGACAGAACTTTAATAGAATTGCTGTATACCTCTGTCATTATGTGAAAAGGCAGTACAAATAAGAAAAATTTTTAAGTCATAAAAGCTCTGGTAGAGGGCCAAAAGTTATTTGAAATTTAAATATGGTTAGCTTATTTTGAAACTACGTAAAAATACGCAGCTTTTAGTTCGTATTGTGTTTCGAAAAAACAGAAACAAAATTTTTCCATATAGCATCTGCCCAACCTAATGTACATAAGAAAATTTTTTGATAAATATAACATATTTTCCCCAAAAAAAAAGTAAAGCTAAATTAAAGTACTGCTTTTTTTATCAATTTAGAGTGTAAAACCTCCCTAATACAATGTTAAGTAAAAAAAAACACAGCTTTCTAGTTAGTGAAAAGGCAAGACATTTCATTCCAGAATTGTGCGCATTGCTTCGAATAAAATTTTTTTCAGTTTCATTCATATTAAATTAAATAAGTAATTATTATGATAGCACAAATTCCTTATATCATATATATATATATCGGTATACATAATTTTATTGATCTTAATGAATTGTTTTTACAATTCAGATTGTAAAATTATTTACATGAATATATAAAATTTGGAAGCAAGTCTAGTTTAATGAAACCGCTTAAATTTTAGAAAGTTGTTTGGTACAAGGCATGGCAGAATTAAAATTGTATCATGCGTACAAGGTAGCATTTTTTTCTAAGATTATAATGGTATTGAAAAAAGGCCACTACACCCCCCTGTGGCCCAAGCAACCCCTTGAAATTCAGTGGGTTCATTAAAGTAGACTTATGCCAAAAGTGGTTTTGTTTCGTTAATAAATAAACTTTTAAACTTTAATATAAAATGTTTCTGATGATTATTTCTTTTCATAAATTGGGTAAAAAAAACTTTATTGGTATAATTATTTTGGTGGGATTTTTTGTGGGTTTTTCGTGTCATTTTGGTGGGATAAACAGGTTTAAATAGGGATTCAATAGGAATTTTTCACTAAATCAGAATCATCACATCATAGAAATTTAATCGAACATTTTTGATATCATCGTGATAATGTGAAAATGTAATTATATAGTTTTCAGTTGAAGTGCCCCATGAAAAAAAAGCACTGTAAAATTCATATTTTTCCATATTTTTCTTTAAAATTTGGATTTATTATTCAAAAATAAAAGTAAGTTGGCATTACAAATTTGCAATGTAACCTCCTTTGGCTTTTATTACATCGTTAAGTCTCTTAAAAACTTAGTTGCATACTTCCCACAGCTGATCTTGCGATATATCATCCCATGTTTGAGTAAGCGCACGCTTTAGTAACTGCAGACTTTCATAATTTTCCGTGGATATCTCACACTCCAATATACCAAAATCGCCAGGTGAGCATCATTGATGCGCCTGCCTGTCCATAGCTAGGAAGAAAGGAAGATGGTTGCAGCATAAAATGCTTTGAGACGAATCATGGCCCACAATATGAACGAGTCTTGTCTCATCTGTGTAAAAGGAGGGCCTACTTTGGAGGTACATAAAGTAAAGGTCTGCAGAGAACCATCCATTTTTGACGTCACATATCCAGATGTTTCAAGTAGAGGTAACAATATTACCGCTATATCTGTTTGTTGCGTATGTTCTCCAACTAGTATTCTTGATGTTTGATAATTTCACTCTCTCATACATGTTCTATCATTATGTAAAAGAGAAATATTCCATGCATACTCAATGCTTAGAGAGCGAAACCGATACAAGTTGATATAAGAAAAATTTACAACACATAACTAGTATGCTTGAATGGTTCTTTGCAGAGCTTTAATAGAAAGTACGTATATTACTTTGGCACGTGCCTGTGAACGGAGTAGCAATAAGGAGACTAGATATATCGCCGACATAAAGACCTTAGAAAAAGGTTCTATGTAGAAGAGTATGTGTAAAAGGCGGCAGCGGCAAATATACCTTTTAATTGATTTTATTTAAATAATATATATATGGGCATTTCCACAAAAATGTAAACCAAAAAAAAAAAAAAATTTAATGTGTTTCGAAATTAAATTTTTTTATCTAGCAAAATACTGATATATATGAAGTTTGCATTTTGAAAATTTCAATGCCTTAACTAATAGGACATGACACCTAGTAAGCTTCGACCATGGCCGAACTAAGATGCTAGTTACTCTTCTTAAGGGGGTCCTCTGGTAATCTATGCCAAATTTTAGCCTTTTTTCAAAATATTGTGGAAAGAGAACGAGTAAAGATATTTTAGTTCCGTTTTTTGATTTGGGTAGCTTAATTTATTGAAAAAAAATACAAAATTTTGAAAAAGTGAATTTATGGACCGTTCAGAAAGTTCTCGGCCTGGTAACGAGGTTCTCCGGAAAAAAGGTGGGTCCAAATTGCGCACGATTCCAAGTGTAAACATCGTCTGAAAAAAAAAAAATTCAGTTACTTAGAATGAATGTCCCTATATCCCCTACCTCGGAAACAAAAATCGAAATTTTTTTAGGGGGGGAGCCGCCACTTTGAAAATGAAAAATCGAATTTCGACTTTTTGGCTTTTTGGGCTCTGCGGGCTGTGCGACCCTCTTTCGATGATGCGTACGTTTTTAGCTCTGAGCGTTGAAGTCGTTTTCCGTCGCGAGATTCAGCATACATCTCGGCTTGTGGGCCGATGACAATACCCATTGTTGACATTATTTTTAAAATACTTGTGAAGCCTTCGTTGAAAATGCAGGTTGCCAGAAAATTTGCGATTTCGACTGTGGTAGCACCACAGTGGATATGTTTCGGCGCAAAGGTCCACAAAAGCGAGTTGAACGATTCGTTACAATTTTGCGTTTCACCTCCAGTGCATCGGTTGAGTAGATCGTCGGATGATAACGCTTCGTATATGGGCTTCATTACTTGCAGAACCTTTCCATCAAGTGGGGCGTACGTGTGGTGAAATGAGGCTAATGAGCCTTCTGCTGCTGACTTTTGATAGGCGCACCAGCTGGACTCACCAGGTGGGCAATACATATGTTGTGGATTACTATCACTTGAACTTTTGTGATAATATGTTGACCATATTTTTTTTCTCATGTTTTCCACAGAGTCCTTATTACGTCGAATAGCAAGTCCATAGTAAGTAGTCAGCTCGCTTATGACTTTGTCTGTCAGTTTGCCAGTGCCTTTTCCACCGATGCCTTTGTTTTCTTTTTTGGCCTTGCGCAGCCGTGCGCCCATGCGTTTTTGCACGTGAGCGATGCACTCCTTTTTTGTGACAACGGGGTCGCCGTTATACGGATCAAGGTCTATAATGGCCTTGAAGGTTTTGCTGTCGCCATCGCCAATATATTTTTCATATTTTATGCCATATTTTTCGATCGATGAGGCAAACATTTCCTTCACGGCATCTACCTCCATCTTGCCCGCACTCCCACTGTGGTTGTTTGTGCATGTTTTCTGGTGCGATTCGTACCATTCTTCGAAGTCTGCAGAGTCATTTTTTTTCCCCCACATTTTGCATGCCTGGCAAAGGCTTGATTTGACAACGGAGTCAACCACTTTTTTGGTATGTTTACCGACGAGCGTAGTGACACCAAAAAGAGACGAGAATCCCCGTTTTTTCCAGGTGCCATCCCCTGAAACGGTCAGCAATGAGGAGTCACAGTCAGGATTTTTTCTTTCTGCTGTTCCTGCTCTTCTTTAACCGCATTCAACAGGCACTGCTTGTAAACTGCTTTAGCAGACACATGCATGTTTTTCAAGGTGCCATAGTACGCATCAAGGCACAATCCTTGGCATATGTCCATTAATCCGCAGAACATATTAATACCTTCTCTCCCTATTCCAAGCAATCTCATGGCAAATATCAACCGGCGATTTACAACAAAAGATTTACCGACCACCGGCGAAGAATTAATATACTGTGTAACTTTACATTGGCACTGCAGACTCACTTTGAAGCCGACTCCACGCATACATGTTTTTCCAAATCGAATTTTTTGTTTACATTGGGCGCAGATAACCAGAGCAGCAAGCGTTTGGAAAAATGAAAAAAATTCCAAGAAACAGAACTGGAGGTTGTTTTCGATGATGACTTCATTGTCTTGCGTTTTCTTCAATTTTTTGGCCGATGTGCTGGCAAAGTCGGTGTCCTCTACTTGGGAGTGCTGGTTTCCACGGAAATGCCTCTTTTTTTGTTCGATACGCGTACTTACGCGGCGCGTTTGGGTGGCTTTTTTTATCCATAGCAAAAAAAAAAACACAAAACGATTTTTCTTTTATTTTACAACAGCAGTTATCGCGCACGCGTAGCTTTCAGCGTTCCAAAATAAACTGAATCTCGTTCGTTTGCTTCTTTCATGTGAACACCTGGGCTCAAAATCATTTCAACCCCTAAATCAAAACATGCATGTATACATACTGCATGTATACATACTGTGTGTGTATATTTTGTAATATCAATACATATTTTGGAAGAATTCCACAGAATTTTCGACTAATGACTGCAGGCAAATAAACAACTTTGCTGATGCGTTATTTTGACGAAAACATACCTACACAAAAATGCCTGTATCTCCTAAACTATTTCGAATTTTGAAAAATCCTTTTGGGAAAATGTTTTTGAGTATCTGAGCAATAGAAATATGAAAAAAATTTTTCGGATTACCAGAGGACCCCCTTAAGCTCTTTTCTCACTTCTTTAATTACACAGTTTCTTAGTGGAAATTTTGTCGCGTGGGTTATGTTGCGTGAGTTACGGCAAATATTTTTTGGGAACTCAATATATTTTTAAATACGCAAAGCTCATCGTTAAAGTGGGTATATTATGAAACTTCACTGTTTTCCCATTATTAAAAAATTAAAAACAAAATAAAAATCATAAGGAAAAAACCTAGTAACGCCATCTATGTGTCATCCTATGGACTTTTTGAACGTACTGTTAAACCAAATTTTGCACACATATTATTTGTCATAAGGATCAGTCTATAGTTTATAAAAGATGGTGGTATTGGACGGGGGGCGTGGCACTTTATTTTTAATCTATTTTCATCTACACCGTTTCTCCGATTTGAACCAAATTTTACACATATCAATGCCTTAATATAGAAAAGGCGTATCTCAAAAAGTCCTATGTCAATAGGAGAAGGAGAAAACTTAATAAAAAATTAAGTTCTATAGTTTAAAATTTTGTGCAAAAGCATTTTTTTATTAAAAACTATAAGTAGTATGATGATATAACAATTGTGTTTACTGCAGAAACTGCAGAACTTTTTTTCTGATTTCAACCAAATTTGACAAATACATTCTTAAGAATAATGAGCAGCGATAAGTTTAAAAATTGGGCCGAATTAAGCATGGGCGTCACACTTTAATTTAAATTGAACTCCTCCTATAGCCTTTGTTCGACTTCTTCCAAATTTTCCATATTCTTAGGAATAATGAGCATTCAGTAATCTATCAAATTGGTTAGAATTGAACGAGGGCGTGGCACTTTAACTATAAACCAAATTGTTTTATACCGCTGGTATGAATTTCCACATACCAATCAAATTTTGCACATATATTCTTTAGCATAATGAGCAGTAGCAGCTTAGGGTAAAATAAAATTAAGCGTATGTATGACACAAATATTTTTGGAGATAATACATAAATATTTAATAGACGGCTAAAGACTTCAAATATACCTCAATACGGACGCGGAGGGTATTTTAGCTTTGCAATAGTACGAATTTTTAGTTTATAATTCGTACTTTTAAGTTATATGAGTTTGTATATTTGCTTAGTAATGGAAAAATCACTTTTGAAATCATCTATTTGTGTAAAAAAAAAAGAGAACAATGCAAGTCTGTGTAATTCCTACCAAGCTCTGAGAAAGCTAATTTTACTGAAATCTTAAAATTTAACTTGTTTCCGAAAAATCATTACAGAAGTTATTGTACAATACTTTGACTATAGCCACTAATTTGGTTAAAAACTTTGAAATCAAGCAATAAGAATAGGAAGAATAGGTAATTTATTAAATTAAAAATATGAATTGAACGCTTGCAGCATCAAGGTACAACAAAATACAAACAAAACGAAGCAAGAAAAATGAAAATAAGTACAAAAGTATTTTTTGATTATTCAAGTAAGATATTTCTTAAAGCGACTGATGCTCTAATGATCATGCAAAATAATAATAATATAACAACGTTTAGAAGTTCGACATTCAAAAGATATGCAGACAAATGAAAAACTATATAAATATTGTGCATAGAGAACTTATGATTGTTTTGAATATTTCTGCTTTCTATTTTTTTCGCTTTTATTTTATTTTTGAATGACAAATTGATATAATTAGGTTTTTAAAAATATCAGAAACAATTATATTTATATCACTCTTGTTGCATTGATAGAATCAGAGCTAAAATGACTGTTTCAAGATGATACGGGAATTTTTTTTTTTATATTATAAGATATTTTGTATTGAATAGACAAATTAAAAACTTATATCGTAATTAACTTGTTATTTATGATACACAAAATAAAATTTTTATAAAATATATAAGTTGAGCAATGTGTTGATAATAATAATAATGAAAGCTATAAAACAGGCCTGGACATTCTAACACAGTCACATTTTATTTTGTCTTGATAGTATTGATGCGCTCTCAAATCGCGCACACTGAACTCATACAATTTGCAGCGCAAAGCGACATAGGCCATCACAGCGTCACCGTCAGCGAACGACTAAATTATATTCTCTTGTGTTATGAGCTTTGTGTACATCAGTGTTGCCACTTTGTGAGGAGTTCCTCAAAACGTGAGGAATTTACAGTGGCTGTGAGTAATTTTTGAGGAATTTTATTTTAAGGGAAATTTTGAGGAATTTAACATTTGTAACCCCATTACTTTTATTTTACTCGTTTACGCTCAGAATGACAGTTTTTGTTTGAAAATTTATGCAGAAAAATAGCGATAAGCCGGGAAAATATTTTAAAAAATACCAATTCCTACTATTGTTGAGAGTGCTTTACACGATGCAATAGTTGAAAATTTTCAAAAATTTGAATTTACATTTTTAATTAACAACTAAAAAAAATTACAGTTTTTCAGGTGATTCGAATTTTTTTTTCGAAAAATTATTTTCTTAGTGTCAGAAACACAATAATAATATGTTGACTACAATTTTTTTCTCTCACAATGGCGGCCCAAAATGGAAGACTTAAAATTTATAATTTTTTCCATTACGACCCTGAATAAAATATTTAACAATTAATTACCAGAAAGCCGAAATAAATAAATTACTAGTTTTTTTACATAAATTACTTGATCAAAAATTTTATTCTGCTTAGTCAACTCCATAATAAAATTTTTATGATATGGGAAAAATGTCCCTTTTTTAAATATTTCTAAGGAAAAAATAAAAAATTTTAAGTCTTACTTTTTGAACTGAAATTTGAAGAGAAAAATCTTAGAAAAAAAAAATAACAACCACATTTAGAAAATTTAAATGCCCTCCATCTTTAATTATGTTTCCGACTGTAAAAGAAATTTTGTTACTATTGCAGTGTATAGAGCACATTCGAAAATAACAAAAATAGGTATTTTCAAAAACATTTTCTGACTTGGCGTTCAAATTTTTCTGTTGAAAGTTTCAACCAAAAAATGTCCGAAAGAATGTCCAAAAGACGATAAGATTGGAAAAAAATGCAATACTGCAGCGTTTATGCTTATAAATAAATTTTAAAATCTAATACGTATCGTACATCGAGAAAAAAAGCAAAAGGTAAATCACCTAAGTCGGCTTGGGTAAAGAGAATTGTATGGGAATTATAAGCTTATGCTTATTCACCTAAGTAATTTATTGTTTAATACATTGCTTTGAAAGCACATACTTCGATACCATGCCAAAAAAAAATATTTGATTCACCTACGCCCAAAATCCAAAAATACAAAATTAAAATACAACTAAAAATACAAATAAAAAAAAGAAAAAACACAGCTGCGTCGTTAGACAAACGAGAGAAGGATAGATTTGATAATTTAATGGATTTTTTTTGTAATAATATCACTTTTAAATTAAAAAATAACGTAAAGTAAATTAAAACAACACACGTTAATATTCACACCATTAAATTTTATTACATTTTATCAACAAAAAGAAAAAAAAAATTCTTTGCCCGCCGTGCGGAATCGAACCTGGAACTTTTGGTGCCAGTCCATCGCTCTACCTACTGATCCAAGCAGCCTTGCTACTACTTGCGGACATAACTGCAGCTATGTTAAAAGATTAACAGTTGCAGTATGTCGCAGTATTCTATTGATAGCCATACAACAAAAATCTTTTAATAGATTATTGTGTATGCTGCAGCATAGCTGCAGTTGTAATTACAATAATATTGAAGAAATCACTCCGCGTAACGAAGAAGTTTGACTCAATGCGTAGTGCAGTGACTTCGTACACAGCGGTATCGGTAGGTTGTGGGTTCGAATCTCAACGGCATGCGAAGGTAAAATTTTTGATTTGATATTTAGTTTAATTTAATTTAATGTTCTTGTTGTAATAGACGTCAAGCAGTAAGAAAAGCCGAGAATTCCTTAATTTCTAAGAAAAAAACGGTGTGATAAAAGAAAAATTTGTGTTGTTGCCGATTTCAGTCAAGCAAATCACAGAACGAGAGGCGCCAACTTCAAAAAAAAAGGAAAATAAAAAACCAAAACCCTAAAAAAGCTATATTTTTGAAATTCAATTTTTTTTTTTTTTTAAAGTAGTGTCTAAAAAATTACCAAATACTTGGTTAATTTATCACCTATATAAAAATTAGCAAGTCAACATGTAAAACTAAGGCATTTTGATGAAGTACTTGGGTGTACGCAGAGAAAAATATGTTTATATATGTTTGGTTTCAAAAACAAAATATTCAGAGGGAACCACCTAATAATTAAGAACTTTTCTTCAATAGCATTATTTTTCGATAAAGAAGATATTAGTTGTGTCCAACAATAATATAATTGCCATAGCTAAAAAACTAGCACCTACATTAATATGCTTGTGACAAAATAGAATTGTGTGTTTCTACCCAATAAAAATATATTTGCATCACTGTTAAACTCATAAAGAACAGAACTCTGCAAATTTAAAACAAACAGAACTCCTTTCTTTTATGTGTTTCGCCTAGACATACATATATCTGTTTCATTTGCACTTGCACGAAAAATAGCGCAAACCTTGTTGCTTTATGCGCTTGCTTTTAACAGTTGCCAAGTCTTGGCGTCATTTTAAGTTTCAAGCAGTCGCGCCAAACGTGTTGAAAAGTTTAGCTCTAGTTAAAAGTGTTTCTGAAAATGTTTGTTTAAATGAAAAGTGTTTGTGTTTTCAAATTAATAAAATAAAAAACAAAATAAAAGAAAAATAAGGTGGTTCAGCAGTAAAAATAGGTGAGTTTTGAAGCAACTTTGCTGATAAAGCGGGTGCTTCGATGACAAAGTGGGTGCTCCAACCATATTATGTTTTCTCCAACTAGAAAATGTGTGCTTACAAAAATTATTGTAATGTCTGATAAACATAATATGGTTACTTCTCAACATAATTAACTCCGAGAAAAACATATTTACTGTTTTCTAAACATATTAAACATATTTTGTTTGCTTCAAACCACCAATTACTCTAAGCAAATATTTTGTAATCACAGTGAAAAACTTTTGGCATTTCTTTTGCTAAAATATGTTTCCAAGTAAATATAGTGTAATCATCGGTAAATATATTATGTGGTTCTTAATTATCGTTTTGAAAATAATTGCTTGACTGCAATTAAATTATGTATTCTCCAATTAATATATATTTGCCCGTGAATATTTAATGTTATTTTTGACTAAATTATATTCCCAAGCAAGCAAATAGTAATAGACTAAAAGTGTTCTCAGTCCATTTATAATTACAATATATTTATATGAAAATATATTTTCTTAAAACAAATTATATTGTTTTTAAATTCAGACAACAAGTGCAATTAAATAATGTTAAGATGCAAATATACATATAAAGAAAAATTGCATTAATTAATTATATTATAAATTATGTTTGGGAAGGCCTATTATTTTTCAGCGTGTGGTTGAAAATTGCCAAAGCCGTCTTATAAATTATACTAGGTTTTTTTTTCAATTTACAAAAAGCTTTTTTCTCGGTTTCTTAAATTTTTATTTAGTTAAGGTATCGTTACAAAAAAAATATTTTTGAGGAATTTTATTTAAATTTGAGAAATTTGGGTTTTAAAAAGTGGCAACACTGGTGTACATGTGAAAAGTTACGCTCAGAGAGCGCTCAGTGAGCTATGGAGCGCCCAGGCCTGCTATAAAATAAAGTATCCTTGCATACTTTAAAGCTCACATTAGCCTTCGAATGTAACTCCACATTAAAATAATAAGTTTTCGCATTGTTGCCAAATGCAATAGTTCTACTAAAATTATTAAAAGAAATGGTAAAAAATTACGTACGATAAGATTAGATAAGATAATGTTTGACTTGATCATAATCAAGTTGTTTTTATTATTGAATTTTACTGTTGTTGTTGCTGTAATAATAAATACTTTTACACTTGTATTTTGAGTTATGAGTGGAAATGCCTAAAAAAAATGTTAATACAATTAAAAATAAATGCATGGGTTAGAACGAATTAGAAGGGGAATCTTTTATATATTTATTCCTGTAAGGGTCCCCCTATTCCAGTAAATCTACAAACGCTACATCAACACTTGATGCTCTAGGTAAGCCAAAAATTGTTATTCTGTGGAAAATGTCCTTTTTTGTGAAGTCCTTCTACATGAAAACTCGTTCTTCTAATTTCGAAAATCTAATTGCCGAAAATTACATTCAGATTAGCAAAAACAATGTTTTATTAGCTAAAACGATTGAGCTGTACGTACATAAATTTGTCTCGCTGCAGTGCAAAGCATGCAGTGGCTTTCAAAACTAACGGGAAAAGTATTGAGTTTATCAACAAAGTGAATATTTTTCCAACTTTCTAGCAAAAACGTAGTACAAAATTGTGTATAAAATCATTTGCGATGGGTTTTTAAATTGAAATAAATTTAAAGTGCGTGAAGATAAATTCGTAAGTCTGAAGCTAAGTCTTAGCAAAGACACAAACCCATATTTCCTAAAAGTACGAATTTGAATAACAGTACGAATTTAACTTTAAGTACGAATTTATATAAAAAAATACGAATTAAACTTCTTGATTTCAAGTTTCTTCTTGAAACTTGATTGACTAGCCGGCATTTTCACTATTCACTATTCGTTGACGCGTGAGGGCACTAAGCGACTCGGCCCTACCTTATAATTATGCCATGATAGGGTCTTCAAAGTGTTCATCCGACGCTCTTACTCTCATTGCTTTTTGACAGTTTCACATTGAAAGCAACAACAAAACAACAATCTCGACGAGCAAGCGAGCATCGTGTAATATGAGCCTATAAAAGCAAGTTCAACGTTTACGTGCGTAGAGTTAGAGAATGCATTTACGCAAGAAAAGTTAAAAATATTTCAAAAAAGTTGAAAATATTTAAACTTTTCTTGCGTAAGTTGCGTTTTTTGACAGGTCGTTGCAAATAGCGAACAACGGGAAAAACAATATGGAATAAAAGAAAAATTCATTCTTTGAAATTTTCAGAGATGGTCCTTCAACATGAATTCAAATAAATAAAGATTTTGATAAGTTATTACTTGCTATTTGTTTAACATGACTTTCTTTTTGTGGTAAATGTTGAAAATTTATGTTTCTAAAAATCCAGGACTCTTAGAAATAGAAACTTAAAAACTCACTTCTAAGCTCAAATTTAGTTAGATGATTATAAGCTGCTTTTAAGATTTCATAGACCCCTTTCTTATTGGTCAAGAATTGAAAGCAATGAAAGTGAGAACAAATGGGAACACGAAAAAGTTGACGGTATAGAGACATTGGTACCGTCAATTTTTCTCCCTTTCGTCGCTTCCGATTTGCGGCGAATTGCCCACAAACTCTGAAAATTGAATTTAATTCTTGACCAATGTGAAAGGGGTGATAGTAATAAAACAAATCTAAAATCAATTGACTTCAGTGCATCTATTGTGAACTGATCTTAAATTTTATCTCAGAACGTACCCTTTGTTCAGTTTGCTTTTGACGGCTGATTTTATTACAAGCTTATAGTTTTTTACAGACATCACGCAAAAACAAATGGAAAGAAAGAGTTCTCTTTAGGAATAAGATAATTATTTTTTCTGCTTTAGCTATTCTTTGTTTACTTCTATATATATTTATATGATCTATGTGAGAGAGATCGGAATTGGATATGGGAGGAAAAGCAAGTCCTCAAAGAAATTAAAATAGAAACCTTCATCAATGTTGACTCCAAATTAAACAAGCAACCAAATGATTTTTATGGCATCATTTATTATTTTTAGAACATTCCTGATTATTTTTTCCTCGTTCATATTCACTACAACTATTTCAGTTGTCACTTTAAAACAGACTTAGAAATTGGTGAGCCACAACTAGATGTTTTCTAATTTAGAAGTGACTTTTTTGTTATCATTGCTACCGATTGAAAGCTAAAGTTGAGTTTAAGATAGATTCAAGTTAGAATTTCTTTATTATTAAGTGATAATTTCTTTTTAATATTTTACTATAAATACAACTAAAATTGTATTTTAACAATAAAAATAACATTCAATAACTTTGTAGTCCTGAACTGTAATGTAATCGAAACGCAGTTATTATAGTCTGCAATAATTTTCTTGCGTAAATTGCGAAAGCGAGTAAACGGGCATAAATACAAGCATAGTTAATGAACTTCCATCTGTATACCTTTCGAGCGGTACATTAAAGTGGAAGCTAACTTTCCCCAAGGAGATATAAATATATCGTTGACCTTATGGTAGAATAATCTACCATGGTTGTTCTCTTATTCTACCATGGTTGGCCTTTCCTTATGTTCTTTAAATATGGAAAGAAAGCATGGTTGAATCATGATACAATAATTGCAAGGTAGGAGTGACAGTTCTTTTGTCGACCACCATCTGCCAAAAACAACAACGCCGAGAGAGAGAAAGAGAATAAAGAAACAGAAAAAAGCTATAAAAGCGAAACAAAAACGCGTAAGTTAAGAAGAAAAATGTGCTTGCATAATTTTTGTTGCTGCTATTTTGAGACACTTGATAATATTTCCTTTATTATTGTGATTATAGCAATGTGGAAAGGACACAACAGTACATGGGGACGCGGCGGTCGTGGCAAATGGAATCGTGGTTGCAGTGCAAATGCTGGACGTGACAGCCAAGCCGAACAAACACAGCCTTCATACAGACTATTAGAGTATTTTCGAAGGAAGCTGGCGCCACACAGTGGCTCAGAATAGGTTTTTATTGGCCAAAATTCTATCACTTTTGAATCTGTTCTTAACCGACAGATAATTCCTTGAATTTCTTTGTGTTTAAAATGTTGTTAAAATCGATTGAGTATTTATTGAAAAATTCAAGGTCAAAGTTGAACTTTTGAAATTTTTAACTCTTGGTATGAAATTATGCTTTTCCTATCTTTTTTAAGCGCTTCTCTATTTATTAAAAAAAAGGCATAAGATTTTTTACATAGGGACATTTTTTGCTTTTTAATTTTTTTTTTTTTCTAATATTATATACGGGGTGTCCCGCAATTGAGTGCAACTGTTTACGGAGCTGAAAGGTTATGTCGAGCTGAGCAAAAAACCGTATGGGAGGGGGGTCTATTTTCACATTCTTAGGAGCCACAGGGTTAATTAATATTTCACGACTTTGGTTTACGTTATTGTTTCTAGCAGAAAAACTAACATATTTTGATAACTCATTATAAAGGCAATAAAATCACCTCTCTAACGGCATATCAACAAACCCCATCAACTTAACCGTTACCGAGATGTGTTCGTGTGAAGATGAAATCAATCGATTGAAACTACCAAATTTCAATTTTGAGTGCAAATTTCAAAGATTTCGCGTAATAAATGTATTTTTTTTTTAGGATCAATTTTGTATTTTATTAAATTTTTTTTAATGACACCAACAACATAAACATATCTTAAAAAATAAAAAAAGTTGGCTGTACTAAAAACATCTTCTATATATTTATTCCGGTAAGGGTCCCCTTATTCCAGCAAATCTACAAACGCTACAGCAACACTTGATATATCATTAGAAAGGTCATGACCTGTAGGTATGCAGGAAATTATTAGATTTTTGATAAGTGGTAGCGTTGAGCAGATATCAGCGTTTAAAGTTGCAAAAATGGCAAAAAGACTTAAGACACGAACTCGCTCTAAGGTAAAAGAGAATGTATGATCTCCGAAGCGAATTTGCTAAGTAAACCCGATTTTCGGGACGTTATCACTAGTTATACTTATTAGAAATTAACAATGAAATTATCTATTGCATAACTAATTGTAATGTCATTATTTATCGTTATTTTCAAATAAGTATAATTCTTTAGTACAGCCAACTTTTTTATTTTTAAAGATATGTTTATGTTTTTGGTGTCATTGGCAAGAAAATTGAATAAATTACAAAATACATCTAAAAAGAAATTTCATTTATTACGCAGCATTCTGAGAAATTTGCACTCAAAGTTGAAATTTGGTAATTTGGCGGGACACCCTGTGTTTACTACAAAATGGCGCAAAAAAATTTATAAATTGGTTACCACTAAAAATGGGTATTTTGGCCAATGGGTTTAATTCTTGAGCCACAGTGCGGAATCAATATACGCAAGGCCAGTGGCGGCAACAGGTTTAACAGCCGCAATGTTTATTATTTTTATTTTCAATATATTAATTTTCACTTCGTTTTAACTTTTTGTTCTTTCGTCGTATACACAGATGAAGCTCGTGAGAAAATAGGTAGTTGTCAAGGCTACCTTGTAGTGATTGTATCAAGGGTTGAATTATAAAATTGTCGCGGGGCTGATCGTACTCTCTTCTTAGTACCCTTACTTGACAAAATCAGCCAATTTTGCGAAAACAGATGAAAAAGAGGGCAATGGCAGGTTTTCTATGAGCTGCCAACTTCGATTTAAGAATTATGGGTACTCGCTCTTACCATTGCGACAATCTTTTAATTCAACCACGAGTAAAAGGTTTATTATTTATTTCATGGTATGGATTGTCAAAATTTATAAACATTTAAAAATGTTTCTTGCAAGATGAATGAGCATAGTTTAGAAAAAAAGATTAGATACTTTAATTTAACTCTCTTTTTTGCAATTTATGTAAATATATTTCTCTGTGTATAAAGATATTTTTATTGTCTTCTTCTTTTTGTAAACTATTCCAAAAATTAATGATGGAAAAAGTTTCTATACTTTAAAATCAAACAAAAATGGATATGAAAATAAAAACAGTTAATATTATTGATAGTTTATTGATTAGAGAGTTAGCAAGACGAAGCGTCTAACTTCACAATTAAGATAAAAACATTCAAGTGTTAATTTTATAACAAATTAAATTTACGTCAACACTTAGATAGTGACAAAAAGTGAGAAGAATTAGGTTGATAACAACAAATACATATACAGCATAAAATAGTAGACGAAAAGAAAAGAAAAACGTATTTTTACTGAGCAAGAAACATTTGGATACAACAACAAAACTTACCTCACTATTTGTTGGTGATGATGCAGCGGTTGCAGCAGCAACGGATGTTGTTACAACGATTGGTATGTTTGTTGTTGTTGTTGTAATTGGTATTGAATGAATTGAATTATTACTGTTATTCTCTTTGATGCCGTTAGTTACTGCTGCTGGTGTTGTTGCAGTCACTGATGTTGTTGTAGTTGCATTAATATTATTATTGTTGTTATTATTGTTGTTGTTGTTTGTATAATTAAGAGACGAATCAACTTTATTAGCTGAACTTGTTACCGCTGTTGATGTGGTTGTTGTTGCTGTTATAGAGTGTTGCTGTTGAAGCGGTGTTTGTGAATTCACTGCTGTCGTTTTTGTTGTAGTTGTTGTTGTTGTTGAGTTATCCATAATATGTTAGAAATAGCGACGACGCACGATGACGACGACAAACGAGGATGACCAGCTATGACGACACAACAATACATTTTTAACAAACAAAAAGATAAAAAAAAACAAAAACTAAACAAAAGATAAAATTTTGCAAGCAAAAAAGAGAAGAAACTACATATATAAAAAAAAAGTAAGTAAGCTTGTGACTCTGAAAACAGTCGGAGTAGGAGAAGTAGGAAGTGGAGCAGAGCAGGTGCGTGTGCTTTTGTTTTCTTCATTTGGATTTGAAAAAAAATTAACAGCAGTAGCAGTCACAGCAAAAACGACCGGTGTATGACAGAAACGGCAACAAGAAGAAGAAAACCTATGCACAAGCATGACGACTAGTTCTCATGACAAGAAGACTCGGACATCGTGTTAAACTAGTTGGTTAAGCTACACTAGTCACAAAAAGTTTGCATACACAATTAAATTATCTTTATTGAAAAAAAGATATTTATTTATTGATACTGGAAAACTTGAACAATTTAAAACTTATTTCAAAACTAAAAATCTGGCATATCTGTTCTGTTCTCTCCCTGTAGGAAAATCAACTAATTTAAAAGTAGTTGATAAAGTAGTTTTTTGTCAACCACAACTAGTTGAAATTCTGACTTTTTCCCATAGAACGAACTAACTTATTTTGTATGGTGATGTTCGCTAAATAAGTCAATTGACTTTCGTCTGCATATATTTTCAACTACTTGTTAAATTAGTTATATTTAAATTATTTTTTAATGACTTTAAAACAACCAATTGAAAACTATTACTGATGGCCTAAAGTTAATAATATTTGATGAAATAACATGGTTAAATATATATAAACTTATAATCTAATAAAAATTTGCAATTAAAACATGTCAAAATCATAGTAGTTGCCGCCTTAATATAATTCAAATTAGTTGATATACTGGTTTATTTTAAACTAGTTTTTTAATTAGTTGTTTTTAAAAACAAGCTAGTTCGTTCCTATAGGGCTCCCACAGCGCAGTCAAAGTTTGCGTACATATCTAGCAACGGTGATTACTAAAGCTTTATAACAGTGTGGGGCAAACTGGTACATAAACATGCAAGCTTGTGTGTGTGTCCAAGAGAGACCCTATAGGAACAAACTAACTTGTTTTTAAAAACAACTAATTAAAAAACTAGTTTAAAATAAACCAGTATATCAATATATGAAGTAATTGAAATACTACTTAAAAACCAGTGATTGATAAACTACTTTGAATTATATTAAGGCGGCAACTACTCTGATGTTGGCATGTTTTAATTGAAAATTTTTATTAGATTACAAGCTTATACATATTTAACCATGTTATTTCATCAAATATTATTAACTTTTGGCGATCAGTAATAGTTTTCAATTGGTTATTTTAAAGCAATTAAAAAAATAATTTAAATGTAACTAATTTAACAAGTAGTTGAAAATATATGCAGACGACAGCCAATTGACTTATTTAGCGGACATAACCATACAAAATAAGTTAGTTCGTTCTATGGAAAAAAGTCAGAATTTCAACTAGTTGTGGTTGACAAAAAACTACTTTATCAACTACTTTTAAATTAGTTGATTTTCCTACAGGGGAGCGACAGCGCTGTCCCTACTTTTCCCTATGCTCAAAAATTTTTTTCCCTGCAAAATATATGTGCATTTTAACAAAGAGTATTCAATCCCAAATAATTTTATATTAACATTAAAATGTAATTTAACTATATATACACACTAAGATGCATAAATATTAAATTTAGTTCACGGATGCTGAAAAAATGCTGGAACGCATATTCAAATTATTTCTAGTTTAATGTTTAATAAAGATATGAATTTTTACCTTTCAATCGAATTAATATATATGTATATTATTTGTTAGTTTTTTGTTTGTTTGTTCGTATTTTATGCGCTGCAATATCGTTCATCCGATTACGGTGAAACTTTGTCAGCTTATTGCTTGCAATTTGCCATACTTCCTTTTACCGCCCATAAATCAATTAAAATGCTATCTTAAGGACTGTTTTTTCTATAAGACTAAAATTTGGTATTTAAGTACGTGTTCTTACTATCGGCAACTGTAATAAAAATGGGCGTGGAACTATATTTACTCCTACTTTTCAGAATTCATTACAATTCCTGAGCTGTACATTTTTTGATAACAAATATTTTTTAACCGTTCTCAAGTTCGTCGGTTTCTGTTTTTTTTTTTTTTTGTTTTTAAATGTATGTACATCGATAACTCCTAAACCATATTCCTGATTGCCATAATTTTTGAGGAACAGATAGATATCAAAAGCATGGAGGTGCCCGTACAAAAGTGGGCGGTATTCGAGAACTGGGCGCGGCAATAATAGATCTCGCAATACTAGATACTACTGTATCTCGAATAATATTGACACTAGGGTACTGCAATTTAGTGTAGGGGTAGGCACAATTATTACAAATTACGGGCATGAAAATTGGCGTAATTCGACAAATGGGCGTGGCAATATTAGAAATACAGTGTATCTTGAATAATTTTTAGGCTAGAGTACTGCAATTTAGTATAGGGGTAGGCATTATTATTACAAATTATCGTCAATAACGTGGGCGTTATTCGACAAATGGGCGTGTCAGTATTCTAAAAACACTGTATCTCGAATAATATGGACACTAGGGTACTGAAATTTAGTGTAGGGGTAGACACAGTTAATACAAATTACGGTCAAGAAAATGGGCATTATTTGACAAATGAGCGTGGCAATATTATAAAAACACAGTATCTCGAATAATATGGACACTAGGGTACTGAAATTTAGTGTAGTGGTAGGCAGAATTATTACAAATTGCCGTCAACAAAATGGGCGTTATTTGGCAAATGGGCGTGGCAATATTAGAAAACGAGTATATCTCGAATAATATTGATACTATGGTACTGCATTTTGGTATAGGGGTAGACATAATTAGTAAAAATTACGGTGAAGAAAGTGGGCGGATTTCCACTACTGAGCGTGGCAATATTAGAAAAACAGTGTATCTCGAATAATATTGACACTAGGGCACTGAAATTTATTGCAGTACAGGGGTAGGCAGAATTATTAAAAATTATGGTCAATAAAGTAGGCGTTATTCGATAAATGGGCGTGGAAATACTAGATAAACACTATCGCGGTTAAAATTGACGCTGGGGTACTGAAATAAAGTACAGGGGTAGGCACAATTATTGGAAATAACGCTCCAGAAAGTGGACGCTTATTTAACAAAGGGGCATGGCAATATTTGAAAAACACTATATCTCGAATAATATTGACACTAGGGTTATAAAACTCGTTACAAGAATGGGTATAATAATTTCAAAACATCTAATTTAATGACATCTAATTTAAATTTAAGAGGCAGATATTTGAAATAACCAACAAACTTTCAGATTTTAATAGAACAAATTTTTTCGGAACAATTTTATTTATGTTGTTTATACACTTTTTTCGAAAATTTATCATATTCTCTAAAAAGGAAGAAATAAAAATTTTTAAAAAAAAAAACAACCGACTACAAAATCACTACAAAGTAAAAAATAATTTTAAAAATACTTTTCCTTTAAATTTCTGGGTCATATTTGATAATTTATTTAAACATATTATTATATATGAAATCTTATTATCTTATTTTTTTCTCTTATATGTTTTATTATCATAAATATATTAATTTCTTGATGAATACAAATGCTTTGAAGTTGGCGCTTCTGATTAAAAGTCTGATTATATTTTTACTTTGTAGTGATTTTGTAGTCGGTTGTTTTTTTTTCTTTTTGCTTTCACTTTCACTGTTTTAACCTAAGTGGCGAAGTTTTTTCTTTGTCACAAAAATAGCACACTTTAGTTAAAACTCTCATAATCAAAAATTGTGGGCCGAAGTGATATAGTTAAATTGTTTCCTTTAAATGGATTTTATTTTATATATAAAGGTCCGATTGCACTTTAGAAAAAAAAGGCTTGTGCATAGATTGCAAAAGTCAAAAATATGCCAAAAATTATCAATATAGTTAATATCTCCAAAAATTTTTTAACAAAGCCATTTATTTAATAAGTTAATAATACAAATAAAAATAACAAAGTGTTTCCACAGAAAACTGCAAATCGGATCGATATATTCATCGTTAAAGAGCCTTAGGAGTATTATTTCGAGTCCTTGGTTATATACATAAGAATGTCAGAAAGATATGAGGATAGATATGCGTTAAGACTTGTAAAAAACGAATTAATGATGCGGGATGAAATGGACATGATCATTGCTTTTTATCATCACATGAAGAACAAAATAAAATCAGTTGTACCAAAAAAATATATTCAGAAATGGATAAATTTAATAAAGAATAATTCCATAAATGTTACACAATTTTGCAATATGAACAGCCTTGAAGAACAAAATTAGTTAAATCACATCGAATAAGTTGACACAAAATGTTCAATCGCAGTTTCCGAAGTCTTAATTTTTTTTTGAAAAAGCTGATAGTTTTCGAGTTAAAACATTTTGAAATTGAAAAATTTTCATACCGGCCGCTATTTTGGGACTGCTTAGCTGAATTTTTTTTCCAAGCCCTGTATTTCTTAAATTTATGACTTGAAAAATAAAACAAAATGTATAAAAATTCATTGAAAATTTACATTAAATCCTTTTTTTTTTTGTGGGTTCGCCTTTTCATCTATATGCATGATAAAATGATATAAGGAATGTTTAGTGCATGAAGATGTCCACCTCAAAATTCCATTCTTAAACCTATAGAATTACCTTGAGATACTATTAAAAGTAATACTATTAAAAGTATTAATTTAGACACTCTTTTGGAGGATATGCTGGAATTTCCATACTTCCTCGATTATAGTCGATACCAAATGTTTGTAAGGAGTTTCCCTGTAGATGTCAATCAATAATACAAAATAGTAATGGTATTCAATGAATATTGTATATATACTGAAGCGCAAAACTATAAGTTTAAGCTTCGCGCTTCCACGAACCTCATTGAATACCACTAGTGATTATTCTGCATAATACAACAGAATACTACAGAAATACAGTTTGTTAAAAATTTCCTTCAGTTTCAATAGATTTTTTTCAAGTGTACTATTTCTGTAGCGTATTAAATTGTACGCTTAAAAAATATGGCTTAAATATAGCTTAAAAAAAATTGGGGAGAATTGTTTGAGTTTTTTGTTTTCCTAAAGATATAATTGCTGTGTTTTTTACCAAGCGAGTAGTCAAAAAACGACTGCTAAGTTGCTTAAGAATGTTTCTTAAAACTTGGAAGCATTGTCTGATTTGTCAAAAATGTAAACAAAAAATATAAACAAAACAAATCCGAAGTCACAGTTGCCACCCTCATAGAAAAAGTACACAATAATTGAGAAATGACTTGGAAGCACTTTTTTTCGTTTGGTCGCTAAACTTTAAGCCACTATTAGTTTCCTGTGTTATTTAAGCGAGTATTTCTATGATAAGCGGGCGTTTTTTACAGCTCGCTTGGTAAAAAACACAGCAAATATCAAATAATTCAACAGAACTTATTTGAATGAGATGAATTTAAAATCACTTTATTTAAAATTTATGCATCGATGGCATACTATTAAGATGATATTTTTTCAGTAGAATTTTTTAAAAGGGCCTTAATTAAAAGGGCTTCGGGGCTTACGAAATCAAAAAGGGCTCGAAAAGCCCTAAAATTCACCAAATAACATCCCTGGTACAGACTTGCTCATACCGGCAAAACTTCGTTTGTGCTGTGCATTTTTTGATGTTCGTTTTATTCTGATTCGTCAAGTTAAGATGGTTGCGAATTAGCGGGTAAAATATTCATATAACAGGCCGGTTACACAGGCCAGTGACAGTGAAAGTGCGAAAGAATACGTGTACTGTTCGAATGATTCGAAGAATTTCGAACTTTCATGCAAGAGGTGCTACACTGCTAGTGAAAGTTAATTAAAAAAATGTCATCCTATGCGAAGGTTCTCGCTGCTATCGAATCAATTTAATTTAATCATTGGTTTTTGAGTTAATTTTCTTTCCATTATATATTTTTTGTATATATATTGTATATAAAATTGTACATTTTTCACTTTTATTTACAACTTTTCACATTTGTTTCATTTGCTTTGTAAATATAAACAAGTTAACAGTGTTGCTTCCTGTATGGGATCGAGGAAAACCCGAAATAAAGTACGAAATCGAGGGAAAACCCGAAATGAATCTACCAAAAGTAATTAAAAACAACACTGATATCCCCCTTTTTGACATACACTAGCCACTGCTGTCAAAATCCACTGGCTCTGAAATTTCGTTGCTAGTAGCGATGAAAGTGCCGTGAAAGTGAATCCAGTGTGAGTGTATTTGTAAAAAAGTGTGAGTGTATTGAGTTTTTCGAACTACAGGGCCAGTATACTGGCCTGTGTAGCATGCCTGTAGGGCTGTGTGCTATTCGGAATCTTTTCACTCGTGGTCAAGATTCATTAATATAGGTTGTCACTTGAGAGAAACTCGGTCGAACTGTCAGAATGGATAAAAGGAAATCAAGAAAAAAAAAACCTGAATCTGTACAATTTTTAGCTAACAGCTACTTTGACAGTTCGAGCAAAGGCAGAAAAAGAGTGCTTTTCTCTCAAGTAACTTAACCTATATTAATGAACCTTGCTCGTGGTAGGAAAGAAGGTACTGAGTTGAATACAATTTCTGTCTGTTGAAATAAAATTGTAATTTTTGCTGTGCCAAAAGAACAATGAAATTTTGACAACTAGCACGAGAATTTAATTTATTTTGCAAAATTGTTGATATAACTGAAAATGAACAGAATTTTACGCAAATATTTTCTTCTTCTGGTTGCTTTACTGTCGGTAGCAAAAAGTTTAAAACCTCTTTATGACATTTTTTAAAGGAAGGGGGAAGAGTAAGTTCTGCTTTTGCTTTTCTGCTCCGGACAACTATCTAGAACATTATTCCCTTAAGAATATTACCTATATTCGGCCAAGAGGTTATTCCGAAAACATTAAATGCCATTTTGAATGGAGACAATGCACAATGTTCTTTTCGCAAAATTGTGGAGTTTATTCCAGAGAAGCATCATGGATGGTCAATAGAGTATGAAGTGGTTAGCTATCGAGTAGCAAGTGGCTTTATGGGATTGCGGACAGTATGCAATATAGTTCTACATATTACGTAGAACTTCCTTTGCTGTTTTGTTGGGATTCCCATTATTTTTTAATACTTTGTGCTTTTTTAATTTATAATTAACTTAAACGTTTAGCTTTCATTAATTTCTAAGTGTTTTTTTTTCTAATTATGTTTGTGTCAAAAATTCTTTTGCCGATTGTCAAAATTTATGCTAGCCCCTGAGGCTACACGAATTTTTGGCAGTCATATTCACCTCGCAAGTGCCAAATATTCTCATTCAGACTGTCAAAATTTCATCATCCGAGTGAAAAGTTTCCGAATAGCACACAGCCTAAGAAAACATTGAATTCATAAATGAACATTGAATAAAAAAGTGAATGCATAAAAATTTAATATTAACTACTAAAACTACCTCAAACTTAATCAATTTTTCTTTAAACAGTCTTAGCGCTTCTTCAAAGTAAAATCAGAATTGCGCAAGAAATCTTGCTGAGTGGAAACGCAAATGGCAAGTTCAAAAGGCAATTGAAAACTTGCTGGCAAGAAAAATTGCCGTGTGAAAAAGGGGACAAACATTTTTTTATTTATTTCCACTGCGCAAAGCACTGTGCGACCTCTTTTGGGCAACCTGAACGTTATAAGGTCACATGTGTTGGTTCAACCACAACGGAATGCATTGAACTACTTCTCAACCATTGAAATCGATGGTGCAGAGCCCCCATAGAATTTATCAATCCTTTCCTTGGTTTTAATGATGGTTTTTTTATAAAAAAATTAAGCCTGATGAGACGAAATTTTCTTTTTTCCATTTTCGTTGAAATTCACAACCTCGTGAATGTCCGTCAAAAACAAATTAAATGACGCAGTTAGCACATAATTTGTCAGTAGAGTATTAACAGATGGTAGTTGACAGGACCAGTGTTGCATTTAAAGTTACTATGCGGAAAATTTAAAATAGTCACTGACTTCTCAAATTACCCTCGTAATATAGAAATATTTATTAAATAGGGCTTTACAAAAATTTGGGGCAAATTGTTTTTGGGGTTTTTTTTTTGGTAGGAATTTTGTTGCTCCATCAATGGATGGATTCCCAAAAAGAAAGCGATAATAAATATTTGCGTATCAATTACTGTGTATTCATAGCGAGTTAACTCGGGGTTAGGGTTTTCGTCGAGTTGACAAAATGGCGCTGCTAACTCGATAGTGTTTCCATGCACAACATCGAGTCGAGTTCAACTCGTCAATGGTCGCATTCAGCGGAGTCCACTGTTGTGAACTATTATGATAGCGATGCCTTAGTGAGCGATGTTTTTATCTGAATGTGTTGTTACTCTAAGCGTCAGAAAAGTTGTCAAAGTTTAACCCTTAATTGGTACACTTGGGCGGTGGGACCATGATAAAAAAAAAAAGAAAAGATTATATTTCTCTGATTATTATTTCACCTTTCATCTTCAACGCTTATTACATCTTAAGCTTTCAGGGACTCTATTCCATAACTGTATATAAAATTTGTGTACACAAAATTTAAAACTCATATTTACTCAAAGTGTACACTTTTTAATATCAAGTGATTCTGTAAACTGAAAGGTACACAGACATACTGAATAACAAATAAAATTGTTGAATAAAAATTTCTGGCTATCAATTTCAAAATAGTGATGAACAAATTTGAATTTTTTAAGGAAATTATTCAATCGTAAAAATAAATAAACATCACAATAGAAAAATGATGTTTGCTTGTATGAAAAAAATAATGTATTCCTTGACTTACGACAAAATTCTTTAAATAACAGTACCAAATTACGCCCGGTATATAATAACAACAATTATACAACAAAAATTAAATATTCACACAAAAAATCTAAGTGAATAAAATTTTTTGATTGTGTTCACTTTTTAGAAGTTAAAAACTCATTTTCAAAGCTGGTGAATTGGAAACAGTATGTGTACACAATATTTAGTGCACACTGTTTTTTCATGCTTTCGCATTAATCAGTCATGTTGATATTTAAGTAACATAAGCTTGTAACTAAATTTTTTTAGGTGTTCAACAGTTGTGTTCATGTATTATAGAAATTTTTCGATCGATTAAATGGCGTCCGCTACCTGATCAGCTTTAGTAAGCGCTCCCATAATTGTACTATTTAGCGAATTTTTACACAAGTGTTGACAACTGTTGACTCCGCTGAATGCGGCCAATTTCTTTTTGTCATTTGAGTATTCCACTCGCCCTTTTTTCTTATTATAAATGAATGCAATTCACTTTGACAGATAGAACCCAGTTAAATCTTACAAGTTACGTTCAATAAATCGTACTCGCGTTTCTATGACGAGTTAACCCCGAGTAAACACCGGGTTAACTTTCTATGGAAACTCAGTAAATCATTGTGCGTGCCACGTACATAAAAAAATTATTTTTCGCTAACTAACGACAGCGATAACCATCCTTAAAGCGTTTGGGAATTTCATTTTGTATCACGAAAAAGCACACTAACGATAGGTTAGACACTAAAAGTGATACTCTTTTACATGCAAAAATCTATTGTTTATTGTGTCTTGCTCATCGGTAGTTTACTTTTTCGTGATAGAAAATAGAGGCATATTTTACTTAGGCCAGTGACGTGCCTTTTCTCAGTATTTGTTTATTGTGTATATTGTATATTGTTTATTGTGTCTTGCTCATCGGTAGTTTACTTTTTCGTGATAGAAAATAGAGGCATATTTTACTTAGGCCAGTGACGTGCCTTTTCTCAGTATTTGATTTCATTCTCAACATGTTTTTAAAATTTTTCTCAACATACTACAAATCAGTTCATAAATTGGGAAAAATAGAATTTTGCGGCTAAGGACAGCCTTCGATCTATGGACCACCTGTGCCAAAAAGTTGTCCATTATTGTTTTCTAAATAAATGCCTATAGTGAGTTTTTTTTTTATTGCCTTTAATTACGAAATGTAGCACAAACGCATCGTTCCATAAAATCGTTCTTTAAGGGGTTAATTTTTTTTTGTAACTTTGCCCGGTTAAATTATTTGGCCAATCTGAATGTTATTGGGTTTGAAGGCGAAGAAACAAGAATTTAAGGAATTATACTACCGACTGAATATTTAAATCAATTACCGGTTTTTTAATCCGTTTCTACTTTTCTTGAAACAATTATTATATATCATTTCTTGTTTTTATGAATTTTTACTATTTTGGATATTTTAAGTAGAACTTTATAATTTAGAACTTTACACTACAAATATTTTTCGTGGGTATACTAGTTGACAAGAATGGGACCACCCTAGACAATTAACGACATCGAATACTACAAGAAACACCAGCAAGATCATCGCTGAACTACAAAACCACACAAACACAAAGCAGAAGAAACTTTTAGCCAAAACAATGGCGGATTGCGGACAAACAAGAAGCAACAGGGAAACAAACGAACGAACTAACGAATGAGGCGCATGGAAACACGCAAAGAAAGACAAGAAGAAAATAAAAGCACAAATTCCAGCTCAAATGATACGGATGCGAAACGCGTTCAACAACGACGATCAACACAGCAAATTTGATGCTGATTAAAATAAAGAATGATTTAAGTGCAATTGTGTGAGGTGTTCCATGTACATACATACATACAAATTAATTAGCTCATAAGTTTCGTGTGCGACATTACAAAAATAAATTTGGAATAGATAAAAGGAAACAAGTGCAAAAAAGCATTCCTGAATAATAAATTAATACTGAAGTTATCACTTTTTACCAAATCAATAGCGGTGGAAAACATTGACATTCGTTGCTAAAAAAGTGAAAATCATAAAAGTACGCACCGCAAGCAGTTGAAAGAATTTATTAAGTCTTTCCTTGCCGCGATTTAAATTTGAAAACATCAAATTGAAATCCAACAAATTATGCAAAATAAGCGCAATTAAGACAAATCCAAAATACAGGGTGTTTTCAGGCGGCGCTGCTAGGGGTTATTCGATTTGTTGTTGTTGTTTTGCTGTGTGCAGCTTCTTCGTTGCCCTCACTGCTTTTGCTTTTCTTTTTTTTTCTTTCTTTATCTTTTATTTCTTTTTTATCAATCACTTATTTTTCCATTTCTTATATTTCTTTCGTTAAAAAATTTTCACAAATCAGCAAATGATAAAAAATCTAATTTCTTTTCTTTTTGCTTTTTCACACAGATTTTTAGCTTGCTTTTTACCATTAAAGAGTTTTCAAATACTTAATTTCACCTTTAGCGTGGGTTTAACAATTATTTTATAGTGATTTAAGCTTAAAAAGAATTAAAAATAAAAGATGTTGAAGGTAAAGAAAAAATTATTAATTCACTCGCGAAATTTTCTTATGACGGGAACCTCACGCAACGTCGCAACCTAGAAGAACCAAATGACTGAAGAAAGGCATAACTACAACGAACGCGGACCACAAAACAGGCGAGGAAACGAAGAACGAAAGACAAGCAACAAAATTAAATGACAGTCAAGTGGATGCCGACAAACAGTTGGCAACTCTTGTGGGAGTTCAATTGTGAATGCGTCAAATATAGGGTAAGAAAATTCAACACATTTTAGTCAAGGTTACTTAATATAGGTTAAGTCAAGGTTGATTTATAAGGTTGTCGCAGGGCTGATCGCACTCTCTTCTCAGTACCCATAATTCCATACCCATTTTTGATACCCATAATCAAAACCAGCCAATTTTGCGAATGACTACGAAAAAAAAAACGGATGATAAAAAAGAGCACTTGCAGATTTTCTATGAACTGTCAACTTCGATTTGACAATTAAGGATACTCGCTCTCACCCTTGCGACAACCTTATAAATCAACCTTATGTGAAGTCACTTGAGAGAAGCTCGCTCGAACTGTCAGAATGGATGAAAGGAAATAAAAACAAAAACCGGAATCTACAATTTTTAGCTCAAGGGCCCTATAGGCGAGCAACTAATCGCAAAACTGGTTGATAAATTAGAAGCTGGTTTTTGAAAACAAGTCGTGTGTAGATGAGTTGTGGTGTTATTTTCAGTTTTTCAACCAGTTTATCAATCAGTTGGCAAAAATTAAAAAATTTTGATTTTTTTGCGTTTCACATCAACCAGTTCTTCAACTGGTGATGTGTTTGTAGCAAAATGAACAACTAAACGTAAGATTCATAATAAAAAAGTTATTTGCACTCATTTTCAATATAATATGCGCGATGTTTTCAAGAAGAAAAAGTTTTTGTAATGGAATTGAAAAATTGGTCCATGCGTCTGTAGGTAAAACCATCAACCAGTTTTTCAATCAGTTTTGCGATTAGTTGCTCGTCTATAAGGGCCTTAACAGCTACTTTGACAGTTCGAACAAAGGCGAAAAAAGAGTGCATTTCTCTCAAGTGACTTAACCTATATTAATAAACCTTGATTTTAATTGAAACTATTTTATATCGTATATAAGGTATAAGGCACAATCAAAATAGACGAAACGATTGCAACTTGCCGAACGTCTGACGAGTTGAGACGCTAGCAGTTCGGTACTTACGGAACAAAACGTATTGACAAGCTTTTTCGTTCAGCTTCGTTAAATTACGTTTGTTCATTTTGGGCAACAACATTGAATTGCATTAAGGCGAACATTTTCGTCTCTACTCGTTACGGAGCAACTCGTCTATTTTGGTTGAGCCTATACAGTAATTCTGTGATCACAAATAATAATGACCAAATTCATAATATCGTTAAAAAGCGATATGGCATTTTCTTTATTGCCAATCTTTGGAAGGATGCAGAAATTCATTTTTTGCACAGAATTGATTACCACTTATGTCTGCACTTATTTCGTTTGTGACTGTTCATATATTTTAGAAAAAAGGAAAGTTAGTTAATAAACTAAAATTCATTAAAGGTGATCATACATATAATCTTATAAATCTTATAAGCCGTATAAGCTTATCAGCCTTATAAATGAACTGCCAAGACTTGAACGTAGAAGCTTTAGCACAAACCATATATATAAATTAGGCTGGGTCGATTTCTATGGAGGTAAAAAAATTGATGTTGCCTGGGCGATTTTCGGATTAGTCATGAAAATTTATTAAAAAAAATTAGGATAGATAGGGGCGCACTTTACCCTATCTTACTTACTTACTTAGGTGGTCGTAACAACCCGTGTCCGGGTTTCGGCCGACCTCATCAGCTCTCGCCAGGCGCCTCTGCTCTGCACGCGCCTTCTCCAATCGGATAGACCAAGTGCGGTTAGGGCTTCCTCAGCCTGGTCCATCCATCGGAGGCATGGTCTCCCTCGTCGTCGTTGACCAGCGACCCTCGCCTCGAGCACCTTTTTCGCTGGAGCTTCGTCGTCCATACGATGGACATGACCCAGCCAGAGTAGTCGCTGCACAGTTATACGCCGAACTACGTCAATGTCATCGTAAAGATCATACAGCTCGTGGTTCATTCGGATGCGATAGTCATCGCCGACTCGAACAGGACCGAAGATTTTGCGAAGAACTTTTCTCTCAAAAACCCCCAGAGCGGCTGCATCAGTTTGCGAAACTACCCATGCCTCAGCGCCATAAAGCAGCACAGGTAGAACGAGCGTCTTGTAGACTGTTAGTTTTGTCGATCGAGAGAGGGCTCTGGAACTTAGTTGCTTACTGAGCCCGTAGTAGCACCTATTAGCAATTATTGTTCTTCGCTTTATCTCCAGGCTGATTTCGTTTTTGGTATTAATGGCGGTGCCAAGGTAAACGAATTCCTTGACTACTTTAAAGTTATAATTTTTTATTAACGCCGCGCTCCCTTGTTTGTAGACAGCATATATTTTGTTTTGCCCTCATTTATCGTCAAACCCACTTTGGCTGATTCCTTTTCGATAGCGGCGAAAGCAGCGGTAACATCTCTCTTGGTTCTGCCGACAATATCAATATCATCAGCGTACACAAGGAGCTGGACACCTTTGTAGAAAATGGTGCCATTACGATGCACACCGGCCTTTCGTACGATCCCCTCCATGATGATGTTAAAGAGATCGCAAGATAGTGGATCGCCTTGCCTGAAACCTCTTTCGGCATTGAAGGTTTCGGAGAGGTCATTTCCTACCTTGACGGAGCTGCGTGTGTTGGTCAACGTCATTCTGCAAAGTCTAATCAACTTTGCAGGTATACCGAACTCAGACATTGTTGCGTATAGGCAATCCCTTCTCGGGCTATCGAACGCAGCTTTAAAATCGACAAAGAGATGGTGTGTGTCAATTTGATTTTCGTGGGTTTTCTCCAGGATTTGTCGTAGCGTGGAAATCTGGTCTATGGTGGACTTACCAGGTCGAAAGCCACACTGATAAGCTCCAATCAGTCACTATCACTTTACCCTATCACATCTTAAATTTTCTGAATTTTTTTCTTAGGAATTTTTTTAAAAAAATTTTTGTATATAAACGTGCACAGCTAGAACAATACTGATGCCAGAAATGAAATCCTCGTACCCGATTCAACCTAAGACCAGTCTCATATTCATACAAAAATGTATAGTAAACAATTCATAACGAAAAATATTCACAAAATTCAAGGTATAATCTTGACGTTGGTGCGTATGTATTTTGACCATTATGGCTGAACCACTGAAGCTATATTCACAACATGTGTTTGTGGGGTCTGCTGAAATTTTTTGTTGTTTTAGATCCCTCTAGGTGGCGCTGTGGTCGATTTTTAAAAAAATATTATATTTATAAACCGATTTGACTCAAATTCACACCATATAATATTTGAACAAAAAGAATATCTTTGGCAATATTTGGACCCTATAGGTGGCGCTGGGATGCAAATATTTGTGGGTACTTAAAGTGGATATTGGCAATTTGAGATCCCTTGCGAAGTTGGGTACACCTAGCTGTATTTTATAGAATTCGACGAATCTATGGAAAAGCTTTATGCGGCCCTATTCTCCACAAGGAGCAACAGATAACAATATCGTTACTTTTGATATTGATAATTTTAATTTAATTGAAATCTTTGTTTGACTCAAAGTGCGGTCGTTCCTGTAGTCCTTGAATTGTTACGGCAATTGCAAGTTCACGTTGCAGCTTGACTGACAGTTTTGATTTGTCGTTCAGTACCATGAGTGTGGCAAGGTATTTTTATGAACTGAAATAAAAACTGAAACATTTTATAAGAGAAATACCATAACTGATTGTAGCGGAAATAATAACAGTAAAAAATATTTTTCTAATATTTTTCACCATTGCTTTCAAATAAGGAAAGTTACAAAAAAATCCCATATCGTGACCTCCACGAAAAAAAAACAAAAGGGTCATTTCAGCCCTTGAAAGGGCTTTGACCGAGCTTCTGTTGATCAATAGTATTGTGTGTGTTGTGAAATGTTTGAACACAAATGATCGAGAACTGGGCCTACAAGTTTTATGCCGACTCCCAACGGCTTATGTTCTCAAGAAGCTTTTCATGGCAGTTTTTACTCTCTGAAGTTTGCCATTGTGTGCAGAGGGGTGACGGCCGAACAGAAAAATTAATTCAATTGAAAAAACTTTCTGTGTTTGGTGCGATTTGAACCTGGGTTCTCTGGCGTACGGGCCACACACTCTACCCATTACGCCACGGCCGCCATCGTGACCTCCACAGTTGACCGATAATGGGTGGAATCGCTCATAAATTTCATATTAAAAATATATTTTCTTTGCTAAAATTTAAATTTTCAATTTAATTAAGAATATATTTAAGTTCATTACTGCAGGAAAAATAAAAATTTCTCATTATTCCGAAATATTTATTTCTATTTATTAAACATAAGATTGAATTACATTTATTTTTACCAACACCAAATATATCAAACAAAAAATTCTACGTCTACAGTTACGATACTATCGAAACTGTTCCTTTTTTTTATGAATTTTTTACGGTAAAGTTTTGTATAAAAACGTATAAATGGGAGACTGGTTTTAGATTGAATCAGGTACGAGGATTTAATTTCTGGCATCAGATTTGTTCTAGCTGTACACATTTATATACAAAATTTTTTTGGAAAAAATTCCTACAGAAAAAATTTAGAAAATTGAATATTTTTAATAACTTTTCATGCTCGATCCGAAAACCGCCCAGGCAACATAGGTTTGCAAATCGACCCAGCCTTATATATACATATACATATACATATATTTGGGTGAGCAAACAAACAGGCAAACTTATTCATATGCAATCAGGTATTTTTTGTTATTATATATTGCAAACATTTATCCTAGAAAACATATTTTTGATTTATACTGACAGTTCAAAGGTTTGTTTTTAACTAGCATTCATATATCAACATATATTAATATATTTCATATATTAACAGCTTTCATATATCAACAAATTTATTAACATTTTTAGGAGACTTCATGCAACCTGCCTGATAAAAAATAACTTATTGCATGAATACCCTTATTATGCTGTATCAATTCGAATCAAGGAACTTATATTATCATGATATAAATTCAATTAATCTCTAATTATAATTATTAGAACAGTTTTATAAAATATATTCTTTTAACATGAGTGTTAAGAGTGATATCTGTTGGGAATAAAATAAAAATTAAAACAAAAAAGCTCCTGTTGAGTTTTTCACATTCAAACTCAGTTTAATCCATACATGGGAAGAAATTTATACTGTCACAATAGAACTTATATTTTTGTTTATATTTGGGTAAAGACAAGCTTTAAAATTTTTGAAAGCATACTAAATATTAAGTTAGCTAAGGCCTTCATTTTATTAGAAAACATTCCTGTCAATGTTGTGCAGAATACACTTTCCAATTAACAAAATAGTTTCAGGTTTCGAGATTTATAGTATAATTTTGTGATATAAACTTTTATAGCCCTTGCAATAAAAAGCATTTTTGGCCTTAAGCTTATAAATATAATTCTTAAATATTAAATAGTAAATAAAGAAATAACTTAATAATAAATAATAACTTAATAATAACTTAAATAAATAAACTTAAAAAAATTAAATAGTAATTAAAAAATGCCTTAATTTATTTTTTATTAAGAATATTTTAGCTATCTCTGAATCATCAATTGATTGTTTTATTACAGCATTAATTGATTGTAGAGGATAGCGCTTTGAGTGAAGTTTAAATCGAGACGGCAACCTTCTTAAATTTTATTTATAAGGTGACTTTTTGGGAACGAGAACAGACGAACGTCCGTTCATTTTTGTTTTTGCTTTGAAACATACTACTTTTATAAACTCTATGATCGATTTGAAAAATTTACTGAGAATAACTGCATTTTTCAATATTCCTCAACTGCTTTTAATGACACTCTACATTTTGTTTTCATAACGTGGTTGAACCTCACTTCAAACATTTTTTAAAATTCAAAACAGATAAGTAAATCCCAGATAAAATAATTTTCAAAGTTCATTGAAATCACACAAATATGCATATATAAAAGTAAATATAAAGAAAGTGTGCTTGAATTTTATTAAATCCTAATGAACTATTTTTTTGGTGTAGATAAAGGATGACAGTGAATCAATTTCTAATTTACATTATTCAAAGTGTAAATTTCAATATTTATTAGTTTTTAATAATAATAAAAACCGGAATTAAAATAATAGTATGAGGGTGAGACTAGAATTTGAAATACACTTGTTTTGGTTTTTACTGTAGATTGAAAATATAAATTTTGAGTAGCAACATTTGCTTGATTTGAAAATGAAAAAAAAAAATTTAAAAAAGAAAAAAAATTTAGAGGGTGGAAAAAAAAAATTCGTTTGGAATTGAATTTGTGTCGGAAAATTTATAAAAAAAAAAAGAAAAATTAATAATTTGGAAAATTACCATGAAAAAGAAAAACAATTTCGAAAGTGCGGTTAATAATTGCAAATAAAAATAAAAAAACGAATTATTTGGAAAATTGCAAATGAAACAACCAAATTTTCCAAGTGCTGTTAACAATTGCAAATAAAAACCAACGAATTGTGTATAATTGGTTGAAAATTACAAATAAAAAAAAAAAAAAATTAAAATAATTTGTTAAAAAGTGCTGTCAGCTCCTCCGAGTTCGTCGTCATACGTTTTTCCTTGGAAAACTTATATCATTCGATATATTATTCCAAAGCCCATTGCTAGCGCTTCAAAAGCATTGCTATCGCAGCAGCAGCAAAAACATCCTCAACAGCATCACCGTCACTGTAAAGGCATACAGTATTAGTTCAAACCTCAGTTGATTTACGTTGGCTTTCGTAAAATTAAAGGAAAGAGCAGTGTCCCAAATAATTATTTTTACAAGCTATATTTCCACAAGACTCAAAATAAATTTTAATAATTCAAATTTTAATAATAATGTTAATTTATAATTTTCTTAAATCAGAGTTTATATAATATCAGTTAAAATCATTATTCCCATACTTAAAATTATCATGTAATATTTTTTTAAATCTTAAAGAAGTATTTATATTTATATTGAATTGATTAATTAATAAATATAGCAAACACAACGTCACCAGGCGCCTGCAGACTACGTGGGAGTATAAAATGTAAGTCCTTGCATTTATTAGTTATTAAAAATTTTTTTTTAAATTTGATAATTCATAATTAATTCAATATAAAGGTAAAATTCTCTTAGATTTACTGTAAGATTTAAATAATACTTCAGTCTTTTTATTCATGTTGCTATTTAATATCATTTTTTTCAATTAAAATAATTTGACAATTAATTTTATTCACCATACCTACTTAACATATTTTAATGAAATTGACCATGTTTACTTTACTTGTTTAATACTTACTTACTTACTTACTTAGGTGGCCGTGACAACCCGTGTCCGGATTTCGACCGGATTTCGACCGACTTGTTTAATACTTACCTTAATGTTATCTGTTAATTTACCACACTTGAAAATTACTTTACTTGTTTAATACTTACCTTAATGTTATCTGTTAATGTACCACACTTGAAAATTTATACTTGATACTTTAAATGATATTTAACTTATAGATTTATAATTAATATGTTTAAATATTAAAGATACTTTGCAATATAAATAATTAAAATTTACAATTTATTTACCTACCTTAAAGATGTGCAAGGAAATTTTTCATTCTTTTAATAAATTAAGATAATTATAATGCAACTTTAACTCAATAATCTTTTAATTACATGAAAGGTGAAAGCAGGTGAAGTGAGGTGAAGTGAGGTATTTTTTTTATTAGTTTCTCTAAATTCCGAGTTAGCAGTTTAAATTTTCTTTCGAATTATTTTCAATTTTCGGTTTTGGTTTGATTATTTAAATAATCTCTGCATACTTTTAAGTTTATGTAGCCGATAATAAAGTATGAGATTGGAGCAAAACCCACCCCATTTTCCCTGAGCATGGCTGGATTGATGTTATGCAGAGTGCGCTCCACTAAATAACGATTTTAATCGCTGTCGGTCGTTACAATAGTTCCAGGATTGTTGCAAGAACTACAAAAATATATGCAAAAAAACATAAGTACGATTTGCTTACGGTTTCATCAAAAGTAGGAAATACTTATACTTCTTTCACTGTTTAATGTGAATGACAATCATCTCAATTTTAAAGATGAAACTGAATTTATACTTTTCAAATTGGATGAGTCATCCAAAGTGAACATTGATAGTGAATCGTGTTAATTCGCCTTAAGTAAGTGTACACCTGTAGCAGGATTCCCAAACAGTTAACGATAATCGTAGATGTCGTTATCGGTCTTTGTGCATGCACAGTTTCATAGTAAATGACAGTTTTCGCTAGTTACCTACAGCTACAATCGTCGTTAAGGCGTTTGGGAATCCCGCAACTGATGTTATTATTACGAAGCAAGCGAATATTGTAGAAATATATATTTTACTGTAGCATGTTAGCCAAAACTCAATGAGCTCAACATGTGGTCGACAACACGATAAAAACTTGTCGTTGAAGAGCAATGATGCAACTCTTTTTACGGCTTGATTTTAACAAAAGCAATGGTGGCAAGCTGTGATTCCTTATAATCTTAATTATTTAACTCTGAATTATAACAACAAAATGAAAATAAGCACAATAAAATAAATCGAAGCGCAGACAGAACACAGCTGGCACGAATTGACTTTAAACATAAACAATTCCTTCTATTTTGTCTATATCATCTATATCAAATTAGAAATAGATAGATGTCAACGGCAACAACAAGTGTCGTCACATCCTCTCTCTGTCATGTTGTCTTCAAAAAATTTCTATATATAAGAAATTGTTTTATAATTTGACAATTGCCATTCATCGCATGTTGAGCTTGCTGCATTTCGAGTATAAATTAAAATTTAACGCAACGATAATTTATTATTTCAATATTGGTCGCTACCATGATGCAACTAACAAGGTGGTAGTGACAGATCGTTTGGCGAAAATAGGTTGTCAAAAATGGTACAAAGCAGAAAATGAAAATAGTAACAAAAAAACCGAAAATGTAAAATATACAGGCAAGTGACAACCTATGATCGCCGTTTGTATGAATCTAGCTTGCTGTCACTACCACCTTGTTAGTTGCTTCATGGGTCTCTACGTATTCAATTTACATTTAGCACATCGCTTTGTCACGAACACTATTGTGAATACACTCTGTGTGTTTGACGTTTACAATCTTTTTTTCCACATTCTTATCAAGTTGTGGACATTCATTATTTTGTATATTTATATTAGCACAAAATATAAATAATGAAAGTAGTCATCAAGGTTTTAAAAGGTCAGGACTGCACTTTGGATGTAAGTGTTTATGAAATTATATACATATCTACTTTTAATGAACGATATTTAGGTGACTCCCGAGACAACTATACTGGATATAAAACAACAAATTGAAAAGTCCATGAAAATTCCAGTCAGCAATCAGAAAATCTTGCTACTTGGGCGAACGCTCAACGATGACCAAACTATTGCTGCATATCCCAACATCAAGGATGGGACAAAGCTCAACTTGATTACAATGAAACCAGATGGCTTAAAGGATGCCATTCATCGTTCTTTCCGGCGCTATTACAATGAGCAGCAAGCCGACCGTCTCACCATGGTATTCATGAAAGATTTCGAAAAGAAAGTATCACTTTTGAGCTTTGATGATATCGAACGACTTTCCGACTCGCTGCTGACTGCACAGGAATTACAAACATAATGATGATATTTGGTATATAGTGCCTAGGATTAATTTATATATCTATTTTCCTTCAACTGTGTAAGAGACACCAGTTTTAACTTTAATTTAAATTTTAAAAATTTTGTAAGGACTTAATGCAGCACAAAATATATTCCAGTAATACTTTCTAATTTTGGAATAATTTTACTACTTTAGGGGTCGGACCCGAATATTTGTTTTATTTTTTTTTTTTTGTGTGAAGTGTATTTAGGCCTCCTAAGCCCAAATATGCAAAAAAAAACTCGCTCGCGAATGGTTTTAAAGTTCCCAAAAGTTTGAAAATTCAGTGCAATATTTTAAATGTGTGGAAGATGGAAACAGAAAAAATCGTAGCGAAATGGCCAAAATAGTCTTTTTTTTTGATAAAATTGTTTGCCCTAATGTTGTTTTGAGCATTCCGTACAAGGGCTAATCATCTTATCGTAAAAAAAAAACAATTTTGACCATTTCGCTGCGAGTTTTTCAGTTTCCAGCTGCCACATACATAAAAAATTGCACCAAATTATAAAAATTTCGCGAATTATATCTTCTAAACCATTCGCGAGCGACAATTTTTTGGGCTTAGGATGCCCAAATACACTTAACAAAAATAAGAAAAGAAATATTCAGGTCAGACGCTTTAAGTAAAATTATGCCCTAATTTTTGGCTAGTTTCTGAAGAAAAGTGGCGAGTTTTAATATGAAAGAAATGAGATCTTTTGAACAAGATGCACGTGAGTGGTTATTATATTAACGAACTAAAAATTATGATAAAAAATAAAAACGAAAACGTTCTCGGGCCAAGAATCAGCAAGCTTATCTTAAGTTTATGATTAGTCGTTAAATTTTGTTCATTGTAATTGCCTACGGAAATTGTTTAAGTGGATCACGGCACAAAAAAAGGTTAAGAAGCACTGAAATAAATCTTGTTTATTTCATCTGCTCCGTGATAGAATAAGAGAACGTAGATGCATTTCGGAGGCAGACCGCAAAAACTGTCAAAACGAATTTGGCAGCTCATAGAAAATATGAAAGCGAGGAGAAAGCTTTAATTCTACCATAATTTGCTACGCACTTGATTTGCTGTAATTTGACAGGCGTGTCTGAAAATACTCGTGGTAGCGATTACCTTGCTTACATATTTGTACCATGTTTCGATTGATTTTCGTCTTTATCCGAGATAAGCCTTGTAGCTTAATTTCCAAATTTATTGAACAATCCAGATATCATTGCTTACATTAATTATGATTATATGGTATTTATGGTATAATTATATGTATGTAAGAAAAAATATTTCAACAAAATATACGCTTATGTGCACTCTCGTACCCTGTTGGCTACACAAGGGTTAATTATGATTATACGCCATTTATTCTGCATGTCATTATTAAAAAACCTGATCGAAGTGTTGCACAATATTTCTTTCGTACTATCTTGGATGAATGTTTGTTATGGTAGTAATTTGAAATGCAAAACATATTGATGAAAAAAGTAGAAAATAAAAAAAAGACCGTTTTGATAGTATCGTAAGTGTGGACGTAGAATTTTTTGTTTGATAAATTTTTTGATGAATTTGTTGTTCTTGTTCATTTTTATGTTGGTTAATAATAAATAAAATGCAATATTTTGTTTAATAAATTGAATAAATATTTCGGAATAAGATGAATTTATTATTTTTTCTACAGAACAGAACCTATATATATATTTTAAATATAATTAAATATTTAAATTTGAACAGGCAAAATATATATTTAATATGTATTAGTAATATGTCCAGACGTTCTTCTGCTTGTTGCTTTAGTTCGTGCCGAAATCTCGAACGCAACATCGTGTTATTCGTTGAATAGAATCGTTTTATGAATTTCTCAGAGCCTTACATGCAACACGTACATAAATGCTTGCGCCGCTAAAAAGATTTCAGTCTGCTGGCAGACTCCAATCAGTTGGGGTAGCGTCGCTTTGTCCGCCTGATGCCTGTGAAAATAAGATGTTGCAAAACGAAAAAGCGATGCATAGTTCATTATATTAGTTTATATTTGGCTTGAAAGAAACGCAGCGCTACTACATATATACCATTATATAAATCATGAATCGTTTTACGAATATTGTTCAGTAACTGCTATAACATTTTTCGCATAGCTTTTTTGCATACATTCTTATCAAAATTCTAATATAACAGGAACTTGTTATGTCATTTATACTCATTCATTTCTCATCGATCTGAAACTGATAAGCTTTTTATACTTTGACCCAATTTAAAACTCCCACTTTTATACTCACAAAGATAAGTAACCAATATATGATCAACTTTAAATTTAGTCAAGAAAGTCTACTCGAAAATTGTCTAAATTATTATGGAATGTACTGAAAAACTTCCAATTATTTAGAAAAGCCAGTAAATTTATTTCATTTCACTTTTGTTTTACTGTTGATAACAAACAGTAGGACAATATTGCTTGATTCCAATTATTTAATCATGTGAAAAAAAATTAATTTCAATATTTTTTTTCTTTTCAAATTAAGTTTTCTTTCAATAATAATGAATTGGCTACCTTGATGTTTACTTTTGAGAATCTTGAAACTGAAATTATTGTATTTTAATTTTAAAAACAAATTATTTAGTTGAGCCAACATTTATATGTTATAAAAATACCCATTAGCTACAATGGTTAATTTGTTTTAATATCTCGTGTAAGCTTATTTATATGTCTATTATTTAACCCTCTAATTCTGAGGTCCACCTCTAGGCGGAATTCACGTCGATCGATATAGAACCATAATCAGTGGAAAAATTTTCATATTGTTTTCTTCGTTGACGAATTTTTAAGTCACATTTCTGTTCTTACCGCTGGGCGCTTGCATGCTCCGTTTGACAATCATTTCAATTTGTAATAAAATTTCATAATATGTTAACGAATTCAATAAATTTTTAAAAAAAACTTGATTTTCAGTGAATTAAAAAGCACATTAATTGAAGTGAGATCGAAGGGGAAAAAAACTGGTGAGTAGGAAATTGTTCATTTCAAAAATATCTGTTTTACTATTAAATATCTAAATCACCTTAAACTTATTTTTTGTGTTTATGCTCAAGGCCGTCTCTAGGCGGAGTTGACATTTTCATCTGTAACCAATGAAAAAAGTAAAAATGAAAAACGAACTTAAGATTATTTTTTTCTTCAATAAATAAGTCTTATCTGATTTTTGGAGCTTAAACAAAAAATGTGTCATTATAGATTAATACAATTGAATAAGTATTGTATATGAAAGTCTTGACGTGTTTCACAAAAGCTCTCAAAACTATATAAAATGAATCTAATAACAATAATGTTACCGTTCGAATTTTCGAAATTTTTATCCTTAAAAAGAGACAAAAAAATAATTATAAAATACTTTTTCGTGTACTACTAATTTTTGTACTTTCTGCTTGCAACCCTTATGCGCGAAGAAACGCCGCTAAATAAACATCAATAAAATATAATTAATCAGAGGGACAAATATGAGTTTAATTGTTTCCTCAGTTTTAAGTCAAGTTTCACGCAACACCTCAGTTAGGAGCCAAATATTCCGATCAATTTCAACAACACTTAGCGCAATGGCAGGTATCAAGGTGAGTGGCTCTCCATGAAAACATGAATTTCACCGACTAGGTACTCTACAGTAAATTATGTAATCTGTAATTTTAAGAATGTGTATAAAACGTGGGGGCAACATCTGATTATTGATGTAAATGCAGTCTGAACTTAAGTGTCTGAATATGTAAATCCATAACTTGTTCATATAATTTCATTAAATAGGAATCTTCCCAAGAATTATGAAGAAATTCTAAAATAAAATAATTATCTTTTACCGCAGGTTGGCGACAAGTTGCCCTCAATCGATCTTTTCGAAGATTCACCAGCAAACAAAATAAACACTTGTGATTTGACTGCCAACAAAAAAGTCATAATTTTTGGTGTGCCCGGAGCATTTACGCCAGGTTGTTCGAAGGTAAAATAAAACAAGCGATTTAAAGACATGAATAATATTTGTAACAATCATTTACATACAGACACATCTGCCCGGTTATGTGGGCAATGCTGATGCATTAAAAGCAGAGCAATGCATTGATGAGATTGTTTGCGTTTCGGTGAATGATCCGTTTGTCATGTCCGCCTGGGGCAAGGAACATGGTGCCACTGGTAAGGTGCGCATGTTGGCTGATCCAGCTGCTGCCTTTGCCAAGGCATTGGATCTGACTATCGATTTACCACCATTGGGTGGTGTACGAGCTAAACGTTTTTCCATGGTTGTGGAAAATAGCGAAGTGAAGGAATTGAATGTAGAACCTGATGGTACTGGCTTGAGCTGTTCTTTAGCCAACAAGATTGGTAAGAAGTAAGAGATTTCAGCAAGCTGTCTTCCGGATTTGTTTGTTAAAAAAAGGAATTTAAAATAAAGCTAAAAGTAGTTTAAATGCATTTGAATAGTGTTATTGGACTGCGATTAAAATCAGTATATAGGTGTTATCTACGTTATCAATTTATTGCGTGATTAGGCGTGTCTTCAATAAATCTATCAACAATTCAATTAAGTTGAGTTTTTTTAATTTATATAACTTATATTCTAGGTTTACATAAAAATTCATGTGCTCTGATCCAGGCTCTGGAGCTCGGTGTTTTAAAAACGTGTAATTTTAACTGAATTTAAGTTTTAAATCACTTCAAGTCCGACATCGAAATTTGGAAGTTTAAAAAAGAATTTCCGCGCCCCTACCATTCTATTAAGAAAAAAAAAAGTTTGATCAGCATCTAATTTTATAAGGTTCGCAAGAGTGATAATTTTAGATGCAGTATAAAAATTTTATGGTGTTCTCGGTTCAGAACCCTGTTATTTTAAAAAACATTCAGTTTGAACCGCATTTATGTAAGCAAGAATTTTAAAATAGTTCTAAAATGTTTAAACGGGATTAATAGTTCTATATTCAAAATAGTTTTTTTTTTATAAGATTTGATTTCATTTATTTATTTCTTTCGAAGACCGGCACAACAAAGTTTTAAACCCTTATAAACAGTACCGGCAGCATATGATAACATCAACGATTATGACTTATGCCTTAAAGTATATAATACTGCATAAAAAATAATATTTAAAATTTATAGTAGATAAAAAAACAAATTAAATATGAAAATATAAATTTAACATTCATTAAACATCTAACCATTGAACATTATAAATATTTAAAAAGTTTAATTATAACTATCCCAGCGAAGAAAAGAAAACAGCTAGTTTAGTTTTGAATTGCTCAGTGTTATTGCAAGATCTTAAACTATTAGGAAGATTCAACTCGAGATGAACTTATTTTTGTGCTTTTAGCTCATCGCCTTAGAGCTTTTTTTCATATGCTCTACTTTCTAGAAAATTTTTTATTATTGTACAATAAAAATGCAATTCGCTACCTTAATATAGAAAGGCCCTATCTCAAAAGGCCCTAAGTCAATAGGAGAAGGAGAAAACTTAATAAAAAATGAAATTCTGTAGTTTCGAATTTTTATTAATTCAATTTTTTTGTTAAAAACTATAAGTGATGTAGCGATGTTACAATTCTTTTTACTGTAGAAATTGCAGAACTTTGTTTTTTATCAAGTTTTTTTCTTCTCCTATAATGTAAAAAAAAATGAGTTAGGGCCTTTCTATATTAAGGTAACGAATTGGAGTTTAATTTTAGTAAAAATATCTTCATGGCGGCCGTGGTTGAGGTGTGTTGAGGTGCGTGGCTTGTAGTGATGGGCACAAAATGGATTGGAGGTGAGCTTGTGTGAGCTACTCATTTTAAAAAATTATGTGGTACATTGTCCCTCTTCAAATGAGGTACGGCTGGACAAAAATTAGGTTATCTCGTTTGAGATAACCTCTGAGGCTGTGAGGTGTTAAAAGTGCTATGCGATATTAGGAGTTGAAATGAGGAGTATATAAAAGGGAGAGAAATAGAAATGGAATATAGCTTTGTGCAAATAGTGAGAAACCCTTTTTTCAAAAATTCAAATCAACAAAATCAGCTCAAATTTTTTAATTTTTAACAATCTATATTCAAATCCTTATGCTCTACAAGAAGTAACAAAGATAAAAAAAAAAATCGGTATTGTATTCAAATCGGTTTGAGAAGTAAATTGAGGTAATCAAACACTATATCGGGGAAATTAACAGCCTTATTCTGGTGATTGACAGTTGTAAATTTATTGACAAAGTAGTCCTTTATATGATGTTTCTTTTTAACATGAAGTTGGAAAGTTTAAAAAAAATTTCATATTGTTATTTCTTCTCAAGATCTTTTCTGGTGTTGACAGTTTTGTTCAGTAATGAGCTTCCGATATAATTTCAGATCTTTTATTTGAGCTTCCGATACAGAAAAATATTTACAATTCTATGTCAATAATATTAAAATAAATAAATAATTTATTTGGCCGATGGCAGCCGTTGCAAACTGGTTGAGGTGCGTGGCTTGTATGCGATAGAAATTAGTTTCAAATCCCATCTAACACAAAATTTTGTTCTATTGAATTAATTTTTCTGTTTGGCCGTCACCTCTCTGCAGACAATGGCAAGCCTAAGAGAGAAAAACTGAAAACATAAGCCGTTCGGAGTCGGCATTAAGCTTGTAGGTCCAGTTCTCGATCATTCGTATCCAAACATTTCACAACACGCACAACACAATTGATCATAAGAAACTCGGTCAAAGTCCTTTCAAGGGCTGAAATGGTCATTTCGTTCGTTGGCTTATCATCTCTCTATATGTTTTTCACCTGTATTAAACATCAAGTTATACAGATGAATATTTATTTTAAATTAAAATTTCAATTCAATTGTTGATATTTTAAGAAAAATGTTTTTCTTAATAAATTTTCAAATTTGGAAAAAACTATAATGCTATATCGTGTGTAACGGCCCACAAAGTTTGCTTATTGATTTGCTATTGTGAATGTCACTGATTTGGCAACAAAACCGCCAACGTCAAATAAAGTGTAAAACAAAACAAATAGTAAACAAAAAGGCTGAATCTAGAGGAAAATCGTCAGGAGCTATTTGTAAAGGATTCCAATCGACTTACTTTCATCGATGAACATGAAATATAAAATTTTTGTGCTTAGTTTTATGATTTTCTGTGCTTGTGCACAAAATGAATACGTGAAAAATCAACATGCAGAAAGTAATTCAAATGAAATGTTTAATCCTAAAATATGTAAGTTTTTTTTTTAATCTCAGAAGCATTTAAATTGATACTTGCTTTTCTCATCTCACAGATTCTGCAATTTTTACTGATCGTCGCAGCGAGCACAAATACCTGATTCAGCAGATGCTCAAATACAACTATGAGAAGAATCACAAATTGCTTAAAGTGGGTTACTCCAAAATATTTGAGGTGCATCTATAAAATTTTTTTTCTTTTAAATGCTTGTAAATAAATTCCTTCCTACAGCTTTTAAAGGAAAGCAACAAAACGCTTACTAAACATAACTATAGGCCACAATTGGATTGTTTCTCAGTGACTGATTCAGAACAACTGGAAGCATTGACCACTGTTTTGGAAAACTGTTGTCTTACTGCTGAATTTTTAATGCATTTTCCTGAAATTTCATATAGAATTTTCAAGAAAACGCCTTTTCCGAACTGGTCTAACACGCTAAACTGGTGTATTCAGTTCGTAAATGCTTTTCCACACATCATAGACGATTCAACTGCAAAATTGATGGAGCTTCTGTGGCAGGAAATTAACGAAGAATTTCGAACTGCTGATTTTGTGAATCCATACTATACAAAGCCAGCCGAGGATGTTGCTGACCCAATCGGAAAACGAACGAAAACTAAGAAAAAATTAAAAAAAGGACCACAGCTCAGTGGTGGCTCACATTACGAGTTATAGCATTTGTTGTTGGCTTTCTAAAAAATATATTTTGCTCTTTCGTTTTTCGTGATTAATTAAGTGGTATATATATCTTGTAATTCTAAAAATTAACATTAGTTTTTTAACGGTTATCTGTGTTGGGTGCTATTTTCTGAGACAGCAACTTGCCATAACCGCCTCTGCCAGCATCGTAATCCGTGCGGTACTCATCACGCACTTGTCCGCCTGTTTTGCCACGTCCATATTGTCGACCCTCAATAAAACCCGCATCCCAATCGACGCGTATTAAACGATCGTCCAAACGTGTACCATTAACGTATCTTGAACGCAAAAATACCTTTGTTAGAAAATTTAATGGACATCTGCTTAACTCACCTCATTGACATCTCCGCTTCCTGCCGCACATAGTACTCAACAAAGCAAAATCCACACGGCGTCTTCTTGTATTTGTCCAGACCCATAACTATGCGTCGCACTTCTCCACATCTTGAAAACAGCTCGTGTATTTGTTCCTCGGTGGTGTAAAAAGAAAGATTTCCTATATAAAGCGTGCAGGAATCACGAAGCGAACGTTCTTGCTCTGTGCGCGAGCCCTGTTGACATGATTTTTGAAATTAGTTTTCTTGTATAAAATCATTAACAATACTTGCTTTAAAATGCTGATCACGATATGAACTTAACTCCACCGAGCTTGCAGACATATTTTGCCAACCTTTATATTATTGCTTGCTTTGAAATTTCTAAATTTAATGAAAATATGCTAAAAATTGATGTTTTTGCTTCAGAAACAAAAACCGCATCAGTTTAGTAAACGTCAATTTTACGTGAAATGTGAAAATTTGATCTGTTCACAATGGCACGCATGCGGTATGGTACAATTATTCGACTGCCCAATAAAATGTGATCGATTATAAGTTTTCTAGAATAATCGGTAAAACTGTTAATTAGCAGATGAGTTTATAAAATTTAAATTATGTCAAATGATATAACATTTTCACCTAAATATTTGGCTCGGCTGAAAGATAGTCTTATTACTATTGTTTTAAATTATTAATTTTTATAATTAATTTACTTGATATAAATAGCATTTACTAATTTTTGAGTGTTATTTTTATATTAAACTGTTTAAATAGTGCAGTCATCAAACTGCTAGAGGTATGCAACTATAGTTGGATGTCTCAAAATTTTGCGATAATAATCGTTGTCGTTATCGATAATTGTGCATGCCACGTTCATAGAAAATGATAGTATTCCTCTTGTCTATGATAGGGAGAGTAGTCATTTGGGAGTTCTGCTTGCGGAAAACTTTTTGTCATATTTTCAAAATGTATTGAAAAGGATTCATGGATATTCATGGCTGTTTAATTTTCTGTTAAAAAAAGATACTCATACGATATAAAAAATTCTTTTATTGTATAAATATTTTATTTGCATAATTTTTGTTGCCTTTATTGTTATATTTTCTTTATTTGGATAAAATGCTAACAAAAGATAGTTGAAATGCCAAGGAACAAGTAAAAACACTTAAATTTACTAAATAGCACGTATAAAATACTATTTTTGAACTATTGTAGCTAAGTTTGAAGATAGCATATTCTACACACCACGTTTGTGATAATAGAGTTACTTTTATTTTTAAAAACTTCTATGTTCGATTACTATTTTCATTTAGAATTTGAAATCTAGATTTCCTTAAGCAATACTTCCATGCTTGTGTACTTATGCACTGCTTAAGAATTTACGCATGGTCTACACAATTTTGCTTAAATTGTTATTCATAAACATTTTTTTATTCATTGCCTCATTTTGTAAGATTTGTGTCTAAGCAATCGAAAATTTTTTACAAAAATTAAGAATTCTTGTTAATTTACCTTCCTATTACTGAAAAAAATACTACAAAGTTCGCTTATGGGGCATGTATATTAGACATCTGCGTGAATACATTCGATCGCCTCTTCAAAACAATTGTTCGAAACACGTATACCTACACTCTATCATTGTCAACAACCAACTACGAGTGAGTACACTACAAAGCAAAAGTAAAACATTCAAGTACTGTAATCAAAACCGGAATGTTTTCAATATGAAATTTCCTCGCGTACTTGTGCTCGTATACCAAGTATATGTATATAAGTTAGATTAAATAAAAGAATGTGAAAGTTATTCATACAAACCATAAAAAGAATAAAATTAATTTTTTTAAACTTCAATACTTTTAAAAGAAAGAGAATAAAATAGACTAAAAATAAAGTAGACTTTTTCTATCTATTTCGAGCTGTACAGCAAAATCTACTTGGTGTACTTGCTATGTTTTGAAAAGACAAAGTAGTCTGCATGAAAAATAGCTATGCAACTAACCCAAAGTTGTGTACATACTCTGTTAAGATCTAACCGGATGTTGTACACTACTCGCTTCAGCCTGTTTTAGATTTGAAAGTACTGTACACGAGTTTGAAAGATACTATAAAATGTGGTACAGTACGAAAGTGTGCACTTTGCTGCAGGCAAAACAAATGTATTCATGCAGATGTCTAATGTCTATGATATCAATATCATTAAATCTACCTTAATAGAAAAAAATGAACAAATTATGAGTAAGTTTACACAGCATTTAGACGAAAATTTCGGCGTTAAAGTTACGCAGTGTGAATTAAGGACCAACCAAAATAGACGAGTTGCTCCGTAACGAGTAGCGACGAAATTGTTCGCTTTAATGCAATTCAATATTGTTGTCCAAAATGAACAAACGTAATTTAACGAAGCTGAATGAAACAGCTTGTCCATACGTTTTGTTCCGTAAGAATCGAACTGCTAGCGTCTCAACTCGTCAGACATTCGGCAAGTTGCAATCGTCTCGTTTCGTCTATTTTGGTTCTGCCTTTACGAAGTGTTGTTTAAAGCTGGTTTAAAGTTACGCAGCCTTAAGATGAAATTATGAATAAGGCTGTTAATTTTTAATAAATTTTCAAAATAAAAGAAATTCTGGATATTAAATTTAAAACTAAAAATATATTTCAAGCTCTTTGGGATAAACTTTTGGGAAATTAAAATAAAATATTAAGCATTTTGAAAACGAGAATCGATTTACGTTTGATAGTTCAACACAGAACTATGTGATTTCTGATTTTATGTTGAATATGTTATTTCTTTAGAAACTCCCTGTGATTTTGAGCCATTCACAATAAGCTCTTCCCAACGAAAGTATTTCAATTATACAGCTGGTAAGAATACTTTTCGTGCACTCCAAACTTTTCATGGTGGCTTGTGATAAATAGTTAAGCAAAAACAAAAAATACTTTCTTCTGCATATATATATATACATATATATCAAATAAACAAAATGTCTTTTTTGCAAAAACAATGAAGACTATGAAAAATCTGCTGAAGCTCTAAAAGGTGTTTTATAAATAAAGAAACACGAAGACAAAATTTTCTAATTAAAATAAAGCAACTTGAGGAAAAATAACCGAACTACGATGGCAAACGCTATTCCAGAAGCAAAGTATCAAAAATTGGCTAGCGAGTACTCAAAGGTATGTGAAAAAACGCCCATTCTTACATTTACCTAATTTTATCGCACAATTAGTTACGAGCACAGGCAAGCGTTCTTAAAAAAGCTGTTCTTGAGGAGCAGGCGAAAAATTCCACAATACGTGACCAACTCCGACAACGCGAGACTTCGCTACGACGTACAGAACAAGAAGTTGATTCTTTGGGATTTCGCAATATGCAGCTGGAACATCGAGTTGCGGCTCTGCAGGATGAGTTGGCTACACGTGAGGGTAGAAAGGTGGACAAGGAACAGCGCAAGTCGGGAAAGGAAACTGCGGCCTTAAGTATTGCTGGCAATGGCGGCAACGAGAGCCATCATGAAGCGCTTTTCTTTGAAGAATTGCAGAAAAAGATTATGGAAAACGCCCAACTGACATCATTCGTAAGAGTACATTGATTTGGCATGGATTTGGTATTAAGTTAACTTTTTATAGAATGATGATAAAGTGCGCGAACTGCAGCTACACGCAGATCGCATATCAAACTTGGAGCAAACACTGGAAAAGCGCGCTGTTGAGCAGAACGAATTGGAGAAACGTTTAAGACGCGATCTGGATGCTTTGCAGTGTCGCAACTCTGAGCTTGAAACAAAACTGGTAGAAGCTGCAAGCATGGTATGAATAATAAATATGTGAAAATGAAGTTTATAATCTCCCTTTTACACCTAGCTCGGCAGTGAAGATGCTCTCAGCGTCTCTGGCAGCGATACAACGCCGCTGCATGGAACTCATTTCAACCATACACATTTGGTGCATGGCACCAACACTCATACTAGCGAATCTGAACGTATTGCATTCTTGGAACAAGAGGTGTCCCATTGGCGCACTCAGTATGAGATCGCAAAAATAAATGAAATTCCTACAAACAACTACAAAGGCATTTTACCATCGCAACAAGCATCAGTGGAAAACTGTTGCTGTAGCTCCGCAGCAGCGGGCCTGACTGTTATACCCAGCTATGCAGAGAGCAAAAGGTGCCAATTATTTTTTTCTTTTTTTAGCTCACAAAAAGTTAAGCTTCTACTTTGTAACTCTAGTGCTCAACGTTTGCGCGAACAAAGTAAAGATGCTGCACCGCTGCCCACAAAGGAACAATTGCTGCACAATAACTTCAGCATGATATACGAAGATCTACTTAAAGCTAAATGCGTTGCCGAGTCGCGTCTGTGTTCATTCGAAGTGGAATGTAATAATTTGCAAAGCTGTCTGGATGAAGCCAACGAGGAAATAAAGACAAAAGAAGAGAATGTCAAGAGTATGAATCGTGTGCTACAATTGCTGGAAGAGGACCTGGTAAGCTCAGCAAATTTATATGAAGTTCTATTTTCAATTATTCTGTTTTTCCACAGGCCACAACACGCGTCAACTACGAAGAGCAGATTAGCGTGCTGACAGAGCAAGTTATCAGTCTGAGCGAACAGCTTGCCGCCTGTAAATAAAAATATCCTCTACAAAATTAAGAGCAAAACATTTCGTAAAAAATGTAATTAACATTGCATTACATTGCTTTGCAACTCAAAACAATATTTGAATCTGAAAAAAAGTTGGCAACCAATTTTTATTGCGTATTAAGTTAAACTTTTGTTCGACATTTAATAGATTTTAAGTAAAACAAAAACACTTTCAAAGATTTATAATTTTAAAATGTGTAAATTTTAGAAATTAGTTATATAAACGCGTTGAAAATAAATAAATTTATCTGTATATAAAGTATTGTCACTTCTTTTCTTTTAATATATTTAAATTCTAATTTATATTATGTAACAGAAGCAGTTGGGGATTGAAAATATTTCTTCATTTCTTCGTCCTCAATCCAACTTTACAGCAAATGAAGAACCACAGGAGCAACCCTTCTCAGCCTTCGGATTGGCCAACATACGGAAACCCGATCGTATCAATTCTGTGTGATAATCTATAGTTGATCCAGAGCAATATTCCAACGAAACTTCATCGATCACCACCTTCGCGGTACCTTCGCCAAACTCCAAGTCGTCCTCGTTCATCTTACTGTCCAAATCAAACTTGTACTGAAAACCCGAACAGCCGCCACCCTCGACGGTAATGCGCAGAAAAGAACCTTCCTGGCATATTTCCCGCAGTCGTTTAATACAAGTATCGCTCACTAGCAACTTGCGGCTAGATTCCTCTTGTGGCTTGGCCTTCATTTCAATATCTTCACCGGAAGCGAAACCCACATGACTAGACGGGTTTAGAAGTTTGCTGCCGGTGAGTGCCAAGTGTCTGGGATGAAGATGTTCGATTTATTTTATTTAAAAATGGGTTGGTTGATTTTTAACTACTCGCCTTTGAATTGATGGTACACAAATTCTTCTCAACACAGAGGCCATTATTTCGTTTTTTCAGATTTTATTTTGAATAATTTCACAATTTTAAGCTGGTAGGGAAAGAAAATAAACTTATACACTCAACAAGAACAAATAAGCTTAATTCGAGAACAAAACAAAGTCGTATCATATGTTCGCATGGCAGAACTCATGTAGGCGTACCCTCAAAGATGTTATGTCACTTTAGTACAGTAAGGCCAAGTTAGAAGTGACTGCATGTCACAGCGAGGGAGTAGAAAGGCGTAGAGTCGGACAAGCGCTGCGTCTTGATTGATAAGCCCACATATCTCGGTAATCTGGCACTGTCAAGGCGAGTCAGAGTCGCCTAAAAAGCACATTTGTGCAGAACTCCCTAGTCCTCCTCTTGATGTTAAACTTGATGGGCCGCTTCGTGGATCTTAATCATGGAATGTGCGCAGAGTTTGAGTCCCGCTACATTACTACTGCCCAATGAAAACAAAACCAGGAAGTCGGCCGAAATCCGAACACGGGTTGTTATGGCCACCTAAGTAAGTATGTCATTTATTCCTAGAGTTTGGCTTTTTTTCCAACAGAAGTTAAAAGAGTGTTTCCTAGTACCTGTTTACATTCGCCATACTTCACTGACTCATTTTGATGTGAGGTAGCTGTCAAATGTTCACACACATTACTTGCCTCACTTCAACCTCGAACAATTCAATCCAATTCAATCGAAGCTTAATTTTGGTTTTTATTGCACTTTAATAAATTTATTAACAATTAAATCAAATTTTAACAAAGGAATTTAGCGCAAATAACAGAAAAAATAAAAATGCCAAATGTCAAATCAGAGTGAGTCGCAGAATTTACAATATTTTTAGAATTCTTACCTCAAGAATATTTCACCTTCCCACTTCCTCATCTCTTTTGCAGACATCAAAGTGAGTCGGTTGAGTGAGGCCAGCGTAGACAGGCATCTAAGTTCTCTCGAAGTTTTCCAAATTTGTACAATTATTTTTATTATAGATATATTTAATTTTGTTAGATGCAACAAAAGTACTTAAATTATATAAAATCTTGATAATGATAATTTTGATTATAATTTTATTATAAATGAATATATATGAATATCATTTATTTATAACATACGATTGATTTCTTATATGAAAATCTTGATGTTTACAGTCACATTTTTTTTGTTAGTTGTAATTGAGGGTAGAATTTTTTAACCTTGGGAGCTTATGAGTAAATAATTTTACATATTTCTAATTTTTTTTTATAAAAAAATATATATGCAAAATTCTTACAGAAAACTTAAGCTGTGGAATTGCTATATTTTCTAATCTGTATTTTGTCAAGGTGGCAGTACTACGTTTACTACAGTCCTTCTAAATTGTTATTAAAAATTTTTTGCTTACATGTCAAGTTCAAATAAGTCAGAAACAGCTGATCAAAATTTTTACATGTAAAAAAATATGATATAACATCAAAATATTTACAAGTCCAGAAGAGCAATAAACAAAATCAAGATTGTCAACTTGGTATACCAAAAATAAAGGCTTGGATATGTTTTCGTCAAGGAGTCATGCACTGGTGCGATCGGCGTTGGCTGTACGTAAGACAACACGAAATGCGGAAGGTAGTGTAATTGTGGCAGGATTTGCTACCGCCTCAGTCAACACAAATTACTACGAAGCGCTTGGCATACCGAAAAATTCTACCCAAACCGATATTAAGGCAGCCTACTACAAGTTGTCGATGCAATACCACCCGGATAAAAATCAGGGATGCACGATGTCAGCAAACAAATTCCGAGAAATAACTCAGGCTTATGAAGTACTCGGAAATTACCGTTTGAGAAGATTGTATGACAAAGGTTAACATTTAAATAAGTTTGAGGAAGTGTAGAGAAATTTTTAAAATTATTGTCACAGGTGCCATACACGCAGCTAGCGTTAAAGATGCCGATGTAACCGAAAGCTATCCCAATGAAGAGCCTGATGATCCCCAAACTAAATTTTATAAATCAAGATTCACAAAGTCGAAAGTAGCTGATACAACGGGACGTACGCCCATTTACAATTTCGATGAATGGTCTCAAGCGCACTATGGCAATTCATTTCAAAGGCGCAAGGAAGCTAAACAAAAATACGAAAGAAAGCAAATGCAAATAAAAGTACATACCTTATCAGCTCAAAACGAAATTGTTATATTTGGATTTGCTCTCTGTGCTATGGGTATGTACTTGTTCTTTCATTCGATTTCAAACTATGATATCCCAAAGAAGATCGAAGAAAAAGAGGCTGCAGAGAGTACTAAAGCAACATAGTCTAATATAATAAATGATTAGCAAAATTGTCCCTTTGTGTCCTAAAAAACACCATGTGTTTTCTTGTATATGTTTAGATAAATATTAAAAGATTTATTTCAAATGATGGTTAAGAAACTTCAACTACATTTTGTATTCCGTAAAAATTAAATTATTACACTTAAATCTACTTTGGCTAACATATAGTTTAGAATCTTCCGCTACGTTTACGTCCAGTATATTTTGTGTCTGGACGTGTATCACGACCTTGACGACGTCGCCTCTCTTTCTTAGCCAGAATCCAGTCGCGAGATTTCTTCATGGGTTTGCCACGCGCTTCTCTGCACATATCTCGTTTCTTTATATAGCTTATACGGTTATCCTCTGCCTCAGTGCCTGAAAAAATCAATTATAATTGTGTCGTCTAATTTTTAAGAGCCTCGATTTAAACATACCTAAAGCTTGGGGCAGTGGTGCTACACCGCCGGTCATAAGAACCAAAAAGTATTTTTTGGCTTTTGTTGAGTTAGGAAAATCAACCACTAACCCGCCATAAAAACCAGCCTTCATGGCTTGCGATGTCACCATTTCGATTTGATCCGCATTTTCTGGATAGAACTGAAACACCGCACGCGCAGTTCGTGTGAGGCAAGAAAATAATGTAGAAAAGAATTTGTAGAGTCGCTTGTGTGGGTTGTGTGAACTTTTATCAGCATTGCAAAGCCACTGCAGCGCAGAAATAGATATAGCACCATCAAAAGTGCCCGGCTTGAAAGACATACCTTGACCCATATCTGTTAAGATTAAATCACCGTTAACCTCACGTTCCACAGCAATGTCTAGCATTGACTTGGATATGTCCACGCCAATCCAAATATGGTCATTGTCCTCCAGCACACTGCCTGATAAACCTGAACCACAGCCAATGTCAAGTATAAGGCTGCTCTCATCTTCACCAAATGCAAGCAATTCTAGAGCACGTTCTGCCATCTCCACTTGAACTTCTATGATGCGGGAGCTTTAACGTTAATGTAATGAATTAGATTAAGGAAATGCAGTCCAATGTACACAAACTTACTTGCTCGAGTATTTTTTTGCCTCATCGTCGTTGTAGTACTAAAACAAAATGTACATGATTATTAAATGCATTTTCAATACTTTAATAATTCAAAGTACAAAACTTACGATTTCTGGTGGCGCAGAATGTTCCGGTCGCCGAGCCATTTTAATTTTGTAAAAAATAAAAGCTCGAATAAGAATTAAGCCACTATTTTTGTTTTGGAACACACGTGCTGCCGAATAAATGTCAAGTTTATTATTATTTTTTTTCAAATGCCAAAAAATATTGCTCTTCTTCTAAAACTGTGATAACCACCATTCGATACTGCCACACTTTTTTCATATAGATTTGGCAGACGCAGTGAAATAACTCCAATTGAAATAACTAAAAAACAACAAAATAAATAAATAAATCCCAAAAATGTTTATACATTTTTGGGAGTTATTTAATTTTCAATAACTCCCAAGTTCTTGGGAGTGATTTCGTTTTCGTGGAATTAACTTGGGAGTTAATTCGTTTCTCTTGTGATTATTTCATTTAAGTTGGTAGCTATTTCACGTGCCTAAAGTGCTATTTTTTAAAGAATATTAACTTATATTCAGGGTTAAAAATGCAACCATTTCTGCCGAGCGTGCTACAATAAAGGTAAATTTAGCGTGATTTTCAATAACAACTTTTAATATTCTGAATTATATTTCAAAACTTTAGAAAATAGTTTGATAATAGTTTTGATATATAATTTCAAAAAAATTTAAAATTATTAAAAATCGTGTGATTTCTTATAACAATTTTTCGCCTGCAGCGCTTTTGATGTGATTAAAAAATTAAGCATTTTAAGCATAAATCACGCATTTCTCAAAAATTTTTCACTTGCAACTCAATCCCTTATATCATTACGAAAAATTATGCAACAGAAACGCAACGAAATAATGCCTTATTTGTTTGTTGGTTTCTGTTTTTATAATTGCTTTCTGTAAAATTTGAACCCTTTTTATTTTTTCACCTGTTTCTTTAAGAGTGAATTTTTGACCAAATATATTTAATCGCATTCGGGAGTGGTTGTATTGATTTTAGAAGTTATTTAATTTTTCTGGGAGCTATTTAAATTCTTTCGGGAGTTATTTTATTTCTTTTTTTTTTTACATGCAATAACAATAGAGTTCAGCTACTACAGCTATATCGCACTTCCTCAGCATTAACCCATCTAAAGCCACTACCCAGTAATCATTGAAAATATCAATGTTATGGATAACCGTGACCACAAACAAGTTAATGTGGGAAAAATTTACCCACCAATAAATGGGTTGGGCTCAGGGACAACACAAGACGTAACAACTAACCATGCGTATATATAGATCTAATTACACAACTAATTTTAATCTACTTTTGAGTTGACCTTTTGACAAATTAACATCAAAAACGCTACAATTGTTAACAAAGGAACTCATGCGACTTAAAGACTTTGGGAGTTATTTTTTCTTGGGAATTACTAATTTATCTTGTGAGTTATTTCATTTCTCTTGGGAGTTATTTCTTTCTCTAAACGCTCATATCTGCTAAAAGCTATAACTTTTCAAAAATATAATAATTTTCTGCTTACCTACACCTCACGACCTTTCTAATGATATATCAAGTGTTGCTGCAGCGTTTGTAGATTTGCTGGAATAAGGGGACCCTTACCGGAATAAATATATAGATAGGCTTTTCACAGTTTAAGTACGCAGTCCTGTTTAATTTACGATTTTTTATTTTTACGCCATTTTATGCGAACGCAAATATGCAAACACGCGTAAATAAAAGTAGCCCTTGGACGTGTTTTTTGTGGCTCGTATTTTTATGTTCTATCTACAGCATATATATAAGCGTTGCAAGCTCATTGAATACGGCAAACACATACTGAGGTGCTCACAGTTTCAAAAATAACAAATGTTATCAATACGCTTTTTTAATATGCGTTTAAGCTGTGAATAGCCTAATTGATTTACATATTTTATTTTTACTAGTAAGTATTTTCTGCTGCCTAAGCTATTTTTTTTCTGCTGCATTTTACCACTTGCACTGTGTTCATATATAAAAATATTTAATTATTATTACGATTTTCTGGTTTAATTTTATTTAATTTATTTTATTTAATTATATTTCGGTTTATTTGACACTTTTTAACAATATTAAAGAAATGCCGGATAAAAAGAACACAACAAAATTCAAGATGCAGCCAAAACGGCACGGATATACGTTTATACGCGCAGCTCTCTAAATAGCTTTGTTTCACTTTCTCTAATTAAATTTACTAGCGCGTTTTTGTCTACTAGGTTACGACAGTTAACTGGTTCGCATATGACCTGTAAGTACTAGTACAAAACTAGTGCACGGTGAACAATGTCTCGCAGCTCGCTGCAAGGTGGTTGCTGGTTGTTGAAAATAAGTCGTGTGTAAATGAGTTGAGGTGCTATTTTTAGGTTTTCAACCAGTTTATCAATCAGTTGGTAAAAATTACAAAGTTTTGATTTTCGTGATTTGACATCAACCAGTTCTTCAACTGGTGATGTGTTTGTAGCAAAATCAGTAGCCAAACGTCAGATTCATAGTAAAAATATTGTTTGAATTCATTTTTATTTACCTGCACGACGTTTTCAAAATGAAAAAGTTGTACTGGAATTGAAAAACTGGTCTATGCGTATGTAGAAAAAACCATCAACCAGTTTTTCAATCAGTTTTGCGATTAGTTGCTCGTCTAAATTGCCCTATATGAAACACCTAGAATTTTTTATTTATTTTATTCTACTCTATCGAGAGAAGATAGATTCTCCTTGGTTACATTAATAAGGTTGACTGTGCTCTCTTTGTTAATGACTATAGCTGTCAAATTCAGCAAATTTTGCGAATGAATTCGAAAGAAAATCAGATTAAAGAATAGAGCAGTTACAGATTTCGTATGAGCTGTCATGGGGACTTGATTCAGCTCATGATACAAGGAAAAGTAACAGTTCTTTTGACTATCATAGGCTGTTAAAAATGATACAAAGTGGGAAACGAACAAAAGTAAAAAAAAATAAAATAGTAGAATATACAGGCAACTGACAACCAATGTTCGCCGTTTGTGTTTATAAAGCCAGATGTTACTACCACCTTGTTAATTGCTTCATGATTCAGCTTTTATTGTCAGCTTTGCAGTCACTGGAGTAGTTGCCGTCTTGTTTTTGTTTACAAAAATAAATGTCAAATCCACCATGTGTCAAATCTGAAACAACGAAAGACCAAACACAATAGGGAGAAGAATGACACAGTTGACAATATACCGAGAGGAAGTGGACAAGAAGAATTTAAAATATTTTAAAAATAGAAAACAGTATTTTTAGTGAAACATTTGCGGAGCATATTTTCCCACAATATTCTACAGCCGCGAGAGATAAGTTTTAATTTATACTTTTTCACACTTTCACTTAGAATTTCAACGTAATCGAGAGCGATCGAGAAGTTTCTGCTGCAAAAAACCAAAATTTGCACAGGCGGTAGGAATTTTGAAGAATATAAAATTTATGCCGACTGATTCACAACACTTTTTCATACAATTGTAGCAAGTGAATATATTAAATAGGTAAATAAACGATAAATCAACATTAAAAATGACTTCAAGCAGTAATGAGACGACCAAAGAAGGCCTCACTAATGGCTTGGACATTGCCATTGGCTATAAGGATAGGGGCAACGAAGCTTTTAAGGCTGGAAAATGGGAGGAGGCTATCAGCTGCTATACGTCGGCTATAAAAGCGGGTGAAAAACTTAAGGAGCTGCCAGTTTTTTACAAGAATCGCGCAGCGGCTTACCTGAAATTGAATTCGTTTCAGCACGCGCTAGATGACTGCACCGAATCATTGCGGCTAACGCCAAAAGATCCCAAAGCACTGTTCAGACGTGCCCAAGCTTACGAGGGTCTACAGCGTTATGAGGAGGCCTACAAAGACGCCACCGATTTGTTCAAAGAAGATCCCACCAATAAGACGGTGCAGCCAGTGTTGTCACGTCTATATGCTGTGGTGCAGGAGCGCGCAGCCAAAAATGCTCAAACGTCTGCAAAGGTGAAAAGAATAAGGTTTTAATTTAAGTGTATAGCGTTAATTTTTTGTGATTTTAGGTTCAACAAATGATGGAGCTCACCTTCAACGTCGGGACACCTATTGAAAAACGACGTTCGGGTGCCAACAATTTGCTGGTGCTGGCCAAGGAGGAAGTGGGTGCTGATTTGCTCTTCAAGGGCAGCTGCATAACGAAAATCGCCTCACTGACCAAAATCGAAAACGATCCGGAAATCTATGTCAATCTGGTGCGTGTTGTTGCAGAGTTGTGCAACAAATCTGTGGAACGTACTAAAGCGGTGCTGACTGAGCTGGGTGTGCCATGGTTCATGCGTGTGCTTGACCACAAACATGAGGAGCGTGTTTCTGCGGCGCAATTTTGTCTGCAAACTATACTAAACAGTCTCTCGGGTATGGAGAATAAGATGGAAAGTAAACCCAACAAGGAGCTTTGTCAACGTAATCAAAAGGAGATTGACACATTGCTTACGTGTCTGGTCTTTACCATTACAGACCGCACAATTTCGGGTGCAGCTCGTGATGCAATAATAGAGCTGCTGACGCGCAATGTGCACTACACAGCCCTCGAATGGGCTGAGAGGCTGGTTGAAATTCGCGGCTTGCACCGTTTGCTTGATGTGTGCTCAGAGCTAGAGGAGTACAAGTATGAAAGCGCCATGGAAATGACTGCCTCTACGCGCACCATTGCCGCGGTTTGCCTCGCGCGCATCTATGAAAACATGTACCATGATGAATTGAAGCGACGTTTTAGCGAGCAAATCGATGAATATGTCAAGGACAAGCTATTGGCTCCCGATATGGAATCGAAAGTGCGTGTTACGGTGGCCATAACATCACTTTTAAACGGTCCGCTAGATGTCGGCAATCAGATAATAGCTCGCGAGGGTATACTGCAAATGATTTTGGCCATGGCCACTACAGATGATATGTTACAGCAAAAGGTGGCCTGTGAATGCATCATTGCGGCTGCCTCGAAAAAGGACAAGGCTAAAGCACTCTGCACACAAGGTGTTGACATTCTTAAGACACTCTATCGTTCAAAGGATGACGGCATTCGTGTGCGCGCCCTCGTAGGTCTTTGCAAGCTTGGCAGTTATGGTGGCCAGGATGCAGCTATACGTCCTTTTGCTGATGGTGCTACTTTGAAGCTGGCTGAAGCATGTCGACGCTTTTTAATAAAGCCGGGCAAGGACAAGGACATACGTCGTTGGGCTGCTGATGGCTTAGCTTATCTTACGCTGGATGCCGAAGTGAAAGAGAAACTTGTCGAAGATAAAGCTTCCATACATGCGCTCATAGAGTTGGCTCGCTCGGGCGATCAGTCATGTTTGTACGGAGTCGTAACGACATTTGTTAACCTCTGCAATGCTTATGAAAAGCAAGAACTGTTGCCAGAAATGGTAGAGTTGGCCAAATTTGCCAAGCATCATATACCGGAAGAGCATGAGTTGGACGATCCAGATTTCATCAATAAACGCATTACGGTGCTGGCCAATGAAGGTATTACAACGGCCTTGTGCGCTTTGGCCAAGACCGAGAGCCAAAACTCGCAGGAGCTTATTGCGCGTGTGTTGAATGCTGTTTGCAGCCTGCAGGAACTGCGTGGCAAAGTAGTGCAGGATGGCGGTGTTAAAGCTCTTCTGCGCTTAGCGCTCGAGGGCACTGACAAGGGTGAGAGAAAAAAAAAAATTAGTTAAACTTCAATTAAATGTGCTCTACGTTTCTTTCCAGGTAAACGCCATGCTTGCCAGGCCCTCGCACGCATCGGCATCACTATAAATCCCGAGGTTGCCTTCGCTGGTCAACGCAGTTTAGATGTTATTCGTCCCTTGCTCAATCTACTTGCTCAAGAGTGCACGGCTTTAGAAAATTTCGAATCCCTCATGGCGCTCACCAATCTTGCATCCATGAACGAAAGTGTGCGTCAGCGCATAATAAAGGAGCAAGGTGTTTCCAAAATCGAATTATATCTAACGGAAGATCACATCTATTTGACGCGTGCTGCTGCTCAATGTCTGTGCAATTTGGTGATGTCTGATGATGTTGTCAAAATGTTCGAAGGCAATAATGATCGCGTTAAATTTTTGTCCTTACTCTGTGAAGAAGAAGATGAGGATACTGCCAAAGCCTGTGCTGGTGCTTTAGCTATGCTTACTTCGATTTCCAAAAAATGTTGCGCTAAAATTCTAGAAATCAAATCGTGGCTAAATATCTTGCATACTCTTATAGCTAACCCCAGCGCAGAGGTGCAACATCGCGGTATTGTTGTAATTTTGAATATGATCAACTCTGGTGAGGAAATTGCGCGACAGCTATTTGAAACCGATATCATGGAGTTGCTGAGTGGTCTCTCGCAGCTGCCGGACGAAACACGCGCCAAAGCTAGGGAGGTAGCTGCACAGTGTTTGATTGCGGCAGAACGTTACAAGCTTATTGAGAAATCTGATGATGCAGAGATTCCAGATGTGTTTAAAGAGGCGGCAAAAACCACAATTGAAGACTATGTAGAATAGAGTTTAGATTCTATGTGAACATATGGAATGTAGGAGCTGTAGTGTGCCAAAATTTTTATCGTATATGAGTGTGTGTGGTGCCTTTTTTACTCGAAACTTTAAAGGGCCTCCCGAGAGTTTTTCGAGGAAAAAAGGACACCCTTTTTAAAAATGTTTTTTGTTAAGCTGTATTTTATTTAAGACAAATATTTTTTTTACACTATTAAAGTGTAACTATTCAAGATTCATCCCTGAAATTTTTGTCAAAAAATATTAGTCGATAGGGTAGAAAAGAGCAATGCCGCGAAAGACCTTTAATTTTGCGGTGAGCAAGATATCTGGAGACTGGTTCATCGGAAAAGAATAAATTGGTTTTCGGTTTAGTAAAGAGCTCTTGGGCGTTTAATCAATCAATTTTTTTTTTATACATACTTTTGGTTTATAACCTAAAACGACCTTAATTTTGTGCACAAAAAATTAAAAGTTTCTTTCTACGCCCGCCATTTTGTCAAAAATTTATATTTTATTAAAAATCAACGATTAAACACACAAGAACTCCTTACTAAACCGAAATTTTGTTTTTGTTTTAGGTCAATCAGTCTCCAGATATCACCGCAAATTTAAGGTCTTTCGAGGCATTGCACTTTTCTACCTTATCGACTAATATTTTTGAACCAAAATGTCAGGGATAAATCTTGAATAGTTACACTTTAATAATGTAAACAAATTTTGATCTAAAATAAAATACAGCTTCAAAAAAATTTTTTAATAAGGCATTTATTTTTCTTCAAATAACTCCCGGAGGCCCTTAAGCTATTTCGAAACGAGTTTTGTATTGTTTTGTCTATTATTTGAAACACTTTGTTTTTTTGAAGCAAATGTGTGTTTGTTGTTCACAAGTCGTATTTATTGACATGTAGTTTTACATTATATAATAATTTACGAGGTAGCCTTGACAACTACATATTTTCTCAGAGCGTCGACCAACACGTGTCAAAATGAATATAAAGTTTACTTTTTCATCTGTTTCTATGCTTATTCGTTTTCTATTTTTCTATGAGTTTTTGACAAATGCTCGTCGACAAAAAACTGTCACTCCTACCTTGTAAATTTTTATATCATGGTAGTTTTATAGTCCAAAAGCATCAACGTTTGTAGATTTTTTTTTTTATCCTATTTATTTATGAACTTTCTATGTTAAACAACAGTTATTAAATGTTGTGTTACTTAATTTTTGCTGATTTAATGATTTTTAATACTCTTAAAGATTTTAATAAAAAATGTTTAATGAAATCTTATGTATCATTTCCAGTTTAAATTATACCTAGTTTTCAAACTGCACAAAATTTTGTCATAAAATATGTTTTTTTTTTAATTTATTTATATAAAAAAATTTATTTTTATATAAAAGGTAAGAAGAAGCTGTATTTTTAAAGGATTAAAAATGTATTTTAATAATCTCTTTGACCTTTTGACAGTTAAGTGTGTAGATAAAAGTAATTTTTACGGCAGTTTTAGGTTTAAAACTTAAGGACCTCCAAAAGTTTAAAAAAATACTTAATTTTTTTTAAGTTGTATTTTATCCTATACCAACATTTTTTTACATTATTAAATTATTCAAGACTTACCCTGACATTTTGGTCCAAAAATATCTGTCGATAATGTAGAAAAGTGCAATTAAATTTTGGGGTGAACAAGGTATCTGGAGACTGCGGGGGAGGGAGGGGCTTGTTCGAGGACACTGTATTTCAGCAACACTGCACAAAAAGAGCTGTCTACATCGCACAGTGTAACGAGCCCATATAGGGAGTGGCCAAAAATAGAAGAAGTTGTCCTATAATCATGAAATTGTGTGAGAATGAGTTTTACGATAAAGGGATTATAATCACAAAATTTCGTTCATATTTAATGAATTGCAGGCCCAGCTCCCATATAACCGAAATCGGTAATCTGAAATAGTTCCCCAAAAAATTATCCTAGATCAATAAAATTTGGTACACATTTCAACAAATAGACTGACGCCTGAACAACGCTTCCAAATTGTACAAATTAATTTTCAAAATAATGGTTCTCTTCGAAATACGTATCGCGCACTACGGCCATTTTACGGTCAACATAATCGTCCATAAGAGCAATTAATTCGACTAACTATGGACCGTTTTCGCACCACGCTTGCTCTATATTATAATACGCATCCACAGAGATGTCGTACAGAAGAAGTCATTGGTGCTGTAGAGCGTAACGTAAAGGAAGATCTGAATCAGTCAATCTGCCATCGTGCACAGGAATTGGATATGTGTCCATTCACTTTATGGAAGATTTTACGGAAAGATCTTGGTTTGCGTGCTTACAAAATACAACTCGTGCAAGAATTGAAGCCACACGATCACCTAGCAAGGCGTAGACTCGGATGGGGCACCAACAATGTCTGGTGAATTCAATGGAGTCCAAGCTCACATCAAGCGAATTCATCCAACAGCTTTATATGTTCACTGCGCTGCATATTACCTAAAATTAGTTGCTTCAAAATCCATTGAAGTTTTTTTAACCTACCCAAAATTTGAAGTTTAATCAAAGATATTGACGGTTCCGGAAAATATTACTGTTGTACGAACTGTAAAATTAATAGATAGGTGGATTACAATACTCGACTTCACAAGCGATTTCAAAGAAATTTGTACAGGGTGTCCCGCAATTGAGTGCAACTATTTACGGAGGTGAAAGGTTATGTCGAGCTGAGAAAAAAATCGTATGAGAGGGGGAGGGGGGTATATTTTCCCATCCTTAGGAGCTACAGGTTTAATTAATATTTCACGAGCTTGATTCACGTTATTGTTCCTAGCACAAAAACTAAGTTACGGAAAACTTTATCTGATAGCTCGTTGCAAAGGCAATAAAATCGGTTGAAACTACCAAATTTTAACTTTGAATACAAATTTCTCAGAATTTCACGTAATAAATTAATTTTTTTTTATAATCATTTTTGTAATTTATTCAATTGTCTTTTCAATGACACCAATAACATAAATGTATCTAAAAAAACAAAAAAGTTGACTGTACTAAAAAATTATACTTATTAGAAAACAACGATATTATCTACTGCAAAAGTTATTGTAATGTCATTATTTTCCAATAGGTATAATTTTTTTAGTACAGCCAACTTTTTTATTTTTTAAGATAAATTTATGTTTTTGGTGTCATTGAAAAGAAAATTAAATAAATTACAAAATTGATTATAAAAAAAAATTTCATTTATTTTGCGAAATTCTGAAAAATTTGCACTCAAATTTGAAATTTAGTAGTTTCAACCGATTGATTTCATCTTTGAACGAGCACAGCTTGGTAACGGTTATGTCGGTACTGTTTGTTGATATACCGTTGAAAAGGTGATGTTATTGCCTGTGTTATGCCAGAACTAATGCAAACTGCTTCGTTGAGGTGCTTTTTTAGGAGTGTCACATCGAATACCATCAAGTGAGCTTCCAGGCATACATCGTGAATTTATCATTGTTTACCGAACGATCTTGCGATCGTTCGTTAAACAACGATGCTGTTTCATGGCAATGGTTTTGAGGGTTTAAGGGAAGGGTGCAATTGAACGTAGCGTGGGTTAATGTTTACATTAACTCAACGCTTGACTTAATCGTTGATGCCGTCTTGGGATGTTTATATTATCCCAAAGAGCTGACACATCTATATTGTGTGTGGCAAATTTCCATATAGGAAATTTCTAGGAAACAGCTTTGAGATGCTGTTGCCCACACTATGTTGCAATATTATCAACAATACTGATTGAGAGTCAGCATATTTGTATCAACATAAAACAACTGAACAATATTACGAAGAAGTACAACGTTGATACTATAGACAACGTTGTTGTTCAAAAAAAATAAGCCAATGGCTTAACACCTCCGACCTCAAGACAAGAAGTAATTTTAAAACAATTACTTCTTAGGTATGCCATAGGTTGGAAACCTTGAATTCGAGATGTACCTGACAACACACAAAATAGATTCAATGATCATATCCCTTTTTTATTTATAAAATTTATATACAACCTTAGAATAAATTATAAAATATATATAATATAAGAAAATTAAAATCATTAAATATAATTACAATAAAGATGCTTTACCAATTATAATTGTATTGGCTTTTCCTTTTACGTGTTTCATTCTGATCTTCAGCTGATCTCATAGATTTTTCTTCATTAGCATAAACTACCACATTATTCGTTACAGGTTTTGGTGTTGGACTTGATGTAACTTTATTAAAACATTTATTAAAAATATTTATACAAATATTTCCTTTTACGCACTTTACAAATATAATAATTAGAACTAACAATATTAATACAGATATAGAAATATACCATAAGGAATTTCCTTTCATGTTAACAGTTTGAAATGCTTTTGATAAATAGCTTTTTTGATTATTAATCTTGATACTTAAGTCTTCAATATTTTTTACACTACCTGGTTTTAATTTTGGTAAGTTTTCTATTGGTTCTATTTCATTTATTTTAATATTAAAACAACAATCTTCAATGTATGAATGGTATACGTCATTTGTTACATTTTCATTTTTATCTTCGGAAATTAGAATCTTATAATCTACGGTTTCAAATTTACAGTTATAATCCATATAAATAATTCCAACACCTTTTAAGATACCTCCTTCTATTCCATCATTTTTACATATGTATTCATATTTAGTTTCATCCGAAACTGCATACAAGTATTGTTTGTTGTTTAATTCGGAATATATTTCTACGCTATGTGGAATATACTTTACATTACATTTTTACTACTTCTTTTCATGAAGTTATTCAGTACACAATTTTCCATTGTGACTGTTGATTCCACTATTAAATTTTCGATTATAAAATAATCACTTTCACTAATTTTAAACTTATCCAAGCTACTTAACATTGTAAACGATTCTTTATTTTTTGATATTAAAAAATATTCATTTTCTTTTTCAAAAATTATTTGTTTGTTTTCATTAAAAATTGGAACAGGAATAACCTTGTAACCATCATAACCTTCACCTTTTAAAAACGGAATTGATAAAATAACAACAATTACTTTATTCTTTTCAAAAGCTTTAATTTTAACTTCCTTTATAATTTTATTATAAAATTCCAAACTTGGAGTGTATAAAAGATATGGTTCGTTTTTACTTGATGCTAATATTTCAATTAATTTTTCAGGACTTAATATCATCGGATGTACCAATTTTAATTGTAAAAATAAAATTGCATCCACTAACTTTTCAAGTTCGGATTCTAGATCTAGACAGCTACTTATTAATTTTAATTGCATATCTTGTAAATATTCAAATATAACTTCCTTTTTATTGTTTTCATTAAAATCTACAATTATTGAATCTAGCTTGTTCGCAAATTCCTTTGATTTGGTCTGAATATCCTCAAAACTTTTTTTCATATTTAAATTCTGTTCATTTAAATTTTGTATAATATTAATTTCTTCATTAAGACTTGATTTAATAAATTCCTCATTATTCTGTGTTGCTCTTATTACTTCATTGTAATAAGATGCATCTTCATTATCCATTGTACCAAATAATACTTTTAATCCTGATCCAACAATATTTAATAGACCTCTTTTTTGTCTATTTCCCATAAAGCCACTTTTAATTCCTAATAAATTATGAATAGTGTTTATTTTCTGTATTAAGTTATTATAATGTTGTTTTCCTAAATTAACTAACTCTAAACACTGATGAAATGTCTCAGTGCATAATTTATCAACATGATTAACTTTATCTCCAATCCAATATATACGTTCCTCGTATATTGTTAAATTTATTTTTGTAACGATAGATATTTGACCGTCCACTATTCTTATTTCTCCAATCCTTTTAAAATAGAATCCTCCATTTCCGTTAATATTTTCTATCCTTACAGCCATTGCCGTTGTAATGAGACTTGAAAGAGAAAGAATTTAAGCTAATGTTCGTATTTTCTTTTAATTTTGAACAAACGGTTTTATTAAATTTTTTGAAAGTTTTCTAACTTTTCTATCTGTCTTCACGAATACATTCATATCTGTAACTTTTATAACAACATAAGGTCCTAAAAATGTTTTCTCTAATTTTTTATTTTTCGATAGGTTTTTCACAAGAACTTTACTTCCTACTTCGTAAAGAGGTGCTTCATTGGTTTTTCGATCATAAATCTCTTTAGATCTCCGTTTGGATTTCAAAAGGTTTTCTTTAACTTTTTCCTCTATAGAATTTATTCTTTCTGCAGTCTTTTTGACATATTCTTGATAAGTGTCTAAATTAAGACTATCAATGTTACTAGGTCTATTGCCTTGTCTACTAAACATTACTTCATGTGGGCTATACCCGGTTGTAGAGTGTATTGTCGTGTTATAACAAAAACTAGCAAATTTTAGAGCTTCATCCCAATCATCTCTTTCAAAATTAACTGTATTTAAATATTCTTTCAATCTAGCGTGTATTCTTTCTACTGCCCCATTAGATTGTGGATGTGCTACACTAGTGGTTATATGTTTAAACTTAAATATCTTTGCTAAGTTTTTCATTAATTCATTACAGAATTCAGTTCCGTTATCAGTAATAATAATTTTGGGTATACCAAAGTATGTAATCCATTCATTTACAAAAGCTTCCGCGACTGTTTCAGCATATTTATCTTTAATTGGTACAAATCTTACATATTTTGAGAGGGAATCTTGAATGCTTAAGGAATACATATTTTCCTTCTTAGATATTGGGTATGGTCCTGTTAGATCCATATTAACTTGTTCTAAACTATATGAAGCGTTTGTTACTGTCTGCATAGGCATCCTAGTGGGATGTCTATCAATTTTTCCCAATTGACAATTTTTGCAATTCTTTATAAAATCAGTTACCATCTGATTTAAATTCTTCCAATAATATTTTTCTCTTATCTTAGCTATTGTACTTTTTTGACCAGCATGTCCACCTGTTATGCTATCATGATATTCTTTAATTATATCTAATTGTCGTTTCTTGTCTGTAATTTCTAAGATCTCATCCTCATTTAATTCTAAAATGTTCCCATCTGCCTGTTCTGTAATGTTTTCGACTATTTCTTTTTCCACTGCTTCATATACAACTGATTCAACTTCGAGTGGATTATCTTCTACTCTCCCATTATCAACAATTTTATAATCTATAGATTTATTTTCTTCAGGCTGTGGTATCTCTACATTTACATTCTGTAAATCTTCTATATCGTCGACATTTTCTAAGTTTTTTAAAACTTCTTTACCTTTTATTTCGTCACTCTTCCTCTCAGTTTTGTTTTTATCTATTTCATTACAACAACTACAACTTTTCTTCTTTTTCTCCTGTCTTGTAGTTATAAACACATTTCTACTTAAATGATCTGCCACGACGTTCTCTAGCCCTTTCTTATATTCAATATCATAAGTATACTCTTCTAGTTTTAATCTCCACCGGACTAGTCTCGATCCAGGATCTTTAACATTAAAAAGCCAAGTCAATGGTCTATGATCTGTTCTTATTAAAAATTTATTCCCATACAAATATGGCCTAAATACTTTCACGGCCCAAACGATCGCTAGACATTCCTTCTCCGTCGTACTATAGTTTTTTTCAGCGTCATTTAAGCTTCTACTTATAAACTGAATCGGCATATCTTTCTTACCATATTCTTGCGACAACACAGCTCCCAAACCTGTATTTGACGCATCAGTTGTCACAATAAATTTTCGTTCAAAATCTGGGTATTGAAGGGCCACGACATTGATTAAACTTTCTTTAAGTTTCTTAAATGCTTCATCTTGCTCTTTCCCCCATACAAATTCCGCTTCTTTCCTAAGAAGTTTGTTAATAGGTGCAGCTATTTGACTGAAACCTTTAACAAATCTGCGATAGTAATTTATCGCTCCCATAAACGATTGTATTTCTTTAACATTTTTCGGAGGATACCATTTCTTTATTGATGAAACTTTTTCTGGGTCAGGTTTCACACCGTCTTCCCCTATTACATGGCCTAAATAAGTAACTTCTTTCCTAAGAAATTCACACTTATCTGCCTGTAATTTTAAATTTGCTGCCCTTATTTGTTTAAACACATCTCTCAGTTTTGAATTATGATCCTCTAAGGTTTTCCCATACACAACAATATCATCCATGTATACAAAACATTTAATTCCTTTTAAACCTGATAAAACAATGTCCATTGTTCGCTGAAAAATGCTAGGAGCATTTTTCAACCCGAATGGCATTCTTGTAAATTCAAAATGACCGTGTGGTGTTGTAAAAGCGGTTTTCTCCATGTCATCTTTATTCATCTTAATTTGATGAAACCCATTAGTCAAATCTAAAACTGTGAAATATTTAGCTGTACCTAATTGGTCTAAGATTTCTGATATATTTGGGATCGGATATGAATCAGCTATGGTTAAATCATTGACTTTCCTATAATCAATTACCATGCGCCATTTTACCTTCTCTGACGCATCTTTCTTTTTGGGCACAATCCACACTGGTGAATTCCACGGAGACTTAGAATTTTGGATGATACCTTCTTTCAACAACTTTTCAACCTGAAGTTTAACTTCTTGTTCGTGTATTTTTGGGTATCTGTAAGACTTCGTATACACGGGTTTTGTATCTTCTTTCGTTCTTATAGTACAATTTAATGTATTTGTTGTGCTCAATATGTCTCCTTCTATGAGAAATAAATCGCTGTACTCTGCAATCAATTTCCTAATTGATTCCTTTTCTTCCAAATTCATATGTCCTGTCCGAAGGGATTCTCTTATAACATCTTTTCTATCTCTGACATGTAGTATTCTTTTAGTTGGCCTAAAAGTTTCTTTTATTTTACCTTCATTATTTTCCCTCTCTACAACATAATCCTTTAACCATTCTACATTTAATGAAATGTCATTCTGAACCTTCTCTTCTGATTTATTAATTATGCTTACTAAGCATTTCCCCTTCCGTACTGTACTGATACAATGCGGAACTATTAATTTATCATTTTCGAATCTTGGGATATAAACATCTGTTTCATCTTTATACCTTCTGTTTACCTTGACCAATCTAAATACCTCTCTTCTTGAAGGTATAAAACATTCATCTCTGTTATACTTTATCTCATAACTTTGGCCTTTTAAGGTTAAAACATTTGTAGAACAATCTACCTTACAATTCATTTCCCTAAGGAAATCATTGCCTAAAATCCCATCATAATCGTTAACTATTTGTTCAGGAATGACGTTAAACTTCCATCGGACACTGACAGTTTTTTCATATGAATTTTCCCATAAACTAAATCTTATATCGCATGTCCCTAAAGACTTTTCGATATTATTCCCTAGCCCTATCAGATCAATTTTCTCTTTTATACTTAAATCGTTTTTATAAATACAGTTTGATTTTATCAAACTTACCGATGCTCCCGTATCTATAAGCATTTTACACAATTTCTTTCTATAATCTATAAAAATATAAGGACTTTCTTCTGGTTTGCTTTTAATAGAGAACGCTGCCTTATGCTTAGCGTCTCTTATTTTCGAAAATTCATTTTCGGTTCCTCCTTATTCCTTGCATAGCAATTTTTTGCTATGTGTCCTGGCTTTTTACACAAATTACACATTATTGCATTATTTTTATTTTTATCAAAACAGTTTTTTGCCAAGTGTCCTGTTTTCCCACAATTATAACACTTAACAGTATTAGTGTGAATTGATACTAAATTTTTATTCGAGAAATCGTTTCTCGGCCCTTTTTTATTTAAATTTAGTAATCTTGACTCTTCATGTTGAGCATGCTTTGCTGCTTCCGAAAGAGTCTTTGGCCGACAGTTATTTACATAGCTGCAAATTTCTGGCCGCAGACCATTAATAAATACATTGAGAATTACTTTATTCTCAATATAATTATGAATGATTTGAAGGTCTCTCTGCTCCATACCTTCATCTTTAGCATCAGTGCCAAGCCTTCGAGACATAGTCTCCATGAACTGTTCAAACTGTTTTACAGTTTGACTCCCCTGTTTGGCGTTTATTAAGTCCCTATATAAACCAAGGGTATTGTTGGTTTCCTTATATAAATTTTTTAAGTTGGTTTTTAGCTCCTGCCAATCTTCTATTACTCTGTTCTCAAGAATTATTCTTGCGTTTCCAGTAATTTGTACCTTAATGTACTTGAATAAAAAACTCGTCTGCGACTCTGATGCCAGACTCATAGCATCGTCACATCCGTTTATAAATGAATACAGCTCGGCTGCATCACTTCTAAACGGAGGTATTAACCTTATTAAGGTACCAACATCTAGTTGCATACTAGTACTACTACTGGATGTTGCCATAATTGCTTTCAAAATTCAATACCTATCTTTCTTCTCTAAACCCAACAAAACAATCACGCACCAGCTCTGACACTATTTCGACACTTTAAACCAACATCTTCTTATAGCACTTCACTGCTTTATTTTATACGCAGATCGTAACCTACCTATGACACTATTTCGGCACTTTAAACCAACATCTTCTTATAGCACTTCACTGCTTTATTTTATACGCAGATCGTAACCTACCTATGACACTATTTCGGCACTTTAAACCAACATCTTCTTATAACACTTCACTGCCTTATTTTATACGCATTTTATATTTACATCATCCATAATAACAGCATTTTCCAATGATTCCTTTCGTTGTAGGCACTAGTTGAAGGAACAAACTTTTTTCCTGCTATCACTATCTTCAAGAACAACTTATTTTCTGCTAACACCATCTTCAGGAATAACTTATTTTCTGCTAACACCATCTTCGGGAACAAACTTATTTTCTGCTAACACCATCTTCAGGAACAAACTTATTTTTGTTCTGCTATCACTTTTCCATAGTCACAATTTTTCCGCTGCCACCAATTTATTTGTTATGCCAGAACTAATGCAAACTGCTTCGTTGAGGTGCTTTTTTAGGAGTGTCACATCGAATACCATCAAGTGAGCTTCCAGGCATACATCGTGAATTTATCATTGTTTACCGAACGATCTTGCGATCGTTCGTTAAACAACGATGCTGTTTCATGGCAATGGTTTTGAGGGTTTAAGGGAAGGGTGCAATTGAACGTAGCGTGGGTTAATGTTTACATTAACTCAACGCTTGACTTAATCGTTGATGCCGTCTTGGGATGTTTATATTATCCCAAAGAGCTGACACATCTATATTGTGTGTGGCAAATTTCCATATAGGAAATTTCTAGGAAACAGCTTTGAGATGCTGTTGCCCACACTATGTTGCAATATTATCAACAATACTGATTGAGAGTCAGCATATTTGTATCAACATAAAACAACTGAACAATATTACGAAGAAGTACAACGTTGATACTATAGACAACGTTGTTGTTCAAAAAAAATAAGCCAATGGCTTAACACCTGCCTTTGCAATGAGTTATCAAACGTTTTCCTAAGTTTTCCGTAACTTAGTTTTTATGCTAGAAACAATAACGTGAATCAAAGTCGTGAAGTTTTAATTAACCCTTAACAGTTCCTAAGAATGTGAAAATAGACCCCCCCTCCCATACGATTTTTTTATCAGCTCGACATAATCTTTCATCCCCGTAAATAGTTGCACTCAATTGCGGGACACCCTGTATATTCGTGGTCGACGCACTTCTGAAATATTAGAGTGAAAGATTAGAGCTGTTGCAAGCAATGCACGATATCTCAGAAATAATATATTTCTGATATATAGATATATTTCCAATCTATATTTCCCAGTGTCTAGTGTATATTTCCCAGGGGAACAGGGGGGCGAACCTTCACATGGCAACGTGTCTGACCGCCTCAACCTGGCGAGGCCAGCATTATCCATGTCGAAATCGTCTCAAGTCGACTCAAACCTCCACGTGGTGTTCCCTGGGCAACGGCAAACTGGTATCCGTCAGTTTGACGGCTAATTTGAGCGGCGGGTCACTCCATAGACCTTAAACATGGAATATGCGCAGGGTTTGGGTCCCGCCACATTACTACTGCCCAATGAAAACTAAACCAGCCTCGGATAAGAAATCCAATTACGTTGACGACCACCGCAAACGAAAAACGGACAATGATTTACGGATATGCACCTGGAATGTCCGAACCCTTTATAGGGAAGGTGCCATTATCCAACTGGTGGAAGCCCTCAAAACAATAAAGGCTGACATCACCGCCGTCCAGGAAATGCGATGGAAAGGGCAAGGCTGCTCTAAACAAGCACACTGTGATATCTACTACAGCTGCCATGCGGAGAGGCGCAAATTTGGATTCGTCGTTAGCCGGAAACTACGCCACCTTGTTGCCCGGTTCACGCCTGTGAACGAAAGATTGGCCACGATCCGCATCAAGGCAAAATTTTTCTCCATCAGCCTTATATGCGCGCACGCCCCGCCGGAGGAAAAGGACGAAGCCGTCAAAGACGCTTTCTACGCTAGTCTTGAGGACGTATACGACCACCTTCCGGTCCATGACGTGAAAATAGTCCTCGGCGATTTTAATGCGAAAGTCGGAAGGGAAGGCATCTTTGGCCCCACTGTCGGTCAGTTCAGTCTTCATGAGACCTCCACGAACAACGGTCTAAGACTGATCGACTTCGCCGCTTCGCGAAACATGGTAGTTAGTAGCACCAGATTTAAGCACCTCGACATCCACAAGGCCACCTGGCTGTCCCCGGATCAAAAAACGCGAAACCAAATTGATCATGTTGTAATCGACGGAAGGCATGCCTCTAGTGTTCTAGATGTGCGTACATTTCGGGGGGTCAACATTGACTCCGACCATTATCTTGTTGCAGCCAAGATCCGCATGCGATTATGCAATGCGAAGAACATACGCACAGGAATGCAACGGAAGCTAGATGTTGCTTAGCTGCAATTACAACGGACTGCCGAAGCCTACTCCGCTCAACTCTCAGTTAAGCTCAATCAACCAATCTCTGGACCCGCCGACGGCGTCGGACTTTGGGCGCATATATGCCACTTCATGCGCGCTGCCGCTGATGAAGTCATTGGTTTCCGGCGCCCGCAACCTCGGAACCAATGGTACGATGAGGAGTGTCGCATCGCGACTGCAGTAAAAAACGCCGCATATAAAAAAAAACGCTGCAGTCAGCTGCAACGCGAGCCGTGCGAGAAAAGAGAGCAGGAAAAGCGTGAGCGTGAGGAACTAGAGGTATACCAGGGCAAGAAGGATGCACGAAAATTCTATCAACAGGCTAAGCGTCTAACCCAAGGTTTCAAGCCCGGAGCATCCACTTGTAGAGACGAAAATGGAGATCTGAATACGGATACGCAGTGTGTGCTGAAATTGTGGAGACGGCACTTCTCCAATTTACTTACTGGCGACGATTCCACCAATGCCGCCCATGAAGAGCGCAGTTGAGAGCTACCAATCAACAATGACGGAGTGGAAGTACCACCACCTAGCCATGAAGAGGTTCGAGTTGCTATCCAACGACTCAAAAACAATAAAGCAGCGGGTGCTGACGGCCTGTCAGCTGAATTGTTTAAAACCGGCGGCGATGAATTGATAAGGCGCATGCATCAGCTCATCAGCAAAATATGGCTAGAAGAAAGCATGCCCGACGATTGGAACCTCAGCGTACTGTGTCCTATACTTAAGAAAGGAGACCCAACAATCTGCGCAAGTTATAGAGGTATCAGTCTTATTTCCATCGCGTATAAGGTTCTCTCAAGCGTACGTGTGAAAGATTAAAGCCGATTACAAAAACACTGATTGGACCTTATCAGTGTGGCTTTCGACCTGGTAAGTCCACCATAGACCAGATTTTCACGCTACGACAAATCCTGGAGAAAACCCACGAAAATCAAATTGACACACACCATCTCTTTGTCGATTTTAAAGCTGCGTTCGATAGCCCGAGAAGGGATTGCCTATACGCAACAATGTCTGAGTTCGGTGACATTGAGCAACTCATGCAGCTCCGTCAAGGTAGGAAATGACCTCTGCGAAACCTTCAATACCGAAAGTGGTTTCAGAAAAGGCGATCCACTGTCTTGCGATCTCTTCAACATCATCATGGAGGGGATCGTACAAAAGGCCGGTGTGCATCGTAATGGCACTATTTTCTACAAAGGCGTCCAGCTCTTTGCGTACGCTGATGATATTGATATTGTCGGCAGAACCAAGAGAGATGTTGCTGCTTTCGGTGCTATCGAAAAGGAATCAGCCAAAGTGGGTTTGACGATAAATGAGGGTAAAACAAAGTATATGCTGTCTACAAACAAGGGAGCGCGGCGTTTAGACCCCCACGTTTCATCCGGCAGCTATAACTATAACGTTTACCTTGGCACCGCCATTAATACCAAAAACGAAATCAGCCTGGAGATAAAGCGAAGAACAATAATTGCTAATAGGTGCTACTACGGGCTCAGTAAGCAACTAAGTTCCAGAGCCCTCTCTCGATCGACAAAACTAACACTCTACAAGACGCTCGTTCTACCTGTGCTGCTTTATGGCGCTGAGGCATGGGTAGTTTCGCAAACTGACGCAGCCGCTCTGGGGGTGTTCGAGAGAAAAGATCTTCGCAAAATCTTCGGTCCTGTTCGAGTCGACGATGACTATCGCATCCGAATGAAGCACGAGCTGTATGAGCTCTACGATGACATTGACGTAGTTCGGCGTATAACTGTGCAGCGACTACGCTGGCTGGGTCATGTCCATCGTATGAGCGACGAAGCTCCAGCGAAAAAGGTGCTCGAGGCGAGGGTCGCTGGTCAACGACGACGAGGGAGACCATGCCTCCGATGGATGGACCAGGCTGAGGAAGCCCTAACCGCACTTGGTGTATCCGATTGAAGAAGGCGCGCGCAAAGCAGAGGCGCCTGGCGAGAGCTGATGAGGTCGGCTGAAACCCGGACACGGGTTGTTACGACCACCTAAGTAAAGTAAGTAAGTAATTTCCCAGTGTTGGATGGTCATCTTCGAATCCTAGTATATTGAAAAGTTTCGAGAAACTTGTACAGCTTTATTTTAAAGATTTCAAAGATCACCTCGAAGTAATAATTACTGGAAGAAAGCTATGATTTAAATACCTTCCGAACGAGGGAAAAAATATGAAGTAACACTATGGACGCATTATTATTATGCAACAAGGATGTGTTTCCAAATATGCACAAATTATAACAAATTCTTGCTATCTTACCTGTTTCAACTACTGCCGCCAAGCAATCATTTTGAACTTTGAAAAGAATTTAATTTTAAATCAATTATTTTTAATTTTAATTATTCAATATTTTTTTTTAAATTTTTTTAGATATAAAATAGTAAGTCCATATTTTTTATTATAGCGAAGATTATAATTAATACCGAGAAAAGTGCGACGCTTTAAGCAGGTATCCGTTGGGAAAATTATTTTACCTTGAATCACGACTTTCTCAAAATCCTGACTTGATGGAGGAATTTGCTTGGAAAATTCGTGATGAGGATCCTGATGGTAATTAAAAACAGTTATCGGTTTCTTACACACAAAAAAAAGGTGTCTATTTGGTGACCAGTGTAATTAAAAATAGACAATATTGTACTTATCTTTCCGAGCAAAACTGTCTGTTTAAAGTGCTATCTGTGTTATTAGTATTTAAAGTGTCTTCAATCAAGTAAATCAATCTTTTAAGTCTTTGTAATTTCTATTTTAAGGTAATAACTTTCAATAGCGATTTGTTTGATTTAGAGTTCGGGATCTTGTGAGATGAATATTTATAATATTTTGATTGAAAGTAATCCCGTTTTACTATCCAAAACATTTTTATATGCATCTCTTAAGCTAACATAAAAACTATTATAGTGACTAATATGGTCGTCTGACCAATTTAATGATTTTATTCTTATTACATGCTTTACGCTCAAACAAACAAGTCGCCAACAAGTGCAACAACAACAACTACAGTTTTGGCCAAACATGCTAGATTGCATGCATGTCTGTTTGTTGTTACGATGCAAGAAGTTGCATCCATGAGCAGCAGACGCAGCGGTACCAATTTCCATTGCATTGGGCTGTGTGTCGTCCACTTTAGTAAATTTTTTTTTCTTCACATCATTGAGAGCGAAAGCCATGTATTTTAATAGCAGGTCCTCCGCTAGGCTGCTTGGCGGAGTGCGTTTGGTTTTTTAATTGCTTCGATAGAAATGAAAAGTTGCCGCCTGCTCTCCTGCTTCTACTCTGCTGGATGTTTTGGTTGCTTTGCATTTTTGTCGTAATCTGGTCGTAAAGTGGAAAATATGCAAATAAGCAAAAGTGTTCCAATTAACAGCTGAGGAGGACAACAGCAGTAGCGTCTACTGTAGCAGGTTATTGTGAATTTTTATTAAATATTGAAAGTGAAAATGCAAGACGGTTGGACGCGGTGCGTCTTCAATATGGAGTGAAATGGAACGTAAGAGTAAGAGTGAGAGCAAAATTAAAATAATTAAAATATGTGAAAAAAAAGCAAGAACTAGCAAAAATTATGTAGCACACTTTTTAGCTTGCCCAATACAGGTTAGTTTTAATGGCAGATACACCACGTGCCAAAGCTTCCAGCTATTTTCCAACATCAAAGCAACGTATGCTAATCGCCCATCACACCAGTGACAACAACAATTTGTCGGAAATAAAGATTTCAGCACATTCAAAAGCAACTTGAATTGCATGTCAAAGCAACGCAATCTGACCATATAAATTTGGTCAACTCGCTGAACAAATCAATGCTGATGTATTTGCGCTTCCATTCTTCAATCAATCAATCAATTCATAGCTAACGGAATGTTGAAAAATCACTAGAATGTCTGGCCACAAATAAACATCGGGCATGCAACAACACTTTAGCGCAAAGCAGCCGGCTGTCTACAGAACGACCACCAACACGCAATTTCTCATTTAACATACAAACATTCATACTTGTTTGTGGTATGAATGTATTTCGATGTGAACGAAGAATCAAAAGCTGATTAATAAATAAAAAAAAAAAAAATAAAACCAACCTATGATATTTTCATGCCATTCATTTCCAGTCAATGTCTCTTGCATTTTTTTTTCTTGCAATCAAATCCACCATCGATCAGAATCAAATTGCGATCAAAATGCTTGATATCAAGGAATGAATGTCATGGTAAGGCAACTTATCAGAAAAGGAAGGTCGTGTTTACGGTTTTTCATCTGTTGGTTTTGAAGTTTGTGTGCATCATATAAATAAAGTGCATTGCTCCCGCATTTTTGAGTTCCGCAATTCATAAACACGATGAAAAAGAAGAAGCAGCATTTGATATATGAGACAATCAGCAGGTGGCAGCACTGATAATCATAACAAACATGTGAACAATTTCCGTGCAATATAACAAAAACAATTAAAAACAAGTTATATGTATTTTAAACACTTTTATGGCTTAATTTAATATTTTAACTTATACATATATTGTTATTTTTAAATTGATAATTATTTTATTATTTGCGAGTTTTTATACTGCTTTTGTCAGCATGCGAAAATGTTCAGAAAAATATGAGTTCATTTTAGCTTATCGTAAAAAACTTCCCAGAGTTCAATAGAACCCAGGTCCGAGTCCCATCGGACACAGAATGTTTTTTCAATTGAATCAATTTTTCTGTTCGGCCGTCAGCTCTCTGCAGGCAATGGCAAACTTTAGAGAGTAAAAACTAAAAAAAGTAAAAAAATGCTATGAAAAGCTTCTTGAGGACATAAGCCGTTCGAAGTCGGCATAAAACTTGCAGGTCCAGTTCGCGATCTTTTGTGTTCAAACATTCCACGACACGCACAACACAATTGATCAAAGGAAGCTCTCCCAAAGTACTTCCAAGGGCTGAAAAAGCCATTTAGTTTTTTTTTTTTTTACTGTTATGGACAATATTCATCTAACGCTGCAGCCACACGTGATAGTACTGGCATGCCAATAACCCTGCGTCCACACGTGCAAGTAATCACTTGCAAGTAGACAATATATATTGTCTTCGAAAAAGTTCGAAATTTGCTGCAAGTAGCTTTAAAAATGTGCAAGTTGTCAAAATGTCAAAAAGTTAGCAAGTGCAAGTTCATTTAAAAATGTCGTCGAATGCGAAGGTTCTCCTTGCAATTGCAGTATTGCTTGAAATGAAGAAGTTAGAAAACGAGAAAAACATGTTACCAGTATTGCTTCTTGTATAAAATTGCGGAAATCCCGAAAAAATTCCACAAAAGCATCACTTTAATCCCTTTTTTTACATTTACTTGCAGCAAGTGCCAAAATTCACTGCCTCTAAGATTTCCTTGTAAGTAGCGCTGCAAGTAAGCTGCAAGTCCGAAAATGTGAGTGCGTTAGTAAAAATGTTTAGATGTATTGAGCTTTTCGAACTTGCACTTGCACGTGTGGACGCTTTATAAAGAATATGTATTTACTTCGAAAATATTCCAAAATAATCAACAAATTACGCTGCGGCCATACGTGATAGTAAATGTTCATTTCGAAAATGTCGTCAAAGCCAAAGGTTCGACCACTTTACTAATCCGTTTGCTTTTATTCAGTGATGCTTTATATGCCAACACAGCACCTAACTTAAATGGGATACAAAAGTGTTTATCAATATTTTTCAAAATAAAATGCAACTTATTCATATGATATTTTATGTGTCAAATAAGGGAAATTAAAAAAAATTGCATATATTTCACTACAAGATATGAAAGAAAAGTGCATATTTAAACATCGAATGTTTTAGGGAGAAAATACAACACTGTTTTCCTTACTTCGATTTCGCACTGGCTGCGGTTGTCAAAATTCACTGTCTCATTAAAAGTTGTTGTTAGTGGACTGCCAGTGATGTCAAGGTGTGAGCGTATTAGTGAAAAGTGAGAGGGTATTGAGTTTTTCGAACTGTTACTGTCTTCGAACTGGCACGTGTGGCTAGGGGGTCAGTAAAATTTGTTGCCAGTGGACTGCCAGTATTGCCAGTGGACTGCAAGTGAGAGTGTATTGAGTTTTTCGAACTGTTACTGTCTTCGAACTGGCACGTGTGGCTAGGGGGTAATGCGAGATCATTCTAAACGTACCGAAGAATCCAAGAGTATGACCGACGACTCAAATTTATCCATTCGAAAGCGTTCTCAACAACTCGGCCTTTGCCCGTCCACTACGTTGAAGATTTTGAGGAAAGACCTTGGCCTACACCCGTATAAAATCCAACTGGTGAAGATATCAGACTATCATTTGCATCGTACATTCGGTGAATGGGCTGGACATAAATTAGAAGCTGAACCACATTTTTACCATGAAATCCTCTTCAGCGATCAGGCACATTTTTGGCTTAAATAAAAACGAAATCGCCATTTCAGTTCTTGAAAGGACTATGACCGAGCTTCTTCTTATCAATTGTGTTGTGCGTGTTGTGGAATGTTTGAACACAAATGATCGAGAACTGGACCTACAAGTGTATATATGCCGACTCCGAACGGTTTATACCTTCAAGAAGCTTTTCATGGCATTTTTTTACTCTCTTAGGTTTGCCATTGTCTGCAGAGAGGTCACGACCGAACAGAAAAATTAATTCAATTGAAAAACATTCTGTACTAGATGGAATTCGAACCTGAGTTCAATCGCATACAAGTCACGCATCTCAACCAGTATGCCACGGCCGCTATTTTTGTCTTAAAAGGTACTTAAATAAGCGAAATTGTCGTACTTGAAGTGAGAACAATCTTGAAAAGATTCTCTAGGCTCCTTCACATCCAGAAAAAGTTACTGTAAAAAAAATTGTCATAAAAAATAGTATTCGTAAACTCAGGAAATGCTATTATTTCAAAGAAAAAATGGAAACAGTACAATGCTTTTAATTTCGATTGTATTTTAAAATCTGCAATATTATCTAAACAAAATATGTTTTTTTCCACAAACTAACATTTTAGCCAAGCAGAATATATTTGTGAAGGAGCAAAATTTTTTGAATAATTTATTTCTTTCGACAACTTTGAATTATACAAATTTCATCACTATTTTTCTAAAAGCATGTGGATACTTTTTCAAAAATTATAGGCAAACAAATCTTGTCCGGGCGGGACATTTTAAATTTAATATAAAATACGGGACGTCCCGTAAAATATGGAACATCTGGCTTTACTAAAGTGAATAATTGTGGTATATTAAATCACATAAAATAAACTTAAAAATACAATTAAAATATTTGTTTTGTTTATTTTTCTTAAATAACATATTTTTGAATTACCTTAATTACCTTTTCATATCTATATGAAAAAATTTGATATTTCCCTCCGTGTTGCCGTTGGAAAAAAACATAAAAAGAGTGATAATAGGGTTACTTAAGCAACTATCTATTTCACATGTTTAAAAAAAAAAATTAATGAAACCCGGGTCGATATTTCGTCGATAAGTCCCAGGATTTATCCGGTTCCAAAATCTCGGGATTGCCATCCCTACATGTCAGTCAGCTACAGGTACTGAAATACAGTCGAGGAAAAATGTAGTTTAACGAAATTTTTAACTGTCTAAATTTTGCGAAGTAGGATTACAAAACTGACTGATTGGCCTGACATGACCTCTTAATAGTCTACAGGTTACCTATTTTGATTTCCACTTACTGAACTATTTAGTGATTTAGCAAAAATAAAATATTTACATTATATAAATGTTTGTAGCGCTTATAAAATGCATTACTTTTCGTTATATGTTCGTTAAATAGTATCTATCATAAGCTCGTTTTGTAATAGATAAAGCATTGCGACAGTTTTTCCAAAATTTCCATTTTTTTAATATTATTGTAGCGTGATTGAAATGTGTTCAAAAACTAAAAATTTGTACAAAGCCATAAAAGAAAAGTAAGCTTAGATAAAAAAAAATGTATCTTATCAATTATATGCGTAGTATTTTGAAGTGCCAGCCTTATATGTAAAAAACGATTTTTGAATACATGTTGTTACGGCGGATATGATAAAATATACACTCATGGGTAAAAATGCTACATTTGAATTACATAAAAAAGAGATACGTATTTAATAAGTTAATTATATTTTTAATACATACGAAATTCACATTCACATATAAATTTTGTCTTTTTTATCTATCGTTATTTTTATAACTTCATAACTGGCTATCGATTGGAAACCCGATTGCAATCTTATTCATACCGATGATGATGAGTAGAGTGTTATTTGGCTATTATATGTAATCAAAAATAATGCCAAGGATGACAATAAAAATTAACATCACAAAAGTTTCATTTGAATATCATTGAAAGTGTCTTAACTCAATATTTAAAGTTTTGCTTTTCTTTGCATTTATGTGATATTTTGTTGTTTTATTGCTTAACTTTAGTTTTAAATTTAATTCCTTAACAATGATCTAGTGAACAGAGAGTTGAACCAAACAAATCATCCTACATATCCAAGGTTTTCTAAGCTTATAGCTAAGTAGAAGCGTTGCAGAACCCTTTTGAGTACATGTCAGCTATTAATTCGGTCACTGGAAGCGTGCAACCAACAAATCTTGCTACTAATACTATCCTCTCATTCAAGTGAAGCCGTCGCTTTAACAACAGCGACATTTCTTGACAATTTACTGTTATAGTACAGTGACAACAATACTTTTGTGCTTGACATTTGTAGGTCAGAATTCGCTGCAATTTCAACTTTTAGGAAATTTGACTTTGTAAAAAATAATGATCTAAAAACTTCATTCAAAATAAAATAATATATCCACGAAGATATTGAACTTATATTTCTCAAACAGTTTTAGTTTACTTTCAGTTTTTTCTATGATACATATGTATTTTATCATCACCGAAATTTTGCTGTCTGTCATTTCTTTTAGGCAAAGTTTATTAAAAATATTTTCGAAAAAAGAAATATTAGCCATAAATTGAAGTGGAAACCAATAAGCTACTCCAATAAGCATTCAACAGCGCAGGATTAAATGCTAGGATGCATTCAGTTCCATTTGTTTCATCTTCCATTCATTCCACAAATGCTGGCATCAAGAGCCAGCGGCTTTCAACCCAACCAGCACACGTAAGTACAACATTGTTGCTGCACAGCCAATAAACTTTTATGTAACCAAATGCAAAGTTGCGCCACCTTCAAGCGCCGCCAATATACAGGGCTAGTTTTTTATCTTGAGACATCGAAATATCTGAGAAGCAAGCACATCGAAAAAAATGTTTTAAATGAAAGTTGCAAGGTTTCGAGGCGGCCATTTAATGGTGACCTTGGGCCCAAATTTCAAGATCAAATCAAGATCAACTTTGATTTTTTAAACTGAAGCACATGTGTTGCATATTCGTATAGATACAAAAATAAGAATAAATCTCATTTTTTTGTCGATTACTATTATTTGAAACATTCTAACATAACTAACATTTGAAACATTTTTCGCGTTGTTGCTTACTTTTCTAGGCATTTAGAAGTCTTAAGATAAACAACTCACCCTGTAAAATTGTTGATTTATGGATTACTGAAATGCTCGCTTTCTATGTTATCTGGTACTAATGTATGTTTGCTTGTTTAATACATAGTTTATTCTGTTGTTCTTGAAGATTTTAGACACGATTTAAAAAGAGACATGTTTATTGCCTAAATTCTAATCAATATCGATCGTTTTCAAAAGCTTTAAGCCAAAATGTTTGTAATGGTGCAAAATTTTTCAAACAGCCAATATTTTTTGCTCAATTATTGGAAAGCATGCGATAAAGAATACAATAAACAGTGAAAATATTTAAAACTTTGAGAATAAAATTAAAAATCTATTTCACATCATATTCAAACATCTCAAATACGAGTATCTTCGACCCGAACTAATTATTTTGTTTTTCTTGATACCCTAGCATGTACGTATTGCTAGAAAGGCAGTTCAGCGTATTTCTTAGTTTCGTTTAATAACAAATGATTTAAAAAAAACAAAAAAATTGAAGACGCCAACCTAAGCGCAGTTAACTTTATCAGCGAAATGCGCTAGCTCAATTGCGGTATGGTGATGTTTGAAATGAAATAATTTCTGCACCAACTAAACATAAAACAGCCATAATCACAGTCAGTAACATAGCCATAATCATAATCATATTCATAATTATAAACATAAACATAATAATAATCATAATTGTATTTTTTAATCATAATCATAATCATAATAGCAATCATAATCATAATCATAATCATAATCATAATCATAATCATAATCATAATCATAATCATAATCATAAGCATAATCATAATCATAATCATAATCATAATCATAATCATAATCATAATCATAATCATAATCATAATCATAATCATAATCATAATCATAATCATAATCGTAATCATAAACATAATCATAATCATAATCATAATCATAATCATAATCATAATCATAATCATAATCATAATCATAATCATAATCATAATCATAATCATAATCATAATCATAATCATAATCATAATCATAATCATAATCATAATCATAATCATAATCATAATCATAATCATAATCATAATCATAATCATAATCATAATCATAATCATAATCATAATCATAATCATAATCATAATCATAATTATAATCATAATCGTACTCATACTCATAATTATAATTATAATCATAATCATAATCATAATCGTAATCATAATCATAATCATAATCATAATCATAATCATAATCATAATCATAATCATAATCATATTCATAATTATAATCATAATCATAATCATAATCATAATCATAATCATAATCATAATCATAATCATAATCATAATCATAATCATAATCATAATCACAACCATAAGCATAATCATAATCATAATCATAATCATAATCATAATCATAATCATAATCATAATCATAATCATAATCATAATCATAATCATAATCATAATCATAATCATAATCATAATCATAATCATAATCATAATCATAATCATAATCATAATCATAATCATAATCATAATCATAATCATAATCATAATCATAATCATAATCATAATCATAATCATAATCATAATCATAATCATAATCATAATCATAATCATAATCATAATCATAATCATAATCATAATCATAATCATAATCATAATCATAATCATAATTATAATCATAATGGTAATCATAATCATAATCATAATCGTAATCATAATTTTGACCACAATCATAACCCTAAGCTAGTTGTCTCTTTTTAAATAAGATGGAAATAAAAGAATGTAACAAATATTTTGTAAATATCTTGAGCGGCCCATTGAACCACTCATGCTTACGAAACGGAAGGTTCGGGTTCGATTCCAACTAAAGCAGAAAGTAATGCCATGTTATGTGTGTATATAAACAACAACAACAAGAATCGGTAATAATCTTCAAAATCATAAACATTTAAAAACAAACATTCGAGACTTGATCAAAGGGATTTTTTTTTTCTTTTTTTTCTATTATCTTTTCTAAATCTTGTAACTTACTATATACAATAACTATTATTTACATAATTGTGAAATTAATAAAGAAATTAATTAAATACTTATAATTATAACGTCTTCACTAAACTTTAGGCGGTGCATAAAACACAACAACACAAAACTTAAACTAAATAACTCGTTCGTTCGTTGCTTAAGTCTTTTGTTCTACTACTTAACAATCTTCTTATATTGTTACTCATATTCGCATTATGCTAGCGGCAACACTTATGAATAGTTAAATACAGCAAACAGCAACATCCTTAAAGCCAACACCATTTGAAGCTGGTCCTTGATTGCCCTGCTCATAAGGATGCTTGTTATTGGCTGCACTTTAGCGTAAATGCAGCACTTGCAATAAATATAAAAACGCTTAATGATTTCATTATTAGCACAAACATTCGAACATGCAAGCCATCTGCATCGCAGACCTCACGCACCTTCTCAACGTATAACGATCCGCAGCATAGGGCGGATCTAGCAAAGGCTTGCATTGAACACTTTGTTTTTATTGTTGATCAAAAGAAAATGTGTTTAATTAATAACACAGCTGTATGCAGGTGATTGTGTGTGTGTGTGTGTATGCCTATTCACTGCTTTGATAACTCAATTGCACCGCTCATGCTGCCAACTATTTTTTTCTACTTGTTCTTAACTTTAGCTCAAGTTCATCTAGTTTGCAAGTTAAAAAATTGTTTTCTAAGAATTCAAGTATGCTGTTCATTCTGCGCGTCTGTTGCTAATTAAGGGCCTGTATGCCCGTGTTGGTTGCGCAGGCGCAAATCAAAATGCAACGCCAGGCGTGCTGGCAGCGCTTAATTGCAGCATCAGTGTTTAAATGATTTCTCAAGCTAGAACGATTTGCAATGTTTTTGTATATGTTTTAATTTAATTCAAGTGTTTTTTTTTTTTTGTTTTAGATGCATTTTCTTTATAACACTATTAAATGTTAGTACATATTTTCATTTGAATTTTTCACTGCAGCAATAAAGTCGTTCTGCATGGCATTTGCTAGTAGTACTTTTGATGATGATTAATAAAATGAAAAATTGTCGGAATAATTGACGCTCTTCATTAAGGGATCATGAAACTGTCGGAACATGCATTAAGTGGAGTATTGCAATGAACAAATTTAAGCAAATTAAATTTTATGCAAACAACAAAAATGCTTTTTTTATGGAAATGCTTGGTAGAAGATGTTTGGAAAGACAGTGGCGGAGCTTATAAATTTTACTGATTTTCGGAAATTCACTTAATTTCAAACAAAATGCGGCTCACTTAAAAGTTTGAAAGGCCAAAAAGAGACCATATTTTCTTTATTTTTTTAAATAAAATTTCGACGTAACTTTTATTTCGATTGAACATTTTTTAACCCTTTTCTGACATGATCAAATTATAAATAAGTATGCAACACCTTTATTAAAAAGATCGCCATTTGATATTATCTGAAAAATTATGTTTATAATTTTAAATATTTTTTAGAAACAAAAAAAAAAAAAAAATACGAACTCAACAACGGCGAGCATGCAATAAATATGCAACACCTTTATTAAAAAGATCGCCATTTGATATTATCTGAAAAATTATGTTTATAATTTTAAATATTTTTTAGAAACAAAAAAAAAAAATACGAACTCAACAACGGCGAGCATGCATGTATTATGTGTAAGCTCATGTTTCAAGCAATTTGCAGCATAGTCCTTAAATCATAGCAACAACACTTAAATCATCATCATTATCTTTTATCAACATCATCATCATGATGAAGATGTGTTCTCAACGTGACACCACAGGCAATCATTTAAAACAGCAACAAAGCACAAAGTTTTCAGACTTGAATGCTTGAATACTTTGAATTATACACACAATTTTCTTTTATTCTAATCTTTTTTAATCTATTCCGCTTTGCCAGCATGCGGCATAATGCTGTTGCAAAAATTAATGCTCAAGAATTAGACAATTAAATATCAAGAGCTATACAAATAACCGCAATCATAGTAAAAAATTGTTAGAAAAGTGCGCACAAAACCTTTTTCGCAATTAGACAATAAAATGAAGATAATAAATAAATGTGCAAAGAATAGAAGAATTTTCATCAAAGCGTAAAATGCTGCGCATGCGTTGCACAATTTGCTATTAAAATAAAATTATGGGAAGCATAGAGAAAATGCTTAAGCTGTTAATTCTGTTGTCTCTAATGCAGCAGCTTGCTGTTAGCTGCTTAGAAATCTTTGAAGTAGAGAAAGAGTGACGCAGAGTTGTGATAAAATATTGTGGAATTTATAGTAAAGTGCTATATAATGAGTGAAAAAAGAAAAGAAAAAAAAAGAAACAAAATAAAAAGAAATTGTTTCGTGTAATGAACGGCAAGGTCCATTAAAAAAAGAGCTCCATGCAAAATGTTTAAAAAATTAAAGAATTTTTAGCTGAGTTTTAATATTTTAACCTTAATTTATTATGGACAAGATGTATGAGCACATAATGTCATCATAGTAAATGTCATTGTTGTTTTTATTGTAGTATTTAAGTGTGCATTTTTGTTTTCAATGACTGTTTTGAGCAGCAAACAGGTGCAAGGTATGTACGTCTGTCTTTTTAGGCGAATTATTTTTATGCTATTTATTTTTATTTTACTCGATATATTTTTTTAATATGTAATTAAATGGTCAGGAATGTAAGCAATGAATGCTAAATTCAAAATAGTAGCAGTGAATATTTATAGAACTGTACAAATGATTGCTTTGAGTGCGAAGCGAGTTCGTTGCTTAAGTCTTTTGTTTGAGGCTAAGACGTTGAAGTAAGCGATTTGTTTAGCAATAAATTGCGAAATTAACACAAATATATTATGATTTTTTTTTTAAATTTAATATTCTTAAATGTGTTTAAGTATATTTAATTTTGATCCCGCTCGAACCACCTCCTTACTATTAATGCAAAATGCGTATAAAATGCATGAAAAAGAAAGTTTTTTCTTTTTTTTCATTTAAAAAAGTGGCTTCAATTTAAAAAGACACAGAAAAAGAGAAACAAGACTATGTACTATTTTGAAGTAAAAACTCTTAAGGCGCGTTGAGCACTTCTTGATAAGGTTAAAAGTTAAGGCTTGTATTGTTAACCTCTGATTCAGCTACCAGGCAAATTGTGTAGGGACCCCCAGAAGTCTGGCAGATAGGGTGTAGGTGTGTTCAGAAGGTAGGGGGTAGGTATGTTAAGAATAAATACCGAAGATCAAAATATAAAAGCACCAACTCATACATTTGACCTTTCCAGGTGTGTCAATTTGGGAGAGATATAAACTATAATCAAGAGTTTTTTTGTTTTTTATATGACGACCCCCAGAAGGATGGCAGATAGGTGAGAGGTGTGTTCAGAAGAAATGTTTAAAGGCAAAAAATAATATGAACAACTCCTATATTTGAACCTCTAGGGATCAATTCGAGACAGATATGTACTATAATCGAAAATTTTTGTGTTTTTAGTGTGGGGACCCCCAAAAGAGTGGCAGATAGGAGGTAGCTGAGTTCAAAATAAATGTTTGAATGACCAACTCATATGTTTTACCCCTCTAGGGAACAATTCGAAAGAGAAATTAACTATGATCCTCAGTTTTTGTGTGTCTTGTATAGAGACCCCCAGAAGGGTGGCAGATAGGGGGTGTAGATGTGTCCTGAAGAAATGTTAGAAGAAAAAACTAATATGACCAACTTATATATTTGACCCCTCTAGGGATCAAGTCGGGAGGGATATGAAATATAATGGACAATTTTTGTGTTTTTAGTATTGGGACCCCAGAAGAAATGTTGGAAGGCAAAAAATAATATGACCAAATTTTCGGGAGTATCAGTTGTTGTTGTTGTTGTTTGAAGTGGGCCCATGCGCACCGCTACCCATATGATCTATTGTGCTTGCCCCTGGTTAAGCTTGCCAGATTTAAACTTTCTATGAATTTCAGCACTGTTTCTGGCTTGGTGTCTCATAGTTTTGAAGGAGGCACTGTTGACCCCATCCCCCCAAATTGAGAAAGTCTTAAGCAGCAGATTGCCGGACTTTCATGTAGAATGTGCTCTGGAGTTTCCTCCTCCTTCTCGCAGAGTCTTCATACATCTAAATAAGATAGTCCCAACCTTTTTAGATGGTATCTAAGTAGACAGTGACCTATGAAATAGCTTGTTAGAGTTCTTAGGTCTGCTTTGGTAAGCTTGAGTAAATCTTTCGATTTCGCTCTAATGAGAGTTACAAATTTCTTAGCTCGCCTCTGTCCATTGCTCCAGTGACACCGAAATTTATTATCTTCGCAGATAACGCTTTTCCGCAAAGTAGCCTTTAGCAACACTACAAAATGGTTCGGGGCCGCTAATAGGTCGAGATACCCCCCAGTTAACTCTTTCGCTGTCTTCGAAACCTTCGTGCCCTGGTACCCACCACAACTCTACTTTGTTGGCTTGTTACAATCAGAGACTAGTCTCGATTTTAGCTCATAAGACTGTAAGGCCTTTAGTGCCACTTGAATGTCAGAGAATATGTAATATGTGCCCCCATAGATTTCCTACGGAGGCATTCCCGGACACAAACCTCGATGGCGTATATCTCCGCTTGGAATATGGTCGGAGTATGGCCCATTGGCCCATGGCCCAGAAGAGCTTTTTGAAATTTCGGACTGTAGACCCCAGCTCCCGTTTCACTGTTTTCTAATTTAGAACCGTCAGTAAACCATAACTGTGAGTCAGGGTCAGCTGTGAATCACTCCGCCATAGTTGCCTGTAGGGTAGAACAATCCTATAGCGCTTTGAGAAGTTAAGCTTTGTCAGCATCCTATCTGGAATTTTTAAAAATGGGTTATCTTTGAAGCTTTGAAGTATCTTCAAGTGTCCCTTAAAATACCCTAGCTTGTAATCACCTAAACCCTCCATTCTTAGTGCATTAAGACATGCCTCTTTTTCGATAACAATCGTTAACAGAGGCACTTTTGGCACGTTTTCATTGCTCCTGTGATACCAATGCACGATATCCTTTGCAGGTTTTTGAGCATGTCATCTACTGTACGTTGTTGGACCTTGGGCCACCATTCTAATATCGCATACATGACTATAGGTCTTACAATGGTGGTAAATGTCCAATAGATAATTTTTGGTTTAAGGCCCCACGTTTTACCATGCAGGCGTTAACAGGCATAAAGAGCACGAGCTGCCCTGTCTACAATTGAATTTAGGTGAGTGTTCCATAGACGTTGCTTGTCGAAAGTCACCCCTAAGTACTTGGTTTCATTTGAAAATTCAATGATTTTACCCTTCAGCGTAGGCCTTTTTAGATTTAAATGCCTTTTCATAGAAAAAGGTACCAGAGTTGTCTTGTCAGGATTTATGCTTAACCCTTTGTTCTGACTCCATTGAGAAGTTATGCGAAGCGCACTTCGCATTCTGTCCGATATTGTTGGTTCATGAAAGCCCAGAATTGATATTACCAAATTCTTCGCATAATCTCTGGTGTCAAAACCCTGGCTGTTGAGATTTGCGAGGAATTCATCCACCACTAAAATCCACAGAAGAGGCGATAGTACCCCACCCTGAGGGCATCCTCTGGTGGTACTGATGGTGTTGCAAGCTCCACCAAGTTCAAATGTTATGATTCTGCTGTTAAGCATGTTGAGAATTCATTGTATTATTAAGGGAGGGATGTTTTTAATCTGCATTGCCTCTTTAATCGCTTTGTATGACGTGTTATCAAAAGCCCCTTGAATATCAATAAAGGCACACAACGCCGTTTATTTTGCCTCAAACGCTCTTTCGATTGTGTCGGTTAGGCTATGTATTAAAGTGACAGTAGATTTGCCATACTGATAGGCAAACTGAAATCTATTTAGAGGGATATTCCTTAGACTAGTCTCTCTGAAGTCTAGTTCCAGTATTTTTTCCATTGTATTTAAAGAGAAGGAGCTAAAGCTGATTGTCCTATATGACTTAGGTAGTTGTTCGGGCTTTTTGCCCACCTTTAGTATAAACACAACCTTTACCTTAGTCCACTCATACGGTATATGGCCTAATGATAGACTGGATTTAAAAATTCGAATGAGTGAAAGAACGATGGAGTCAATGCCTTGCTGTAAAAGGCATGGGTAGATTCCATCAGGTCCTGGAGATTTGTATGGGCTGAATTTAGATATGGCCCAACGCACACTATCAGACGTGAAAAGCTTGCTTGGAAGACCTCTTTGACCATCAGTCACTGAGTGATTTGTCTCATAGTCTGAAGTGGTGTTCCCTTCGATTACACATCCCGGAAAATGCGTCCTTAATAGAAGGCGATTAGTTTCAACCGGGGTTTCCGTGTAGCTTCCGTCAGATTTATCAGGAAGTATCAGTTGAAGAGAGATATGAGCTATAATCGACAGTTTGTAAAGGGGGAGGGGGTTTTCTTCAAAGGCTGAGGTATGACTCAGCCACTCCAGGATCAGGCGAAAGACCCTCGAACTTTCGCCAATAAAAAAGACGTTTTATTATAAACAATTTCTCTCAGTGTTTTCTTTAAGAGTTTTCTTTAAGTATATAAGTATTTTTCTCTTAGTGTACAATTCTAATTATGAGTTTAATAGTCTGTCTTTTTATATACAATACACAATATAATGATAAATGCTCAAAAATGATACATTGCTTGTAGACTTTCTTCATATACTGATTGCTGGATGCGGTCGAGTGTTGCTTCTGCCTGTAGTGGTCTCGGGTTCAGGTTCGGGTTCGGTGATGTTCGGTGATGTACACTTAGGCAAGACTCAATTTCGGTGCTTTTGGATAGTAAAAACTCTACATCAATCTTTACGCTTCAATATGGCGTGAATAACCTTACTACATTTTATATACTAATACCTATATATGTATAATTTTAATCAGTAAACTACTGTGGATGATCGACCGACCGAAGCCGACGTAAAATAATCCACACCAATGCTACTGTGGGCGATCAACCGACCGAAGCCGACGTAACATAATTCACAATGATGACAACTACAGTGAACGATTAAACGATCTAAGCCGATGTAAGGTAATCCACAAATTATAACTTCAATGGATTATTGACCGACCGAAGCCGACTTAAAATAATCCACACGAATGCCATTGTGGACAATCAACCGACCGAAGCCGACGTAAAACAAATTATTTAGAAAAAAATTAAAAACTAAATGTATCAATAACGGCCCACCTTTCGACAGTCCGTTGTCAATTATTTCATCTACTTGTTACCAAGTAGCAGACGGAAAAAAGCACTACGCTTTCGAGCCATCCCTAAGTCTGCCAAACCCAGCGTTCTTAAATATTCTTGACTGTAAACATCATGAGAATTATATAACCCATACCAGCAGTGAATATTAGACTGCCTGTTGTTATTATATATTATTATATAATATTGATGCTGATTCTGTTTCTGCCGTGTGGTTGTTGTGCTTGTTGCAGTCGTTTGTTTTGTTGTAGTTGTTGCTGCAAAATATATGGCTTTCGCCTTCTGTATACTCGGTGTGTGTGGTTGTTGTGTTTGTTGTTGCCGTTTGCTTGTTGTAGTTGTTGCTTGTTGCTACATATATATCGGTGATTCCATGTCAATTCGACTTTTTTTGAGCAAAACCTGACCTTTGTGTTTCCGATTTTTTTCAAACTTTGAATGTAGGTAGTGCTCGTAAAAATAACTTAAACTGTGTTTTTTGTTTTTGCCAAAAACTTTTTTTTTTGAAATTATACACTGTGAAAAATATCAAAATATCTTCAAAAATACAATTTGTGCATGTTTTCATTCAGCTCTAACTTCGAAACCGTAAGTCGTATAGAAAAAGAACTAAGGTATATTTTAAAGACCTTGATTGTCTCTTTTTGGTGGTACATTTTTTTTGCAGTGCTTTTATGAAAAAATTTATTTTTTTTAATCTTAAATTTTTTAAACTTATTTTTCAAGGTCATCGCAACAAATTTTTTACCTTTTTTATATAGTGTCTTTTTAAGGAATCAATTCCAAGGGCTAGTTCAAAATTTTAGGATGGAATTTCAACGATTTCTATTTTTAAAGATTTTTTGAAAAAATGACTACAACAAATTTTCTGTTTTTATAACGAAAACTCAATATTTTCTTTTTAATATGTATTTTGCCGATGAGAGAGGTCATACTGTAATTGTAAACACCAGTCATCGTGATTAACTGCAAGAATCATTGCTCATAAAAACGTAATAGTGATAAAAAAAATTCCTTCTAATTGTTTAGAAGTTGTAGCATTTCAAAGCATAGAAATTTCACCTTATGCTACTACCCACACGTAAGAATTTACATCTAAAAATTCAAATTTTTACACTTCTGAGTAGGCCATGAATTTTCGAGAATTCAAATATTCAATTGTTCAAGAATTTCCTTCGACTAAGCGAACTTCATCTCAATACATTTAAACGAATTTCAATTGCCACAAGTGTCGTGTCCCAAAAACTGAAGTCGAACAATATTTTATGAAAGTTAAAAACAAATTTGCTTTTTATAGTTGAGAACGTTGCTCTTGAAGTGTGAAATGTGACGGCTTGGGTGGCACAATTAAAAGACTTGCCGCGAGGGCTAGTCTGCAAAATGTCAACGAGCCTATAAATACCCCAAAAAGATTTTTTAATTGGGTTTCAAAGAACATAAAAAATATTGACACTGAATTTTTTTCTTCAGAACAGTACCGCGAAGAAGCTCAAGTTCTCCAAAAACGCTTTAATAAAGCAAAAATAATACATGGAACTTTGACCCACCACTCATTTATTCCTAAAGGAAAAGGAAGAATTGAAATGCGAGTAACATCCACAGCACCTACGTCAAATATTGTACAGGTTTATAAAAATTTTAAAAAAAAATAAAAAATGTTTGGTTTTGTAAACTATTGACTTTATTTAAGTGTTAAAAGATATCTTTTTGGATTTTCATTGGTATTGACATAAAAAAATGGAAAACTTTCGATATTAGAATAAGAAATATTTTAAAGACATTTAAAAAAAAAAACGTTAAAAATAGTAATCGTTGAAATTCCAACCTAAAATTTTGACTAAGCCGTGAGAGTTGATGCTCTAAAAAGACACTGTATAAAAAAGGTAAAAAATTTGTTGCGATGACCTTGAAAAATGAGATTAAAAAATTTCAGATTAAAAAAAAAAAAAAAATTTCATAAAACTGCTACAAAAAAAGTGCACCACCATAAAGACCTTGTCAAGGTCTTTAAAATATATCCTTATTTTTTTCTGTGCGACTAACGGTTTCCAAGATACAGCGGTTTGAATACATGCACAGTTCGTATTTTTTAACATATTTTCATATTTTTCACAGTGTATATCTTAAAAAAAAAAATTAAAACCCAAAAACAAAGTACGCAGATATAATACTTTTTAGGAGAACTATCCAAGCAGTGAGTTTCAAAATTTTCAAAAATAGTTATGTCAGAAACGTGGTCGATTTGACATGGAATCACCGATATTTGTTTTGTCATTTGTGGATTCGTTCAGTGGCGTAGGGGGACAGTGGCGTAGTGAGTAAGGTGCACTTTGGGACGGGTCACCGTTACATGTTTTTGTCGTTTTTTGTATGGGGCCCCCAGAAGGGTGATAGATTGGGGGTAGGTATGTTCAAAAGAAATACTGAAAGGCAAAAGATAATAGGACAAGCTTATACATTTGACCCATTTAAGGGTCAATTCAGGAGAGATTTAATTTTAATTTATTTATTTATGGTAAGCCTTAAGGCGTTATAGCATTTTAAAAATTCAACAGATTATTAAACGTACACATACTTACAAATCATAATAGCATTATAAACATTCATTTATAGAATTATTTTAATATAACATTTAATATTAACTTAGTTTACTTAGTATTTAAATAAAAAAAACAAATTGCCAAGCTAGAATGTTTAAAGTTGTATGTGATTCCGGATGTCATCTTGATAGTCGATCGATTGATTAGAGCCGTGCTCATATATGAAAGGCTAGACAGGCGCGGTCAAGCTCCCTAATATGCCATGCAAAACGGACGAGGTCTTGCTCTGGATAATCAATTTCTATTCTGTTGTGTGTAGATTTTTGTAAACAATGATTAGAGTGAATCTCACACATGCAAGGCGTGACGGACGTGGTCTTGCTCTGGATAACCATGTTAAATTTGATTCAGCTTGGTAGTAATATGTTGCCAAAAATCGCCTGAAAAAACTGAAATCTCTTGGTAGAGAATGATTCACATCAGCTGAGGTATTGGAGATAATCTAGAATATTATGTTTAATTGAGTACAAGGATTCATTTAAGGGCATTACATCTGAAACAAAATTAAAGTCACCACAAGCGCTTCTCAGTGGTTCATTTTGCAAGTAATTTGTTCTATAAAAGTTCATGTAAAGTAACTCAAATGATCTTCTAGGACGGAGAGGAATATTAAAGTAAATTTTACTCAATAAATATGAACTGTCTACATATCCATGTAAAAACTTAATAATCCAACTCACATTAAGCATAACTCTGCGTTTTTTTAAAGTTGGAAGATTCAAGAGCTGTAACCGATATTCATAGGGTGGTAAATGAAAATTAGTTCTGCGATAAAAATTGCATAAGCAGAACAGAAGAAGTTTTTTCTGAACCGATTCAATGTCGTCAATGTAACAACCGTATCTTGGGCACCATATAATTGAAGCATATTCTAAGATAGGCCGTACCAGAGAAGTGAACAAAGTTTTAGTTATAAAGGGATCGTTAAACTTTTTTGCCCATTGTTTAATGAATCCTAGGGTACTAGTTGCTCTATTTATTATTTTATTAATATGAATATGAAAGCGCAGTTTAGGGTCCATGGTAACTCCAAGATCAAAGAAACTTTCGTTTCGTGAGATTCTAATTTTGTAGGTATGCCTAAGCAATGGCTTATTGAGATTCTTGTGATTTATTTTACACCAGTTATGAAGATTGTTAATGTCAGTTTGTAAGAATACAGTGTCATATTCATTTTTATAAGAAAGAAATAGTTTGACGTCATCAGCATACATTACAGATGGCAAATCATTTATGTAAAGTAGAAAAGGAAGGGGCCCGAGGTGACTTCCTTGGGGCACTCCTGAGGTAACAGGAAACTCGTATGATTTCACAAGTTTGAATAAAACGGATTGTGTTCTATTACTTAGATACGATTCAATCCACCACAATTAAATTAAGAGTTTGTGATTTACAACGTCAAAAGCTTTGCTAAAGTCCGTGTAGAAAACATCAGTCTGAAAACCTTTTTCAAAATATTCTATAGTTTTTGATGTAATTTCAAGTAGGTTAGTAACAGTAGATTTTCCAGAAAGGAATCCATGTGGGCATGGTGACATCAAAGACTTAACACTATGTGATAATTGTGATGTAACAATTGCTTCAAAAAGTTTAGGCAAAGCACTTAATTTCGCAATTCCACGATATTTATCAATTAAAGACCTGTTACCAGATTTATGTAACGGAATAATAAATGAGAACTTCCAGACAGCAGGAAAATAGCAAGATTTTAAAGAAGAATTAAAAAGTAAAGTTATAGGGGCTGCTAGTTCTTCGCAGCAGTATTTTAATATGCACGAGGGTATGTTGTCGGGACCGCTCTTATATGAAGTTTTAAGATTTTTTAAGAATCTTGGTATCAACTATTGGGAGACAAATATCCCCAGATTGAACATTATGGGGATAGTTCCCATTATTAACAGAAGATGATGAATAAGTCGACTTGAAAAAGTCACCAAAAAGATTTCAAATTCTATTATCATTATCGGACTCAACATTATTATATTTCATAAAAAAAGGATAGGAATCAATCTTGCGTTTAGTATTTACAAAGCTCCAGAATGATTTTGCATCAGACCGAATGTTTAATTTTACTTTTGTCAGGTAAATATTATAGGATTGCTTGCACAGCTGTTGATAACTGTATTTAGTCGAAGTATAACGACAAAAGTCACATAAGTTATGTGTTACTTGATATTTTTTATAATATTTCGATTTCAAGTTTCTCAATTTTCGTAATTCATTAGTAAACCACACAGGGCTCGAAATCATAGAAGCTTTTCTTAGAGGAATAGATCTATGAAAGCAATCAATGATCGTTGTATTAAACGCATTTACCGCATCATCTAGATTTTGTGACGATAAACATTTTGTATTAAGATTTAGTATAGATGACCAATTTGTATTGCACAAACAATTTTTCAAAATAACATAATCAGTTTTCTTAAAGTTAAATTCGAAGAATGGGAGATATAAACTATAATCGACATTTTTTGTGTTTTTTTTGTAAGGAAAACCCCCAGAAGAGTGCGGATTGGGGTTAAGTGTGTTCAGAATAAAAGTTGAAAGGTAAAAAATAACAGAACCAGCTCGTATTTTTGATTCCTCTAGGAATGAATTCGGGAGGGATTTTTTAATTCGAAAATTTAGTGATTTATTCCAAAGGAGGTTCAAAAATACTTGTAGAAGATTAACCGAAATCCATAAGATACTAAGTTGGGACTTCAGCATTAACTTAGCAGATTTAAGTTAAGTTACGTTAAGTTTTCACTTCAGTCGGCAGTTAAAATTATATAAATTATACGAGACACATTTTTTAATTATACGAGTCGCGGCTTGAGAGATTTCGGATTTAATCTTAGTTCTGAAAGGATATGTGGTAGTCCTGAAAAAATTAATGAAAAGAATTAGTTTTAAGAGTCCCAGCAAAATCCTTATTTGGATAGAAGCTTCACTGTATCGTGCGTGGCGGCCACCCACATACCTTTTTTGTTCACAATACCGTGTGAACATATTGCACATTCCTTAGTAATTATTGTTTATCTCATAAGCTAGTGATAAGATAAAGGAAACATTTTTTTTTTTGGGTATATTGACCCTTGACTATAATTTTCATATAATTTTAAGCTTAAATTTTATAATATTGCACTGAAATTGAAAAAATCAGGCGTGCTGAACTATAAAATTCTTCAGCAAAAATTGTCATTAAGATTTAATCTTTGAGAAATAAACCATTGTTACTTTGTAGTAAACAATTTTTTGGATAGTTTTATGCGCTTGTAACTTCACTTTCTTTGCATTCACCTGTTAAAAAAAACAGCAACTTGAATATTTCAATTGTAATGCATTTTCCCTCACACCTTATTTAGCTTAGTTTCTGCACAATTAAAATTTATGGAAAGAAAAAAAAAAACAACAAAAAATTAACTGTACAATAGAAAAACTTGTAATCAAACAAAAACAATATTCACAGCATAACAACACGATTGCTGAAAAAGAAACAATAATTTTCCTGAGAAAATGAAAAAAGAAAGTTTTGCACCTTTTCCGGAGAAAAATAAAAAAAAAAACACAAGTAAAATAAAAGTAACCACAAGTGCAAGTTTTTAGCAATGCACAAATAAACCGCTATTAAGGTGCATCTTCAGTTGTTAACAGTTGTTTAAAGCAGTTGTTTTTATGTGCACCATAAAAAAAAGCAAAACAAAACTTGAGCTGCAAACTTAAGTTGAAGAAAATTAAAAATTAAGAAAAATATATTACTAGGTACTATATTTTTAAATATAGTGTAAGTATTAAAATCAATTTTTTGCACTATTATTAAATGTTTTTTTTTTAAAAATGAAATAAAAATTAGAATTGAATTAAAAAAATACTATATTTTTAAAAAATAAATATTAAATTTTATACCCCTTGTTCAAAAAGAAAGGTGCATTCACACTGTGAACCGGACTTAACTGTTCGATTCGAAAATTTTTTTTATTAGGTTGCCACATGTGTCTATGACAAGGCTGCCAAATATCAGCGTCTCTCGTTGACATTTGGTAAAGTGACAGTTTACAACTTTTTTCGTGTCTTTACGATGGAAGAAAAAATTGAGCAACGAGTTGGTATCAAATTTTGTGTGAAAAATGGTTTCAACTACGCCGATACGCGTAAAATGTCGGTGAAATATTACGGTGACTCTGCTCTATCGTATCAGAAGGCAAACAAGTGGTTTAACCGATTTGTGAGTGGGCAAGACGAAGTAGAAGACGACCCTCGTACCGACCCTCGAATAGAGAGATAGCAGAGGACGTCGGCATTTCAATTAGATCTGTTCAGAACATTTTGAAGAATGAATTGGGCTTGAGACGTGTCGCTGCGAAGTAGGTACCGAAAGAACTCAATTTCATGCAAAAAAGATACCGAGTTGCTATTGCGAAAGACATGATGGAAATGGTCGAAAACGACGAATTATTCATCGAATCCATCATTACTGGTGATGAGACATGGGTATACGAGTATGATATGCAAACCAGGCATCAGGCGAGTGAATGGCGGCCGCCAGACGAACCGAGACCGAAGAAACCACGTCGTTTTCAGTCAAAAAAGAAGGCGATGCTCACTGTTTTCATGAACTACAATGGTGTAGTTCACCATGAATTTTGCCAGATGGTCAAACGGTCAATAAACAGTGTTATTTGGGCGTTATGAGACGTGAAGCAATTCGCCAAAAAAGACCGCAGTTGTGGCAAAACAAATCATGGATTATGCACCACGATAATGCACCATCGCACAACGCTTATCTTATTCGTGACTTTTTGGCCAAAAACAACACGATAACCATCCAGCAGCCGGCAAATTCACCTGACCTGGCTCCGTGTGATTTTTTCCTGTTCGACCGAGTCAAAAAACCGATTCGAGGAATGCGTTTCACCAGCAAAGAAGAGGTCATGGAAAAATCGGTGAACGCTCTGAAGGCCATACTAAAAACCGTGTTCCAGAAAGGTTTCCGTGATTGGATCAGGCGCTGGCATAAATGCGTTGCAGCCGACGTTCAGTGTGAGATTTTATCAATCTAGGAGGACAAAAGTAAAAAAAAAAAAATCCAAAAAATTCATTTTTTTTTCTTGGAAATAAAGCTAGTACACACATAAAGCCATGCCAAAAGTTTGAAAATTATTGCTTTATCAAATATATCTAAAACAGCAGTCGTAAAATGGTGCTTTTTGTGTTTTTCAAAATTATTCTTAAGCCTCAAGATAGTAGTTTTTGTATTCAGTGCGCTGATTAAAGTTGTTAACTTTTGAACTTTTTTTGTAATAGAAAACTTTTGTGAAAATATGTAGATTAATTCAAAATAAAATAAGTCGCTTAATAAATCTGAGTTTAATTTAAATTAGCGATGGAAAATGCATCATAAATAAGGAAAGATAAAATCAGCCAACACTTTGATGGACTGCCAAAAAGTTTGTATGCATACGTACGCATATAAATTGAATTTTTTATTAAGTTTCACTCTCATAGATAGTTCATACAAAAATGTAGCTGCTAGTTTATATTATAATATTTGTATTTTAGGAAGAGGCCTTAATATCTCAAGAATGCAACTTTATGATGTCAAATAAAAAATGACAAAAGCCTAAGACCATCATTATAAGCTGATAATGCACTAAGATACTAACTAAGATACTATCTAAATGCAATGTTTAGTATACAGTCAAAAATCTTGGACTAATTTTAAACCCATTCATTGGAATCATGGCTTTATTTAACTTTTTTTTTATTATTATTATTTTATTCAAATTCTTCAAAAGATTCAAATGTTTCTTAATAAAGTGAGGAATAAAATGTAGGCTGGACCACTCTAGGACGAAATCAAGAACCAAGACATACATGGAAATGTTGTATAAATGTTTGATAACTTCGTACCCTGTGGTTAGCTCATATATAACAAAAGCAAACTATAATCCAACACCACTTGATAATGCATAACTACAGTGAGTTATGGAACTTATAAAATTACCAATCACTGAATCAGAGTCAAAGTTAAACAAAAGAATAGAAGGAAGTGAGAGAAATTCTACTTTGTTTATTCTTATATTTTAACAGCTTTTTGATAAAAAATGAATAGGTTTTTCTTTGGAAAACTAAATTTTTGCAAGTTCTTCTAAATAGGACTTAATTACAATAACACAGAAGACACACAATTTTGTGTTGTTGTAATGCAATTTAGTATTTCAAAGTCAAAACAGAGAGCGTAAATTTTCCTTTATAGGCAACTCAATGAAACACCCTGTAATTATGAGAGTGTTTGAGATAGACCTCAGCTCCGGAACAATTTTTTTTTAGGAATGAGCCAAGGAATCATATCACTAAAAATTAGAATTTTGTCCGCCTAGATTGGTCAAATCGCACACTGTGCGACAGGAACTACTTTGAAGGCGACAATATTGATTTGGATGAATAAACTTGTACTTTAATTTTTTTCAATAAATGAACCTTTCTTTTTGAACAAGGTGGTATATAATATTTTTTAATTAATACTTCAATTAATTTTAATATTAATTTTTTAAAAATATATTTAAAAGTATGGTTCAATATAATATTTAAAGACTTAAGTGTAACAATATGAAGAGCTAAAAAATTTATTTTTTCTTAATTAATATTATTTTTAAGCCATATTTAAAGTATGAAGATCAACAAAGTATTGTATGACAAAAAGATCAAACAAAGTTTGTCGCTTAAGTCTTTTGTTTGACTATTGTTAAAACTTATTCAAACACCTTAAAAAACTCTAATTCAGTTCTGATTGAATTTTTCAGTATTCTAAAATAAGTTTCTAAAAAAATTTTGTTTAAATTTTATTTTATTAACTCTTGTTAAAATTTAAAGTTCTATTTGTTAAACTTAACTACAGTAGAAACTTATTCGAACGTCTTAAAACACTCTACCTCGTTTTATGATAAAATTTTCCAGTACTTCTTAAATAAATTTTGTTTAAATTTTATTTAAATAATTTTTCTAAATTCTAAGCCAGCAGCTTTTAGCCTACCCCTCAGCCAACTCAGAGGCTATTAAGTAATGACCTCTAACATTGCTGCAAAAAAAAAAAAAATAAAAACGCATAAGAAAAAAACCACAACAAATGTCGGAGGAAAAACAAACCTCATCACCGTTTCGCTTCGTTGCAGCGATTTCACTTTCTTTTCTTGTGCTGTTGCATTGGTGCAAAATGCAAATCATCTGCTATTAATGCAAATTTTTGTGGTCGACACAGGCAGAAGAAGCTGTGCTTGAAGATGATGCAGCAGTAGCTGTGGCAACAACAGCATCAACAGCAACATCATCACCATCAGTTACTGCAGCAGAAGTCATCAAAGTTAAAGTTTATGTTTATGTTTGCAAGGAAATGCAAAACGTGGCGCATGCGCAAAACTAATTGAAAGCGTGTTTTGTTGTTATTCAAGTGTTGTTATTGTTATTTGATTTTTCTCTTCTTCAGCTTTACACCGTTTTTTTTTTTTTAAGGTTTTGCAGATGCCACCATAAAATAATTAACATGCTGCTCTTTTTGTTAATTTAGCTATTAGTTGTGGAAAGCTTCAATAGTGCTGCAGCGTTTAGGTAGATCTCGACTATTGCGCTGAGGGTGACGGTGGGCGCAAACATCACAGCTAAAAAGAAATTTTCTTTTACCTTTTTTTTTTTTTTTTGCGCTCTCGACAATAATTATGAGGAATTAATTGCTTTCTGCAAAGCGTTGGTTTTTTTTTTTTTTTTGGTGATTGACAGACGTGCTGCGTCGGACTGTTTATTGCGGGATTTGCTTAAAACAACTAAGATGTGGTGGTTTTGTAATTTTGATCTCAAAGTTCAATGAACTAAGGCGAAATTTTAAGCGGAGGCTGTGTTTATAGCGTGAAAAATTTTGAGGAAATGCCTTTCGTGCTCTTAGCTCTTTTCTGAGCTTTAGAGCAGTGTTGCCAAGTCAATGTGTTTAGCAGCAGATGAAGTGCTTTTTAATGTTGCATTAGCTTTATTAAAAAAAAGAGGCACTAGATAAAACAGTATCTAATTTGGTGCATTTTCATTTATATTTTAGTGCTTTCTAATTGTAAGCACTAATAGAGGAATTTAGAATGTAGCAGTGAAGTAAAACTATCTTTTTTGAATTCTTTTACAAATTTTTTCAGATCGTAAAGTACGTTTTCGGCATCCAAAATTTAACCCTATTTGAATCATTCGCTCTCCAGCATCTCCTGGCGAAGGGCGATGTCGACTTGGTGCTGATTCAGGAACCGTGGATGATCAGCAATAAAATCCTCGGCCTGAACACACCAAACTATAACATATACTATGTTTCCAACAAGGGTACAACTCGTACATGTATTTTAGCAAAACATAACTTAAACTTCTTTATTCTCCCTCAGCTTAGTCGCGGGGATCTTACGGTGGCCAGTCTAGAGCTGGGGCCCAAAAAAGTCAGGATAGCATCCTTTTATTGCCCATATGATGAGCCTGTACCCACGCAATCATTCAAGGAACTTCTAGAGGGAACCAATCCAGCCACACACATCATTCTGGGTGTAGATACTAATGCGCACCACTCGCTATGGTGAAGTAATAACAACAATGATAGAGGTGAGTCACTCTTTAACTACCAACTTAGTACTAGCTTAAATATTTCTGTGGCACCTGTGCATAGTGGGCTAAATGCGAAAATTACGTTTTTAGGAAAACTGAATTAAAACTCTCTTTTCACAAGTAAAAGTTGAAGATTAGAGTATCAGCCCACGATTCATAAAGCAATTGCAATGGACAGAACACTTATCCCGTTAGACACAAGGAAAGATTAAAAAAATTACGATTCTTACGTGATGCAGATAGCTCAAATTCACAAAATTCGACTTAGCCCACTATGCAAAGGTGCCACAGATTTTAAACAAGGGCAATGAGCCTACTTTTATAATTAAAAACCGTGAGGAAGTTCTGAATATCACTCTGGCATCTGAGAACCTTTCGGAAGATATTTATTCATGACAGGTTTTAAAGGAACATTCGTTCTCAGACCATTTGTAAGTAAAATTCCCGGGTTCAAGTTAAGAAAAAAAAAAAAAATACTTTGCTACAAAAACCTCAACTTCGGTTTCCAGACTTTAATATTAAAACACAAGATTTAAGTTGACAATATTTTTACTGTTGAAATTTATTCTAACTTCACAGAGTCTGCCGCGAGTTAATACTAAACCTAATTACTAAGCTTAAATTACTTACTTACTTACTTAGGTGGCCGTAACAACCCGTGTCCGGGTTTCGGCTGACCTCATTAGCTCTTGTCAGGCGCCTCTGCTTTGCGCGCGCCTTCTCCAATCGGATACACCAAGTGCGCTTAGGGCTTCCTCAGCCTGGTCCATCCATCGGAGGCATGGTCTCCCTCGTCGTCGTTTACCAGCGACCCTCGCCTCGAGCACCTTTCTCGCTGGAGCTTCGTCGTCCATACGATGGACATGACCCAGCCAGCGTAGTCGCTGCACAGTTATACGCCGAACTACGTCAATGTCTTCGTAGGGCTCATATAGCTCGTGGTTCATTCGGTTGCGATAGTCATCGCCGACTCGAACAGGACCGAAGATTTTGCGAAGAACTTTTCTCTCGAACACCCCCAGAGCTGTTGCGTCAGTTTGTGAAACTACCCATGCCTCAGCGCCATAAAGCAGCACAGGTAGAACGAGCGTCTTGTAGAGTGTTAGTTTTGTCGATCGAGAGAGGGCTCTGGAACTTAGCTGCTTACTGAGCGACTTCAAAGCTATATCTGCCGGATGAAACGTGGGAGTCTAAACGCCGCGCTCCCTTGTTTGTAGACAGCATATACTTTGTTTTATCCTCATTTATCGTCAAACCCACTTTGGCTGATTCCTTTTCTATAGCGGTGAAAGCAGCGGTAACATCTCTCTTGGTTTTGCCGACAATGTCATTATCATCAGCGTACGCAAGGAGCTGGACACCTTTGTAGAAAATGGTGCCATTACGATGCACACCGGCCTTTCGGACCATCCCCTCCATGATGATGTTGAAGAGATCGTAAGATAGTGGATCGCCTTGTCTGAAACCTCTTTCGGTATTGAAGGTTTCGGAGAGGTCATTTCCTATCTTATATTTTAGAAGATTTTTGACGTATTAGACCTTTATTTTGTAATTTAGTTCATTTGGCTATTGGCGGCAATTGTAAAAAATAGGCGTGGTCCAACTATAGCTATTTCCACTTTTTTCTGAAATCATTGAAATTTACTGCTGTGCCGATTGACCTGAAATTTTAGCCGTAGATATGATACGAGTACGGTATAGTTTAGAAAAACTTACAGAAGGTGGGCCTGCCACCTTTCATACAACCCATATCACACCTTCCATTTGCGATATCGAATAGCTTTGGAATTATAGGTCGCACAGCCTCGGAGTTCGGTGAGCCGTTTCGTTGGTTAATTTTATGGGCGTTGGACGAGGGGCGTGGCACTTTTTTAACAGCCATACTTTTCGGGATAACTTTTGAGTTATAAGTCACACATTATTGTCACTCGGTCTAACATACTGGTTAGTCGTGTCCTTCGATTGGAAAAATTTTACTCGAAAAATCAATGAAAAATGATAAAAATATAGGAAAAGCATATAACCGTGACTGCACAGCTCAAATTATCAAATCAGAAAAAAACAAACAATATGCTGAATTGTCAAACGGAATGACCGCCTACAGAAGCGCACCGGATTAGAGATTTGTATATAAAATCGTTGGTGTGCACTCGTGTTGCTTAAGACCACAAAATTTAGGACATTTAGCACCCTATCTATTTTCAATAGGTACATTTTTTGTTCAAAGAACTCCATATAAAACGAAGAGCTGGAATGATTTTTTTTTTTTTTGCGTTAAAGAGAAATAAGATGAGTATTTCTTCCAAATTCCGGGCGTTGAAAACGAAGACGAAGTCGTCAATTATCTAGTGGAATTTCTGAACTTTTTTAAGAACTCCCTAAAGTTGATCTCTATGAGGAGTTTAACATTTAAAGGTCAATATTTGTTAACTTTGAATTGTGTCTCTTTTGTAAATATGGGGCGACATATTATTTAGGTTAACATCTTGGTTTATAAAAAAAAAACATCCTTATTGTACTTAAATTTGATAATTAAGTTAGTATGGTTACTGTCGGCAACTTACCACCGACAAAAAAAATGGGCGTATTCTCATAACAGTAACGCCCACTTTTCAGGGGATAAGTGCGGAGCGGATAAGTGTTGAATTATCTTGCTGAAGATTAACAAAAACAATAACAAACGACTGATATGTATATGTAAATACTAAATACTAAATACACATATTAATAACAACAACACAAGCAGTTACTCAGAAATATTCGTAAAACGATTCGTTTCAACAAACGACACTATATTGCTTTCGTGAATTTTGGCACGAATCAAACCAACAACTATAAACAGCTACTGAACCAGTTTATGCATAATTTTTCTCATACGAAAATGTGCATTTTTCTTCTTACATTTTGCTATTTTGTAACTTTATTAAAGAAGTGACAAAATCCAAAGTAAGATGTTTGTTTTATTTGCCGTGTAATTGAATATATTGGCATAAAATTGAACTTTGTACGATGAATATTTAAAGCTGTAGGTATACACCAAAAAGTGAGCCAAAACGTTAAACGTGCATGAAAAAATAAGACGTATTTGTACGTCAAAATACAAACAATGCAAACATTTTCCTTAACGGTTTGAACTGTTCTAACATGTAAGGAACTCAGACACAGTTAGAGATACATTTTTATGTAACTTCGCACTTGGTTTCCCCAACGGGACTTAAACTTAGAAATTGACAAACAACATACATATGCTTGTGACTTGTGACTACGTAATGTTTAATGTATTATGTCTTTTTTTTTTGCTACTTTTTTATGTTGCTGTTGCTATACATAGCTCTGAACAACATGAAATTTTGAAGGAAATGAACATGCTCAAGAATAAAATAGAAATCATTAGATCATATAAATAAAGATTCAAGCTGAAACGCCTGGCTAGTCTTCAAATAGAACTTGTAAGTTGAAGGTGTATAAGGGCGGTATAATGCAGCAACAGGGGGCACAAACAGTACAAAGAGCTGACGATCGAAAAATACAACTGCATTTTTTTACGGATGAAAGTAACAAATAATTGAAGCGCTTCTGTTGTTCTACTGGGATTTGTTGTTGTTGTAGTTGTTGTTATTGTTGGATAAATATTAGTTATGTGCCAAACGAAAGGAAAATAACACAAGCCGCTATACCAAGTATTGGAAAGGCTCGAAGCTGGAAGTTTCACGGAACAAAACGAGCACAAAGCATCTTTGTAATTTTCACAAGAAAGCACTGAGCAATAATTGCTGCTACTGCTGCTGCTGCAGGTATTGTTGTTGTTGTTCAAGCTCGGTTGGTTGGTGATGGTGTTGCCGCTGCAGAGTCATATGAATGCGATTTACGCGGCTTCCAAGAACTTTCAAATTAGCTGCCGATCGAGTTAGCGATGAGCATGCGCAAAAGCGTTATTCGCCTTTATATTCTGCTTTGGTTTTTTTTTCTCTCCTCTTTTTTTTTTCAACATGCTTTTGATTATATTTAATTTCTGCAAATGTTCTTCAATGCTTTTCCTATCTTCTCTTTTCTTTCAGAACTAAGAGTCTTAGACGAAGCGTTTTGTGTGCCGGTCCTAAATGTTGCGCTTCTTTGGCAGCATCGTGGCTTTTTAATCTAATCTTGTAGATTAGCGCAAAAAAATAACATATTTCATGGTTAATAGCCGCACATCAGCTTTGCGGCTGCGCGGATATCATTTTGACACGTTATGAAACTGCAATCTTCTTGAATAATCATAATTTTTATAGATGGATTTGTTGGTGAGAACGTTTTGGTGTTAGAGTCGGTGGATGGGATAGAACCGATGTTTGGTGGAGTGCAGCTAGGATGATTTAGTAATTAGCGAAACATTTGCATGTCAATTAATAAAAAATTATATGATTTTTTTTTATTTGCTTTACAAATATTGAAGGTTTTGAAATTAGGGGTTTTCAGCGTATAATGGGGTAAAAATTTTGATTGGCAGATTTTAGAGCCAACTTGCAATTTTCTTAACATGAGTGTCACCATTGAATAATTACAAATACGTGTCTTTACACGTGTCTTTTAAAAAATCAGGTGAAAACACGAACCTGAACTACACGTGCATTTTATTCACGAACTACTCGTGCATTTCGTATTCACGTGATTTTTGCATTCACGTGTTTTAGGAATGAGCCGAACTTTCAAAAGTTCTTTTGTGTTTCTAAGAACAAAAAATGACATGTTATGTAGAAGACTTCTTGATGCTTCTCTGACTTTTATAGCTTTTATTGCTTTATGGCTTCTGTGGATTCCAAGTACAGGATTTTTACAGGAATGACGCACCCAGGATCTGGCCAAGTTCCCGTTGAATCCTTTGTCCACAGAAACCTTCATTCCTGTCTTAGGAATCCACAGAACCCTAAAAAGTTCAAGTGACGCACCCAGAAACTGACCAAATAATGTACTTGGAATACACAGAGCTATAAAAATCATAGAGATGCAGCAAGACGCCTTCTAAATAACATAGTAATTTTTTGTTCTCAAAAACACAAAAGAACTTTTGAAAGTTCGGCTCATGCCTTAAATACGTGAATACTATTGACGTGTATGCAGAATACGAACTCCACGTGTAGTTCGTGAAGGAATTAAACGTGTAGTTAAAGTTCGTGTTTCAAAAAACGAACTATACGGAGTTCGAACTTCTGTGAACACGTGTAGTTCGAAACACGTGTTTGAGCTGAAGCTCTAGTTATCAAGTATGTTCGGGACCGCAAAGCTTGAAAATGGCAGGCACTATTTCAATAATTTTTCTTCTATTGGATAGCTATAGTACCCAGTTGGGATATAGGCCATCTTGAATTTTAAAATTCTAACATCAGATTCGAAATCAGCGACTTCCTAAAACTGTTAGATGATGTTGAAACAACCCTATTGTAAACTAGTTAGGAATGGAGCTTCGGCAGGGTACCGAAGCTAAAATACTCCCCCGCAGCCTCATTGAAGTATATTCAAAGTCTTAAGCCGCATTTAAAATGTTTATGCATAAGCTGCAAAAATATTTGTGTCATACGCTTAGTTTTATTTAACCCTCAGCTGCCACATAGAGTAATTTGTAGACTGCTCATTATGTTAAAGAATGTATGTGCAAAATTTGATTGGTAGTATGTGCAAATTCATACCAACGGTGTTAAATAATTTCGCTTAATATTAAAGTGCCACACCCCCCGTATAATTCCGCCCAAATTTCTTGACTATTGACTGCTCATTATTCTAAAGAATATGGAAAATTTGGCAGAAGTCGGACAAAGTCGGCAATTGAAGGAGTTAGATTTAAATTTAAGTGGCACGCCCTTGTCTAATTCCGCCCATTTTTTTAAACTAATCACTGCTCATTATTCCAAAGAATATATTTGCAAAATTTAGTTGAAGTCACAAAAACGGTGTAGAAGAGGAGTTTGATTAGAATTAAATTGACACGCCTCTTGTCCAATCCCACCCACTTTTGTATGCTTAAAACTTATAATTATACTAAAGAATGCATGTGCGAAGTTTGATTAAAATCGGAGGAACGGTGTACATGGAAATTTATTAAAAATAAAGTGCCACTCCTCTGTCTAGTACCCCCACTTTTATGAACTACACACTGATTGCTATGCCAAATAATATGTGAGCAAAATTTGGTTTAGGTCGAACAAACGGTGTTGTGGGAATTCAATTATAACTAAATTGACACGCCCCTTGTCCAATCCCACCCACTTTTGTAGACTTAAACTTTCTCATTATACTAAAGAATATATTTAAGAAATTTTGTTGAAATCGGACAAACGGTGTAGATAGAGCTTGTCTAAAAGTAAAGTGCCACACCCTCTGTCGATAACCGCTCAATTTTATAAACTTAAGATTGCTCAAACTACCAAGGATTAGGTCTGCAATATTTGGCTGAAGTCAGACACACTGTGTCACAGAAGTTCGATCAAAAGTAATATGCAACACCCACTTTTCTAACGTAAAGACTCCATATTATACCGAATAATATATGTATGGGTTGGTTGGATAAACGATGAGGGCGCAATTTTGGTACATACAGACCAGATGTCCTTCAGTTTTATACATTTACGAAAGTTTTTCTATTTTTATGACGTCATTTTATATGGGAGGTAGGCGTGGTTTTCATCCGATTTTGCCAAATAGTATAGAGATGGTTTATATTATATATGAAAGCCTATGTGCAAAATTTCAAGATATTTCTTTAAGTTTTGTTGATTTTTAAGAGATTTTACTGTTAAAATAAAGTCACTTTGCACGGGAGGTAGGCGTGGTTTTCATCCGATTTGGCTCATTCTCGAACTTGAACTCCATTTTTTAAAAAGAAGCTCATATTTTGAAATTTCATCGCGATAACTTTAAAATTTCATCTGCAATCGTGAGCACAGACGGACACTCGGAAATCGGCTCAGAACGTGATGCTGATGAAAAATATATATACTTTTCTATACCTGCTACGCCTCCTTATTGGCGTTACAAACGGAATGACAAAGTTAATATACCCCTTACGCGCAGTACGCGTTTGTGTATAAAAATGACATAATTTTGAAATTCTGACAACGGATTCCGGTTCAGCGACCTATTTTTGCCCAATGTTCGCCCTAGCATCGAGTTCGTAAAAACGAAAAAAAAAAATTGTGGAACCAGATTCGAAATAAAATCCATTGTCAGAATTTAAAAATTACAAGGATTCGTAAAAATACAAAAAAGTAAATCGATGTGGCACCCTATACGCCATTTTGAATTTTAAAATCCTGACATTAGATTCGAAACCAGCGATCCCCTGCCAACCACGGTGTTTCTCTTAGGTAGCGCTTATACAGGGTGTCCCGCAATTGAGTGCAACTATTTACGGAGCTGAAAGGTTATGTCGAGCTAAACAAAAAATCGTGCGGGAGGGGGTGGGGGTCTATTTTCACATTCATAGGAGCTACAGGGTTAATTAATATTTCACGACTTTGGCTTACGTTACTGTTTGTAGCAGAAAAACTAACTTACATAAAACTAATTTTAATAGCTCATTCTAAAGGTAATAAAAACACCTTTCTAACGGCGTATCAACAAACCCCACCAACTTAACCGTCACCGAGTTCTGCTCTTGTGAAGATGAAATTAATCGATTGAAACTACCAAATTTCAATTTTGAGTGCAAATTTCTCAGAATTTCGCGTAATAAATTAAATTTTTTTTTAGGATCAATTTTGTAATTTATTCAATTTTCTTTTCTTTTCAAAAACATAAACATATCTTAGAAAATAAAAATGTTTGCTGTACTAAAAAAACTATACTTATTAGCGTCGTACTTATTAGTTGCACTCTCTCCTTTGGATGAGAAAAGCAAATTAAAAAAAATGGTGCCAGGTGCTATATCGCGAGCGCGGTTCATGGCGATGGCAATCTATAGCCTTAAAATATACTTGTTCCGGGATCAATTTTCTTTAACTGGTGCATTTATACCTTTAACTTAAATTGTGAAAAATAATTAAATAAAATTTGTTTCTTTTATTCTACAGATGTCGAACTAGCCAATTTCCGCGACTTTAATGTGTTCGTCGTCACCGTCTATATGCGATATTGGTTCCAATGCACTTTTGCATCTGCTGCCCCAAAAAATGATCTCCGACTGATAAAGGATATCATTACATACCGCCATACTAACGAGAGTGTTGCTAGAGAAGTTATGACCGTTTTTTTTCCGACATTTATGGTATTTGTCAGAGACACTCATCGGGCTTGCATTCTTCGATAGAAGCATTGACGTACAAATGAAAAGATTAATGGTCGCTGCACTACAAAAGGAAGGCCATCTTGAAAAGTGCAAGCGAACAAGTTTTAACGTCATATATGAAAAGAACAAAAATAATAAAAACTGCATCGTTTTGAATTCGGTTGACGTTTCCAAATTGAACATTGAAGGTTTCGCTACTTCAAACACCCACAAATTTTTCGAGTCATTATTTGCGAACGATTCCAGCGAAGGAGATCCCATGAGCTTTCTAAAAATCGATCCAAGTTGTTGACTTAATGAGGAAAAATATTTACGTGCTGAGGAAATGGTCAGCAAAATCGCTGTCGTAATCGATTGTGCTGAAAGGGCAATAAATTTAATAACACGATTTAATACAAATATAACCAATATAGAATCCGAAAAACAGTTGACTTTGCAATAGATAGAGGAACATCAAAATCTTTATCCGTATAACATAACAAAGAAAGACATCATTTCAAATATGAAGAAAACAAAGTGAATAAATATATTCAAAACTAACTGCATATTTGCCCAAAAGCCGGCTCCACAAAAAAATCATATCTCTCTACTTCAGATTAACTTCACTATGTTTTCTGCATATTTTCAATGATGTCCGATGATGACGATGTTCAAATTTATGTTTTAAAAGTTATTGTAAACATGTTGAAAACAAAGGTAAGAAAATATTATACAACAATAAATATTTTCCCAAAAGTTGGGTTTACAAATAAAATTGTTTATCTTTCATAAAAATTATCCGATTTGGATAATTTTTTATTGTTCCTAATCTTCATAAAATGGCCAACATTCCTGCAGCATTTAAACTTAAGAAAGTTGCAGCGACCTTGGCGAGGGTAAAGTCTCTATTTCAAAATCGAATGGAAAAAATTAGAAATTCTGAATAAAGTAGGCCAATTTTGGGTCAAGGACAATTTTTTTATAAAATCTGATGGCATATGCGGATTCAGCGGACGATTTTACATTAGGCTATGTTATGGTAAAATGTTTTTGTATGACTTAAATTTAAATAGGAAACTCTATTTGAAGCATCAATTTTATATTTCTTCAAATTGACGTTTTTTACCACCGCCAATCCAGTTTGCGAATTTTCTGAATTTTTTTCGCGTCACGTGCTTATATTACATCCAGGATTCAGAATCTGGCCTTGCCGGGAGGTTCTGGAATACTTTTGAAAAAAAAACCCATCTAATGCATACGTGTTTTTTTAAATTTTTCCCTCAATAAAAATCGTCACATTGCCGCCTAAGAAGTTCCACTTCAAAAATCAATTTAAATTTTTTGAATTTGTCAGTTCTTTGTTTTAAATTTACTTTAAAAGTTTTGTTTTTTACAACATTATGCCGAGCAATACCGGGCTTAGTGTTAGTTATTCGATAAAGTCAGCGGAAATATTTTCGCTTTCCTTTGATAGTAACAGAATTTGTACTGGTTCCAAGTTGTATTTAAGAGCTACAGATAAATAGACTAAAATGAGCATCAGTAATGGGCAAAAATACAAATCAACTCTGACAAATGTGGTCGTCACCAAAAACAAAAGAAGAAAAAAAAAAAACTGTGAAAATTGTGTAAACTTCAATTTTGGTAACTATCAACAAAAAAAATTTCCAAAACAACAAAAACTACTATGAAGTGTGCAAAATAGCACGGTGGCAGCATTGTTGTTACAATGCTGTATTTTTTTTTTGTCCATTGCAAGTAAATAATGTGAAAAAGGTATTTGTACAAAAAAAAAAAAAAAACCTAAGCACCGATATTCTCAACTTTAGACACTTAACTGACACTGAATTCTGTGAAAGTTCAAGCAACATGCTGACCTTAAATCAGCAACAGCAGCCTGGGAAAGTTCTCCAAAACTTCCGATTGTGGCGCCTAAATGCAGCGTACTTTCTTAAGCTGTCAACTAAACTATCATTGACTTAGGAAAAAAAAAATCGATATGAAGCACATACGTGTATGACTCTCAGACGCTAGCTTAAAATAAAGTTATCAATTCCATGACAGCAAACAAGCAGCTCTATTGTAGCTGCTGCTGCAACTAGTGATATTGTGAAAAATGACGTTAATGTGCGCAGAATACCTCATCTTACGACAGCCAATAATTTATTATTGAGTGTTCGAGTTTTTATGGTTTATGAACTCTATTAACATATGTAGAGAAAAATGTGTCTTAGTTATTTGACTGAGATAAAAAAATTTTTCGTTTTGTGCGCTTTCTAGTTACCATGAAAGTGTGATGAGTTTTATCAATACTGCGTTGTCGTAACATAAGTTTCCATAATCTACTCTTATGATTTACGACATAAGATGTTGCAAATATACGCAAACAATTTGTATGGTTGACCCAACTGCAATTGTGTGTCAACATTGATTGTGAGATGAAAAAGTCACTTTCACGCTTAACAGTGAACATAATGTAGGATCATTTGGATTTATTGCATAACATTAACCCTTAAATGCCTGATTTTTTTGATTGGCAGGAAAAAAAATATGTGTTATGTAACTTTGAATTCTGAACAATTTTTGTTCTACGACTTTTTTACAGGTGCGTCTTAATCCTTGTACGTCCAAATTACCTGGTCGTACACTTTTTTGAAGTGAAACTTTTATAGCCGCGTATACAACAATACGGCGAGCTAGATGGGGGGTAAAACCAATGTAACGAAATGGTTTTTATGAAAACAACAACACAGCAATTCGCCGCACTAGTTGTATAAAAACGAAAAAAATTGCTATTTTAAATTGAATTTTTTTTATATTTTTGCTTCTACTGAGAATTGAACACAGTGCGTTTCTATCCATAGCCGGCTGTTCTAGCCACTAGGCCACGTAGACATATTTATTTGAGTAGCTCATACTTATGTAAAATTAACAATCAGTAGTTCTCTGTCATTTTCTTATGATTGGATTGAGCCTTTCGTTCAATACTCTGAAAGTACAGTACGGTCTAAAAATTTGAAAATGAACGTAGTTTTTGTTCAGAACATTAGCATACTTTTAGGCATTTCTCAAATTGAGTTTTGATAAATTCAGATTGATTGCATTAATTGATTTGGAAGCAGCACATGCTGCAATATTAACGAATGCAACTTTGAATTTAAATTTTTATACCCCAACGCGTACTGCGTAAGGGGTAGTCGATTTCCGTGTGTCCGTCTGTCTGTCCGAAATTCAAAGGAAGATCAAGTTCGAGAATGAGCCAAATCGCATGAAAACCACGCCTACCTCCCATACAAAGTGACTTTATATTAACCGAAATGTCTTTAAAATTCACAAAAATTAAAGAAATGCCTTTAAATTTGGCAGGTGAGCTTTGCTCTTCAGTCTTAATCCTGGCTATGATATTTGGAAAAATCGGATGAAAACCACGTCTACCTCCCATGCAAAGTGGCTTTATTTTAAAAGTAAAATCACGAAATTTGGATATAGGATATATATATATATCACCACTATGATATATGGAATCATTGAATGAAAATCACGCCTACCTCCCATACAAATTGGCTTTATTTTAAACGTTAAATCTCTTAGAAATCCACAGAAATTAATGAAATGTCTTGTAATTTTGCACTTTAGCTTTGTGAATATAATATGAATCATCTCTATGATATATGACAAAATCGGATCAAAACCACGCCTACTTCCCATACAAAGTTACGTCATCAAAATAGGAAAACTTCCGTTAATACAAAAACTGAATGTCACTATTTAGCTTCGGTACCCTGCCGAAGCTCCACCCTTACTAGTTTTTTTTATTCTTAGATCTGTGAATTTTCATATAAATATTGTATCTTTCATATAATTCATATGTAGTTTTTAACTCACATTTATATCAAAATAAAAAACATTTGCATGCTGCTTATTGTATTTTAACACACAAAATACTGGTTACAAGTTCTTCCATTACCAACTGAGCTGTCAGATTACCTACGATATGTTGGTCGAAACTAAAACATAAGAAGGATATGTAACTAAAATATTGTGCCGATTATTAACACTTGTCAACAGTGTGACCAGAAGATTTTTGTAAAATATGCATTTTGTTAAAAAAATATATACTAAATATTCCACTTAAAATTTTTATATTTCACCAAAAAATATTCCACTTTCAATTTTAAGGATACATATAATCCAAACTGATTATAGATATAAAAGAAACACAAAAACAAGTTTAAAACATTTATTTGTTGATTATTTTCAGACTTTAGAATTTAGAACAATCAGAATTTATAAAACATAAGTTAATGTTAATAAAAATACATTAATAAGATGTAAACAATGATACGTAACAGTACGTTCAAAAAGTCCATAGGATGACACATAGATGGCGTTACTAGATTTCTTCCATATGATTTTTATTTAGTACCAACCTTCAAACGATACGTATAAAAATTTGATAACAATCTGGGGCCGAATTACAGCATCCGTGAACGTACGAGCTTTCGAATCAAATAAAATTCCACTCCGATTATTTTTTCGTATGACAGCATTCGATCGAACATGAGTCGAAATTTTTGTATGAGAGCAATCAATTATTTCATCATCTCTAGCTGTCAAATAGTAATTTTTAAATTTAAAGAAATTGTTTTGATATCGCGCGGAACTTTTTTGAGGGTTTATTGAATTAGACTTTTTTTACTGCATATTTTGGATAGGCAAACAACTAGATATTTAAGCAAATTACATAAAATAATTTTTCAACAGTCATTACCGCCCGGCTTTACCATTTTTAATTGGTGTACCGCAAGCATTAAGTTTTCGACTCAACTCTTCCCAAAGTTGGATAGCCTTTACTTTGCCTTGCACGCTGCTTGGAATAATATTTTTGCCGCCATTATTGAAAATGAACGAAAACTCAAAATTTACAATTTTTCTTTGTGGAATATAAAACCTTCTAAGCTCAAATCGAATATTATAAAGTTTTTGATGTTCATTTTTCCAACTTTCGAGCCCTGTAACTTCTAAACCGCTTAAAAGCGCAGCGAAATTTTTTCACCATCAGCTTTTTTAGCTCCAAATATACATTTTCAAAAAAAAAAAAAATTCCATTTTCACTCATTTTCAATTGTTTCACTCCTTTTTGCCAAGTACTCCGACTTAAAGAACCTATAAGAACCTAGTCCAAGGCGAACATATGAAGTAAGTGCGGCGCTTCTATCCTTATTCTATATAATAATTCCATAAGAAAGTGACTATATAACGCTTGAGTTATTTGCAAAGAATTGGGAAATAGGGTTAGACATGCCTTTTATACCCTAACCCGATCTGCGTAAGGGGTATATTAACTTTGTCACTCCGTTTGTAACGCCAATGAGGAGGCGTGGCAGGTATAGAAAAGTGTATATATTTTTTGATCAGCATCACCTCCTGAGTCGATTTCCGTGTGCCCGTCTGTCTGTCTGTTGACACGATTACAGCCGAAATTTTAAAACTATCGCGATGAAATTCAAAATATAAGCTTTTTTAAAAAATTAAGATCGAAAGTTCGAAAATGAGCCAAATCGGATGAAAACCACGCCTACTGCTCATACAGAGTGATGTATATTTATAAGTATTTTATAAATGTTAATGTTGTCCTTCTGGCAACTCTATATCTTAATGTTTTATAATATGCCACTTGGCAACCCTGAACTTGAATAAAGACAGTATGAACTATAAAACATAACATGGCGCAGTCGCATTGGAAAATATTTTTTAATTAGAAAAAGTTAAAAGCAGTAACCCGTATACATATAATATATACACTTGAGCGACATATGTTTTAAATTGGCACTGTGATAAACCAAGTAAGATGGATTTTAAAAAACCTAATCCATTGATATTAAATGGAAACCTGAAGGAAAATTGGGCGAAGTTTAAGCAGTTATATCAAATTTATACAGTGGCCACGAAAACTGATAAGGAAGCTGAAGAAATACAAGTTGCAAGATTCCTGAGCTGGGCTGGAGAAGAAGCAATTGATTTGTTTAACACTTTTGCTCTAAGTCAAAATGATGCTAAGCAGATTCAAAAAGTTATGGACGAGTTTGAAAGCTACTGCAATCCAAGAAGCAACGTGGTGTATGAACGGTATATTTTTTATACAAGAAGTCAACGGGAAGGCGAACCTTTTGATCATTTCATGGCAGACATATCAAAACTAGTGGAGAGCTGCGAATTTGGGTTGCAGAAAGAGTCCATGGTAAGAGATCGCATAGTAATCGGAATAGCTGACCAAAATGTCCAAGCTCAATTATTAAAAATTGACAATTTGGATTTGGCAAAAGCAAAGGAGTTTTGTCGCGTGGCTGAATTAACTGCAAGACAGGTGAAACAGATGCAAAACTCACACACAAGTAAAAATATAGATGACATAAGCCGCAAGAAGTTCACAGGTACAGGTAGCCGATGGAGTGAACAGAACAACAAAAAAGTAGGAGAAAATGGGGCAAAGAATAAAGATAATTGGCGACATAAGAATGAAGAAAATAAAAATAGAACTTACAGTAAAAATGGGGAAAATAAAACATGTAAAAAGTGCAATAAAAGACATAGATATGGTTATTGTCCAGCTCATAACAAAAAATGTTTGGTATGTAATGAATTGGGTCATTTTCAATCGGTTTGTAACAGAAATGCTAAAGTACGCGATATTATTATAAACGAAGATAGTAGCGAATCTGATTTCTATATTGATTCGGTCAAAGAGATTCATTGCGCTGAAACGGTTTGGGTGGAAACGTTGAAAGTGGGTAATGATTTGGTTGATTTTAAGTTGAACAGTGGAGCAGAAGTTAATGTCTTGCCTTTATATATGTTTAATAAACTGAATATCGATTTGAAACCGTCAAAGACCAATCTGGAAGCATATGGTGGATTTAGGCTTAACACAGTAGGTGAAATTACAATCCCGACATCGTATAAAGGGAAGTGTTTGAGTACCAGATTTGTAGTGGCCAACGTAAGTTCCAGGCCAATTCTGGGTCTTAAGGCTTGCCTTGAGTTTAATCTACTGAAAAGAGTAAATGAAATTAACACATTTGGTAGCGAAAGGCAAAAGGTAATAAAGCGTAATTTAGATGTTTTCAGTGGAGTAGGTCGTTTTCCTGATAAGTGTTTGATTGAAGTAAAGGCAGGTACCATTCCATGTCACCGTCCTGCTCGACGTATACCAATTAGCCTTAGAAGTAAGTTATTAGAAACCCTTAAAGCAATGGAAAAGAAAAATATCATTTCAAAAATATATAAACCTACAGAGTGGTCACATAATCTTGTAATTGTTGAGAAACCTAATGGAACTTTACGCCTATGTTTGGATCCAAAATATCTTAATATGAATATTAAACATGAGCATTTTTTAATTCCCAAAGTAGAAGATTTTTGTTTTATAATGAGAGATATGAAATATTTTTCAGTTCTCGATCTTAAGGAAGGGTTTTGGCAGCTTGAGCTGGATGAAAAATCAAAAAACTTAACAGTGTTCAGTACTCCGTTTGGATGTTTTAATTTTAATGTGTTGCCTTTTGGTGTAAATGTAGCACCTGAAAAATTTCAAAAAATTAATGAAAAGTATTTTGGAAGCCTTCCAGGATGTTTTGTGTACATCGACGATATATTAGTGGGAGGCCGAACAGAAAAGGAACATGATGAAAATTTAGAAAGGGTTTTGAAACGGGCGAGGGAAATAAATGTAAAATTTAATCCAAGTAAACTGCAGTATAAGGTTAAACAGGTAAAATATTTAGGACATATTTATTCAAAAGACGGCTTAGCACCAGATCCGGAACGAATAAAAGCAATTCAAGGGATAAAAGATCCCGAGAATAAAAAAGACTTACAAAAAATATTTGGAACTTTAAATTTCTTAAGATCATTCATACCAAATTTTGCACAGCTTAATGCACCTATAAGAGAGTTATTACGCAAAAATGTAGAATTTGTGTGGACGGAGCAAAGCGCGCAGATTTTGAAAGATATTAAAGAAAAATTGGCAAATGTCACCTCTTTGCATAGTTTTTCGCCAGACATACCAATAGTTCTACAGACGGATGCATCAAAAAATGGTCTAGGTTGCTGCTTATTTCAAAATAATAAACCTGTTTGTTTTGCGTCGAAAAGTTTGTCTACGGTGGAAATTGACTATGCACAGATAGAAAAAGAGTTCTTGGGCACAGTTTATGCTGGTGAAAAGTTCCACGCGTACATCTACGGAAGAAAGATTACAGTACATACTGACCATAAACCTCTAGTAGCAATAATGAAAAAAGAGCTAAGTCAAATTCATTCAATAAGACTACAGAAAATGAAAATTAAACTTTTAAAGTACGACCTAGAGGTTCAGTATGTGCCTGGTAGTCTTCTTCACGTTGCGGATCTTTTATCAAGAAATTTTTTGGACGATACAAGTATAAGCACAGAGAGTTCACTAAACGATGTAGTACACACTGTTAACTTAAGCGAACCTAGAAAAGTTTTATTTCAAAAAGCAATTGAGAATGATGAGATCATTCAATAATCAATTATAAAAAATTTTAAAAACGGATGGCCAAAATCAAAAAATTCACTACCGTTTGAGTTACAATTTTATTGGAATATAAAAGACCATTTATATGTTGAGGATGGACTGTTATTTTATGATGACAGAATTTTCGTTCCTAAATGCTTGGTACAACAGATGCTAGATATTTTACATGAATCACATTTTGGTATCAACAAAACAAAGGCTCGTGCAAAAATGATGTTCTATTGGCCTTCGATGAATCATGATATCGAAAATATTATCTTTAAATGCCAAGTATGTGAAAAGTTTAGAGCGAATAACCGTCATCATAATTTATTACCACATCCAATTCCTACACATCCATTCCAAAGGATCGGTTGTGATTTATTTGATTTTGGTGGTAAAGCATATTTGGTCATAGTAGATTATTTATCCAAATGGTTAGAAATTAAACCGATGATCAATAAAACGGGCCTTAATGTTATAAAAGCCCTTAAATCAGTATTCACCACTCATGGAATCCCTGAAACGGTCGTTTCAGATAATCAACCATTTAATTCATTTGAAATGCGAAGTTTTGCTAAAAATTAGAACTTCAATTTCAGTTATTCCAGCCCTATTATGCACGCTCTAATGGATTAGCAGAAAAAGGGGTTCATATTGCAAAGCAGATTCTTCGAAAGGTAAATGAACAAGGTACAGACATAAACACAGCTCTTTTAGAGTATAGGACTACTCCTCTTCCAAGTTTAGGCTATTCTCCGTCTGAAATCTTGATGAGTAGGACACTGAGAACAAAAATTCCCATTAGTGTGGAAGCACTACAACCAAAAATAGTCCCAAATATATATAGAGAAGCTAGGGAACATCAGAAAAATTACACAAATATGCACGATAGAGGAAGGAAGAGAAGTGAAATTTGCTTTAATAAAGGAGATAATATAGTTTTCAAAAATGGAAATACTTGGGAACCTGCAAAGGTGGTAGAAAAACATTTCCTCCCGCGTTCATATGTAATCGAAAATGAGTTTGGTAGAAAACTACGTAAAAATACCGAACACTTAAGGAGGTCTTACCATTCTCCACAAATACAAGATCAAACCTTTCCTCTTAATGTTGCAGATCGGTCAAATACTGTTTCAGACCAAGAAAATGTCAATTCAGATCTTTCAAATGGTGTTCCAGAAATTAATAAAACTATAATTCAACCAAATATAAACTCAAACAATCAATCCGGTTACATAACTCGCTACGGTAGAGAAGTTAAAAAACCAAACATTTTTTGTTCAAGCAAACATTAGTATATAAGTATTATATATAAAAAAAAAAAAAAAAAAAAAAGAGGAAGATGATGTATATTTATAAGTATTTTATAAATGTTAATGTTGTCCTTCTGGCAACTCTATATCTTAATGTTTTATAATATGCCACTTGGCAACCCTGAACTTGAATAAAGATAGTGTGAACTATAAAACATAACACAGAGTGTCAATCCTGACTATGAAATTTGAAAAAATCGGATGAAAACCACTCCTACCTCCCATGCAAAGTGGCCTTTTTATTAATGTAAAATCCACAAAAATTAAGGAAATGTCAACCTCTTCAACGTCATTCGGAATGAACTTCCCAAAAGACGCAACATAGAGACCTTCGACTGTAGCTTCGAGCTCATTTGCTTCCATTAGGAGTTCATCAGTGGCCGTCAGCACCTTTTCCTCATAAGGTCCTCCACCAGTGCGTTTTTTGATGCTTTATTAAAAGAAAGCTTCTTTTTAACCGCATATTTTTGATTTGCATACACCTACAAAAAAAGAAAACATTTTTAGACAACCAAAATTAATCTTGAAGTATAGATTACTTACTTTACGCCAGGCTTTGGCATCTTTAACTGGTGGTCCACTGGCATTAAGCTTCTGGGTCAACTGCTCGTACAGTTGGATGGCCATTGCTTTGCCTTGTGCACTGCTTACAATAATATTTTTTGCCAAGTCTGGGTGACTCGCCATGAACTCGCCCATCTCAATTTTTTGGATGGCGTTAATTTTGTTTACATTTGTCCTGTAAATAAAACATGGTTTTAGTAATAATAAATGTTTTATTTTTTTATACAATTCACTTACATTTTTGCGTGCGCACCAAAATTAAACCAACTCGTCAGTTAGAATGCAATCGAATGAAATTTTGAAAGAACCGAATCGAACATATGCCCGTTCACGATAGACATAATACGAAATTTAGATAACTTTTCTTGTTTACAGCACCGATAGATCAAAAAACGATAACTTTCACTCGTTCGCGACAGCTGTCATATCAAACTGTAAAAATCCGAAAGCAATCATTTGATCACGGATGCTGTAATTAGGCCCCTGACAATTGATTTGTGAGTTATAGCATTTTGTGTGCAATTATTGTTATTGAAGAAAAAAAATGAAAAAAGCGAATTTCGAGTTTTAATAAAGCATTGCTTTTTGATGAAAAAAAATACAGTGGAAACCAAGCAATGGCTTGATAAAATTATACGGACTCTGCTCCATCGAGACAAATGGTAGAAAAGTGGATTGCTGAACTTAAACAAATGATGCAGAGCGCAGTTGACGCCCAAATCAGACTGTTACTCCACAAAACATCAAAAACATCCACAAATTGGTTATGAACGATCGCAAATTGAAGGTGCACGAGCTAGCTGACATTGTAAAGATATCAGATGGTAGTGTTTTTACCATTTGGGTATACGAAAGCTCTATGCAAAGTGGGTGCCGCGTGAGCTCACAGTCGACCAAAAACGACAACGAATTGGTGCTTCAGAGAGAGGTCTTTGACGCTGTTAAAGCGCAATAAAATCGAATTCTATCGTCGATATGTGACAATGGATGAAACATGGCTTCAGTATTACACACCAGAATCCAAAAGACAGTCAGCTGAGTAGACAGCAGTCGACGAACCGAATCCAAAGCGAGCAAAGACCCAATAGTCGGCTTGTAAGGTGATGGCGTCTGTATTTTGGGATGCGAAAGGAATAATATTTATCGAACCACCATCAACAGAGACTATTACTGTGCACTTTTGGATCAATTGAAGGCTGAAATCGCCAAGAAACGGTAACACTTGCAATAGAAAAAAGTGTTGTTTCCCCAAGACAATACACCGTGTCACAACTCGATGAAAGCGATGGCAAAATTGAATGAATTGGGATTCGAATTGCTTACCCACCCACCGTATTCTCCAGATTTAGCCCCCAATGACTTTTTCCTGTTTTCAGATCTTAAGATAATGCTTGCTGGAAAGAAATTCAAGTTCAATGATGAAGTAATCGCTGAAACTGAGTGATATCATATAAAAGTGATATCAAAAAGTTGGAAAATCGCTATACTCGTTGTATCACTCTCGAAGACAACTATGTTGAATAATATAATCGAGTTTTATCAAAATTTTGTTTTTTTCTTACTTACCCTACGGACGTATTGAATGACCTGTTATATCAGTTTACTTGTACTTTACAAGTCTTTTCAAGAATTATATTCTCTTAAAAATATTTACATAACTTTTTTCTCACAGAGAAAACTTCGTTTTTAGAACACAAACAAATAGGATATATTTCAGATGGATGTACGCGGTTAAAAGTAAGGCCTAAATTGAGGATGTCAGGTAGTGCACCATTTTAAAAAAAAATATTTTTAAATTATGTAACTAATGGACAAATAAATGCTAAAATTTCAATACGCTAAGTTTTCTTTTTTTACCTTAAATTTACTCATGAAAAAAAGTAATTTTTTTTTCAATGAGCCGATTTAGAGCCTTAAGTTTTCACTTCGGTCGGCTGTCAGTCACCCACTGCCTACTTTTTTTTTATTTATTTTTATTTTATTTTTTTATTTCTTTTTTTCCAAAGAATGTGTCTGTTAAAGGGTCACTTCAAAGCCATTATGAAAAAAATCTCTCTATTTAAGCAGATGTGAAATTTTTCCTGACGGTTTTTTTCCCAAAAAAACTAAAATGATGGCCAACTTAAGGGCGGAAGTGTTAACAACAACCGACACATGTCAATAAAGTGCAATGTTACAAACAATTACTATAATCAACAACAATAAGCATTTTTTTTATGAGCGTTATTGCATTTAACGCTCTTGTAATTAAATAAAGTCAAAAGCGGAAAAATTATTACATAAAACCGAAGAAAAGGCATTTAAAATAGGTAAAAGAAATGCAAACAAATCCAAATTTCATACCTTGGTTTGCTTCCTACACACATAAAACACTGCCGCATTATTGGATGTTTTTCATTTTTATTATTATGACTGTTGTTGTTACTGTTGTTAGTTGTTCGTAGTTGATTGTTGGTGTTGCTGCAACAAGTGGCAACAACACGACGTTGTACTTGCCCGCTATATAGTGTTAAGATACCGTATTAAGGCTTGAATCATTCGGCATAAAAGTAGTCGCTTAATTATTAAATTTTAGTTCAAGTAGCGCACAACGCACAGTTAACATAAGCAATTTTATAGCACATGAAATGCAATGGTTTACAACTGCTACCAAGTCCACTGCTTAGGTGAAAACGAATTTTTGTTTTGCTACCGCTGTTTTGTTTTGTTTTGTTTTTTTCTAAATAATTTTTATTGCCATGAATTGAATCAACTTCGACTAGAATTAAGTCTAGTTTAACGACTTGAGTAACTGGCTGCCACAATACTCAACAGGCTCCCAAGAATAACAACCTCCACTGAGGCTATTATGCTGTTCGTCGACGTCGTTGTTGTTGTTGTTATTATGGCACGCGTTCTGCTTGTTGGTAGAAAACTTTTTTTTTACGCAACTCACTCGCTTTATACCATGTTAACATTGTTGAGTGTAATAAACGTTTTTCCAAGAATTTTCTATTAACGCATCATAAGTGAAATTATTACGATTTCAACAATAACAACAACAAAAACAGCAAAGTAAAAAACAAGCTTCTAGAAGAAAATAAGAAAAGAAAAGCAATTTAATAGAAGACAAGGAAAGTGAGTGAACCATGTTGGGGAAAATCTAGTTAATTGATAAATGATGCAGTTTCGGTTTCTAATGAGAATTTAAGCGAAAATAACAGTGGATAAAGCGAAAGCAATGTTTATCATTTCATGGAAATTCCAATTTTAACAATTTAATTAATTAGTCTTATAGTTTTCTAAGAACAAGAACATTAACTTTAGTTTAAATCGAAAAAAAATGATCTGGAATATTTTCAAAAGTTGCGAGTCGTTGTACATAGTGTTGTCTGTTATCAATGTTAGATTTGGTGTTAGCCAAAAATTTAGTTAATAGATTAATATTAGACATTTTTCAAAAAAAACTTCATTTTTATTATTTAAATTTTAGAAATTACCATAAAAATCTATAAAACCAAAAAAGCAAAGCATTCCAAATTTACAAGCAAATAAAAAAGATACCAAACATCACAGTCAAAGAAATGAAAAGTGACACACCTTAATATGGCAACAACACTCACAGACATCACAAAAAAAACCTGATCAATTGCTGACCAACCAAATCTGTACAAGACGCCAGCTTGCGGTAGCATTCAGTTTCTCCCGTTTTCAGGTTCACATCAACTGAGTACATTTACGGAACCTTAAGTAAAAATAAATTCAATCAAAAACAAATACACATACATACTTACTCACATCGCCTGCAACACGTATTCCATCAATACACCCGGAAATCAATCAAAATAAGGGCATTCGACTTCAAGATCTTTTCTCGATCTCGTATCCTCAAAGTTTTATTTTTTTTTTTATTGTTTTTTTTTCTTCCAACAATCTGCTGCATGCTATCTGCAAAGCTATGCGAGATAAAAGAAGCAACGGCTCATCGCCACATAGTAAAAAAAAATCGCAATGCATTCCCTTTTGACTGGTTTTACAGTAACTCAAACTGAAATTCAACTTCTGCGCACGTCGTGTTGCAAAAAATTTTAAACCTTGCTTTACTCGGTGCAGGCATTTAGAAATTAGCAATTTTCAGATCTCAATGAGAAACTCGGAAACAGCAACAACAACAACAACAACTAACAAGTGAAAAATAACATTAACAAAAAGTGGTTGAGAAAAACACGCTATCTTTGGTGAAAACTCTGGAAACAATTGGTAGAAATAAGTTACCATAACAGGTGCCTCAATAGGCTCAACCTGCACCACACACCCGCCAAGGCATTCATTGATGAAAAGTGCTTTCAAGCCAAATAAATGAGAGAGACACAGAGCTTAGCAATACAACTTTTTTTTTTAAGCTGTAAAACTGAGAAATTGAGAATAGCTGAGAAAAGAGATCTTGAGAGAGAGATTAGTTTGAAGTGAGTGTTAGTCATGGTAGTAGTGTTGATTGTTCGAGTACCTAAGAGTAAATTCATTCATGTTTTCCTAAGGTACATACAATTGTATAAGTTCGTACACTCAATAAAAAAATTGTAGTAAAAATTAAGCAAATCTTCTACTCGCATATTTCATGACTTGATTCACGTTATTGTTTTTAGCAAGGTTGATTTATAAGGTTGTCGCAGGGCTGATTGCATTCTCTTCTCAGTACCCATAATTGTCAAAACCAGCCAATTTTGCGAATGACTACGAAAGAAAAACGGATGATAAAAGAGAGCACTTGCAGATTTTCTATGAGCTGTCAACTTCGATTTGACAATTATGGGTACCCGCTCTCTCCCTTGCGACAACCTTATAAATCAACCTTGGTTTTTAGCAGAAAAACTAACTTTGGTAAAACTTATTTTGATAGCTCATTTTAAGGGCAATGAAATCACCTTTCCAACAGTATATCAGCAAACCCCACCAACTTAACCGTTACCGAGCTGTGATCGTATGAAGAAGAAATCAATCGGTTGAAATTACCAAATTTCAACTTTGAGTGCAAATTTCTCAGAATTTTGAGTGATAAATGAAATTTTTTTTTTTAGATAAATTGTGTAATTTATTCAATTTTCTTTTCAATGACATCAAAAAAATAAACATATAAACAATAAAAAAGTTGGCTGTGCTAAAAAAATCATACTTATTAGAAAATAATGATAAATAATGACATTATAATTAGTTATGCAGTAGATAATATCATTGTTTTCTAAAAAGTATAATGTTTTTAGTGGAGACATCTTTTTTATTATTAAAGATATGTTAATACTTTTGGTATCATTTAAAAGAAAATTGAATAAATTACAAAATTGATTACAGAAAAATATTTCATTTATTACGCGAAATTCTGAGAAATTTGCACTCAAAGTTGAAATATGGTAGTTAAAACCGATTGATTTCATCTTCACACGAGCACAGCTCGGTAACCTTTAAGTCGATGGGCTTTGTTGATATACCGTTAGAAAGGTGATTTTGCATTAAGTTATTAAAATATGCTGTTTGTAGGTTAGTTTCCTGCTAGAGTTAATAACGTGAATCAATATCGTCTAATATTAATTAGACCTGACCTAAGAACGTGAAAATAGACCCCCCCCCCTCTCATACGATTTCTTACTCAGCTCGACATAACCTTTCACTTCTGTAAATAGTTGCACTCAATTGCGGGACACCCTGTATAAAACAAAGCTAGGCTAGTTACATCATTTATAATTTAAGGACGCTTAGACCGATTTTAATGATGTTTGAGTTGTTGGACTTGCCTCCGTCCCGAATAGCAGAATTAATATTAAAACATCGGAAAATGGACGAAAAAAAAGTGAAGAAAATCATACATTTGGTATGGAACGGCTTTTTTGATAATATCTCTTGACATTTGAATGTTTTTTTTTTTACTTTCAATATTATATTTGGAAATTTAAGTCAATAGTCTGCCACGCTTGATAGAAGTGAAACTTTTGCCCAAAAATGGAATTTGTGGGAAGATTGCAAATCAGAAATGTTCTAAAATTCGATTCGCGTCGGAAACGGATTTTCTTCCAATGATATTTCATTGAAATTAAATCCGATTCCGATGTGAATCGGATTTCAGAACATGCTTGAATTTATTTTATTAACATTCCCTCCTTCAGTGCAACCAAATGGTTAAAAAGCAGTAGTAGTTGAAGAACTGCCTTTTTTCACATAAAGCCAACTAGTATATTCAACATAGTAGTAGCATGGGAAATATCAATTGTCCCTTTTTTTTATGGACAGTTACTGAAAACTTCAATATTCACGTACAGAATTAGATCACAGTTTTTTTTTTTTAATTTCGTGACACAGTTGGTTATCAAGAGGATTTATGACTTAAGTAGTACCCAGGCTCGATCCTCGTAGCACTTACGACAAATCTTGCTGTTTTATTTTTTTGTTAATTATATATTTATTTATAAATATTTAAAAGAAAAAATGTGCCGTAAAACCTGTGTCGGGAATAATGCACTTTTCCCTTTTCGTACTCGCATCGAACCGCGTACAATTCGACTGCAAGTTGAACGTGCTACCATCTCACCATTGCCTCCCTTGCATCAAAGCGACCAAAATACGAACAGACCTGAAAGCAAGCATAGTATAGATCTTCCAATTTATTCCATAGAATTGATGCCAAAAAGAATTTTTTGTTTATTCAAAATAATTATCAATCGCTTATATAATTTGGGCTTTATTTATATAGTTTATTTTTAATTTTTCTAAAAAATAAAACCAAAGCTGCCTGTTTGATTGTAAATATTTTTAATTTAAAAAAATCACAAAATTTCAACTGCAGTTAGGACCACTGAACATTCACTACGTGGTCAGAAGCTCTGACTTAATGCTACCGCGCATACTTGTTTGGGTGTATTTTAACGTGCCTACACCGTTAATAATGTAGATGCATTTTTCGTTACAAGAATTGCATCGTATTTTATGTTGCATTTGCGACGATATTTAATGCTAAATGATGCAGATATGTATATATATAGCAGAAACTCCAACATTATTACAAAAATTCTGCTGTTTCCCACACGGCACAAAATCCGACTTCGATATCGAAAATTTAAAAATTTACGAATAGTTCGCGATGATAACAATCGAATTCGATATCGATTACGATTCGAAAAAGATACATCGAAAGTTATTTCATACCAGTGTTATAGCGTCAGTAATAATAAAAGTAAGTCTGAAAGTGCCAAAAAAGTTATTCGAAAGTATGCACCTTACAGTAAAAAAGTAGATAATATAATTATCTTCGCATTTGTGAGGTTTTGAAAAATTAATTGCTTTGAAATTGTAAGCGAATAATTTTTTCGAAAAATAAGCGAACCTTTGTTTACGAAGTAACCGTTATGACCTCCAAACTTTTGATCGCCAATTAGGGAAAAATACGAAATTTTTCTTCGATAAAAGTTCATTGCAAACTTTCGCCGGATAGGTTACATATGCATTGACAAGTGCTAATTTTCGGCACAATATTTTAGTTACATCTCCTTCTTATGTTTTAGTTTCTACCAACATATCGTAGGTATTCTGTGCACGTGGCCACTGTAAGAGCGAGGCCCCGTGCGATTGACCTGATCGCCCACACCCTAAAACAGCCACTGCTCGTATAATACCAACATGCTCAGTTTTTTTTTTTTAAATACTGCACTGGACTTCCGTCTCTTGCGGAAATTGGTGAAATATTTTTTTATTCACCGAGTAATAGTTAAATCACCTAAGTCGGCTTGGGTAAAGTGAATTGTTTGGGAATTATAAACTTATGTTTATTCATCCAAGCAATTTATTGTTTAATACATTGCTTTGAAGGCACATACTCAATACCCTCCAAAAAAAAAAATATTTGATTCACCTAAGACCAAAATCCAAAAATACAAAATTAAAAAAAAAACTAGTATCGATAGTTTAAGCATAGTTTTGAGATGTTTTCTGCAAAAAAAAAACAGATGAGACGTTGGACACACGAGAGAAGTGATAGATTTGCTAATTTCTGAATTTTTTTTTTTGTAATAAAATAACTTTTGAATTCAAAAACTCAAAATAACATAAAGTAAATTAAAAAACACACGTTAATATTCACGCCAGTAAATTTTATTACATTTCATCAACAAAAAAAAGAGAAAAAAAATGTCTTTGCCTGCCGTGGGAATCGATTGTGGAAGTTTCGATGCCCAGTCCATCAGTCAAGCAAATCACAGAACGAGACGCGTAAAAAGCTTCGATTCAAAAAAAAAAAAAAAAAATAAAAAAAACAAAACCCGGGAAAAGCTATATTTTTGAAAATTAACTTTTTTCAAATAATGTATAAATTACCAAAGTGGCGGCCTTGGTGCAGTGGGTAGAGTGCGTGGCCCATACGCTAGAGAACCCTGGTTCAATTTTCACCTGACGCATAATGTTTTTTTCAATTGAATTAATTTTCCTGTTCGGCCGTCACCTCTCTGCATACAATGGCAAACCTTAGAGAGTAATAAAACTGCCATGAAACGGCATAAAACCTGTAGGTCCAGTGCTCGATCATTTGTGTTCATTTCATTTCAACATTTCACAACACGCACAACATAATTGATCATAAGAAACTCGCTCAAAGTCCTTTCAAAGGCTGAAATGGCAATTTGGTTTTTTTTTTTTTTATTAATTACCAAATACTTGGTTAATTTATTTCCCAAATAAAAATGATCAAATTAACATGTTAAACTTAGGCGTTTTAATGAAGTACTTGGCAGACTGAAACCTGCCAAAGCCAGTTTATAAATTATACTAGGTTTTTTTTTAATTCAACATAAGCTATTTTCTCGGTGTGGCCATAATTTTTGAAATTCTATTAAACTTAAGGATACATCTATTGAATTAATTTTTATTTAAAAATGGTTATGTGCCTACATTTTTTACACTTTTTCTACATTTTTGTAGAAGCTTCTCTTGTGTATATCTTACGTCCCCAAAGCTTACTTTGGGGAATAAGAAATTCAAAAATTTCTCAAAACCGTCTTAAAACATCGATATCTTGTGGCTTACGAAAGCTATCTAACATTTAAAAAATTAAGCTGCAGACATTTTGAGGTCAATCTCAAAAAGTTCGCAAAGCCCTACTTCCTGTTTAGGACCTTATCTTGTCAAAGATATACTTTTCAACACTAAGCCGGTAAGCCAGACCCCACAGAAGCACGTTTGTCATCGAGCAGCGGCTGTAACTTAACTGACCTAACACAGCTTTCAGCTGACTACCATAGTCAGCACCAGACTCAGACGTCGAGTCAGGTGCACAACTTGCATAGCGGCAAAACTCATCCCAATAACAAGTTGTGTACAACAACAGCTTTGGCTCTGACTCTGGCCATAGCTTAACAGTGCCTGGCTGATGCTTGTCTGAGTTTAGTCTTAATATTACTGTCGTGCGCAGCAGTCGTAAATACGGAATAATATTGTTAAGAAGCGAAGAATAAATAAAAAAATAAAATAAGCAGAAAAGCCGGGAGAAAATCGTACAAAATAAAACTGCAAGAGTGAAAAGTTTTGGGAAAGTATTTTAAGCGTTTTATGATAGACGTGAAAATTTACTACAAAGTAATTTGAAAAAAAAAAATTTGAAAAAAAAAATTTGGCACTAATAAATGTCTAGTGAATCGAGCAAGAGTGGAAAAAAGTTTGTAAAAAATTAGTAAGCATAAATTTCAATATAAAAATTTGTAAATAGCAAAAATAGAGAAAAAAAACTGTGCTTTTAAAATAGCAGCAAAAAACTGACTGCTTTCAGTTGTTTACCAAAAAAAAAAAAACTGCCCCTTTAATAAGCAATTTTAGACAGCAGCACCTAGTTACTGGGTAGCCAAGTGTAACGCTTAAGTTACATTTTTTCATTAATTCTGCTCTACATCTAGAACAAAGCTTGTAGATAATACGAATACGAATCTGAGACCCTCTTTCGAAAGTAAGCCGTGCTCAGTCAAACGCCAAAAATGCACTCAACAAATATTTATACAACAACAACAACAACAACAACAACAACGGCAGCTACAGCAGCGGTAATACATGCGTCATCCGCAGCTGAACTGGAGCAGCTTTCAAAACCTATACTAAGTCCAACACGATCCCTTGACGAAGGCTTTGAAAGCGATCCGGATCGGGTTTCGACCGACTCAGAGCATCAAGCAACTGGAACCAATAACAACAACAATAATAACAACAACTCATCACAGAATAAGCAGCAAAAGCTTGGAAGCAATGATGTTGTTGGCTCTACTTTGGCGCAGTTGTCATCAGCAGCCACTGGAGGCTTGACATTAAATGGTGCCGTTTCACCTACAGCAACAACAATAGCGGAGCTAAATCGCCAACACGCTAGCTTAACTTTAGGACCTCAGATTACACGACGTCAACGAGTGACAGGTTCCGGCCAGCAGCAGCAGCAGCACCAACAACAACAGCAGCAGCTGCAGCAACAAACAATTGATAAATATTACAAAGAAATGCAACAACATCTTCAACAAGAGCAGCAGCAGCGTCGCGGTTCTGGTAACTTAATACAACAACAATACAATGATGTCAACCACAATAAAAACAACAGCCAAAACACCAACAACACCAACAACAACAAGTTGTCAACGAACGGCTCCTCACCAACTGCCTCAGCCAAACAAGTGCAAATACCGCGCGCCGCGAATTCTATGGTTTCAAATCTATCATCCCTGACAAGTGGCACACGTTCCCAAGCTCCACTGCAGAGTGCTGCCAATGGCAGTGGCAGCTCCGGCACATCGCTGCAACGTCTGCAATACCAAAAGCAGCGTCAGCCGCTGGTAGCCTCCGCAGCCGGTCATCAAACTGTGCACAATCATCGTTTCAACGCTTCTACGAGTAACAACAACCATCTGAACAACCATCTGCATAGTGGCGGCTTCCGGCGTTCCAAGACACGCACCATGTCGCCGGCAGTGGGCAACAGGTCAAACGTCAGTGGCCCAACCAGCCTGCCGAGCAGCCATGCGGCTGCGTCATATGTGCCGCGCGGCTCTAGCCTGCGCTCACATTCCGTGGACGCCATATCACGACAGCGTTACTGCGATCCCAGTAATGCACTCTATCTTAAGCACGATGGACACGGCATCACCACTTCCGCTGCTGCGCCACACAGTCGCATGTTGAACTATAAGTATCTGTCCACAATGGGTGGCGCACAACAGCCAACATTGACAATCGATGCGAATGCCTCACAAGCGCTGCTCGTGCAGCCCATGTCAAGCGCCACACTAACCGCTTCCTCATCCGTTGCTGCCGCCGCCGCAACTCTACCGGGCACGGTTATCAGTTCAGCGAACGGTGATGCCGCTGCTGCTCTTGTGGCAGCAGCCGGTGGATCACCCGTCATCGCCTCATCCACTAACAGCCTCTATACCTTCTACCCCGCCGAGGGTAACTTGCAAGTGTGGCAATCCGAATGCGGCGACTTAACGTACAAGTCGTCGCGCAATCAGCAACTACATAAGGCACCAGTCTGCTGGACGCAATCTATACCAAGGCAAACGAGACGGTAAGTAGATTCGGCCGTTAAGTTGGCTAAGAAAATTGATTCGATTTAGTTTGGTTTGAAATTGAAAAATGATTGATTGGAACAACCAGTTCATCTAAGCCAATTCAATTCAAGCCAGTGTTCATTCATCGTTATAGATGGTTCGTTAGCTGTTGTGTTTCTTTTTTATTTTTTGATTCTTCTATAATGCAATCCATCAACTGCAATCTTCTAATTTGGTCTGTTCGTTTGTCTAGCCAAATGCGTAAAAATTCCTTAAAACTATCAAAACTGCTTCGATTTTCATTATTAAGTTGGCTGCTTTTGGCCTTAGCAACTTTTATGAAATGTTTGTCACAAACTTTTATCGCTCACTGTAACGCTTATGTTGTTGCTATTAAGATTGCGTTGAGCAATACTTTGAATATGTTGATTTATAAAATGTTGTATGTATTTTTTTTTTTCAATTCATACCCATTATTCGAGTTTTATACAAATCAGCAAGATTGGAATTTGGAAGTTGTAAAGCAGCTGTTGAGACATTTTAAAAATTAATGTCAATTTCTATGCTAATATAGGTGTCGTTGTCAATACCAAATTATCATAATTTATTTTTATTTTTTCACTTTCAAATGATTAGTAGAAGTTTTTGAAGGTTATACAGGCCCACAAAAATGGTCTTCTCTGCGCTGAGTATGTAACTGACCTAAAAATTAACCATTATATTAGGATTAGGAAATATTTTGACCTTAAGTATTTAAAAAAAACACACTTTTTTATTCGCTATTACAGGGCAATAACACATAATAAACTTTTTATGCATCAAATGTATGGTTAATTTTTGCACATTCAAAATTTTTCCCAAATCAATACCAATATATTACAAATCAGATCAATGATATGATATATCAGATCCAAAGCCAAATATAGAATACTATCAGACATAATCACAGCAAGAAATACTGTTGAGATTGAACAATGGGGGCGTGACACCTACCATACAACTATGAGTTTTAAAATGCGATAGTTTGGCCAATATATAATGGCTGTATGATAATTCATTAAATTGCTCATTGAAAATGATAACTAGAGCAGTTCAAATAGTACGAATGCATATATATATTCAATTGGTGTGAGTGAGTACGTATATAGTACGAATTGGAGAAAAAAATGTGGTTCATTGCATTGTTTTTGCCGTTTCTTTCAATTCGTTCGTCGTTAAGTTTCGATCAAATATTTACTGTGAAATATTTTGCTGTTAATTATTAATTTGACATTTTTAGAATAAACAAAACTATTTAAGAAAATTGGATGCTGAATTGGAAGTGATGTGTGTAGCTAAAATTAATTTAGTTAATGCAGCTGCTTTTAAAAACACCAGAAATACAAAAGTAACAACGTTTATCCTTTTCTTAGAAAATATGTCTGTCCTGCCACTTGTTTTCAGATTTTAAAATTGGACAAAAAAAAATGAAGTATCATACGGGCTTAAGCAGACGTTTTAAAATTGGTAACGGAATATAATTTATCAAATAGATGCACTGCAAAATATATGTGCGAAATTGGACAATGAGTCGTGGCACTTACCATATAACTCTGAATCTAAAAATGGGTTGATTTTCTTTAAAGTATGAAGAAATATGTAAACGGGAGTCAATATTATAAGACATAATCACTGGACAAAATGGATGAGATTGAATAACGGTTAGTGGCACCTCCCATACACCATTAAAAAGTTAACATCTTAAAAAGTTTGAATTTATAGAAGCTAAATTTGAAACCGACTTCAAAAAGGAGGAGGTTCTCAAGTTCGTCGGTTTCTGTTTTTTTTTTTTTTAAATGTATGTGCATCGATAACTTCTAAGCCACATGCTTAATTGCCATAACTTTTGGTGAACAGAGAGATATCATAAACACGGAGGTGCCCATTTCAAAAAGTGGGCGGTATTCGAGAACGGTGCGTGGCAATACGAGAAAAACACTGTCTCTCGAATAATATTGACACTAGCGTACTGCAATTTAGTGTAGAGGCAGGCATTATTATTACAAATTACGGTCAAGAAAGTGGGTGGTATTCGACAATTGGGCGTGGCAATATTAGAAAAACAGTGTATCTCGAATAATATTATTATTATATAATATATATATATATATATATATATATATATATATATATATTATATATATATATAATATATTCCCTTCCGTGAATATCGCCCACTTTTTTAGATAGGCACCTCCGTGTTTATGATATCTATCTGTTCACCAAAAATTATGGCAATCAGGCATATGGCTTAGGAGTTATCGATGTACATACATTACAAAAAAAAAAAAGAACAGAGAAACCGACGAACGTGAGAACCTAATTCTTTTTGTTGAAGTCGAGTATAAAATCAATTTTGAATGTTTAATTACCGTACCATTTGATAAGTTAATTGCGAACGTGTTGTAAAAAATTATGCCAAAACTTCCTATGACCCTCTATCTTAAACAAACACAAACAAAAACCAAAATGATCCAATATGACTTTGACTTCTTTGTGGAATATATATTAAGGGCATTCACTTCACTGCTGAAATTTCAGAAATTTAAAATTTCCGACGAGTTGAAGTGAGCGACCGATTTTCATGTTTCGTTTTTTTTCCACAATCATTTGTCAAGCTTAAAATCGCCATTTCGTTAGTCATGTGATGCATGTCAGCAGACAAAGAGTCTCCTTGTCGCATGCACATATACCATATATGTACTTTAAACTTTAATAATTTTTATAAGCAGCTAACAAAACTATTAGTCAATTAAAAGATTCTAATTGAATTGCAATTTCTCTCTAAATTGCAGACATTTCATTAACAAGTAGGCGAGATTTGACATTCTTATAGAAATAATCATATTCACAATGACTCACACTCATTAAACAGATTCGCTTATGATTACTGAACACATCTTTTCTTTGCAAATTTCCGAGGATTTTTCATCAACTCCATAGATGATTAAATTTAAGCAAACTTCGGAAAACCAAAACAACAACAATTGCACTGAACTTTTCGTAAATTTCAGCATTTCTAAAATTTCAGCATTGAAGTGAATACCCTTAATATAACTTGGGAAATTTTTGGGAAAATTTGCTATGCATTGAATTTAAGTAACAAAAAAAAAAAAAAAAAACTTTGTGCAATAACGATGTGCTTTTAACCCTAGAATTCTAACCTTACGATCACTATACGTTATATTACTAGTTAGGAGTGAGTAAATTTTACGTAGGTTAGTATTCTAGGGTTATTATTTGGCTCCAACAATAAACCTCTTCGTTATACTTTACATCAAAGATACTGTAACCAAACTTCTCCTAAAATTTTGAAAATAAGCAAGGCGATTCTAATAAAAATGAGCAAGGGAAGTACATATATAGAATTTCATAATTAACAGAAAATGAGTTTTGTGAAAGATTTTGTGAAGATTTTTTATTTTTAACAATAAAGAGTTGAGTGAAATATATTTAAAACCAGCGGAGATATTTGCATCGAAAGTCATATCTTTAAATTTCGGATGGTTTTTTCTCATTCTTCGGGCAAACAAGTAAGAAGCACACAGTTTGTATGGAAGCACTGTAAAATATCAACACTTCGGATCAAATGTCTACACATACGGAAAGTTCAAGAAAAAACCAAAATTTTTGATACCCATAATGTTGTCGTTATCTATAACAAAATATTTTATATATAAGAAAATTAGTGCATTTAATAATAAAAAAAATTTTAATGTAAACAAGTAAAAGTTAAAAAAAGGTAACCTTTAAAATTAGCTGAAATTAAACATATGTAAGTGAAAATGAAGCAACTTCGAGTACGGTCTCTTCAAGATATCGACTAATTACTGTTAAAAATGTCAACAACAAAATAACAATAAAACTTCTTTCTAAAAAAATTAGATGTCATCATGTGCGCCTTTTCAATACCTTTCGTTTGATACCAAATATGTGTATGTCTCTATGGAAAATAGTTAAATTATGGCGAAAAACGAAATTTAAGCTGATTTTAAAACGCCATTTTGAAACCCTAAACTATCGATTGAGCACGTTTAGAAAAATACGTCAACCTTAGATTTTTGTCTTCTATCACATATCCGAAAATCATTCAAATCGGCGAGTGACACCTGGGGACCTTTCCTTGTAAGTTGAGGGAAAACTGTCTTTAAATATTTGAATCCTTCGCTTTCCTTGTCCAATGCTTTAACAAAATTTTTTTATTAATTCCAATTTCATGTGTACCGTAGGCTAGGAGTAAGTAGTAGGTACAGTAGTAGGCTAAATAGTAGGCTAGTAGCAAAATTATGAAATTTGAATAAAACTCATATTAAACCTCTCATAACACTTGATTGATGACTTGATGTGTGAAAGGTGAGGGTAGTGCAACAAAAATATATGATTACTCTTCTGATTGTCTGATTGTGGCGGCCCTGGCGTAGTGGGTAGAGTGTGTGACTCTTACGCCAGAGAACCCAGGTTCGAATCCTCCATCCGACACAGAATGTTTTTTCAATTGAATTAATTTTTCTGTTCGGCCGTCACCTCTCTGCAGACAATGGCAAACCTCAGAGAGTAAAAAATGCCATGAAAAGCTTCTTGAGAACATAAAGCCGTTCGGAGTCGGCGTAAAACATGTAGGTCCAGTTCTCGATCATTTGTGTGCAAACATTTCACATCACACACAGCACAATTGATCATAAGAAGCTCGGTCAAAGTCCTTTCAAGGGCTGAAATGGCCATTTCAAAACTTTTCAAACTTTTGTTTCATTGTGTAATATTCTATAATATTTATTGAATGAAGAATTTTATGTTTCTAAATAAGGTTTTAATTTTTTGAAGTTATATGTTTTGCTACTTTGCTTAGTTTATTGTTGTTCTTGTGTGTCCTTATTTTTTTGGTTTGAAAATAATGGTCAGCGTACGTATGGCCCACACACTCTACCCACTACGCCACGGCATAATATGATATACCAAATATTCTGACTATATTCTCCTTGACCTTAACCCAAAAGATAATGAATTTATTTTGTGTAGACTATTTCTCCCATAAACAAAGGTATATTTCACATATTAAATGTCGACATGTGCACTAGCTTGTTCTGTGGCAATAAACTAAGAAGAATTTTACATAAGCACCCCTAATAAAAAGTTTAAAATGTCTATAAATAGCTTTATTTTTAAAAATATGATATAATTTTATGTAAATTTTGTGTTGTGTATTACATTGATGCCTTGTTTTGCTTTATTGTGTAAATAAATATAATGAAAATTTTTAAACAGTGCCTAATTTAGAGCGCTCATAATATTATTTATATAATTTATTTGCAAATTTTGGCACTTTTTAAGAAATTCTCATGCTAACTTCTTGTTAAATATTGTGGAATACTTATGCATAAATCTTTGCCACGAAATGTGTGAATACACTGTAAAGAAAATGGTGTAACATTTGATACTGCCAAATTAATTACCACCAAATTAAATAATTTTATTAAACATAAATAATAATGAATTATTAATTAATTATTTTTGAGTTGTGGAAGCTTACTGATATTACCATTTCTTAAGGGAGTATTCCTGGTTGAAAGGCTGTTTTTGGACCCTTTTTGAAAAACTTCTCATTTGAAAACGCAAAGATTTATTTAAATTCTGTTTTTTTTTATTGTATTAGGAACATATTAAATTAAATAAAAATTTTTCTGTGTACGAAGGCTGTTCAAAAAGTTGTCGGCCTTCAAAGTTGGGCGTCGAAAAAAAAGGTATGCTGCTTGCGGCCCGTATAACTCTACGAAGTCGAGTTGGAAAACTGAAATGGAAATCAGATCAGATGTAGTTCTGATCCCTACCTCAATCATACATTTTACAAAATGGCTGCCATTGAAAAATGAAAAACCGATTTTGGGTCTTTTTTTTAGTTTAGTGTAAAAAAAAAAAATAGTAAAAAATTGTTTAAAATTGTAATTGAGATAGGGACCAGGAAGATAAACACACAATTCTGCGTCGATTGCACTTTGTTACATCAAAATCCGTTCAGAACTACGGGCACAATCTGGGTCGCAAGCTCGAAAAACGTGATTTCGAGATAAACGCGTTTAAGTTTGAAGTTATTTTTTTGCATCAAAATTGAAATGAAAAATTTGAGCATGCAGTTTTAGAAATTCGACATTTCTGCGTCGATTGCACTTGGTTTCATCAAAATCAATTCAGTAGAACTGGAGAAAAGTGACTTCGAAGATCAAAAACGTGATTTTGAAAAAACTCAAAGAAAATTCTACGCACTAAAAAATATTTTTTTTTTTTTTTGTGAAATACTTACATATATTAATCTGCAATGCCAGACCCATAATCAAAAATGAGGACTCAGCGGCTCTCTGTGCTCTACGGGCAGTTCTAACTTCTTTTGATGCGGCCAGAGCTCTGGCTTCGGATCTTTTCAAACGTTCTTCGTTCCGAGACATGGCGAAATCATATGTGACGTTGCCAATCGGAATGCCCATTAGCTTCATTATTTGAAGTATTGGCAAAAAACCTTCGTTAAATATGACAGTTGCAATATAATTGGCAATCTCAGTAGTGCGTGTCCTCATCTCTTTCGTGTTGGTTACCACGAAACTGGCGTTTCAAGGGACGAGTTTTTCGATTGCTACCAGTGTTTCTTTTACTTTTATTCCTATTGCTTCTTCTATCCATTGTCTTTAGCACACACAAAAATTTTTATCAAAACTGTACTTATAACTCAATTCAAATCAACTAAACGCTGACAACATTCGAATACCTAAGCTCTAAAATGTATACATACAAGTTATTACCTACTAAAGAACGCGTTGAACGAAATTCGGTGGTTGCTTCAAATCGTTGCATTCAAAAAGTAGCCGAATATAGCAAATCGCATTTTGTCGAAAACATTCTTGGACAAAAAAGGTCATATCTCCTATATTAATTCGAATTTCAAAAAACCCTTTTAGGACGATATTCTCAAATATCCAAGCTATAAAAAATAAAATAATCGAAAAAAAAGTTTGCCAACCAGGAATACTCCCTTAATATGATGACATTCAAAGAACAGACCAAGAGCTTTATTAAAAGAAAGCTAAACGAAAGAATATTATAGCTGATAATATATTATTTAGTTCGTTCTTCTAAGTTTTGGTTCGGAATGAAAAATATCAGTATGTGCGCTCAGTGTAGCCTGTAGCGATTTGTTATTGGGTATATATTTTGCAATCTTGTATATGTTTGCTTAATTTTTCTTTCACTGCTTCTTCTATTTCTGGAGATGAGATATTTTTTTATAACTTAGCACTAACCTTCCGTTTTAATAATATTTATTTTAATATAGAATATTATGCAAATCCGTTTAAATTTTAATTGTTGTCATTTCAAGTTTTGTGTGTTGTTTATTTATTGTCTTTTGCCAAACAAGTCAATAATTTATATGAGCGGCAAAAATATGCTATTAAGAAATTTTAAAATCATCAAGAACAAAAAAATTAAAAACCAGTTATTTAAAATTTTATTGATATATAAAAATATAAAACTTTAATGGAAAGAAATAAAACAAAGATCAATAAAAAGTGTTGAAGAGTTAAGCGGTTATTTTTGGCTCTAATATATTCTATGCTGTGTTTTATATGAAATAAAAATAGCATAATATGTGGGCTGTAGTGAAACAATAAAAATTTAAATGTAAACTACTTTTTATTGACTCATTCGTAGCATCAATACAAAAAAAAAAAAAAAAAATTATTAACAAAATCTGCTTAATAAATTGAGTCAATAGAGTGTTGCCAACTGGCAGTTAACGCGCGTTCAATATAATTTATTTACACTCGAAACAAGCTTGAAAGTATTAAACACAATTATTATTTTATTTTGATTAAAAACAGCCAGCAGTTGTTGTTGTTGTTTCTTTTAATAACATTAATGCATTATTATATAAATATGGCTACTTTCACCAAAGGTTATTTTATTTAACTTAGTAAATGCTTAAACGTTTTACAGCAAAAGTACGAGATAAAAAAAAATCTTTACTGCTGTACTTGTTTCTACTCGTTTCTACTCGGATTGCATTCAATTGTTGTTAATTATTTTTCAATTACTATCATACATTTTTTCTTTTTCCATCTCTGTTATTTTCCATTTGCTTGCCTTTCCAATCTATTTATTAGCTTTTGCTTAGCAGTCATTTTTTTTCCTTGAACTCTATTATTTATCATTTTTATAGGTTGTTGCTTTTATAAAATTTCCTAATTGCTATTTTGTTATTTATTCACGAATACTTTACTTATACTTACCAGTTTTATATTTGAGTGTTTAGAAAGATGTATTTTATTGTGTTTTTAATTAAGGGGGTAGCAGCAGAAAAAACTCGATTTTTATATGATAACTAGCAATACCCGGTATGCGTTGCTACATCCGGCATCGATATTGGAAAACAATAAATACATTCAAAACTTTTATTAGAACCTTCGTCTGAAACCTCGCTTGTCCAGTTGCCCAGTGTTCGTTCCAGTTTCCCAGTAGCAGGACTTCACCAAATAGTAACTTCATTCTGAGTATCAATTTTCTGTGACTTCTACATCCAAAGCTATTGGATATCAAAAATTTGGCTTGTATGGGTAGAGACACAATTCCTTGTTTAATGCCTGTGCCTATTTTTTAGTAGAAGGACATTACCAAGTTGTAACTCCATTCTGAGTTTCAATGTTTTGTGATTTTACTTCCATAGCTATTCTTATTCATAGCTTCTATTCATAGCCCAATCCACTTGTCAAATGCCCTTTCTAGATTTTTAGTCGAAATACCTTGTTAATAAGTAACTCCTTACTGAGTTTCATTGTTATGCGACATTTAGTTCCAAAGCTATTCGATTCCAAAAATTTTGTTTGCATGGGCGGATCCACATCGCCTTGTCCAAAGTTCATTCCAGTTTTCTAGTAGAAGAACGTAACCTAAATTTTGAATGTTCTGTAACTTTAACTTTCATAGCAATTCTTTATCGAAAATTTTACTTGTATGGGTGAAACCACTCCCCATTTTTCAATGCTTGTTTCAGTTTTCTAATTTTTTGCCATTTAGTAACTTCATAATGAGTTTCATTGTTATGCGACATTTAGTTCCAAGGCTTACTGATATAAAAAATTTTAATTATATACGTGGTGCCACGCCCTTTGTTAAATGCTCGCTCAATTTTTCCAATCAAAGAACTCGACTAAATAGCAAGTACGTTCCGAATTTCATTGATGTGTTCGGAAGTTATACTGAAATTCGACTGCTGAAAAAGTGGCACGCCCCTTGTCCCTCTAACGTTCATAACGTGCTACCAGTGGAACGGAACTTGTAAATGGAGCTCGAATACCAAGTTCCGAGGCTGTGCGACCTATAACTTCAAAGCTATTCTTTATTGCAAATTTCGTTTATATGGTAAATGACACACCTGTTTGTCCAATGACCGACCCATTGGTTCGATTAGCACTAAACTTTACGGGAATGCTCTCAGCACTTTGATACAGTTTCTGCTACTTCTTTCATTGAATGTCTCAAAGTAAGTTTCCTTTGAAAAAAGTCTGGACGCTCTCCTAAAGAGGACCAAGTAAAGCATTCCACCCAATGGCATGCGTATGTTAAAGGAATGCCTTGTGGGTATAAAATTGGAAGGGGTAGAATTCAATACTTTGCCCTCCACTGTACCTTCTTTTGGAAGCATTTTTGAAGTGAAAACTTCTTTAGGCGCGTTGAGCACTTTTTGGTAGAGAGGAAAACTATAGATTCGCGATATTATCACGCTGTTAGCGATATCATCACGCTGTTAGCGTAACAGAAATTATTGCTGTACAGCATTTCTTTTTTGGGTTACGTACCATCGACCAAACCGAAGACCGAAGCGATTGTCGAACCGACTACCAAGCCGATTACCGAACCATTTACCGATTACCAAGGCGGTTAGCAACCGATTACCGATTACCAAATAATAACAGAGCCAATCACCGGTTACCGAAGTGATAACCAACTGATTAACGAACCAATTACCTATTACCGAAGCGATTACCAACCGATTACCAAATGATTCCCGAACCAATTACCGATTACCGAAGCGATTAACAAACGATTACCAAAGCAATTACCGATGCAATTACCAACCGATTAACGAACCAATTATCTTATACCGAAGCGATTAGCAACCGATTACCAATTACCGAAGCGATTACCAACCAATTACCGATCCAATTACAGTTTAAACATTCAATTGATAAAAAGAGTTAAGAAAGTAGAATGCGAATGAAGTAGAATGAATTTGATTTGCAGACTCTAGCTAAAAGGTGGTTAAATTTTAAGGGCCGATGTTGATTTTGAATAAAACACAAATTATTGAGGAAATTATAGTCATTTCTTTTTATTATGATAATATTGGTATGGCTCAATTATGAATGGAACAAAATATAGGCTACACCTCCATCCGATGGTCCAAATTTTCGATGACGCTGAGGCATAAGTGAGGTTCTAGGTCGTTAATGTTCCGAATTATCTCATCCTTTAGCTCTTGAATTGTTGCTGGCTTATCGACGTACACCTTTTCTTTCAAATAACCCCAAAGAAAGAAGTCCAACGGTGTCAAATCACATGATCTTGGCGTCCAATTGACATCGCCAGCACGTGAGATAACACGGCCATTGAATTTGTCGCGCAAAAGAGCCATTGTTTCGTTAGCTGTGTGGCAAGTGGCACCGTCCTGTTGAAACCACACACATTCATATCTTCTAATTCGGGCCATCAACGACGAGCGTGAGAGGTGCAATTGTTGGGCACGACGACGAGTTGAGGTGGACGGCTCGTCAGCCACACTATCGCGAACAGCAGCAATATTTTCTGCAGTACGAGCTGTACGAGCATGCACTGGTGTTTTCATATCTCCTACAGACCCGGTTTGCTCAAATTTTTGCGCGATTTTTCCGATTGTACGCACATTTGGACGATTAAATTGACCGAAAAAATCACGAAGTGCACGATATGCATTTTGATTTGAACGCCCATTTTCATAATAAGCCTGAATAACTTTAACGCGTTGCTTGATTGTGTATCTTTCCATGGTTCAAATAGAGTAAATCTGAAATTGAGAAATGTCAAATGAAATGCAAAAAAAAAAACTGGACGTTTTGGTGTGGTTCACATTCAACATCGGCCCTTAAAATTTAACCACCGTTTAAAAACAACTGCGAAACGTGAGCATAAAGAAATTCGCGATGAACAGCTGACATCTAGCCCGCTATATTCTGCTTTCTACTTCATTCCTCTCCGAGTCGGCCCTACATTATAATTCTGCCATGGTCGAATTTTAGTTTTCTTATTGTTGATTCGACGTTTAGGTGTGGTTCACATTCAACATCGGCCCTTAAAATTTAACCACCCTCTACTTTGGAAATTCTTAACAGCTATGTTATTTCATAGCTTTAAGTTTTCACTTCGGTCGGCAGTCCCTCCACTGCCTACTTTTTTTTTGCTGAAATGTTGACCGTAATGAAACACAGACTTAAGGCCGGCAATACATTTAGAGGAGAGTACAAAAGAGTGTTGTTGAGGTGATGGTTATTATTAGAACAAATTTTTTTAGAGTTTTGAAATTCTCAAATTTGCTAAAATATACATTTATATTTTAAAAAAAATGTATTTTTTTTTTCAACAAAAAAGATGGCGCTGGTTACAACGATTGCTGTAAAAGACCTATTTTTGCACTGCGGGCACTCTGCTGGCTCCGAGCTTGACACGACCAAAAAAAAAAATTTTTAATTTTAAAACGTAATGAAAATATCTCCTATCTGACAGAGCTGTAAAAGAATGCAATCATTTGTGATTTAAAACCATTCAAATTCCAATCAATGATTTGAAAAAATGATTGAATTAATTTGGAAATTTCAAATCACAATCAATGATTTGAAAAAATGAATGCATTCATTTTGAATATAAATCGCATGATTTAAAATCACAAATGATTGCATTCTTTTACAGCTCTGCTATCTGAATGAGACAGAATTTTAAAAAAGGTCTTTGTTAAAAATTTATACGTACTTGGGCAAAAAAAATTGAATTTTTTACTTATTCTTTGTTTTAAATTTTGAATAAAACTATTTTAAAAGGCTGTTCTAAAAATCAGTTTCATTCAGATTGGTTAAAGTGTTAAATTAAAAAATGTCCTTCCAAATTTTGTAAGGACCTGTCAAGTAGTTTTTTTAGCTACGTTGCACGCTGTTTGAAAAAACGTAGTGTTGAGAAAACGACTGTAAAGTTATACGAAACAAATAATACGAAGACGTTAGTGTTCAAAACTTAATTATGTCACTATATATACACACAAAATAATTATTGTTAACATTCTTTGGAATTTTTCCCCTTCTCAAATATACCGGTTTGAGCAGATAAAATAAATGATATAATAAAATAGCAGCTGTAGTAACTTGATTTTATAATATATCGAACTCACGCGCTGGCCTCTATTTTCCAGCTTATAACTTTCTTAATATTCAAAATATCTTTATAAATTTTTTTTTGCATATTTTTGAGGTGTTTTTAAGTCAATTAAAATGAAAAAAAAAAAAATTTCGATTCTTGGATGCCACTAAGCCGGCCTTAATTGATTTCGTTTTTGCCAAAATCGGCGCAGCTATTTTTGTCTTATTTGAAATAAGGTGAGCGGGACAGGCAGACCTGGCAAACTGTGTGAAGTTATTATTAATTGAAATGAAGTACAGAAATAGTTGTTGCCTTTTTTCGTTAAAATCGATTCAGGCGTTCTCGCCTTGTTATACTTTTCAATATTATCAACGTTGCAGGTAGGTGTAGCAAATTTCGTGTGTTCATAGTCATCTAAGTGCTATCAGAATTGTTTGATTCGTATTTTGTTCAAATTGTCGTTCACTTCTTGTTTTGTTTTTTCAATATAGTAGACGTGGCAGGTAGGCATGGCAAGTTCACTTAATCTCATTTAAATCTAATATAGAACAATTTGACATATTTTTCGTTCAAATCGGCTGAGCCGTTCTCGTACTTTTATATTTTCTCAATATAGGGGGCGTGGCAGATAGACTCAATTTCGTATAACTTTTGTTTTTTTAATAAAATAACTTTGTTTGATGCTTTTCCATCCACATCTCTTGAGTATATCTTGCTATGTTGTGTTTTTCGCATTTGTTGGGCGTCGAAAGTGGGCGTGACTAATTTAATGTAGCCTATGTCTCAACTGGCTACCATAGCTATCCAATAGAAAAATTATTATTGAATTAGCGCCTGACGTTCTCAAGCTTGGCGGTCCCGAACATACGTGATCTGACCTTTTTTATAATTGCATAAATGTTATTTTCAGATCATCTGAATAAAATTTGCTATGAAAAAGCAAATTGCGAAAAAACAATGCTTTTCCTCCCACTACCCCCTTAAAATAATTTTTTTTTTAGTTTGCATTTTTAAGTGGTCGTTAAAAGGTTTTGATGACTTAACTTAAAGTTCCATCAAACATTTTAATGCTCTTATTTAAAATAAACAAAGTTGATATCATCATGATTGTTTTAAATTTGGCTTATGTTGAAATTTAATTATTGAGCAACAACCGGGATTTCTAGAAATTTTTATTGTCAATCGATCATCAGATTTGATTAATACGAGTATACGACTGCGAATATACAGCAAAAGAGTTTATTTCCCTTTGTATTTTTCTTTCACAAATGCTTAGAACTAACTAGTTCTGTTATTTATGAGTTAACGTTGTAACTGTATTTGGCAGCAGTTCCATCATTCTTCCGTTATATAGTTTTGATAAGTAATTCACAATTTGAGCTTAAAAATAACGCTACAGACAAATTTGCTTTGATGCGAATTTTGTCTTTATGCCTTTTGAAATTTTGTATCTTTTTAGAATTCTTCTCTTATGTAAACTCGAGTAGCTTTTTTGTAAAATTGTTGAAAAAAATTGAATGTAAATAGTTGTAGTGAACAATAAAAGTATTACAGCACTTAAAGAAATTCCTTCTTCTTCATAATGATTGTGTTTCGCATGTTTTTTTTTATTTTTATTATTGTTAGCTAAGAAACTAAAAAAACAACAAAGCAATTAATCAAATGCATAACGTAAAAAAAAAATATGTTTTGTAAAATTGTCTGTACCAAGAAAGTAAAGTTTGGGCTTATAATAATTTATTTCTAAACGTATTAATGCGATTAAGTAAGTTAACGAATGAGAAATTATTTGTTTGCTGCGTAGTTTGTAGAGTATGAAATGTTTTTCTTAATTAAAGTTAAAAATTAAAAAAAAGAAAAGCTTCATAAATTTTGTTTTTTTTTTAAGAATAACATATTCGAAATGGCTTTAAGAGCTCAAAATGTTTTTAAAATTAATTTTTTGATAATTTTCTATCATGTGACTCAAGGTTGATTTATAAGGTTGTCGCAAGGGAGAGAGCGAGTACCCATAATTGTCAAATCGAAGTTGACAGCTGATAGAAAATCTGCAAGTGCTCTCTTTTATTTATCATCCGTTTTTCTTTCGTAGTCATTCGCAAAATTGGCTGGTTTTGACAATTATGGGTACTGAGAAGAGAGTGCGATCAGCCCTGCGACAACCTTATAAATCAACCTTGATGTGACTCAAATTTTGTAGTTGCACATTTTATGAAGCAATAACACAGACCTCAAAAAGTTGCATAAGTTTTATTTGTATAAAATAATGTAAATTCATTTCAATATCCCTTCGATTTGAGAGTGAACATTAACTTCTCTACTGCACTTTAAATGCACTGGTCACACATGCCAGCGCATAGCCAGGAAGCAGCACATGACACCCGAGTGACTCATGCCACAACCTGTGATGTAACTTAAGTGTGGCTGAAAAACAAAGGGTTGCAATTAAAACATATAATACACGGATATGCAAATGTCAGCCGTTGACCTGCTAACATCTGTTCGACTGTGACAAAGACTTACTACATACATAAGACTAAATTATGTTTTGTTTGCAGTTCGAACAGAGGCGTTGCAAAATAATTTGGAAGTAGAGGTGTGCTATGATTTTAACGCCCCTATTTGCAGACAAATTTTATTTGAAAATTTTTCAAGCTTTCTATGTATTCATTAAAGCGTTCTATTAAATAACCTATTTAAGAGGGGAGATATCTTTAGACAGGGCGAAATTAGCCATGTTTAATGAATTTTTTGCAAGTTGACAACATAATTAGATAATGTTTTTATTTTCCTATCTTTGTAGTACACTTTGAACTGTAAATAAACCTTTTATCTACTCTAAAAGTGCTGCAGCTGTCAAAATTTGTTCACTTATATGAAACAAAAAAGGTTTTTGTTTTCCATTACTGATATGTTAAAGGGAATATAAGCCTGCAAAATAATAAAAAAGTTTAAAATTATCAGCCGTATTCATAAAAAGTTACAAGCTTCTTGTAAGCCCTGTATTAGACACATGCCTAAAAACGTTATTCATAAACGTTTAAAAACAAAAATAAACCCTCTTGTAACGGCTTCACAAATGAGAGAATTTTAAAATAGGAACTAACCTTCTGTAAGCCTCCTATCATGATACAATCATAAGGTAGGGCCGCTTCGCTGAGTGCCCTCACGCGTCAACGAAGAGTGAATAATGAAAAGGTTAGTTAGATGTCAAAACGACGAAGTACGTAGAAACGTCAAATGAAATAAAAATATTATGTTTTCAAATCGTAAACAGTGCAGACACGTGTATTTAATTTATAATAATTTGTGATAATTGTGCAAGTAAAGCGAGAAGAAAACCTTGTACACCAAAACCAAGGAGCCATAGGTTACCTTCAAGGCATCAGCATTGCCCTCTTGTACCTTCGCCAGCTGCATGGTGGTCAGCAGCAGTTGATGGCTTGGCCATGCGATGTAGCACCAACTTAATTTCCTCCCATAAAGTTGCAAACAGTGCGGTCGCGTGTGTTAATTTTGTGATAATTTGAGTGAAAATATTATAACAACAGTGTAATAAAAACTATAAAATGTGAAGTCTCGAAATTGCAAAAAAAACTGCAACAAATTCTAACCTAAAAACAACTGCGAAACGTGAGCATAAAGAAATTCGCGATGAACAGCTGATTTTGACATCTATCTCCCTCTATTCTGCTTTCTACTCCATTCCTCTCCGAGTCGGCCCAACCTTATAATTCTGACATGCCTCCTACAAAGCTATTTTAAATTTTAATACTCTCAATTGAGAACAATCATCTCATTTTGTGGCAAACAAAAATAAAAACAAATAAATAAATAAAAATAATTGTGATTGGTTGGCAGTTGCTATGGGCAGTTGTATTTTTTAAAGGTAAACAAAATTTTAAGGCCCAGTTTCAATTTTTTTAGAAACATTTTCGATTTTTTTGTTTTATTTTATTGTTTTGAAAAACATCTTAAGAATGTGTAAAAATTTCAGAATAAATTCCGAAGCCGTTTAAGAGATGTTTAAGTTTTTATGAGTAGTAAACGCTCATAAAGTAAGGTAAACAAAAACTTTAAACGCGGTTTTTTCGAAATGACATTTTTTGAAACGGCTTGCACTTTAATATAGATTTATTATTTTAAAAAATTAAATACGCTTTAAGTGAACCGACAAAATCAAATAAAACATACTTTTTTGCTTAATATTTAATTCAAAACAGTTCTAAAAACAAAATGTTTTTGTTTTTCGCTCCCTGGAGAAGAAATATCCGCAAGAGATCATTTGTTCGCGACCTCAACTTTTACACGCTGTATAACCATAACTATCGATGTAAAAAAATATAAATAAAATTGTTAATTTAAAACTTAACTAAAAATGAAAAAATATTATTTTGATACTTAATAATATAAAAAAAATTCAGTCATTCAAAAAAGTCCGCTTTTTTACTAAACAAATTGAAACTGGGCCTTAAACAAATGCCTACCAGTATATCAAATTCACGAACCTATATATTTTTTTATTTACATTTTTTACAACTTACAACAAATTACAAATTACAACTGTTCTATAAGCTATAAGAGTCTCAAAACTCGTTTATGAATACAGCGCTTTTAAAATAGTATTTTAACTTTAAAAAGCATTTTAAATAACGAACGTTTGAAAGCTGTTTTAAAAAATTTTTATGAATACGGCTGTTTAAATTTAGTTTGGCTGTTTAATTGAAGATCCAGACTTTCGACTATTTTGTTCAACAGTTTTGACCCCAAACAAATTATTTATTCACACGATATTTTTAAACTTGTAGATACATCCTGTTTCGGTACTACTATAGAGTTCTCTCTACCTGTCAAAATTTCAGGATTGACCGGATCGGTCAAAAGCTTTTTGAGTTACAGAACGAGCATTTTTTGAAAAAGTAGTTTAGTAGTTGGCATTCTGGGTATGGCGATAAATATAATAAGCCTTCCCAGAATTACGGAACAAAAGAATTTACAATCTGCTGTGAAAGAAGCATTGCGCTACCCCAAACGTTTCGACTAACTGGACTAAGTGACAATCACGTACTCGGACGTTTTTAACCGTAATTCCGTAAAATTTGTAACGTGGCGTTACAGTTATTATTAGGTTTATATATTTAAGTTATTAATAATGAAAATAAATTAAGCCCTGTTTTTTTATTTATCAAATATTATACATGTTATTATATATTATAAATGTTATAGATATTAATTTTATTATGAACCATAACATAAATAAATTATAACGACCAGTATATTATGTATATTATAATATTAACACCACTTATTTAATTATAATTAATAGATGCCTGCATGAGTATGCTTTTTCGACTCCCTGAATATATTATCTAGATATAGAATAAAAAATTTCCTCTATCCCTTTTCTGCTTTGCTCATACCAGCTCTCATACACTTTCTTTGTTTTATGCAGATCTAAGAAACGAAGAGAATAAGAACACGATGCTTTACTAACAACAGCAGGTAGCAAATAAAGCAATAAAAAATAACAAAAATATCAGTGTTCATACCCTGAATATTTAACGAATATTTTTTTATTCGCTCGTTCATAGATAATAGATGTTTTTTGTATTGGGACCCAAAGAAGGGTGGTAGATAGGGGGTAGGTGTGTTTGGGGAGAAATGTTGAGGGGAAAAAATAATAGGTCCAACTCATACATTTGACCCCTCTCTGTGCTATTTTTTGTGCTTATTCGCTACCTTCAATACAAAAAATACAAAAGCTGTCGAAAATAGTTTATATCGGCCGTAGCTGAACTCCTAGAGGGGTCAAATATATGAGCTGGTCCTATTATGTTTTGTTCCTCTACATTTCTCCCCAACACACCTACCCCCTATCTACCACCCTCTTTGGCTCCCCATACAATAAACACAAAAGCTGTCGTAAATAGTTTATATCGGCCGTAGCTGAACTAGAGGGGTGAAATATATGAAATGGTCCTATTATTTTTTGCCCCTCAACATTTCTCCCGAACACATCACCCTTTTTTGGGTACCAATACAAAAAACATACTTTTCGTTCTACGAACGAACGAATAAAAACATATTCGCTAAATATTCAGGGTATGAGCACTGATATTTTTGTGATTATACCCAACGCGTACTGCGTAAGGGGTATATTAACTTTGCCATTCCGTTTGTAACGCCAAGAAGGAGGCGTGGCAGGTAGAGAAAAATATATATTTTTGATCAGCATCATCTCCTGAGTCGATTTCCGAGTGTCCGTTTGTCTGTCCGTCTATCGACACGATTACAGCCGCAATTTTCAAGCTATCGCGATGAAATTCAAAATACAAGTTTATTTTTAAAAAAGGAAGATCAAGTTCGAGAATGAGCCAAATCGGATGAAAACCACGCCTGCCTCCCATACAAAGTGACTTTATATTAACCGTAAAATGTCTTTAAAATCCACAAAAATTAAAGAAATACCTTGAAATTTGGCATGTAAGCTTTGCTCTTCTGTCTTAATCCTGGCTATAAAATTTGAAAAAATCGGATGGAAACCACGCCTACCTCCCATACAAATTGGCTTTATTTCAAACGTAAAATCTCTACAAAATCTGCAAAAATTAAAGAAATGTTTTAAAATTTTGCACATATGCTTTGATATTTAATATAAGCCATCTGCATGATATATGGCAAAATCAGATGAAAACCACGCCCACTTCCCATACAAAGTGGCCTATTTTAAACGTAAAATCTCTTAAAAATCCACAAAAATTAATGAAATGTCTTGAAATTTTGCACATTAGCTTTGATATATAATATCAACTATCCCTATGATATATGGCAAAATTGGACCAAAATCGCGCCTACCTCCCATATAAAGTGATGTTATCAAAATTGGAAAACTTTCGAATATATAAAACTGAATATCATCGCGTATGTCGTGGCTAAAGACTTCGGATATACTTCAATATGGCCGCGGGGGGGGCGGGGGGTTATTTTAGCTTCGATACCCTGCCGTAGCTCCATTTCTTACTAGTTTTTTATTGCTTTATTTGCTACCTGATGTTGTTAGTAAAGAAAAACAAAGAGAGTGTAAGATCAGGTATGAGCAAAGCAGAAAAGGTATGGAGCATGATACAATGATAAGGTAGGGCCGCAGCGCTGAGTGCTCTCACGCGTCAACGAAGAGTGGATAATGAGAAGCAACATATATGTCAAAACGACGAATTTCGATGAAATTGCAAATGAAGAAAATATTTTATGTTTCCAAGTTGCAAACAGTGCGGTCGCGGGTGTTAATCTTGTGCTAATTTGAGTGAAAATATTATAAAAAAAGTGTAATAAAAACTACATATAAAATGTGATAAAATGTGAAAGAAGTCTTAAAATTGCAAAAAACCTGTAACAGTTTTTACCTAAAAACAACTGCGAAACGTGAGCATAAAGAAATTCGCGATGAACAGCTGATTTTGACATCAATGTAGCTTTATTCTGCTTTCTACTCCATTCCTCTCCGTGATGACCATACCTTATAAGTCTGCCATGGTATGGAGGAAATTGTTTATTCTATAGCAAGAGAATATATTCAGGGAAGCGAAAAAGCATACTCATGCAGGTCTCTATTTATTAAGTGCTCAGATAAAAACTGTAACAACGCGTAGATCTACACCTCAGGGCAAAAGTGTATGAAAAGAGAACAGAGAACAAATAAAAAGTTATTCTCTTGCGCTACACGACCTGTTGTTTACATTTATTCGCTTGCAGCTTTGCTTGCAGTGACTGCTACAGCAGGGAATCGGGGTATGTTCACTTGATGAATATATTCATGCAGGGCTCTAATAGGCAATAACTACCATAGCTTTGTTTTCCGTAGCGAAGTTCATATCGAACAAGTTTTTTATTACTTTGAATAAGTTTTTTAAGAGTTCATACATAATTTTCTAACTAAGCTGTTTTTTCGTATAGGTTATAAGTTTGAGTTTATTAAACAACAACAGAAGGAACTTCATTTAAAGTACGTAAAGTTAAAAAAAAAACTTTTTTCTTTACATACAACAATTGAGCGTCTTCATTTTAACTGGCGTTTAAAGTTTTGACCAACAATATTAAACAATTTTTCTGAAACGTTATTTTTTAGCACTTCAATGCCGCTTAAAAAGTGTGAAAAATCCCAAAAGATAATAACACTTTATTTACACACAAAACAAAAAAAAAAAAAAAAAATACTTACCACCTACACAACACAAATTTTGGTAGTTTGCTACTTAAGACTTAAACATATGCATAGCTGTGATTGTTGATTTTTTTCTTTTTTGCAGCACTAAATAATGACTGTTTTATTTAAATGCTAATGTTAAAGTTTTGTCTAGTTAAATAGCTGTCAGATTTATGCATTTTAAAGCATATCATTAAAACGTCTTAGTTGATGCCATCTACTCAGTTCAAGTATTTACTGCCAGCTTAGTAAATGTAGAGATTAATCACAAAAAAAAAAAAAAACAATAGCAGCACGTGTTTTCAAGGCGTATATCTGGTGATGGTCTATATATATAAACAATTTTTGCTCCAATTTTATTTAATTGCTTAGCTTATTTAGAGACTCAGCACGAATTACTTAAATCTTGCAATGATCATATAAATCATTTGTATACAATACCTTGTTCGACCTTGATTTTTTGATAAAAAATTATTGATTTTTGTTGTTGTTTTTTTTTTGAGTCGGTGAATTTCTTTGTAAATTTTCAATACAATTTTGCGAAAGTGTAAAGTTGCAGCTATGCTTCATCAGTATTTTCAACGCCAACTAAATTTTATTGTTCATGGTTAAATCATGACTAATTTTGTATAGTGTCAAAACAAACATTTCCCAAAAAAATAAATTAAAAAACAAACATTTATTATTTAACGTCATTTTAGCAAACAGCAAGACTTTTTTTTTCAATTTGTTTTGCCTAATATAAACATGGTAATTTTCTATTAATATTGTTGAAATGGTGAAGCTTTAGTAAAATAATAAAAAATAAACAATTTCTACATGAAATCCTTTCTTAACGGTACAGCGAAAGTTGTGACTAACCTTAATAAAATAGCTATGCTTAAAAACTGCAAAATGCAACGAAATGGCTGTGAAAATATTTCATAAAATAACTTTAACCATGTTGACAAATATTTTAACCGTTAGTATTAAGGAATAAGGTTACGTATAAGGTTATGAGTTTATAACCAGCAAAACGAAGTAAGTAAGGGGGCACCAAAACGATCACTCAGTTGGTGTCAGTGAATGCTTCAAATATTTAAATTTTTTTTTTTATCAAATAAATAAATTTCTAGTTTGATTTTGAAATTTGAGTTATTGAGTTGAGTTACTTAACTGCGTTTCTGCGCTGATGCACTTGTTTTAATAAAAGTAACGCAATAGCGCAGTAATAAAAATTAACCAAACTCAACAATTTAATGTGCCAATTGACTGACTACACTGATGATATAGAAATCATAACATTTCAAAGTACGTCATGCCACAATTGAGTTAACTCTTATTGCTGATAAAGTAAACTGCTTTTGAGTTGATGTGTCAGTGCGTTTGACACATTTGATTTTTTTCTGCGTTACCTACGTCTATTTTCAAGTTAACTACTAAGGAGCTACCTCTCACTGTAGGGGAGGCATATAAGTAACTTTAACATTAGTATGTTTCTTACTCCTATAGCAAAATCAGTAAGCTATATCAAACAAAAACTTCCCTTTGACAAAAAGTTTGATATATTCATTCCCTGCCAATCTGGAAATCTGGAGAATACGGTGGGTGGGTAAGCAATTAGAAGCCCAGTTCATTTAATTTTGCCATCGTTTTCATCGATTTGCGACACGGTGCATTGTCTTGGTGAAACAACACTTTTTTCTTTTGCAAATGTGGCCGTTTCTTGGCTATTTCAGACGTCAATCGATCCAAAAATACACAATTAGATTCTGGTTTGACAAGTACGCTTGCCGCAAGGGTCATTAAGTACTTGGGTCATTTCAGACCTAGGGTAATAGTTCATGAAACAGACAACCAGAACTTATGTGTTATACCACAACACGGACCCGTTTATGTTTTAACTAGTAAAACATACGGGGCATCCGGTGTGGCAACACGAACATGGAAGCTGTTTCACAAGCACAAAGCATCACCCAGTGCCTTGCTGATTAGGAGCATTACGCAATAAATTACATACTACCCGTAATAACAGTATCAGTTTAGACTTCAGTAGTGACGTACTTACAATCCATCTACTGGTGAAGACGAGACCTACCCAATCTCTTGCATATTAAGACAGATACGCCAGCCCGGTCGTACCACTGCGCGACCCCGCCGGTCAATCTAGACCTGTGTAGCATTCACACAACCACAACCAGTACGAGACTCCCCGAAGGGCCAGCCCACGACATTCATCTGGGCAACTCGATCCCTTCAATGAGGATCCACAACATCCCCGCAAAGAGACCAAAAATGCACTAATGCAATTATGAAGAAGTGCATTTTTATACGTGACCGTGCTCAATGAGCACTAAAAGGGCCATTTTAAAAACTCACAGCTGCCGGCACAGTTGCGAACTATTACACATGTCTGGTACCTACAGAGGAGGACCTAATGTTGCCACTCTTACTCTGGCAGTCCGGATGATCTAAAGATCTCAACATCCAGACAGAGTATTGGGCCTTGTTCTCAGGGACTGCCGTGCTCACTATGAGAACCCAGTTTTTACACCATTTAATCACTCACCTCAGTGACGATGAAGTCAAACGTCGACGAGCAAACCCCTAAGGAAAGCCCGAGCGTCGACATGTAAAGCACGCATGTCAAAACACTCAACATCCAAATTGTTATCGGCCATTTTCAAGTCTCAGTGCGGTGGATAGATAGGGTCTACCCCATTTGACGGGTAAGACTATCCCCGTACTAACAAGTTTTAAGGTCAATTCCTATACCTTCACAGGCTTGTTTCATATCGATATACTGAATATGACCTGCTACCAAGATGGGCGCCACCCCGAGCTCTTGGTTGGCCCTATCAGTTTTTACGTTTGCAGGACGTATCCTACAAACAACCATCCTCCTTTATCCTGGCTGTGGACAGGCAGGCGCAACTAAGTTGCTAACCTGGCGGAGTTCCAAAAGTACACAAAGACAGCCCATTTTTCGTTTATAGAGGACCCCTGCCATTACAGCTTAATTCCTCTGTGTCCAAGACTTTGGAGTTATAGTTCATGAATGATCAACAGTATTAAAAAATACACATCCAAAAAGGATGTGCACCTGAAATACTCTTCACAGACCTGTAATTTACAAGTGACACGAGAAGAGTACAATAGCATTACTCTGTGCCCTATTCTGTAAAAGCAGTATGCAATAATAATTCCATACTGCCCTTAATAGTACCAGTTTAGCTACCGGTAGATGGCGTACCTTCATTACCATCTACTGGTTGAGACCACGAGACCTATCCAATCTCTTGCATACTAAGCAGGTATGCCAGCCCGGTCGTACAACTGCGCGACCCCGCCGGTCAATCTAGACCTGTGCAAGCGATGTGCACAAACCACAGCCAGCACGAGTCTCCCCGAAGGGCCAACCCATGATAGTCACCTGGGCAACTCGGTCCCGTCGAAAATGGGGGTCTACAACATCCCAGCAAAGAGACAAAAAATTCTTATATACATATATAAGAATTTTTGTTTTTGACTGTGCACATAGCACTGTTTTGTATATGACTGGCACTTCCATTCAAGGCATGGTTTAACACCATACCTTAAACGAAGTGCCTACGATTTAATTTGACCTGTGCCCAGCGTCACTCCTTGCGCCCTAAGACACCATTTTTTGTCTTTTGTTGACCATATAGGCCATGTCTCCATGCCGAGGATAGATAAGGTCACCTCATTTTTTGACGGGTTTGACTATCCCCGTGCTAACAAGTTTTATGAACCATTGCTATTCCATCGCAGGCTTTTTTCAATATGATATACATATTGACCTGCTACCAAGATGGGCGCCACCCCGAGCTCTTGGTTGGCTCTAACTTTTTACGGCATGGGATGTATCCCATAACCAACCCTCCTCCTTTATCCTGGCTTGGGACAGGCAGGCCGAAACCTGGCGGAGTTCCAAAAGTACACAGTAATATTCGCTGTTGTTGGTGGTTCCTTTTTGGAGATAGTCGATTCCTTTCGCATCCCAAAATACAGACGCCATCACCTTACAAGCCGACTGTTGGGTCTTTGCTCGCTTTAGATTCGTTTCGTCACACGCGGCACCCACTTTGCACAGAGCTTTCGCATACCCAAATGTTCGTGTAAAATGGTAAAAACACTACCATCTGATATTTATACAATGTCAGCTAGCTCTAAAAATCATATGGAAAAAAATCTAGTAACATAATCTATGTGTCATCCTATGGACTTTTTCAACGTACTGTTAAAAGTAGGAACCTACTTTGACACACTATTTAGCCTTCTTGATACTATCTGACAGTCAAGCCGCTTTGAAAGCCCTTAATAAGATGACAGAACAGCTTGAAATCAACCTATGATGGTCTCCCGAAGATAGATACTTTCTGGAAAACTGCAAAGCATATGAACTCACTTGCACCGGTACTACCAAATATATATTGAAGTATGGCGAAATAATTGACAAACTTGCTACCACATGCATATTACTCACAAATGAGCTATCCCTAAAAAGAGACAACAATAAAGGCTGATCAAAGGGAAATACATGCTACGCTGCGCCTCAGGTTACACTTACCTTTAAACGCTCAAAAGAACTGATATCGCTTAGAAGAAAGTTCAAATCAGTAGAAGAGAAACGTCATGGGTGGAACAGCTTAGTCTTTTATATTATAATTCTCTTTAGATTTCGAATTTCGAGACAAACCATAAACCTTTGTCTGCAATTATATGTTATTGATATGATTGTAGGTTAAGAAATATAGCCATCCGAAGAGATGTTCGATTGTTGGAGGAAGAAAAATAATTTCGTCATGAGTGGGACACCAAAAAAATATCTCAAAAAATTTTAAAAATTTATATAAAATGGCATATTATTGGAATTTCATTAATATTTATTTAATTTGAAAAGATTTTAAGCAATAAAGTTGCTTTGCTCATGTGAATTATTTGAATTTTTCTAAAATAGCGCAACAAGCTCGATTTAGGATAGACGGACAGATAGATGGACATAGCTAAATCTCAGATGGGGATACTGATAAAGGACATTACTTTTGTATACTTGTCACGCCTCTTTATGGCCATTGTAAATCGAGTAACATTGTAAATGTATCCCTCACGCATTACTCGAGGGAGTATACAAAATTGTAGAAATTTAAAAAAAAATAGTGACTACGAGTATAATGCTATTTTTTACCACGCAGCCACAAAAGATATGCTCAAATCCTGTCATTAATGCTTTAAAATATTACGCTCATATGAAAAGACAGCCTTTTAAAAGTGTCCCATTCATGACGAAAAATTGTCCCATTCATGACAAAAGCTATAAATTCAAACGGCATGCATTTTTGCTTGAAAGCATAAATAATATATATGGTAATTTATAAAAACATAGCAACTAAGGGTCATTTTTTACCATGCAACCACAAAAAATGTGTACAAAACATTTTATTAATGCTGTAGAAAATTCGCTCATTTGAAAAACAATTTTGAAAACTGTAACGGGCACCTCCATGCTTATGATATCTATCTGTTCACCAAAAATTATGGCAATCAGGCATATGGTTTAGGAGTTATCGATGAACATACATTAAAAAAAAAAAAAAAAAAAATAAAAAAAAAACAGAGAACCGACGAACTTGAGAACCTCGTCCTTTTTGAAGTCGGTTAAAAAGGAAGATCAAGTTCCATACAAAGTGACTTTATTTCAACAGTTAAATGTTTTTAAAATCTACAAAAATTAATGAAAGGCATTGAAGTTTGGCACGTAAGCTTTGATCTTCAATCTTAATCTTGGCTCTGAAATTTGGAAAAATCGGATGATAACCACGCCTACCTCCCATACAAAGTGTCTTTATTTTAAATGTAAAATCTCTTAAAAATCCACAAAATTTAAAGAAATGTCTTAAAATTTTGCACATAAGTTTTGATATTTAATATAAGCCATCGCCTATGATATATGGCGAAATCGGATGAAAACCCCGCCCACTTAAATACGCCCACCCATACAAAGTGGCTTTATTTTAAACGTAGAATCTCTTAAAAATGCACAAAAATTAAAGAAATGTCTTGAAATTTTCATATAAGCTTGAATATATAGTATGACCCATCTCTATGATATTTGGCAAAATCGGATCAAAACCACGCCTACCTTCAATACAAAGTGACGTCATCAAAATTGAAAAACTTTCGTAAATATATAAAACTGAATGACATCGTGTCTGTATGCACCCAGGTTCCACCCACATCGTTTATTCAACCCATACATATTCTCTTTTATGGGTTGGCACATTCTTCGGTAAAATGTGGAGAATTGTATAGAAATAGGAGTGAAATATTGTGAAAGCTGTACTAAATAAACTTAGAAATTATTTAAGTTTTAATGTTATTTAAGCTCCGTAAAATGGTTTTTCTTCGACAGGTGATCGTTAACTAAGTTGTCAGACACAAGCCACAGTTGTTGATGTTAGATAATAACCAGGTCTGACAAAGAGCTAGTTGGTATTTTGCACTCATACAAGGCGCAAATGTTCGGTTAAAAAACTTTGTTACTTTTTGCCAACAATTTTAAACCAAAAAAAAAAAAAAAAAATGTATGCTAGAAATGCTAAGTGTCGCTTGAAAAAGAAAACAGTTAAAAAAAAGTTCTTAAATATTAATTAAATAATACATAAAGCAAATTTTGTTTAACTAACGAATTATTTTTTTTTTAAATCTCTTAACAAACTTTGTTATGGAAATTTCACGCAAAACTTGATGTTATCTGCGATTCTAACTAACGGCATTTAGTATTTTTTCGATGATGCTGTGTTTTTTTACGAATTTGAGCTGTTGCTATTGTTGTTAAAATGTTAAAAAACATGAGGGAGAATTAATTGAATTGTTAAACAAGTGTCGAAGCAGACATAAACATATATAAAGAAAATATTATTATGCAAGATTATATTTATTAAAAACTCTTTTGAATTTCTTTGAATTACGCAAAAGAAAAAAAAACCAAGTTTGTTGCTTAAGTCTTTTGTTTGCTCTATGGCGATGAGCAAACTCTAAGCTTTTAAGCTTTGTTTATAATTTAAGATAAACTTGCAAATATTGCTACAACACATATATGTAACTATAAATTCAGCATAAAGTTGATGAATGTGCAAAAGACGACAATGAATGGCCAAATGTAGTGACTGTCAGCAACAGCGACAAGTTAATAATATAGAAATATTTTGCACTGTAGATGATTAAACATAATATTATTTAATGTCTATTTTGTTGGTGTTGTTATTATTTTTTGTTGTTGTTGTTGTTGTCGGCAATAGAAGTGCCTCGAAAAGTTTAAACTTTTGTGCTACTTTTGAAAACCCTTTCAAATGATTGTGTAAAAATTTTTACTTTGAAGTGAGTAGCACAAAAAGAAGCTACCAAGTGAAATGCTCACAAAAGACAAGATTTTTTTTTATAAAAAACACTATAAACATAATCATGAAGTTGAAGCACTAACCATCTTAAGCGCACACACACACACACACACACACACACACGCTATGCACTGCAATTGCACTCTTATGCACAATTATGCGCATCTTATTAAGAAAGAAAGTCATTTCTTTGAAGCCTGCTCTTCTTATAGCAGTTGTGTTTCTTCTACTGCTGCTGCGCAGTTTCATTACGTCTTTTTTGCTTTTGTACGTTTTTTTTTTTTTTATTTCAAAAGTTACTGATAGTTACAGCGATGTAGCATCTCTTAGCATTGAACACACAAGTTGTTGGTTGTCCAGACACTGCATTTTTTTTTTATTTATTACTTATTTTTTTTTTTTTTTGGTGCATTTTTTCGAATTTAACTTTTGCAAATATCAACACTTTTTTTTTTCTTAACTCCAGTTTACTGTGCTTGAATTTAAAAAATAAAAGTTCGCGTTTATCCGGTTAAGCTTGTCGACTTCTTTAGCAGCTTTTTTTGTTGCTGTTGTAAATGACACTTAGGTGCTTACGTTAAAGCAGCATTTTAAAAAAAGAGTTGTTGTTGCTATTTAATTGCAGTTATAAATGCATTGAATGAAAAATGAAACCATTAACCTTAATTTTAAATTTAGCTGTATAGCTGCTTAATTTTTTTGATTTATATTGATGATCAAAATCATATTTACTTGAATTCAGTTAAATTTTCAGTGACGCAAATTATTGGCTGTTATAATATTTCTTACATCATGCTTAAGACTAAACATTTTTTTTTTTTTCGCTTATTAACTGTTATTTAAAAGGCTGCAAGAAAAAAACACGTTCTTAGCCCACACTGAATTCTGAATTCTTTTGAACTTGGCAGAGAAATCTTAATTATTTCAAAGAGTTTAAAGAAAGAAAACCACAAAAAACTATAAAACAATATTAAGACGCAGTAAAAGAACAATTGGAAGATGTCTTTAATATAGATGCGCAGTAAAAAACTCGACATCATTAAACAAAAGCGCAATAAATAAAAGATTTAGAAATTGAATGTTTTAATTAATGAATCAAATACGCAAAAATTTTAAACGCTTTTATAATACTCGTATATTATAGAGAATTATTTTTATGTCCGACTTAAAAGAATAAATTTCACTAAATTGGAGCTAAGTCACGCAATGTTCTATTGATATATCGTGCTCCAATCTTCTTCTACCTGCATGGATGTCATCTTTGTATAGCTTCTTTTCATAATTGAATTTATTAATTCCTTTAACATTGTTTTAAAAGAAAAGTTTTTATATAGATTGTGCCTATTCTTGGAGTAGCTAATCCATAGTGTCTGGTAGTGAAATTTTAAAGGGCACATTTTTTGCTTCGGGAAGCATGTAGATCATCGAAATACTATCTGGAATGCCCAGAGGCGCCCAGGGTATTGTAGCGTTGAGGGCTTCTAAAATGTATGGAACGTAATGCAACCCATAATACACAACGATCAATGGGTCTAATCTCAACTACTTATCTTTAAGTCATTATTTTTGGTTATTTTTCAATTTGTCAGCTTAGACACTAATAAAGGCGCAGGCTTTGACCTTATTCCACCGCGACTTCTCAAATGTTGTGCACCCTCTCTGTACATCCCCTTAACCATTATTTTCAACATGTCCCTCTCAAGCGGGGTATTCCTTGATGATTGGAAAACTGCCTATATCACACCCGTTTTCAAAGCTGGTCTAAAAGGGTTGATTGTTGACTTTAACCAAATACAAAGCTCTCAGCTATTCCAAAAGTTCTTGACTGTATCGTTAACAAGCGTCTTTTTCAAGAAGTTAAAAATCACATTTTCAGTTATCAACATTGCTTTTTTACTGGCCGCTCGACGTGCAGTAAATTAGCAATTTTTTCAAATTATTGTATCAATGCGGTTGAGCGTGGCCTACAAGGAGACGCGCCTTACACTGATTTCGTGAAAGCTTTCGATTGCCTTCCGCATAAAGTACTCCTGCTTAAATTGGAAAACTTAGGTTTTCATTCTAATTTTCTGAAATGGGTCTCATCGTATTTGATGAAAAGGAAATTGATCGTTAAGGTGGACGGGTACCACTCCAGTATCATATATGCCAAATCAGGGGTCCCACAAGGAAGTCACCTGGGTCCTTTGTTATTTAACGTCTTCATAAATGACGTGGTAAAGATTTTTAATTATTGCAATTGTCCTTCTCTATGCTGATGACCTGAAAATGTACGCAGCTACTCAAAGATTGTCTGACTGCACGAGACTTCAGGACGACATTAACGCCTTCATATCCTGGTGCTCAACCAATGGTATGTCACTTAACTTCTCCAAATGCAAGATTATGACGTTTTCTCGTAATTTTTCACCCATTATATTTAACTATCGATGCCAAACTCAAGAATTTACAAGAGTGTCACTAATAAAAGACCTCGGAGTTTACTTCGATTCAAAACAGACTTTCATCCCTCGTAATTTCCAAATTCCAAGGGAAATTCTAAAGAATTCAACGATGCTTTTACCCATAGGACAAAAAAGCTCTACTAAGTTTTCGCTACGACGCACGTTTTCACACGAAAGCATGCCTGCTTACGAGATGAGATGCCAGATGCTCAATTTGCAAAAACTAACTGTAAGATTTAATCGATCAAGCATTCTCTTTATCAAAGATATTTTAGATGGTAGAATTGATTCAACATTGCACTTTCTCCATTCAATTTCATAGAACGAACTATGGTCATGGTGATCCTATCCATAGGTGCCTTAATTTGTGTAATAATGTAAGAATTAATTTGGACTTAGCTAGACCAACCTTGATAGCAGCTCTCATCGAATTTCTTACTTGATCTGTAATTTTACTCACAAGGAAAGGTCCCCAGGTGTCACTCACCGATTTGAATAATTTTTGAATATGTGACAGAGGCCAAAAATCTAAGGTCGACGTATTTTTTTTTATACGTGCTCAATCGATAGTTTACGGTTTCAAAATGACGTTTTAAAATCAGCGAAAATTTCGTTATTTTGCCACAATTTCACTATTTTCCATAAAAATACAAGTATATACAAATTTGGTATCAAACGAAAGGTATTTCAAAGCCACACGTGATGCCATCCATTTTGGAGAAATAAATTTCATTGTAATTTTGTTGTTGTAATTTTTAACAGTATTTAGTCAATATCATAAGGAGTGCATTTCCGAAATTGTTTTATTTTCATTTATATACGTATTTGATTTAAGAGAAATCTAAAAGTGACCTTTTTTCGTTTTTTTAAATTTTTAACTTTTTATATTAAAATTTTCTTTATTAAAATATGCATTTATTTAAAAAAAAAAAAAATACTAAAAAAACTTTTTTAATATTTTTTTCAAAAAACGCCCAAAATATTCAATGTTTCCTCAAAAATTACATAAAATTTGTTTTTGTTGTAAAAATAATTTAAATTAAAAATTGCATTTTAAACTGCCTTTCACAATCAAATTGATTCAGTTTTAAACAAAAATTTATTAACTATTTCTATCATAAAAAAACAAGGCTATGCCCCTTTCGATTTTGTTGATGAAAATAATTTTTTTAAAAATGTTCTTTTATATTTTTTATAAAAGAGTATAAAAATATCCCAATATTCTTTTCCAATCAAAAGTTATTACTAAAAACCTATTTTCATACCATGTGGATCTGTATTAACAAAAATCCTTTTCTGTTAATTATTAAGTTTCTATATCCTTCCCATGCTCATTTTAAGAATAATCATGATCATTTTGAAAATCTTAAAAGAAACAAATATTTTTTATACTTTTCAGTTATTAACCCTTGGCTGCCACAGCTCGCTCCAGTAATATAGCTTCCACCCTATGGTAACTCATTACCCCAACTAACCAAAGGGTAAAAAAAATAAAACAAAAAAATTTTTAGATTTAGATTAATTTTTCAATTTTAGGACTATAGCTTCAGTTCTTATAAAAAAGAGGATCTTAATCCATTTTAAATAATCAAATACAATTTTTTTGTCACTTGTCAGTTAGATATCAATTTCACATTAATTTACCGGGCCAAATTGTCCAAAATTTTTAAAAAACTGTCATGCCCCTTTTCTAGACGCACCCACTTTTTGCATGGTTATTGAAATAGATCCCACCCACTCCAATGACAAATATCAATTCCATGGTTTAGATATTTACTGGAGTCAAGGCCCATAGCCAAGGGGGGGAGGGGTCAGATTTTAGAGTTTTAAACCTCGTCCCCCTTAGGGTCAAGAAAGTATGAAAACATAATATAAATGAGAATATTAAAATCAAAACGCGACAAGGTTTTTTAAGAAAAACGGAGATTATGTTGTATATTTACTTGAAGATGTAAAAGTTTCAACACAAATTTAAGAAACTTCGCTTAATTCATGAAAAATTTTTTTGAACAAATGAAAGATTAACTTTGCTTATAAAAGTCATAATCAAACGATTCCTCTGTTCCAAAAATTTTATAAAAAAAAAAAATATATGGTAATTGTTATTGGCAATTGGATGATTTTGCCAGTCATGATATCAAACTTTTATAAGAAGATGGAACAGTTACATTCTTAAAGATTTTAAAAATTTACTTCTTACTTTTTTAAAGAAAAGTAATATTTTGACATTTTGCGATAACTCGAATTAAGTTTGACATAGGTCCAAATACTTGTGAACAAGCAAGGGATTAATATAGGCGTAAGATAACCATAAAGAAACCAAATCTAAACACTTTAATTTTTTTTTGGTTCTCCCGCTTATGTGAAATGCCCCATAAAAGATGGGAAGCAAGCTCCAACCGCTAAACTTATTAAAAAAGTTTTAATTTTTCATAGTTAATTTTTCTTATTTTTCTAAATTTCAATTTAGAATCTAATTTCAATCTAAAGAATCAAATTTTTCTAATTTGAACTTATTAAAAATGTTTTAATTTTTTATAGTTCATTTTAATTTAGATTTTAATTAACTGCAAGAAATCTTTTTATGTTACCTTTAAAACTAAATTTTGTGATTGAGTATGAGTATGAGTATGAGTATGAGTATGAGTATGAGTATGAGTATGAGTATGAGTATGAGTATGAGTATGAGTATCAGTATGAGTATGAGTATGAGTATGAGTATGAGTATGAGTATGAGTATGAGTATGAGTATGAGTATGAGTATGAGTATGAGTATGAGTATGAGTATGAGTATGAGTATGAGTATGAGTATGAGTATGAGTATGAGTATGAGTATGAGTATGATTATGAGTATGAGTATAAGTAAGATTATGAGTATTAGTATGAGTATGAGTATGAGTATGAGTATGAGTATTATTATGAGTATGAGTATGAGGATAAGTATAAGTATGAGTCTGAGTATGAGTATGAGTATGAGTATGAGTATGAGTATGAGTATGAGTATGAGTATGAGTATGAGTATGAGTATGAGTATGAGTATGAGTATGAGTATGAGTATGAGTATGAGTATGAGTACGAGTATGAGTATGAGTATGAGTATGAGTATGAGTATGAGTATGAGTATGAGTATGAGTATGAGTATGAGTATGAGTATGAGTATGAGTATGAGTATGAGTATGAGTATGAGTATGAGTATGAGTATGAGTATGAGTATGATTATGAGTATGAGTATAAGTAAGATTATGAGTATTAGTATGAGTATGAGTATGAGTATGAGTATTATTATGAGTATGAGTATGAGGATAAGTATAAGTATGAGTCTGAGTATGAGTATGAGTATAAGTATGAGTATGAGTATGAGTATGAGTATGAGTATGAGTATGAGTATGAGTATGAGTATGAGTATGAGTATGAGTATGAGTATGAGTATGAGTATGAGTATGAGTATGAGTATGAGTATGAGTATGAGTATGAGTATGAGTATGAGTATGAGTATGAGTATGAGTATGAGTATGAGTACGAGTATGAGTATAAGTATGAGAATGAATATGGATGTTAACAAGTACCAACTTATAGCTCCAAATTAAATTAGTCTCAACGAAAACAATCCAAATTCATCTAAGTTGCAATTCAAAAATTGATGAAAATTAATGAAAACTCTAAACAACTGTCGGGATGGCCGAGAAGAACACATATTACACGATTTTGTTTTATTTACATAAACAAACAAATTTTCATAGCTATAAATAAGTGATAATTACTTACGCCAAACATGTTAATGAAAAATTTAGGATTTAAAAAATTTTATGCTTTTTTGATAACCGACTTTACTGAATCATAATTTGCGTACTAAATATGTGATGGTTTAGAATTTTTAGGCACCTTTATTATTTCTTCATGGCTAATATTGCTTTCAAAACCTCTTTGATGGGTTTCCAACTTATCCCTTAAGGCCGGCAATACAATTGGAAAAGAGTAAAAAAGAGTGATATTTTAGAAAAAATTTGTTTAGAGTTTTAAAATGTTCAAATTTCTTAAAATATACATCTATGCTTAAAAAAGTGTTTGTTTTTTCAAAAACAAAGATGGCGCTGGCTACAACGATTGCTGTAAAAGACCTCTTTTTTCACTGTGGGCACTCTGATGGCTCCTATGTTGACCTGAAAAAAAAACCAAAAATTTTAAAACGCTTGAGCAGATACAATAAATGATATAATAAAATAGCTGCTTTTAACTTTCTTAATATTCAAGATACTGTTATAAAATTTTTTTACATATTTTAAAAAAAAAAATTAAAGTAAAATGCAATGAAAAATTAAAAAAAAAATTCGCTGCTGGAATGCCTCTGAATGTATTGCCGGCCTTAAAAAACTAGCATTTAATAAGTTCAACCTATCCTAAACTGCAAAAATAACATTTGTTACAAGAGATACAAGTTCGCAATATTCAACAAAAATATTCCTTATGATTTCGTTTAAAATTGATTTTCAGTCTTTGCATTTGTAGGACCCAACATTTTCTTGAAATTGTCTTCTATTGATTCTATCACGTCCCATAGCTCATAACGCAGACCAGCCAGACAAAAAGTTGTTGGGGCAATTTTGCTTTGCCAAATATATAGTTTACGAAAATATAAACATATCTCCGTAACTAAAAAAAGTTGTCATTTTGATGCACTTTGTTATTGCTGCAATAGGCATCAACATGAGCAGACTTTCGACCTCTGTATAGAGCTGATGGCTAAAGTGTTAACTAGAAAAGCAAACCACTTCAACAATTACGAAAATTACAAAATTTACCAAGAACTAAATGATAATATTGCCGCTACAAAATCAAAAATAAAAATACATACTGTTTATAGCAACAAAAGCAACAATTTTAAGCAAGTCAGCAATAACTAAAACAACAAGCAAACAACAAGCTAATATAGCTGCTGCTTAGCAGCAGCATAAAAAAGAAAATAAAGCAGAAAAATAAGAGGAAGAAAAGGGAAATACCTTTATAATTGTCTAATGTTGTTAAACAAAGGCAATAGATCGCGGCTAATCTAAGCTGCTGCTCACAGTTAGTTGTGGATTTTAATGCTGTTTATTTAGCTGCTGTTAGAACTGCTGCCACTTAAGCGACTGCTTTTGTTCAGAGTACTGATGAAATTAAAGTTTTTGTGTTAACATTCCGCTGCAGCAGTTGTGGAAATGCAATAAGCAGAAGCTGCTTGCTTCAGCGAGAAGATGAAGAAGAATTTTTACGCTTAAGTGCCACAAATTTTCCACAAGATCTTTAGATTTAACAAGAAAATTCTTCCATTGACAGATGGTGTGAAACACTTCTGCAGCACAAGCAAAAACACACAATTGCTCAAACTGATGTTATGCATTAAATTTAATAGAACAAACAAAAGACTTAAGAAACAAACTTTGGAACGCATTTGAAGTAGTTCTTATAAGGTTGAGTGCAAGGCAAGCAGTTAAGTGAGGCTGCAAGAAAATATATTAATTAAATAAAAGAATAAAAAAATATACAATTTAGTTGATTATTAAGAAGAAATAATATGCATTGCTTAATAGTAAGCGTAAAAAACAAAAAATTGGCAGCTTCCTGGTCAATGCAAGTCACTGCGCAATTATTACCACATGCAAATGAACATAAATCTTGAAGCCATCTTGAAGACATTTAAATTAATGATTTATGTCTATTTAATGGTTATAAATTAAATTTTTTTTTAACTGCTCAAAATATACAGCACATGTAAATGAGTAAAATAATGATACGAGTACTCAAAGCAACGAACACCACCAACTGTTGTCACTTCCGGTCAACTAAGAATCATCATAATGAGTTGAGCAATAAAAATAAATAATAAAAGGCAACAACAAAAAGACATCACCACACGAGCTATGCACGTTCTTGTATTTTCATTGTAAGCAGCATAATCAGCTAAAAAACAAAAAGAACCAACCAAAAGTAATGTCAAAATGCAGCGCTTTATTTTTTTTTTTTTTTTGGTTTTTATTATTTTCTTTTGTTTTATTATTACAATTATAACTATTTTATGTCACAAAATTGCTCACGTGCTGAATGCACCCTCTTTTAATAGCTTACTAAATGCTTTACATTTATTTTCCAACTATTTTGTTTTTTAACTTATGTTTATGTTATGCAATTTAATTGTGATTTTTTAAAAAAATGTTTTTCCTGCTGTTTTTACTTTTCGAATTTTCATTTTCTTGCCTTCACTTTTTTGCCGCCAATTTTTCTTTATTTTAATTTTTACCACGGATGCAGCCTCCATTTAAATTTAATAGCCTGTCACTCGTCTGCACAAATGTTGCTGCTGCTGCTGCTGCTAATGCTATCAGCTAATGCAGAGATCAATGTAAAACCTTAACATTCAAATTTTTCAAATTAAATTAAAAAAATAGAAATAATAAAACAACGTCAAACGGAGTAAGCAGCCGCCAAACTTGCCTGTTGGCTTAGCTGCCACGTTGTCTGCCGCTGTGTTCGGCTGTCTGACTTTCTGCATATCCGTCTGTCTGTCTGTCTGTCTGTGTGTCTGTATATGTGCCTTTTAGCTGGCTGTTTTTGTGTCTCATTGAGCTGCATCGTTGCATTATATGCAATAGCTTGGCGACTGTTGGTGGCAGCGTCAGCGTCAGGCTAGTTGCCTAGACAAGTGCTGAGAAGCATTGAAAAATGTAGGAAATCAAAACTGCTTCCCCCGAAAAAAATGAACAAAAAAAAAATTCAAGTTTGTCGCTTAAGTCTTTTGTTATATGCAGTCATGAACCTTGTTTGAGCAAGTGTTTTTTGTTGTTGTCGTTGTTGCTGGTGTTTTTGTGGTTTTTTTGATTGGTTTGTTGAAATATTTTTATGTTGTTATTTTTGCTTGCTTTTTTTTTCTTTTTGTCAGTGCTATTCAATTTTGATACCACGTTCAAATTGCTTGTGGTGACTTCTTCTTTAGCTGTCTGCGCTGTCTTTATCTGTTATTCTCAATTTCTATTATTTTTTTTGTTTAATGTTTTATCTTTTAATGTTAATGAAAATAAAAGTGACAAGAACTTCTAACAGAAGAAAGTATGCTTTGTTGAAGTGATGTTTTTTAATTAAAATATTTTCATGGATTTCTTTTTTATATATTTTTTATTTTTTTTTTTTTTTTTTGTCTTCTTGTGGTTAAACCTAGACATATCTTTCTTAAATAGCGTGCAAAGCTTAGCTGAATCACAGTTATATCACCCATTAGATTTAAGTTTTTTACATTACTAATCAAATCTTATTGCAAAATTACTGTAACTATAAAATGCTTACAGAAATAATTATTTCTACTGGTATCGCCTGTGGTTGAAATTCGGCAATATCAAAATCGATTTTTCTTTTCTTTTTTTGCTGAGCGCACCGATCCATTGCCTGAACAGAATGAACGGCGTCAGCGGCATTCTTTGGCGCAACGTCATCTCGAAATAAACCACCAGTATTGAACAAAATAAACAATTATAAATATATTTGCATGTGTTATATAAAGTCTGCGACAGCAACAATTGTCGCCGTATTCTCTCTTTGTCGTCACTTTGCATGAGAGTTAGGCGTGGTTTTCGTGGCATTATTTTTTGAATAGAAACAATTATCTCATTACGATAACTCAAAACTTACTAGATAGACGAACAGACAGATAGACATGGGTAAATCAACTCAGGTGGTAATACTAATCAAGAGTGTGACTTTTGTATACTTGCCACGTCTCCTTATGGGCATTACAAATGGAGTGACATAGTTAATATATCCCTTCTGCAGTAGGCGTAGGAGCGTAATAAATTGTGAAGACTTTAAAAAAAAAATACCGATTAAAATGCCGTTTTTTACCATGCAGCAACAAGAAATATGCTTAGAACATGTTATTTGTGCTTTAAAAATTACATTCACATGAAATAACAACTTTGAAAAATGTCCCATTCATGACGAAAAACTGTCCCATTCATGACTAAAGACAACATTTCAACTACATGCATATTTGCGCGGGAGTATAAAAAAATTGGTAGCATAAAAAATTGTCAGCCGTGGAGCAGTGGGTAGAATGCGTGACCCTTACGCCAGAGAACCCTGGTTCAATTCCTACCTGACACACAAAGTTTTCCAGTTGAATTAATTTTTCTGTTCGGCAGCCACCTCTGTGCAGACAATGACAAGCCTAAGAGAGCAAAAATTGCCATGAAAAGCTTCTTGAAAACATAAGCCGTTCGGAGTCGGCATAAAAGTTGTAGGTCCAGTTGTCGATCATTTGTGTTCAAACATTTCACAATCCAATTGATCATAAGAAGTTCGGTCAAGGTCCTTTTAGGGGCTGAAGTGGCCATTTTATTGTTTTTTCACTTCATAGTATTTTCTAAACATTATCCAATAATAGATATAGTCTTACACCTAGCCCTCTCCCCTTCCCCACGCTTTATACATATCTGATTAACAGTCAATTTTGAAACTTGCTGAATTTTTTTCCATATGACTTGGACAGCAAAGACTTGTTTTACGATATCCAAGACGCTATTGAAAAGAGCGAAGCAAATAAGGGCAGAAGCTTGAATTATTGCCTGAGCAATTTCTAAGACATAAGCGACAGCTTTGACCTTTTCGCAAAAAAGAAATAATTTTATTTTTGATTATAACACCCAGAGAAAAAAAAATCATAAAACCAAAGAAAATGCACTTTGCCACAAAAACTTTTAGGCCCAGATTATAATGGACGGATCGGAACGGAGTCTAATGTCATCGTAGCGTGGCGAAACGCAACGGCAGAATAATTTGTTTTTTTGCTTAAAAATTTTTCACAACAAATTACATTAAATGTTCTTGTTTTATTATTTTCAAGCATCAATTCAATCAAATTTTATCAAAAATCCAATAAATTAAACAAATACAGAATAAATAAAATTACAGCACATGTCAATAAACGGAACGTAGCGGAGAAATCAAACTTCTATAGATCTCAACGTAACGTGCCTCTCCGTTCCGACTTATTAAAAACGCTTGACTTTAAGTACATGGCTTCAGGAAATTAATGGCTTCTCTGGACTTCTATTTGCTGCTTGCGTTTATTATAACAAGAAAATTAAATTAAATTAAATATCAAATTAAAAATCTTACCTTCGCCTGCCGTGGAGATTTGAACCCACACCCACCATTAACACCGATTTAGAAGTCACTACACTACGCATCGAGCCAAACTTTCAATATTAATTACAACTGAAGCTATGCTGCAGCATAACACAATAATCTATTAATAGATTAGCTATCAACAGAATACTGTGGCATACTGCATCTGTTAATACAGCATCTGTTAACATAGCTGCAGGTATGTCAGCAAACAGTAGCAAGACTGTTTGGATCAATGGGTAGAGTGATGTACTGCGATGCACCAAAAATTCCAAGTTCAATTCCGCACGGCGGGCAAAGAATTTTTTTTCTTCTTTTCTTTTTGTTGATGAAATGTAATAAAATTTACTGGTATGAATATTAACGTGTGTTTATTACAATTACAATTCAATGTTGGCACTCGCACACGATTTTCTTATTCTGCGTATACAAATATGATTTTAAAGAAAACATAATAGACTTTGTCTTTGTCTTTGAAACAATGAAGCTTATTCTCAAAAACACAAAGAAATGTTGTTGATTTTACATACTTTTTTCAATTCCTTGTTAACAAAGAATTAAATCGTTATGGTAAATATTTTATCTTCACGGCAAAGATTGTTTCATTGATTTAGTTTCAAAGATCATCAGTCAGCAACGATTTTTTCATTGTGGTAAAGATATTTTGGTTACAGTTTTACAAGAACTTTTTTTCTTTGATTTTAAGGCGTTCAATTTTCTCGGTGCATAATTTCTTAGAAACCATTTACATTTAAACCTTTAATATCATACGTGTACAAATAAATTATTGCTTAGCATTCAACATAAAATTGTGACCTAGTTGTTATACTGAAGTGATACCTAAAATTGATATTAAAAAAAAAAACTAATGAAAATAAGTGCTGGACTTGTATAAACTCAATAAGCTTTAAAGACTCTTTGGTTGCGAACATAGTAAACGCCGGTTCAGGCAGGCAGGCAGACAGGCAGGCCAGAGCGACAAAACTGGCTTCATACAATTTTATGTAAGTCTGCTCAAAGTGTGCAGAATGGCAGCAGGCAGATCAGATCAGGTCAGGCGTGAAAACTGGCTGGCTCTGGTTTCTCGCAGCTGGTTATAAGCTGCGAATAGTTTTTTGATATTTTTAAGGAAAAAACATTTTTAGAAGCATTAGTAGCAATTTCGAAATAGTATTATTTAATTATTGATGTAATTTTTCTTGGCTGTGTTGTAAGCATTGTGTTCTTGTGCGTATTCATCACAAACTTTGTGGAAACCGAACGCAAAAAACTTGGCATTTTCTTAACAATACTAACAAAAATAAAAAAAACCAAAAAATAACAACAAAAACTTGCATACCGACAGGGTCTAGAACATACATATTGAAATTTTGATGAACACAAGAAAAAAAAAAAAAAGAAACGCATGAGAGTCAGTTGAAATCAACTGATCCAACACTGACTCACTAGTTCAACACTGGTTGCTCGACCAATTTTAAAAAAGTGCATATTTTTATAAAAAGTTTTCCAATGTATTTGAATATCAGAACTGCTTTAAAAAATTGTCTTCTTTCAAAATGGCGACATTTTTGTTAAATGGGGAAGGGGGAAGGGGGTAAGGGTTTTAGCGTGAAAAAACACATTTCTTGTGAACTTTTTTTACGAGTATGGATTGAGGAAATTTATTCAAACCTCTTATACATTATTAAGTATACTTTTAACAATATTCTGTAATATTTTCATGCGAAAATAGCGAAAAACAAGCCGGTGACAGAGTTTGCCCCAGAAAGTCTAAGGAAAATAACATTTTGAGCTGTTTCTTTTTTTGGATCAGTTCATTTGGACTGACTCATGATCGAGTGAAAAATAAACGAGCGTGGGCCTTGTTTTTTTTTATTTGTTGCGCATGCGCACATATCGCACACTGAATACAAAACAGTCACAACTCAAAATTTTTCAAAATCGATTTTTAGCCATAAATCAATTCACAATACACATATCTAACTGCTGTAAAAATGTCTTTTTCATAACTTAATTCTTTAACTGGAAATAACCCGTTTAAGCACCTTCAAATGCTGACATTTTTTTGTGAGCTACTTGCGGGTTTTACTATATTTAAAAACTAAAAATTTTGAAGCGTTTTCATTTACACATTCATTTATTAACATTATATTTTTTTATGTACTGAGCAATTTTTGTACTGTGCTAAAAATGAAAAATGAATTTATTTTAAAATACATTTTTATATTTATAGTTTTTTATAATTAACTATAAATATATATAACTTATATTATATATAAAAAGAATTTTATAGTTTTTTGCTTGTTAATCAAATGATGAATGGGTATTTTAAAAAGTTCAAGCAATTTTTATCAGTTCAACAGACACAACTTGAATTTTAAACGAAAAACTTCAGTTAAAGGGTCTTAAGTCCAAAATCCTTTTTATTTGCACAATCATAACATAATACTATAAAAACTTTAGCAAAACTGACTTCTTATAACAATAAAGCTTTTTTTTTTTCAATTAAACAAAAAGTGCATTTTGTGTTTTTTGGTAATTTTCTTACTTAAATGCTTGTAAATAAGGAGCTGTTGAAAATTCAAACGATTTTTATCAAGTAAAGAGGCACAATTTGAGATAATACACTAATCATACGAAAAAATTTCAGAGAAAAGGGTCATAAATCCAAATTATTCTTTATTTTCACAACTATGATATGAAGTTAAAAAAACTATACCAAAACTTTCTTTAAAAGGGGGTTTCTTTATTGTGGAACCAAATTTGTTTAAAATATTACAATCATTTTAGCTTAAACCGTTTTTTGCTTCATCTGAAAATTCGTGTTTTTTTTTTTTGTTGTGACTGTTTTGTATTTAGTGTGCGATATGTTTTTGTTGTTGGCAAATTTGGTCCATGTCTAATGAGATTTCTGTCTATGAGATGCGCGAAATTGAGTGCACCTAAAAAGCATCGAATTATCTTATTCATTCATTGAGAGTAAGGACAATTACAAAAAAAAAAAAAAACATAAACAAGGCGTTGAACGAAACAACAGCAGAGTTCACGCATCTGTTAATGTGAGCGCAATGGTTGTTTTTGGTTGATGTCGTTGAGATTTGTGTTGTTTTGGTATGTTATTGTTTTTGCATAAGCGTGGCATAGCATTTATGAATAAAATATTAACAATTTTTTATAAAAGCCATTAGTGGCGCCATCATATAAGCATGAAAAATAGAAAATAACTAAGTTAATCGCTCACAGATCTGAGCAGACTGCTGCATGCGCCTGTCTGCCTGCCTGTCTGAACCAGCGTTCACTATGGTCGCAGCCTTAAGAGCTAAAGCTAATTCGAGTAGAAAAATCATTTCATTGCATGCACCACTCTGTACACTGAAAAAAAATGCATTGCTTAACTTTAAGCAACTCGGTAACTTTGAGCGAATTCTGCTCAAATGTAACCGTTAATAAGTAAAATAATAATAGATATCGACACATAAATTGGAATAAACGTAATAATAAAAAAAAGAAGAAAGGTAAGCAAAGTGAAATAATCAATTTCAACAAATTAACAACATGAAAATACTCGTAACGTATTATTAAATTTCATGCAATTCACAATCAATACAAATGCAATAATGCTCTATTTTTGAAGCAATAGAAGCGCAACTACTGCTGCCGATTCTTGTTATTCCTACATTTAGCTTAACTATTGATTTTGTTTCTGCTCTATCTAGGAACACAGTACTAAAAAGTAATAAAAAAGTCTAGCTAAGATCTAAAAGTGGCAAATATAACATTAAATTGGGTATTTATTATAAGCTAACCTGGTGCTGGCAGACTCAGCAAGCAAATTTTAATCAATGCAGAAACTGCAACTTATTAGCCAAAGACTTGAGTTTTAGTTATTGCAAATAGCTTTAGGCAGTGTTGGATTTCCTTTTTGTTGTTTTTACCATTGTTATTATTATTGTTATTCTCCGTATTACTCCCATTGTACTCAGTTCATCCAACTTTGTACAGGAGCCACGAACAGTCCTGCAGTATTCATTGATCTTGCATTTATGGCGTGCGTGTTTAATAGTAGCTAGCATGCAAATAGCTTTTAGCCACTTTTGCAAACACTAAGATGGCAACAATGTTGTCTGATTAGAGCCAAGAAATGCACAACAAATGTAATAAAAGAAGCTCTGGTGTTTTCATTACTTCAACGATATTTGATTGATTCACTTTTCAATGTTGTGTTATTATTTTTATGTGGTTATAAAAAAGAACGAATTTTAAATGTAGCTAATGTAAAAATCATGCACTTAAAATTCACTTAAAGTTTAAATTGATTTTTACTCAAACACTTTTAAGTTTTTTTAAGTTTGAGCTACAAAAAATTCAGTTTTCTAGTCTAGAGGGAAACATTTTGGGCGTTTTTTTAAATTCAATAAAAAAAAAAAACTAAAATTACACTGTTCTATACTGTATACGAAAACTGTACAAGTCCTTCAACATAGAAATTTTATTAACTGGTTATATATTTGATGACTGTCTGCATTTACAGAATTTTTGTATCACTTCGAATTTTTCTTCAAGGACCTCATAAATGAGTCGAGAATGATTAAAATATTCGTACTTTGCCTTATTTGGCTTATTATAACTTTGCTTCTGCTTAACTGATTTTAAAAACCTTTATATTATAACAGAGGTAAGACTTGCACTTTTGTACTCAAGTGTAGTTTAAAGAAAAATTTTTGCATCAATTTCAAAATACAAAAAAAAAACCGACTACAAAATCACTACAAAGTAAAAAATAATTTTAAAATTTTTCCTTTAATTTCTTGGTCATATTTGACCATGTATTTAAGCATATTATTACATTGGAAAACTTATTTAAATTTTTTTCTAATTTGTTTTATTATTATAAATACAGTGCACGCTCGATAACGTGAACTAATTAAAACCAAGGGAGTTCACGTTAGCAAAAGTGTTCACGTTTCCGAATGCCAAATAAGTATGGATATGCACATTTTAACACATTTAAGTTAGTATTTTATTGTATACATATTTGTACATTCATTTGTCCGTAACAGAAATACGTATCTGAGAAATAGATTGTTTAATATAATATAATACTTTTATTTCAAAAAAATCAGTCATTTTTTTTTGTATTTTCTGTTTTTCTAACAACTGAAACACAGCTTTCTCCCTCATACGTCTCAGTACATTCGTTATCGATATCGTTATCCGCAATGTCTACGTCTATGTCGTCGTTCCATTCCTGAACAGTCGGTAACGTACATTCAATCTGAAATGGTAATAACAACATTTTCAATAACTCACATATCTTTGTGGATGTCTGCGCACACGAACAAACCTCAGGATTTAAACTGTGTAGGAGATCGACGGTGTGGCACATCAAGGGGGCGAAGTTCAGCTATCCACTTTTCTTTTAAAACGGCAAACGGCATACCATCCTCGGGATCATCATCGTTTCCCGCAAAATGCAAAATATTGTTCCAGCACCTAGCTAGAGTTTCTTAGCCCACACTACTCCAAGCGGCATCCAAAAGATTTATAGCTTTTTTTAATGTTACTTTTTTTATCGACTCGATCAGATCAGATTGCGTCGCTGCTATTGACGCTAAAAGGCTATTTCTGTAGTGCAGCTTCGTAATTTTTATGGCATTCTGATCCATCGGTTGAAAGAGCGGAGTAACATTTGGTGGCATAAACATTGCGAAATTTGTCCGTCTTCCGTTTTCAGTTCAGCTTCATTCGGATGGGAAGGTTGTTGTCGATTAGAAGAAGAGCTTTTAGTGGCAACGTTTTTTCTTTGAAAAACGCTTTCATCTAAAAAATAAGACAAACTATAAAAAAATGTATAGAAAAATCAAAGGAAATATTTACCTGTGGAACAAATGATTCAGGAAACCAATCTTTGAAAATAGTCGACGTCATCCAGGCTGATTGTGAACTGTTGTGGTCGGTGGGGCACTGAAAGTTTTTAAAGCAGCGTGGATTCTTTGCCTTTCCAATTACCAAAAGCTTAAGTTTGTGAGATCCAGTGGCATTTGAACCACACAAGAATGTGATTCGCTGTTTCTCTGACTTTACGCCTGGGGTTCTCTTTTCCAAACTGGACACGTACGTTTTTTCTGCCAGAAGTTTCCAGAATTAACCAGACTCATCAGCATTATAAAGCTGATCGTTGCACAACTCCATCTCAGTCATAACAGCTTTAAGTTTTTCTTTAAACGGCTCTACTAGTCGGGACTGCGAAGACAGTTTTTCGCCTGAAATGTGGAGAAGCCGAACGCCATATCTTTTTTTGAAGCCTTGAAGCCAGCCATCACTAGCGTTGAATCCACCTTCACTTTCCTTAAGTTTTAAATTAAGTTACTTTGCTTTTTTATTCAATATTAAAGCACAAACTGGCCAGTTTTTATTTCGCATACGAATAAACCAGCGATAAACAGCTTTCTCCATGTTGGGCAACTCTGAAGTGCGCAGTGCTTTTCTTTTTCCAGGCCCGGAGAATGTGTTGTTTACACATTTAAAAATAATTTTTTTTTTCCCTTTGATTCCACAAATTGTTGATTTAGTAACACAAATTGTTAGATTTAGTATATGTTTTTGCTAGGCACGTCACACTTGATCCTTTCTTCAAAAACTCGAGAATTTCAGCTTTTTGGTTTTAATGGCAAGCACACAGGTTTTTTACAACTCATTTTTACGCAGTAAATATAAGGCGAAACGCTCCGTGCAAAGCCAAAATTGCGACCAAAATAATTAGTGTGTTACATGTACAAACGAAAACCAAATAACTTACTATTAGGGGACTCCTAAGGATCAGAATTCTTTGAAATCAAAGCTAACTATGAAACGTGTATTGTTCACGTTATAGAGCTTTCTTTCTTTGTTCACGTTTTAGAGTAGTCAATGAACAAGAAAATTTGTTCACGTTTTGGGGTGTTCACGTTTTAGAGTGTTCACGTTATCGAGCGTGCGCTGTATATTAACTTATTTAGGAATACAAAAGCTTTTAAGGTCGGCGCTAATATAATCAGACTTTTAATCAGAAGCGCCAACTTCAAAGCTTTTGTATTCATAAAGAAATTAATATTTTTATGATAATAAAACAAATAAGAAAAAATTTAAGATAATAAGATTTCATATATAATAATATGTTTAAATAAATTATCAAATATGACCAAGAAATTAAAAGGAAAAGTATTTTTAAAATTATTTTTTACTTTGTAGTGATTTTGCAGTCGGTTGTTTTTTTTTTAAAAAAAAAATTTCTTCCTTTTTAGAGAATATGATAAATTTTCGAAAAAAGTGTATAAACAACATAAATAAAATTGTTCCGAAAAAATTTGTTCTATTAAAATCTGAAAGTTTGTTGGTTATTTCAAATATCTGCCTCTTAAATTTGAATTAGATGTCACATGTTTTGAAATTATTATACCCATTCTTGTAAAGATTTGTATTACTCTACTGTCAATATAATTCGAGATAAAGTGTTTTTCAAATATTGCCACGGCCCTTTGTTAAATAAGCGCCCACTTTCTGGAGCGTTATTGCCAATAATTGTGCCTATCCCTGTACTTTATTTCAGTACCCCAGAGTCAATATTAACTGCAATAGTGTTTATCTAATATTTCCACGCCCATTTATCCAATAATGCATACTTTATTGATCATAATTTTTAATAATTCTGCCCACCCCTGTACTACAATAAATTTCAGTGCCCTAGTGTCAATATTATTCAAGATACACTGTTTTTCTAATATTGCCACGCCCAGTAGTCGAAAGCCGCCCACTTCTTCACCGTAATTTTTACTAATAATGCCAACCCCTATACTAAATTGCAGTACCATAGTATCAATATTATTCGAGATATACTCTTTTTCTAATATTGCCACGCCCATTTCTCAAATAACGCCCATTTTCTTGACGGAAATTTGTAATAATTGTGCATACCACTACACTAAATTTCAGTACCCTAGTGTCCATATTATTCGAGATACAGTGTTTTTCTAATATTGCCACGCCCATTTGTCGAATAACGCCCACTTTTTTGGCCATAATTTTTAATAGTATTGTCTACCCTTATACTAAATTGCAGTACCATAGTGTCAATATTATTCGAGATATACTCTTTATCTAATATTGCCACGCCCATTTGCCAAAGAACGCCCGTAATTTGTATTAGCTGTGTCTACCCATACACTAAATTTCAGTACCCTAGTGTCCATATTATTCGAGATACAGTGTTTTTATAATATTGACACGCCCATTTGTCGAATAACGCCCACTTTATTGACCATAATTTGTAATAATAATGCCTACCCCTATACTAAACTGCAGTACTCTAGTCTCAAAATTATTTAAGATACACTGTTTTTCTAATATTGCCACGTCCATTTGTCGAATTACGTTATTTGTAATAATGGTGCCTACCCCTACACTAAATTGCAGTACCCTAGTCTCAATATTATTCGAGATACACTAGTATTTATTATTGCGAGATCTATTATTGCCACGCCCAGTTATCGAATACCGCCCACTTTTTTACGGGCACCTCCATGCTTATCATATCTATATGTTCCCCAAAAATTATGGCAATCAGGCATATGGTTTAGGAGTTATCGATGTACATACATTTAAAAAAAAAAAAAAAAAAAAAAATAAAAAACAGAGAAACCGACGAACTTGAGAACCTCCTCCTTTTTGAAGTCGGTTAAAAAACAGTTGATTTGATTTACTGATTACATATTTTATAAATATACTATGCATATCGTCGTTGGGTGTGCAATACGGCGTATCAGCCACTTGCAATACCGCGTATATTGCAAACAGGCTAAAATGTAAATTTGGATTTTAACTCAATTTGATTTAATTAATAAAGGGCGGATTTTGCATTAAATGCTGATTTCAGAACAAAGCAAGTATATAATTTCAATACATGTTTTTAGTTTAGTTGAAAATCCATTTAATAGGTTAAAAGAAAGCAGTTTTTCTGCACTCCAGTAGAATTTTACTAATACCGTGTGTGTGTATGTGCAAGTGGCTAATACGCGGTATTGCCCAACGACGATGCATACATAGCGTACATTAATATTTTTAAAATGCCCCCGAAATATTTTCCTGGATTCGCCCCTGAGTCAGTGTAAAGAGCTTTTTGTTAATAATTGTTAAAAATTTTGCTAACAGTTCCTGCGGATGCTTGCCGACGGTGAGCGAAATATTAAAAATAAATATTTGGAACTTGAGCCTGACACTTACATTCATTATTTAAAAAAGAGGTCAAAAATCAACTAAACAATCTCCAATAATCTTATATTTTTTGGCCATTTTACGGTATGAAAGATAATTGATTGAAAAAAAAAAAAAAACGAAATGGCCATTTCAGTCCTTGAAAGGACTTTGACCGAGCTTCTTATGATCAACTGTGCTGAGTGTGATGTGAAATGTTTGCACACAAATGATCGAGAACTGGACCTACATGTTTTACGCCGACTCCAAACGGCTTATGTTCTCAAGAAGCTTTTCATGGCAAATTTTACTCTCTGAGGCTTGCCATTGTCTGCAGAGAGGTGACGGCCGAACAGAAAAATTAATTCAATTGAAAAAACTTTTCTGTGTCGGATGGAGAATTCGAACCTGGGTTCTCTGGCGTAAGAGTCACACACTCTACCCACTACGCCACGGCCGCCACAATAATTGATAATTGATCGATAATTGATTGAAGAACTCGGTAAAAATGATGAAAACATTTGTTAATTTTTAGAAATAACCTCATAAAAATCAACAATGAATTCAAAAGTTGGGCTGAGCTAAAAATTTGGGATAAAGACTTTTGGCTAACTTCACACCGGTGGACGAGCATTGGACAATGAGCGTGATGTCAAACAAAGGATCAAATAAAATTTTTGAATATATTTTTTTTTTTTTTTCTAATACAGTTGCCGGGTGTAGCAACGCACACCCGTTGTATAAGCTAGTAATTGTATATGAATTTAAAATTGTCAATCACCAAAATAAGTTTATAAATTTGCTTTCATCTAACCAAAGAGCATGTCACTTTACGTCCATTCTGCATATACTTTTGTGCCCAATCCAAAAGGGCTGCTTTACCTTTTTTGGTAAGAAGCGGCTTTTTTATAGTTTCAATGTTAAAATCTACGTCATGGTACTTCTTTAGTTCCATACAGATTATCACTGCATTTTTAAAGTGATCCTTTAAGCTTATCCTTTCAATTATGCTAACTGCCCAATAGTCTTTGGCTCGTTTGAGTCCTGATCCTTTGGTTCTTTGCAAACAGTTACAATCGACATTTTATTTCATTAATCGTACTATATTTGAATGTGAGCATGCAAATAAAGAAAACATTTGACGCTAGGATACACCTTCTTCTACCAACGTTATAACATAATTGGCACTTTTTCATCATGTGACAATTGTCTATATATCCGCTACATATTCTTTGCTTGCAATCAAAACTGTTTTTCAAAAATACTTTTAAATTATCTGGCCCAAAGAATCCAAATGAATTTATTTATGCCTTAGAAATCCACATAGCTCAAACAGTTCCAATTACCAAATCAATAATTAAATGATTATATGGCCAATCCCATGCACTGGAATTCTCTGGAATGCACTGGAAAATGTTTCATATAATGTACAATCGAATGCACTGCAACTATCCCAGAACTAAAGCTAAAACTACTTAATACCAAAGATATTATGTATAAAATATTATGTATAAAATAAAATAAGTATGTATAAAATATGGATAGATGGATGATATATTATAAAATAATCCATTTGTTCCAATGTGAAAATCGCAAACACGTGAATACTTGAAAATGTGAATGAGTCAACCGATATATACGTGATCACGTACTTTTGAAATATTACGTGTATTACGTGTTCGAATTGTACGAATTCACGTATTTAACATGCACATTCGAGTTCGTGTTTTCAAAAACGAACTTCATGAAACTTTCGTGTACATGTGTAGTTCAGTACACGTGGATAAGATCGAGCTCTACTTTTTTTCGGATGAAGTTTATAATATATCGCAGTTATATATGCCTTTATATGCAGTTTATAAAGAATCGCAAGATATGTGTTAAAATTTGCTTTACGATATTGTTTTTAGCTTAGTTTAGTGAAAATTCTGAGTTCTTTCCGGAACTTGGTGCCTTTTAGTTGTTGGCAGTGCAGTTAATTACAGCATACATCGCTTAAATTAACAAAAATTAATAATTTGCAACAAGTATTATATAACTTATTGGAAATATTATAATACATCAAACTCACACTCTTGAAATATGCCTTGTTTTCTTAATGACTGTTATTGTTGAGGCATCAACTGTAACGTATCGTATCTAGATAAAATATTTTGAAAAAAAAGTAAAACAAAGAAATAACACTTAACATGTTGAAAATGAAAGTATTTCCCACCTACCAGACCAGACCAGTAACAACACCAAAACAAAAACTGCACAAAAAAAACAAAAAAAAAAACATTGATCACTACAAACACTTTGAAAGAACTTGAAATAATTAAACGTGTTCCATGCCTAGCTCTGCTGGCCAACGACTTTTTTAGCTCTTTCAACTCTTAAAAATAAATGCAAAATTATAACAATAAGAAAAAAAAAAACACATTTAACTAGAGAGCTGTTGAAAAAAATTATAAAAAAAAAATTCGGTAATGAGTGGCGTGGAAAAAGATTCCACCATAATTAAATATCCAACAAACTCGAGCACTGCCACAGACCACAATCACAGCAGCGTACGCAACGCATTGCATCAAAGAGTTCAAATAATCTTTGAAGGAGAAAGTGAAACGCTATCTATCTGGTGGGCTCGTTTTTTGGTGAGGAGGCAGTGCCGAGCGCTGGCATTAAAAGCCACATTGCGGGCAGCACTTGAAAATTATTATTTTTTTTTTCGCTGAGTATGAAAGGAAAAGAAAGAAAAAAATATCGATCACGTTTGGCCGGTTCAGCGTATTTCAGTAATATTTCTTCCCTCTACCATTTCTTTCTTTTTTTTTTTTTTGTTGCATTTCATATACATCTTTTATTACCACGAATTACGTATCACATGTTGCCAGTTAGCGAGAGACAGTCACCGTCTGTGGTTTTTTTTATATTGTTTTTATTTATTTTTGTTTGTGACTTGGCTGCTTTACTTTGAGATCGATTCCATTTCTAGGGTTCATCATTATCATCATGATGAAAATATCACTATGATCAACATCAGCATCAGCAATAACACCAGCATCAAGCTGATGATTTTCAGCATGCCAACAAACGTAGCTGTGAACAAATGCGCTTTGCACCTTTCTCTTTGTGTAGTCAAACAGATAAACATACAAAAAAAATTAAAATGTATGTCTATATACCCTGTAGGAAAATCAAATTATTTAAAAGTAGTTGATAAAGTAGTTTTGTGTCAACCACAACTAGTTGAAATTCTGACTTTTTCCCATAGAACAAACTAACTTATTTTGTATGGCGATGTCCGCTAAATAAGTCAATTGACTTTCGTCTGCATATATTTTGAACTACTTGTTAAATTAGTTAAATTTAAATTAGTTTTTAACTACTTTAAAATAACCAATTGAAAACTATTACTGATGGCCTAAAGTTAATATTTGATGAAATAACATGGTTAAATATATATAAACTTGTAATCTTATAAAAATTTGCAATTAAAACATGTCAAAATCAGAGTAGTTGCTGCCTTAATATAATTCAAAGTAGTTTATCAATCACTTGTTTTTAAGTAGTATTTCAATTATTTCATATATAATGCAAATAAAACTATTTACAATTGAAGTGGATGCCGCCTTAATATAATTCAAAGTAGTTCATATACTGGTTTATTTTAAATTAGTCTTTTAACTAGTTGTTTTTAAAAATAAGTTAATTTGTTCCTATAGGGTATCTACACTGTACTGCATATCTGTCCATCCACATGTTCATATTTCCATTGGCAGTCAGACGTTCGCGCACTTAGCTTACATGTTTGTATATTTTTCTGTTTGTAGTTATGTGTTTGTGCATAATTCATTTTTTTGTTTGTAATTTTTCACTCAGACATTTTCAGTTTCAGATTCCGTTGAATTTTATATTTTATATCTTTGTTTCGAAGCGGGAAAAGCCGGTTGTCGGTCGACGGTCGATCGGTGTATGTCTGCTGGCAGTGGTGTTAGGTTATGTGAATACACTTGCTTGCCAGTCTGACAGACAGACAGACAGACAGACTGACGGACAATTGCTGGGTTAACAATGTACGTTGTAAATCTTACACAATTTCCCAGCATCTATAGAGGTCCTTTGTGTCAGTTATCTATATATATATAAAATTGTAAAGAAAAAAAATCTTTACATGAAATATTTTTTTGAAATTCTTTATGCGATGACGACGCTGAGTCCAAAAATCGCATTTTTTAAATGTTTGTCTGTCTGTTCGCATCGTTCGAGCATCACGCGAAAACCACTGGATGGATTTAAATTAAACTTGATATCTAGGTTCCTTATCCTTATGACCGGGGGGGTCAATATATAGGCTACTTTTATTCAGTAAAAAAGATTGGACCCGGCAGTGGGCGCTGCGATCGGGTTTTCCAGGCATTCTTTTTTTTAGCCTTAACTCCAAAACCGTTCATCCGATTTGCATGAAAATTTGTATGTACGGTGTGTTTTTATGACTTATCTACTCTGTTCTATCTTGAACACCAGAGGGCGCTGTAGTACAAATATTTAAAAAAACTTTGAAAAACTCTTAAGCCATTTATCCGATTTACATGAAAATTGGTATATAGAGGTTTTCGAATACTGTAAGTTTTCATGGCATATCTACTCTGTTCTTGTAGATATGTAGATATTCTTGAATCTTGAACACCAAAGGGATCTGTAGTACAAAGATTTTAAAAAACGTCAAAAATTTGTATATAAAGGTTTTCTGATACGGTAAGTTTTCATGACTTATCTACTCTGTTCTATCTTGAACACCAGAGGGAGCTGTAGTACAAAGATTTTAAAAAACGTCAAAAACTCCTAAGTCGCTTATCCGATTTGCATGAAAGTTGGTATATAGAGGTTTTCGGAACGGTGAGTTTTTATGACTTATAAGCTAGGATCTATCTTGAACACCAGAGGGCGCTGTAATGCAAACATTTTTAAAAAGTCGAAAATGTCCAAAACCGTTCATCCAATTTGCATGAAAATTTGTATGTAGAGGTTCTCGGAAACGCTGAGTTTTTTTTTGACTTATTCACTCTGTTCTATCTCGAACACGAGGGGGCACTGTAGTACAAATATTTTGAAAACCTCGAAAAACTCTTAAACCGTGCATCCGGTTTGCATGAACATTGGAAATTAGAGGTTTTCTGATACGGTGCATGTTTTGGACTTATCTTTTTTGTGCTATCTTGAACACCAGAGGGCGCTTTAGTACAAATCTTAGGAAATCGTGAAAAACTCCAAAACTGCTCATCCGATTTGGATGAAAATATGCAAATAGAGATTTTCGAGTACGGCAAGGGTTCTGGTGCTATCTTTTTTGCTCTTTCTCGAAACTAGAGGGCGCTGTTGTACAATTTGTACGTGTGTATGTTATTAAACTGTTCCTTAACGGCTGCACTGATTTTGATGAAATTTTTTGTGTGTGTTTGGGTGGATCCCTGGATGGTTCAGGGTTCCACAAATTTTGTTATTATAGTTTATCTCCGAAACCATTCATACAATTTACATGAAAATTTGTATTTAGGTGTTTTCGGGTACGGTAGTTTTTAGGACTTCTCCATTTTGTTCTGTATTGAACACCAGAGGGTACTGCAGTACAAATGTTTTAAAAATGTCGAAAAACTCCTAGCTGTACATCCGATTTGCGTAAAAATTTGTACATAGGAGTTTTCGGATTCGGTGGGTATCTTGGATTTTTTTTCTGCGCTATCTTCAACACCAGATGGTGCTGTAGTACAAATCAGTTAAGAAATCGTAAAACACTCAAAAACCGCTCATCCGATTTAGATGAAAATTTGTACATCGGATATATAGGATTTGATTGTCAAGTATGAAAAGGGCTTTGGTGTTATTTTTTTATTCTATCTCGAAAACCAGAGGGCGCTGTTGTACAAATACCGCAAGACAACTCATCCGATATGTATGATTTTTATAAGTGGTTTTCGGGTGCGGTGAGTCTTTTGGCGCTATGTATTTTGCTATAGCTTGAACCCCAGAGGGCGCTGTACTACAAAATGCAGTAAGGCGTAGCAAAGCGCGAAGGTTGATAAATATCTTCTTTTCTTCTTTATGTTTATTTATATTCCACTATCTTTTTTCGCTAATCAGGACAGCTGATGCCGAATTCTGTGGTGTTTGAGTACGCATCAACACAATCGCAAGTCAGTTGCGTTGCAAGTTGGCGTTGTTTTGACATTTTAATTTCTATTTTCAATGCTTATTTAATTTTTGTCCAGTTTCCTCGCGAATTGCCAAAAATTCGTTTTTGCTCTGATTTTTTTTCAAAAATGTGCAATCTATCGAATACAATATAAAAATTTTGAAAATATATTTTTGCAAGCACACACGTGCGACACGCACACACAAATCACGATTCCCCTAACTATTTCTCATAACTTTCAGATGTTGTAGCTACATATTGCTAATTTCACCAAAGTTACCGGTTTGAAAGATGCACACAAAATTCCTTCTAAAGTTTGTAAAAAGTTTTTTTCAAATCGACGAATGAAATCGAAAATTATTTATATCAACTCCCGAGTTAAGCCGGGTATAGTGCAGCTAGTGTTTTTATAAATTTTTAATCGAAAGCTATTGAGTTAAAATGGCCGTATAAATCCTATAGTCGTGTTGATTTCGTACACTATCCAAATACCTATATGGCCTGACAACTCCAGATATATGCTTTTTAGGGCCTAATCTCACTTCTGATTTCTTATTTTTTTGGGCTTAAATTCGTTATGAAAAATTACCCCACAGAAAAAGAAAATATGGCCCCAAAACTGAAATGAGGCCCCAATTTCTGCCCAATACAAACTTTTTGCGGTCTTTTTTCATTTCATCATTGAGGTTTTATTTTATTGGAGGTATCATATGATACCCCATGTATGACAGGTATCATATGAAGGTAAGTATTATGATATGGTATGATGAGATAGAATGTGGATATGGGTAATATGACCAGATTTAACCTACTGGAATCAATTATTCACTCAGAAAAAAAAAACCGACTTTAAAATCATAAACCACCACTTAGTTTTGAAAATATTGAATTTCTTACTTATTATATTTGCCTTAAAAAATGAAGAATTTTTATTTAAAAATAACTAGAATAACTAGTTTGCCTTATTGATTCTTTGCTTCAATGCCAACAATAGTTCTATAGTCTACACACAATAGAACGTTAGAGATTGATTTTATTTTGCTTTCTCATTCTGGATAAATATACTGACTTTGTTCAACCTCGCTACTATGCTATTTTATTCTTACTCCGATTTACTTAGAAATAATTTATTTCCAAAAAACATTTCAACTGAAGAATGTTTCTCTTTAAACTGAAGTTACTTTCATTTTTATCTTAACGCATGTACTAAATAAATTGAAAACAAAATCAAAATTGTATATAAGTCATTCAGACACATAATGGCAAAACGTGCCTAATCAATTTTATATGTACCACACTTCCGGCAACTCTGTACCATGCCATACTTTCTTTCGAAACTCTCTCGTCAACTTGTGAATTGAGCGAGTTTCAAAGAAAAAAATATGTTTAAATTGTAATGAGCATAGCTGGCGCACGTTTCGAATTTTGTTTATTTTTAATTTTTTTTCATTAAAATTACTTGTTAAAAAGAAAAAACACAACAAAACCATTGCAAGACAGCTTTATAAAGTTTAGACTATGATGTTTGTATCTGTATTGTATTTGTTCTTGTTATATCTGATGTTTCCACAATTACACAAGCAGCGGTCGGTGTATACGTGTTAATATAATTATTAAACTCATCGTAATGAGATTATCACGTTTTTCAATACGTCAACTAGTGACGCTTGAAATGCTGTCATTAAGAGATGTAAAAGTTGTGATAATGATGTTATGATATCTTTTATAAATGGAATTAAAAAATGTCTGTAATATAAATAAGCTATGCAAAACAACAGCTACAACATGTAGCATAGAAGAAAATTATCTTTGAATAGAGCCCTAAGTGTCCCTCTGGCGGCCGTGGGCCGTATGTGTCAAATCCCATCTGACACATAACGTTTGTCAACTCTCTGCAGACAATGGCAAGCCTCAGAGAGTAAAAACTGCCATGAAAAGCTTCTTGAGAACATAAGCCGTTCGAAGTCGGCAAAAAGCTTATAGGTCCAGTCATGGTAGAATAAAAGAAGGTATATGCATTTCAGACTTCGCTCTCTTTCTCATAGCCAAAATTGTCAAAATCAATACAAATCACCTTTTTGTTTACATTTTCCCAATTAAAGCTTTCTCATCGCTTTCAGATTTTCTATGAGCTATCACATTCGTTTTGACAGTTATGGCAGTCTGCCTCTTCGAAATGCATCTACCTTCTCTTATTCTACCATGGGTCCAGTTTTCGATCATTTGTGTACAAACATTTCACAACACTCACAACACAATCGATCATAAGAAGCTCGGTCAAAGTCACTTCAAGGGCTGAAATGGGCATTTTGTATTTTTTTTTCTTTTTTTTTAATCTCCCTATTTGCCTATTTATCCGCTCTCATACAAAATATGTCAATAAATAGTAAAAATAGTCGTAGAGGAATAAAGTTTTGCAAATGAGTTGTAATTAAGAATATTTACACACAGAGCAAAACAAATTTAAACCGTCTATAACCACACCCACCTCCCATACATTAAGAAAATTTAAAACGCCATGTTTTCCTTCATATTGGACCGATTTCAAAATTACTAGGTACGGAAATATATATTTACTAGCAGGCCACAGTGGTCCTTGGCTTCGCCACGGACGTTTTTTTTTTTAACAATAACACGTTTTTGTAACTCTTTGAATGAGTGTGGAGACAGATAGAGCACAAGAACTTCATATAAAAAAATCCTCAACACGCTAAAGGTGTTCAGTTCATCGCCTTGCAATGAAACAAATTTTGATCGCTCTGCAATGTGATTATACGCTCTCATTCTCACTTTTTGTTTGGCAGTTTCTATTGAAAGTAACAATAAAAAGTTTTGAGCGCCATTCAAACGATCACCGTGTGATATCAGCCCTTAAGGCAATGTATGTCAAACGAAATAAAAAACATTTTTTCATTTGTTTTGTTTTGTTTTGTTTTGTTTTGCAGCTCAGCACTGCATTTATATGTATCTCTCTTTTCGCCCTGCGCGAGTTTCATCTGTTTTTTATGTTGTGCTGTGTTAGCCGAGCAGAAAAATAGAAGAGTAGAGAACAACATGGAGCTTATTGAAATTCTCGCAACTCAAACACGTGAAAAGAAAACCATCAAGCAATTCTTGGCATCGGGAATGATTTCTTGAAAAAATGAACACTTTAATTAAACAAGCTTATTATTAAAATTTTTAATTTTAAATTAAAATTATTAAAACAAAAATACCTCTATGCTTATTCCATAATTGCTCCTCTAAGCTTATATTTCTTAAAAATCGACTCGGTTTTTTTGGAGTTTACCTGGAAGCAAAAACTTGCACTTTAATTTTATATAATAGTATAGATATATAGATATAGATATAGATATAGGTATAGATATAGATATAGATATAGATATAGATATAGATATAGATATAGATATAAATATAGATATAGATATAGATATAGATATAGATATAGATATAGATATAGATATAGATATAGATATAGATATAGATATAGATATAGATATAGATATAGATATAGATATAGATATAGATATAGATATAGATATAGATATATATATAGATATAGATATAGATATAGATATAGATATAGATATAGATATAGATATAGATATAGATATAGATATAGATATAGATATAGATATAGATATAGATATAGATATAGATATAGATATAGATATAGATATAGATATAGATATAGATATAGATATAGATATAGATATAGATATAGATATAGATATAGATATAGATATAGATATAGATATAGATATAGATATAGATATAGATATAGATATAGATATAGATATAGATATAGATATAGATATAGATATAGATATAGATATAGATATAGATATAGATATAGATATAGATATAGATATAGATATAGATATAGATATAGATATAGATATAGATATAGATATAGATATAGATATAGATATAGATATAGATATAGATATAGATATAGATATAGATATAGATATAGATATAGATATAGATATAGATATAGATATAGATATAGATATAGATATAGATATAGATATAGATATATATATAGATATAGATATAGATATAGATATAGATATACATATATTGTTGTTTCTTTGTTTTTGTGACGTCGCTTGCGTCTACGTGACGTTATCATGAAGCGATGCGAGAAGAGTAGGAAAATATAAAGCTTTTAATCAGAAGCGCCAACTTCAAAACTTTTGTATTCGTGAAGTAATCACTATATTTATTAGAATTAAACAAATTAGAAAAAAATTAAAATATTAAGTTTTCCAAGATGACCAATATAACCAAGAAATTAAAAGGAAAAGTTTTTTTAAAATTATTTTTTACGTTGTAGTGATTTTGTATTCGGTTTTTTTTTTTAAATAAAAGTTTTTAATTCAACATTGTGTGTTTAATAAAAGCTGAGAAATATAAGTTACCACAAAAAAAGTTACCACTATATCGCTACCCATCCGGAACAAAATCCGAGTTCGATATCGGAAATTAAAAAATTTACGAATACGCGATGATAACTATCGAATTCGATATCGATTACGGTTTAAAAAGATACGTTCGGTGAAAGTTATGGTTACTTCGTAAGCGAAGGTTCGCTTATGTTTCGAAGAAAATTATATTTTTCCTTTTGTCAAAATCCTCAAGTACTGGATTTAACGTGGGAAATCTGCCCTTGATGTTTAAAGTTTTATATCAATATGTTTACATTTTTGATGATCAAAATACTCCCACATCCCCAAGCCCCTCTCACCCCTCCCCCCAAATCCTTCCTATGGGCCGGATTTGAGACATCTAAATATCTCGAAAAGTAAGCAACATCGTGAAAAATGGTTCAGATCAAAGTTACCAGGTTTCGAGGGCGTCAAATAGTGACTTTACTGTCTGATTTTGACCACAACTTTCAAAGTCAACTTTGATTTTTTTAATGGATATCCGTAATTTTAAAAATAAAAATAAAAAAATTAGAACGCCCGTTGCCGACATGGTATTAAACTTTGATATTAGGACTGGGTCAACTTACTGGAATTTTCCCAAAAGTTTTATATTTTTCCCTTAAAATAGACGAAATAACCTCTCCAATGATGCCCTACGTAAAAAAATTTAAATTTAAATTCTTAAAATCTCAAATTCCGGATTTGGTTTTCTAAACAATAAACCAATCTAAGAATAAAATTTGAGACAAATCGGAGATGGTCAGTGCAACTGAAATTACACTTTAATGTGAAATAGGCGATATACTGATTCATACAAGCGTCAAAAAACTATTTCTCTCAACTGTATTTTGACCAAAATAGCGTAATATTATTGCACAACGAATTTCGATAGTAGCATGAGTGTTCATAAATGTTTGCTTTTCCCATATAACATAAGACTGCGTTATGCCCCTGAATCTGTTGATTTTATCTTACGTCGTATTTTGGAAACATCCTCAATTTTGAAGCAAATGACAAATTTGTTTTTTTTTTTCATAACAACCAATATGACTCAATTTGTTTGTTTATTATGATAACATCTGGCAGCACCTTCATATCAGAGACTATTTGTCTCCAAGGTTTCTTTAACAACTTAAACGTTGGTCACTTAAACGTACTCGTGACAAGGTTTTTGTGTGTATAATAAACATTTTCTACTTATTTTTTAAAGTTTTTTTTTTTTATATTAAATTTTATTATGTTGGCAAGGCACACGCGCGCAGTCACAAAACTATGCCGAATGTGGGTCATTTTCGTTTAAAGTGAGCTTTAAAACTTTAGATTAGATTATATTGTATGGTGTATGGTGTTTATGGTGCGTCTGTTTAACCTTGAATTTGGTTAGTTTTTTTTAAACATAAGCTTTAGCTGATAAATTTCAAAAGTTGTCTTATATTAGTTGCTAAAATTTTATTCTTTTCTATTTGCAGGTATGTATGCGGCATTTTTCAAAATATCTTGTTAATGTAATTAGTTTATCTTGATTGTGGTAAGTAGCTGTCGGATTGTAATTTAGACAGCGTGTATAAAGTGAATCAGATAAATTTGACAAATGCCATTACGCTTGGCAACAAATTACTCAATTATTAATAATGCTTTCAATTAGGAATTATGTAACTTTATGTTTCATGTTGCTTATAAAAATATTGGCACAAACCAAGTGTGCGGCAGGCGATTAATTGAATGAATGATTTGCACATGAAGATTAACTAGCACTAAGCAACAACAGCAACAAATTGTTTTTTTTTTTGTTTTTTTTTTTTAATGCACACATTCCCCAAAAACTCAAAAATCCTAATCAAACAACTACTTTTATTACAACGATAGTAGGTAATGAAATAACAACAAAATGAAGACGAATATTGTTAAAAAAAAATTTTTTTTATAAATTCTTCAAGTGGCTAATACAATAAAACTATTATTTAACCAATTCTTCATCAGTTGTTGATATACGAAATACTCAGTGTGTTGAAAAATATTGTTTCCCCCCCCCCCCCCCCCCCGTAACGACAAGCAAACAAACACATGCTAGTGTTTCTTTCCTTATTAATATATTATTAAATAATGCTTTCCAACTGCTTGTCAGACTCTGACAGATAGTTTTTTTTTATACAAATATTTAACTCTTGGCTGGTGAGCCAGACATTAAAACAAAAATGTTAATAAAATTTGCTAAAAATCAGTGAAGCAAGGCGAAGACTTCTTTTTTATGCCACATAAAATTAAAGAAGTTTTATTTTATTTTTATTTTTTTCTTTCTAAAATAATCTTATATTGTTGAAAATGTGCGTTGACAAAATGTCGCTGGTTCTACTGCCTGTTTTGTGCTTTAATAAAACTGAAAGTAAAAAAAAACGCAAAAAAAAAAATACAACAAAGCCGCCTAAAAAATCTTGTTTTTTTGTTTCTTTCTCGACACAGTCAGCAACATTAGCATAAAAATAATGTAATTTAACAACTTAATGTTTCTAAAACTAAAAGCTTTTAAGCGTTTAATTAAGTCGCCCCTGCTGTGTAATTTAAATTTAATTTTTTTTTTTTTTTTTCTCAACCAAGTACATTATTTTTGGCAACTGTTATGTTAAACATTTCTGCTGCTGTAGTTCACAATAGACACTCAGCCACAAACACTTTGTTTCGCATGCTTTGCTTGCTGTTAACTGATCTCCCACGATTTTGTAGATAAAAAAAAAAAAAAAAAAATACCAACAAAAACCGCTGATTGACTCAAATTTTGTTGTAGCTTAAATCTTAAAGAATCACGAATGATGAATGAATAAAGTGATTTTCAATGTTGGTTTATTTTGCTTGACTCGGCGTCAAGTACTTTTTTGGATCTGTGTTATTGAAGCATAATTTGTGCTGCAAGGCAATTGAGCTGAGTTGAATCAACATTCCTGTATAGCCCTGAAGTAGAAATTTCACTTTTATTTTCACAAACCCCAAAAAGTTGAGCGGGCTCAACATGAATAAAATCAACATACTTATTATTAATGATGCTCTTGCTGTCAGTGCATCATTCATGATTTTTTTCAAGCTTTTTATTGCATAACGTTTTATGGTTTTTCATTTTTTTTTTTTTTTATGTAAATAAATGCATTGTGTGACTTTTTAACCAAGACTAGCAGCAAAAGTTTTGATTTCTTCTGGTTCTTGTCTTTAATAAACAAAAGACTTAAGACACGAACTTGCTTCAAATGCTTTGCTTTGACTTCTATTACAACTTTAAGAGCTTACAAGCTTAATATTGCTAAATTCAAATATTTTCTCTTTGAAACGTTCTGTTTCTTAATTATATACACACCCAGATAACAATTTCACCTAAATATTGGAAGGTATTCCTACTCAACTTGAAAAGGCCCTGTATAAAAGAAATTATTCATGCTTTTCTTGAAAGAGCCTTGTGAAAGCTTTGAAAATTTAAATTTCTTGTATTTTTCAATGACACATTTTAGGAAGTAATCAAGAAGATTTTTTACTTAAGCTTAGACTTTTTTTCAAGCGGGTTTGAACCATGGATCTATCTGCTGATAAACTATCACCTTAAGCCGCTGGTCTACCGAGCCAATTTATTGGATTGAAATTAATTGCGTATATGAAATGATTGCAATCGAGAGCTTTATAAAATTATTCTTAACACTTCTCTTACCTTAAGAAAAAGCCACATTTGTGATCTTAAGGTTACGAAATGACCAAGCCTGTATGGATATGGCCATGTATGTATATATTGTAAGTGTTAAACTTTTATTAATATTTTTTTAAATTTTAATCGGTGTTAACAAATTTCAAACTTTATTTAAGTATTAATTAATTAAAATTCTTATTGATAATTAATAAATGTTCAGTTTTTTTAGTGTTAGTTAATACAGTACAGTATAAAATATATATTTAGATTGTGTGCTCCAGGCAATAAGTTGTAGAAGTTTTAACCGTGGTGCGTTGCGTGGTGGTGGTGGTACCATGCGATACCATTTTGATAAAGTGTCGAATTTTCGGTTGTTTACATACAATATTGGTTAATAAGTATATTAATAATTAATTAATTATATTAGCTTTGGTGCTTCAAATATTAACAATGTATTAAACAATAAATTGCTTGGGTGAATAAGCATTAGTTTATAATTCTCTCCACCCAAGCCGACTAAGGTAATTTAACTATTGCTTTACCAAAATGTACTTATTACATTTACTTTCTACTGAATAAAAAAAAAAAATCTGAATTTGAAAATTGAAGAAAGTCTAAAATTCATAACATTACTAAATTACAAAGCTATCAACATGTTATACATTAAATTCGTTTTCATTGCCTTGACTATATATTTTCTTATTTTATTACTTTTTTTTTATTTCAGTCAATAATTACAAGCACTCAACTAATAATTACAAAAGAAAGAAAAAAAAACAACAGTACAAAAATTTCTCCTCTTCTGCCTGTCAATATCAGTAACTCAGACTATCTTCACGCTTTGTAAGCTTTATTTCCACCCACATCCGTTATACAAATTTATTTTTTTTTTTTTATAAAATTTACTAAAGATTCATAGCAAAACATTCATTGACATTGCTGGCCATTGTTTCTTCTCAAATTTAAATTTAGTTTTTCATGTATTAATAAATTCTTGCATAGTTACATTCGATTGATGTTTTCGATTACGTCTGAGACTGACTGCTTGGGAGTGAGATTCGTGAACAGAGTGAAAAGCTCTGCAATTGCATCGTTCGCTATACAAGCTTATCGTAAATTTGAGCTTTCAGCAACATCTTCATGTTCATCATCGTCATCAGTGTGTCATTGCTCAGTTGCTCAGTGTGCCAATTGCTCAGTGTCATTGCTCAGTGATCCGTTTCGAGTTCGAGACGGACTCACTTTTTCGTACATTTTATTCGAAACGAATTGCGTTTCGGATCCTTTTCGTATGGAATTCCTCTCAAAAACGTGAATCGCTTTTTTCATTATGATGAATCCATCTCGAGTTCAGAGCGGACTTCATATACGAATTTGAGACGGGTTCCTTTTTCAAAGTAACACAAATTCGAGACGGACTCGTTTTTTCTAAATAATGCAAATTTGCGACGAACTCGTTTTTTTTTTTTTAGTAATGCGATCAGGCGTGGTGTCATATCGCCCACTGTCATAAAGCCCAAAGCAATGAAAGTCACAACGCTCCAAAAAGTTGTGCGTAATTTGTTGTTGTAAAAATTTTGCGGATTTGAGCCATATGACTTTGCATTGGGCCTTATGACATATTATTTTGGGCGGAAAACCAAACGTCATACAGCCCAACACGTCATCATATCGCTTAACGTCAGATAGCCCAATTCAAAGAAGGTCATAATGCCCAAAAGCATGTCACAACGCCCAAATCTAAAAACAAACATAGTCACAGTGCCCAAATGAAATGTCATATCACCGAATATTTTTGGGTAATATAGCTAAAATTTGGGCTTTATAATATTTTTTGAATTATTTCACTCTTCCTCTAAAAATAATACTAAGCAAAGCGCCCACGACCCGGAATATGTTTTTTACATTCCGTACAAGCGCAAACCATTTTAACATATTTCACATAGCCGATAAGAGCAGGCGTTATTTAAATAGTTATACTCAAAGCATAATATTTATATATTACAACAATCAGAGCGCTACTAAAAACTAAGTTTATTCACAAATGAAAAAAAATGGTCACAACAGCCAACTCGAGTGTCATAACACACAATGCTTTAATTTGGGTGATATAGCTTCGATTTGGTAATGCCTAAATGGAATGCCATAACGCCCAATTTTTTTCCCCTTGGGTGTTATGGCATTCGAGTTCGCTGTTGTGGCCCTTTTTTTCCCACTAAGATAAGATACACCACTAACTAAGCGGTGTATCTAGTACAGGTAGTAAGTTTCTGACTGTCTCTACGAATTTCTGTACATTTCTCTCTATTGTGTGCTCTTATACATGCGTACCCTCGGTCGGATTAGCGTTGTATACACACTTCTATTTGCCGTAACGTAATTCAGCTGTGTTTCGAACATGTGGCTAGTAAGCAGGCACGCGAAAATCAGTGGGAAATGATCGGCCAGCTCGTCCTTGAAAGAAGATATTAAACTAGGTATACTAGTACTTTAACGAAAAAAATTAAAGACGCGAATTACGTCGAAATTGATAGTGGCCATAATAATGTGATTATAAATTTTTTGACTTCGGACTTGGTTTTAATTTAGTTATCAAGTGTGAGTGCAAAAAACAACAATGTGTCTCTTCGAGCCCTTTAGTAAATGATGCATACGAAATAAATCGTCGTTTGATGTTTGCCATGCGGATTCTGGGACTCGGATTACGGTCGATCAATACTTGCTGTTCCCTAATGGAACTGTCTGCAGGCTTTGCAAAGAGTATTGCTGATGAAAGACAGAAGAACGTGGAGGCGGGAAATAAAGAAACACATTTGAGTGTGTTGGACAACAGTTCGTGGAAAAAACATGGCTTTTCGGCGTTATTTGGAATTGCAACGCTGATCGGAAAATATACGCACAAAGTTTTGGATTTTGTTGTAAAGTCGTCATTCTGCCAAAGCTGTAGCAAATGGACTAGCAAAAAAAGAACTAATGAGTACGATATGTGGTATGAAACTCATGAAGAACATTGCAGCATAAATCAGACTGGAAGTGCTGATAAGATGGAGGTAGATTGTATGAAGGAAATGTTTTGTCGATCAGAATCGCACGGCATGAAATATGCTACATATATCGGTGACGGTGGCACAAAAACTTTCCAAGCTCTCCTCAACTGTGGCCCTTACGATGACCTTATTGTTCAGAAGAAGGAATGTATAGGTCACGCCCAGAAGCGAATGGGCACAAGATTGCACGCAGTCAAGAAACAACATAAAGGATATGGAGTTAAAGGTGCAGGAAAATTTACAGAAAAATTAATAAAATATTTGACTTTGTACTATGGACTTGCCATTAGACGACACCCTGATTCGGCCGAAGAGATGAAAAAATCTGTGTGGGCAACGTTTGATCACAAATTTTTCACGGATGAAGAGCCGAAACATGAAAAATGCAAACTAGATGAAAACAGTTGGTGTAAGTGGCGTGTTGCAGAAGCTAAGAATGAATTCGCCAATTTCCACCATGAACCTGCCCTTCAAAAATCGGTTCAAGAAGCAATTCGACCCGTATCTGAAGCTCTTTCAAGCGATAATATACTGGAAAGATGCACAGATAGAAACACGCAAAATGACAATGAATCCTTTAGGTCTGTGGCAACTGGTCCACAAACACCTTCATTATGGCGAATAAACTATCAGAATAGCAGCATATATATCTTCAGTGCATCTTTAATGAAGACTATTCATCCATATTAAAAACTATGCAGACATTAGGAATCATCAACGGGACAAACTGCGTTAACTTCGCTGCGAAAACTGACGACCGGCGTGTGAAGTCAGCGGAGGAGAAACTCTCGGAGTTTGCAAAAAAAGCTAGAATTGAAAAACTTGGCGCCCTGGTGCAGCAAAATATGCTCTTTGAGAATGAGGAAGGGACCCTTTATGGTGCTGGAATAGCTGATTAGATGTAAGCGTCAAAAAACAAACATTACTTCCGATTTTTTCTTTGTCGAACTTTAAACGCGTTTTTCTCGAGACACCTTTTTACCGCGATGTACACGATTCCACTTCAACGACTTGACCGATTTCGATGTTTGATGGGTCAAATTAAAGCTTATTCAAATAAGGGAACCTTCAGGAAGCGATTTTTTCCAAAAAATTTATTATCATTATTTTTTTAACGTTAAAGCAAAAGAAAAAGGAGGAAAAGCAGGGTTTTTTTTCGAAGGGCGGTCATTTTTTAAAAAAGGGTTTTATTAAAATCGGAAATCTACAAGGACCCCCAAATTTCATCTAGGTTCAGATCACTTGGCAGGGCTGTAGAGTGTACAGCGCACATCGGCTATCGCCGCGCACAGCTTTGATCAGCGAGACCTTCTGCCGCCATTTTTAATTTTTTATCATCAAAAAAATTGTATAATATTTGTGAAAAAGATTTTTTCAAAAAAGATTTGCGTTCGCGCAAAAAAAAAAAAATCCTGAAATTACGTTACGTTTCTACTAGAACCTCGTCTTAAGTAAAACGTGATTTCCTACTAAAATATGACTAAACTTTACACAATAATATTTATCGCGTTTATGCGAGCGACACAAAGTTGCATTGTAGCCCGTTGATTTAGTAGAGCTACTGAGCTTCTATGAGCAAAACCACATGGGCATGCTGGTTTCAGTAGTCACTCTTGAGATCGCACATGAGTCCCCATGGACTAAATTAGAATGAATATTCTTGCACTCATTTTAGAAGTTCTCATTTAAGTATTTTATTGTTCAATTTTTTCATTTGGATGTTATACTACGATCTCAGTAGTCTGAAATACTAGTCTCAACTAGTCCTAAAAAAATCCAATACAATGAAGCATAGATACACTGAGATTAGAGGAGGGGCGAGGGGGTCGACCCAAATCTCACGATATCTCACGATATCTAGGCGGGAGGGGAAAGTAAAAAAATCGCCAAAATCACCTCACGATATAATAGATGCCCCCCTAAGATTGTCTTTTATGTTAACGTTGTGACCATTTTTTTACGAAGGATTCGTAACCGGTTCGATACGAGTCCGTCGAAATATAAGAAAGCGAAGTGCGTACTGACGGACTCATAACGGGTTCGAAACGGATCCGCGTTAGTTTTTATGCACATTGGGTGCAAAGGCATTCATATACAGTACACATATAAATGCATGTATATAGTATATACATTAGGGTGGTCCTTATTTTCCGACTTTTGAATTATCATCGCGGCATGCCATTATTCGATTATATACATCTAAATATGAAAGAGATTTTTTTTGTTTTGATTTTTTTATATGATTAAGAGGACGCTACTAGTTGTCAAAGCTTAGCCCTCTCACAAGAAAACGTATCTTGGTGTCATTCGCCGATTTGAATGAGCTTCGGTTATGTGTGATAGAGGACAAAAATCTAAGGTATACGTATTTTTTTTTATAGGTGTGGAAACTCAGATTTAAAGGTTCAAAATGGCGTCCGTAAATTTCACATAAGTGGATAATTTCACATAAATAATTTTGACCTCAGATTCGTGTTTATCGACCCCAAAAACCTATAGGTACCTGATTTCATGTAACATAGATACTAGAAATTTACTAGTTTCTTATAGTATATATTCAAATAATTTGTTGCCCCCGTGAAATTAAGCGAAAAAAATTATTTTTCTTAGGACTAAGGACCACCCTAATGTACATGTAAGTAGCTATATTTTGAGACAACTATAAATTAGATTCGATCAGATGATAAAAATTTGCACATTTTATGATTACTGCGATGTGAAAACTTTCCAAAGACTTTTAGGACGCGGCGGTGCAAATGATGATGTTGACGAAAAAGCCTTTTTTTTGCACATTAAAGCAGATGCTGCAATTGTCAGTGACAAATTGCTCTGCAGTTACTAGGTGGCAATATTGTAATGTATGCTTAAAGTTTGTCAGTCGCCGTTCAACTTGAGTATCGAATTTTGCAACGAATCTATGAAGACAATTTCTTCAACTCTATTTCTACAAATTTTTTATACAACTGATTTACTTCACTGATATGCCCAATACTTTTTCTTTAGTTAGCTACTTCTTCTGTAAATGTAAAGTGTTGGTGGCATAAAACTGAAGATTAACATTTTCTCATATAATTCAATTTGAAGGCAATTTTGAAATTTTTTCTCATGCTCTGACATCTGCAAAGAAATAAATTAACTTTCTTAACACTTTCTTTGTGGATTTTCTAACATTAGGTACGTTCTGTGTTTTTTTTGTTTTTAATTTTTTTTTGTGCTTTGCTGCTGCATTTTCTCCCTGTAGCCGTAATTCGAGCATTTACTGTTTAAGCCGCAAAAAAAAAATTGTTAAGTGTTCAGATTTAGTAGCCTTTAGATAAAAAAAAACGCAGGTTAAAAAAAAAAACTTCAACACCCTCAATTGGCGCACAATATAGTGCCCATAAAGCTTAGCACTGAAGTAGTTTTAGTTTTACAAAAACAAATAAAATATAAAAAAATTTAAGTGCCAACCATTTGTTACAAGCTTATTTAAAGTAAGAGTCTAGTTTTTGTTATTTTTTTTTTCTTCTCCTTCTAGCTTTTGCTATATTTCATGGCTAAGAATACTTAAATAGTTTCGTTACAGCAGCTGTTGTTGTTGTTGTTGTTGTTGTTGCTGCTGCTGCTGTTACTTTTATTATAGCTGAAGCTGCTGTTGGCACTCTTTTGATGGTGCTGTTATTTTTTGTTGTTGTTCTTATTGTTGTTGTTGTTGTTGTTGTTGCTTTTGTTTGTACTTGGCTTTGTTAAATTAGTTCATTTGGTCACTAGGGCAAAATCACAAAAGACTACACACAGCAAAATGCAAAGCAACAACAACAACAACAACAATAATCACAGCATTTGCATACCTATTAACAACATTTACCATTGCAAACACTCAGTAGTAGAAATGACAGTTTTTGGCGCGCTTGTACAGCATGTAAATGATTTCAATTAAGAAGTTATGGCCACAGCTTTGTATGCAGTTTGTGGATTTTGTTTTTTTCTTATTCAAAACACGCAGTTTTTAGATTTTTCAAAAAAAAAATAAACTTTAGAAATCTTTTGTGTTGCCACAAAAGTGTTGCCAAACTAGTTTAAAATCTAATTTATAACATCAGCAAATCTTAAATGTTAACAGCTTAAGCTGAAAATAAAGCTCAATTTATACCCGTGCATATAAATACAGTTTATCAAAAAAAATTTCGAAACCTTGAAAGCACGCTTTTAGAGCGCTTCCTTTTTTTTATGAGAGTAAGTAAATATTTATTTTTATAAAGCCATAAAATATGCAAATTAAGCTGTATATTCTGTATGCATAAATAAGTTCAATTTTATTGCCAACTCGTTTAATTTCATTGCATCGTTTATGGTTTTTTAATGTCTCAAAAAGCTACATTTTTATTGACTTCAATTTTTGAAGTGAAAACTTTTATTGTAAAATTCTTGAGGTGAAATATCTTAGCTATGCAAAGTGAAGGAGCAAAAAAAATTTTGATGCAAGAATTTCGAGCTTTTTTCGAGCTTTTAAATAATATTTTCGAGCCCTTTCAAAAATTTTCCATTTTCCGGATAATTCGAAAAAAAAATTTGCATAGCTTGGATAAATTACCTTAGCTTGAAGCAACAGAAAATAAAAAATTTAGAAAAAAATAAATCATACAGAAATTTCGAGCTATTTTCCAGCTATCCAATGATATATTTCGAGCTCGCGGAAAATCATCCATTTTCCGTAAAAAACAAAATATCCACCTTTTTTAACATTGGGTTTACCTTAGGGGGGGAGTTTTGGGAAAAAATCTATAAGTAGATACCAGTAATAACTGAAAGAAGGGATATGAAAATGTTTAAGCAAATCCGTTTTCTTTTAAGACTATTTGTGAATTTGCCTGTTTTTAAATGACCATAAGATAGATGAGAAGAGTTTATTTAATTTCTTTTTTACAAATCAATTTTGAGTACTAAGTGTTTTGATTTTTGCATGTAGTTTGTTGAAAATGGTCCAAATTGAGAATTTTTAATTTCTTTCAAAAAGTATTATTCCGAAAATTAGCACAAACAGTAAAAATGTCTGTGACAAAATTTTACTAATTCAACAATATTAATGTGAACGGTAAAAATAGGTTATAGTTTATTAAAATCAAAATTAAAATCAGCTATGAAAAATGCAAACATTTTTTAATAAGTTCAGCTGGTGAAGCTGTATTCACAACTTTCATGGACATTCCATATAAACAGGAGAAACAAAATGTTAGTCTTCAGATTTGGTTTGTTTTTGGCTATCTTACGCTTTTAATTGATCCCCAGCTTGTGTACAACTATTTGAATCTGTGTGAACCCTAGTTCGAGTTATCGTAAAGGGCTAAAATATTACTGTTCTCGAAAATGATTTCGACAATTTAAATAAATTCTAAAGAAAATATTTGAAGATCTTTAAAAATTTAACAGTTTCATTTTCTCATGATTCAATTCCAATAACAATTACTATATATATTTTTTTTTTATTAAAATTTTTTGATTAAAGGAATCGACTCCGATAAAGTCTGAAATTCTCAGACTATTTTTCAAAAACCATAATTCGAATACTGGTTTTTGCACAGCACCAGTATCTTAAACCCAATTTATTATATAAGATAGCACATGAAAATAAGTTCATGTTAATATTAAAATAATTACTCTGCTAGATAAATTTTTATAAAAAGAAACAGTATCTTTTTTTGAATATTTAAGAATTTAATCGCTTGTGGATTTATATTTAAATTATTTGCATATTAAAAACACTAAAAACAAAATTTTTTTAACTTCTAAATTGTTTTTTAATTTTTTATATAATAAAAAAAAAAAACAGAGAAACCGACGATCTTGAGAACCTCCTCCTTTTTGAAGTCGGTTAAAAATAAACATTTTTAAAATGCTGAAGCTTAAAAAACTGTAATTGTTAATTTTTTTTATGAAAATTTGGTAACATGATTAAAAAATCATCAAATCACTATAAAATTGAACTGCATAAAATGTTTTACAAAAATTTTTTCATATTTAGATTTAAGGTGATTTTCCGAAACCTGCTATTTGGAAAAGGCTTCGCACAGGGCTAAATTTTTGTGCCAAGTTGGAAATTTTAGATGTCAAAATTTTTAGTCATTCGCTTTACGTGAAATACCCCATAATGTGTTAAATTTCGTGGTTCATATTTTTTTTTCATACACTTTTAAAAATGAAAAAAAACCCACTCAAATGAATGCTTTTTCAAAAGTTTTGGGTCTAATAAGCTTACCCAGCAAATCATAGTTGACGACTTTGTCGAAATTCCAACGAATTCATAACTATTTCGAGCTGTCTTTAAAAAATCGTTACAGTTTCGTTACGCAAATATCGGAACAGTTTCACTTTTTATACGAACTTATAAAGAGTTTCGTTATGCGACTGTTTGTAAAACATATTGAAATGCAAACAGAGTAATCTTTCCTTTCTTTCGAACTGGCTGAACGAAATCGTAACTTTTTCGTAACATTTTCGTTAAGACTCGTTACGAAATCGTTACAAAGTCGCGTCAACCGCTTCATACGATATTCTTTACGATTTCGTAACAAAATCGGATTCCGAAATCGGAAAGATTGTGAAATGTTTGTTACGATTTCGTTCCGATTTCTAAATCCGATTTCGTTGCGAAATCGTAAGGAAAATCGTATGAAGCGTTTGACACGACTTCGTAACGAAGTATCGTAATGGTTGCGTAACGAGTCCTAACGAAAATGTTAGGAAAAAGTTACAATTTCGTTCAGACAGTTCGAAAGAAGGGAAATTTTACTCTGTCGTATAACAAAATTTTATATAAATTCGTATAAAAAGTGATACTGTTCCGATATTCGCGTAAAGAAATTGTAATAATTTCTTTAAGACAGCTCAAAATAGTGACGAATTAGTCGGAATCCCGACATAGTCGTCAACTATGGTTTGCTGGGTAGATATGGCATAAAAAATATCAAGCTAATTTTTTTCAATTTACAAAATTATATTCGTTCTAGGTATAACTTTCATATATATATTTTACTGGATATCAGGGACTTTTTGAGCATTGAAACTGATTTTTAATATACCAACTCCTTGGAGATGAATTCCAATATAATGATTATGACTCTTATAAGCAAAATTAATCTTTCACTTGGCCAAAAAAATTTTTCAATAATTAAGTGAAGTTTTCATGAAAATTAACATCATTATCACAGTTTATCTTAAAAAAAAAAATTACATTTTGAACTAAATAGTCTCATTTGTGTTAATTCTTTATACTTTCTGGACCATAAGGGGGGAGGGGTAGGGGGGGGGGGGGGGTTGAACACCTAAAATCCCCCTTGTCTACGGACCTGATGTGAATTATAATTAATCCTTATCGTATTAAAAAAAACAACGCTTTAATTTCGAGCTTTTTCCGAGCTCCTCAAAAATAATTTCGAGCTTTTTATAAACGCAGCTGTTTTCCCGGAAAATCGAGAAAATGTCAATTCATATAATGGTTAAATAGCAAGTATTTAAAATTAAAAAAAAAAACGAGCTCCTTATAAACGCTCTAGTTTTTCCGAAACTACTTACTTGGAATCTTTATCGTATTAAAGGAAACAACGCAATAATTTCGAGCTATTTTCGATCTCCTCTTAGGACACTTGGGACCAGTGTGGCCACGAGCTAGATAAAAAAAGCTAAATCAGAAACAACAAAAAAGGCTACTTACTTACTTACTTAGGTGGCCGTAACAACCCGTGTCCGGGTTTCGACCGACCTCATCAGCTCTCGCCAGGCGCCTCTGCTTTGCGCGCGCCTTCTCCAATCGGATACACCACGTGCGGTTAGGGCTTCCTCAGCCTGGTCCATCCATCGGAGGCATGGTCTCCCTCGTCGTCGTTGACCAGCGACCCTCGCCTCGAGCACCTTTCTCGATGGAGCTTCGTCGTCCATACGATGGACATGACCCAGCCAGCGTAGTCGCTGCACAGTTATACGCCGAACTACGTCAATCTCTTCATAGAGCTCATACAGCTCGTGGCTCATTCGGATATGATAGTCATCGCCGACTTGAACAAGACCGAAGATTTTGCGAAGAACTTTTCTCTCGAACACCCCCAGAGCGGCTGCGTCAGTTTGCGAAACTACCCATGCCTCAGCGCCATAAAGCAGCATAGGTAGAACGAGCGTCTTGTAGAGTGTTAGTTTTGTCGATCGAGAGAGGGCTCTGGTACTTAATTGCTTACTGAGCCCGTAGTAGCACCTATTAGCAATTATTGCTCTTCGCTTTATCTCCAGGCTGATTTCGTTGTTGGAATTAATGGCGGTGCCAAGGTATACAAACTTCTTTACTACTTCAAAGTTATAGCTGCCGGATGAAACGTGGGAGTCTAAACGCCGCGCTCCCTTGTTTGTAGACAGCATATACTTTGTTTTGCCCTCATTTATCGTTAAACCTACTTTGGCTGATTCCTTTTCGATAGCGGCGAAAGCAGCGGTAACATCTCTCTTGGTTCTGCCAACAATATGAATATCATCAGCGTACGCAAGGAGCTGGACACCTTCAAGGGTAGAAAATGGTGCCATTACGATGCACACCGGCCTTTCGTACGATCCCCTCCATGATGATGTTGAAGAGATCGCGAGACAGTGGATCGCCTCTTTCACTCTTTGACGGAGCTGCGTGTGTTGCTCAACGTCATACCGAACTCAGACATTGTTGCTTATAAGCAATCCCTTTTCGGGCTATCGAACGCAGCTTTAAAATCGACAAAGAGATGGTATGTGACAATTTGATTTTCGTGGGTTTTCTCCAGGATTTGTCGTAGCGTGAAAATCTGGTCTTACCAGGTCGAAAGCCACTCTGATAAGGTCCAATCAGTGTTTTTGTAATTGGCTTTACTCTTTCACACAGTACGGTTGAGAGAACCTTATATGCGATGGAAATAAGACTGATACCTCTATAACTGGCGCAGATTGTTGGGTCTCCTTTCTTAAGCATAGGGCACAGTACGCTGAGATTCCAATCGTCGGGCATGCTTTCTGCTAGCCATATTTTGCTGATGAGCTGATGCATGTGCCTTATCAATTCATCGCCGCCAGTTTTAAACAATTCAGCTGAGCACCCGCTGCTTTATTTTTTTTTGAGTCGTTGGATAGCAACTCGAACCTCTTCACGGCTAGGTGGTGATACTTCCAGTGCTGTCTCCACAATCTAAGCACACACTGTGTATCCGTATTCAGATCTCCATTTTCGTCTCTACAAGTGGATACTCCGGGCTTGAAACCTTGGGTTAGACGCTTAACCTGTTGATAGAATTTTCGTGCATCCTTCTTGCCCTGGTATACCTCTAGTTCCTCACGCTCATGCTTTTCCTGCTCTCTTTTCTTGCGTCTGAAAAGGCGCCTCTCTTCTTCCTCTTTTCGCGGTAGTTTTCTCGCACGGCTCGCGTTGCAGCTGACTGCAGCGTTTTTTTATATGCGGCGTTTTTTACTGCTGTCGCGATGCGACACTCCTGATCGTACCATTGGTTACGAGGTTGCGGGCGCCGGAAACCAATGACTTCTTCATCGGCAACGCGCAAAAAAGGCTAAATGGCTTGAAAAACAAAGTTTAAAAAAGGCCAGCTTTTTTATTCAATTTAAGTTTTTCATTTTATTTTTAACATAAAATTTATTTTAAATATATAGGTACAAAATTGTGAAAAAGTGAATAAATTCATATATTCTTATAAAAATAAAAGGTTGCAAAAAGTTATCATTTTTGCACTAGCAACTTATATTATTCCATCATGGATTGATTATATTTCAGATATATTTAATTCTTCTTCATCAGATGAATCGGATGAACTGTAGCTTGCATAAGCACAACGTTAATCTAACAAACTTATGAGACCTCCCGTAACTTCGAAGTCATGACAAAATTTTTGTAATCTTTTTGGTGAACATTGAATATTAAGCTACGAGTGAAGCATTTTATTGTTAAGCAATTTTCATTGCAATTCCAGAATTATAAACTTACAAAAGTGCCAATATTATTAAATACCTGGAGAAAATGTTTAAAACATTTACAAAAATATTTCGTACAAGGGCAATTATTATTTTCCTTTCACGAAAGAAATAAAGTTTAAAAATTTACGAAAACATTCAAATATTTCGCAGAAGGGAAATAATCGTTCTTTAAAAAACCTTCTCAATTTTTTTTTGCGGGAAAATAATAGAGATTCATTTTTTGTCATTGTCAAATAATTATTTTCCTTTTACGAAATGTTTATATTTTTGCAAAATTTTCCACATGATTCCTTTCGTAGAAAGAAAATAATTATTTTTTTGAAAATCACGAGATTTTTCCTTCGATACATTTTCTACATTTTCCTGGCAAAATGGCTCGAAATTATAGCGTTGTTTTTTTCATTTTTATAAAAATAAAAATACCATATAAAAAGACGTTTTCTCGATTTTCCGGGAAAACTGTTGCGTTTCTAGGGAGCTCGCAATTATTTTTGAGGAGCTCGAAAATAGCTCGAGATTGTAGCGCTGTTTTTTTGTTAAAGATACTTCACATTAAACCCTATGTTAAGAAGTGTTTTTTTCTTTTTTCCGGAAAATGGATGGTTTTTCGCGAGCTCGAAAATAGCTCGAAATTCCCAAAATGTTTTTTTTTTTAAAGATTTTATTTTCCGGTGCTTCAAGCTAATGTAATTTATCTAAGCTATGCAAATTTTTTTCGAATTTTCCGGAAAATAGGAAATGTTTGAAAGAACACGAAAATGTTACTTAAAAGCTCGAAAAAGCTCGAAATTCCTGCATTAATATTTTTTTTTTGTTTTTACACTTTGCATAGCTAAGATATTGCACCTGTTAATTTGAACTGTAATAAAAATTTTTTTTAGCTTTATATATGTATTAGGAAAATTTGTCCATTAGAAGCAAGCTTTCTAAATAAACACATATACACACTCTAAATACCCTGCAGGAAAATCAACTAATTTAAAAGTAGTTGATACAGTAGTTTTTTGTCAACCACAACTAGTTGAAATTCTGACTTTTTTTCCATAGAACAAACTAACTTATTTTGTATGGCGATGTCCGCTAAATAAGTCAATTGACTTTCGTCTGCATATATTTTCAACTACTTGTTAAATTAGTTATATTTAAATTATTTTTTCAATTACTTTAAAATAACCAATTGAAAACTATTACTGATGGCCTAAAGTTAATAATAGTTGATGAAATAACATGGTTAAATATGTATAAACTTGTAATCTAATAAAAATTTGCAATTAAAACATGTCATGTAATTCAAAGTAGTTTATCAACCACTTGTTTTTAAGTAGTATTTCAATTACTTCATATATAATGCAATCTAAACTATTAAGAATTGAAGTGGATGCCGCCTTAATATAATTCAAAGTAGTTCATATACTAATTTATTTTAAACTAGTTTTTTAATTAGTTGATTTTAAAAACAAGTTGGTTTGTTCCTATAGGGTAGATACGCTCTAAAGCATTTGATCCGCATTTTTATTGCGTGCCTAAATTCTATGATAAATCATGTTTTTTTTATTCCAGCACTGCTGATATGCAAATTATTCTAACACCACTTCTTAAGATCGAAATATGAAATGTGAATTTTTTTGTTTTTTTTCTTTACAATCATCTTTAGTGTGGTTGTATTTTTTCCAATTAAAAACAAGAATTCTTCTTGGCACACGCATATCTTGTGTGAGTTTTCCTCAGTGGATACAGTTAGATGCAAGCGTGCTAAGGTATTTTTGCACTGCCTAAGTTTGTGTGTGAGTCTGTGTTGCATGTTTCTGTATGGCATTAAAAAATACTGCTAATTAGAGAAATAAAAGTGCTGATAAATTCCAACATTTATTCAAAAAAAGTGTTGATAATGCCAGGCAGAGCGGCAGTTCTTGCTGGCCAAGGCAAGGGATAGCAGCTTATTTTAGCAGTCAAGCATGAGGACGCATTTAAAAGGATGTTCGACAGAGGCGTTTACATTACTAGGTATGCAAGCAGACAAATACTTAATGCGATGATTAAAACTAAAAATAAGAGCATTTGCTTTTCTTTCATACAAGTCAAACAGGACAAATCAAATGTGACGGTCTTTTTTAAATTCTGTGTGAATATAAAAATTAATGGTGATATATTTATTTCATTAAGATATAAATGCAGACACAAAAATTATTCAAATCTAATTAGATAACTCAATAAGCACTATTTTTTAGAATTTTTTTATGATTAAACTTCTTTACTTTAACGAAACGACAATTGTGTATTTGATTAATCAGCAGGGCTCGGATTTTGTTTTTCTGATGATTTTCCATTTATATATTTTTTAGGTCATTTTCAATAGTTTAAGATAAGTTTTTCATGTCATATTTATGGATTTTTGCACATTAAAGCATTTTTTTTTAATGCACTTTTTGATAGAGAGCAAAACTACAGATTCGCGATATCATCACGCTATTGGCGATATCATCACGCTGTTGGCGTTATCATCACGCTGTTAGCGATATCATCACGCTTTAAGCTGTTCATTTCTGTTGCATTGTACAGCATTGCTTATGCCGTGGTTATGCTAGACAAACATGTTTGGTGAGCTTTATATTTTTTTTTATTATCGTGGTGATTACCAACCCATTACCGATGACCGAAGAGACTACCAACCGATTACCGAAGCGATTACCAACAGATTACTGAACCAATTACAGATTGCCGAAACGATTACCAACTAATTACTGAAGTGATAAACAACCGATTACGAATTGGCAAAGCGATTACCAACCGATTAACAACCGATTACCGAAGCGATTACCGAAGTGATACCTAACCGATTACCGATTACCAAAGCTATTACCAACCGATAACCGAAGTGATAACAAGCTCATTACCGTTTACCGAAGCGATTACCTACCGATTACCAAAGCGATTACCAAAGCGATTACCAACCGATTACCGAAGCGATAACCAACCGATTACGGAAGGGATTACCAACCGATTACTAATTACCGAAGCGATTACCAACCGATTACCGAGCCTAGATGAAAATAATAATAGATGAAAATACCGAAATAGATGAAAAGTGTTATTTGTTGCTATTTCGGAAATTCATAACAACTATGTTATTTCCAGGGGCGCAATCAGATTTTTTTTTCTTGGGGAAATTTATATTATGTCGGACTTACATATAAAAGAAACGAAACTATAGCGGCTAACGATTTTCCTGGTAACAACCTCAACCAGGGCAAGCAACATCTTACCATTCAACTGTTGCACCTCACAGTAGTAAATTGCAATTTTTGAGAATAATATTTTTTGTGGTATAAAAATATGGTAATGTTACGAAGATCGTTTGTTAATTCAGTGAAAAAACAAAATTTCCCGCGTATTAACTTTAAATGCAACACTGATCCTCTTAACTACCATCTTTTTATAGACTATTGTCAAAATTTCAGCTTGCTGTGATTCTTAGTTTGTATTTGGAAGCCATTGACAGCAGACGATCTTGTGAATTTTGGTATGTGAATTTGGAATCCCGATGCGGTCGTACAAGCACAAGTGACGCTGAACGTTCTGGACGCCCAAATGAGGTAACCACACCAGAAATGGTCACTTAAATTCACGATATCTTGTTAGCTGATCACAGAGTTAAAGTGTGCGAAATTGTTGAGGCCGTAGGACTCAGACGAACGGGTGTGGAACATTTTGCGAAATCATTTGTGTATGAAAAAATTATACGCAAGATGGGTGCCGTGTTTGCTCACTCTTCTTAGTTAGTTACAGGATTATTGTCATTAAGATTAACAAAACAAACCTGGTTCAAAGCTACGTTCAGACTCAAATTTTTAGACTGTACTGTACTTTCAGAGTATCAATTCAATCATAAAAGAAAGAGAGAAGTACTGACTGTTGATTTAACATAAGTATGAGCTACTCAAATACATATGTCTACGTGGTCTAGTGTTTAAAGCAGCCGGCTATGGATACAAACGTACTGTGTTCAATCCTCAGTGGAAGCTAAAATATAGGTTAGGTTATGTTAATCCGGCCGCCTCCTGGCGGAGGCTCACGTAGACCAATTCTGGCCCTTAGCAGTACCGAGTGTAAGGAATCTGTAGGTAGTTAGTTAAAATCGGTGAAGATTTGTGCTGAATTCACAAATCTAAGGAGAATTTCTAGAGAGATTTTGGCCACATGTTGTAGTGACGGAAACGTTGGTGAGCCTAAGTATTTGAGTCTTGATCTAAGTAGAGCGGGGCATGTGCATAGTAGGTGTTCCAGGGTTTCAGCCGTGCCTGGTTCCTTGCACTCCCTACAGTTGTCATCCGTTGTAATGCCCATCTTCTTCGAGTGAGCTGCCGCCGTGCATTGCCCCGTGAGGACACCAACCAGTGTCCTGCATTCTCTGCGCGGTCGTGCTAGGGTGAACATAGTCCGTTTTTTGCATCGTGTATCACACGTGATTTTTGAGATTCTGCATTTTCGTATCTCTCCATCTACGACTCACTGCTTGTGCGGCACTATCCTCGAGGTTTCTGTACAGCTCTTGCAGTGGGATAGGTACATGTTGTATGGACTCTGATTCCCGCCCGGCGCCGTCCTTTGCTAGTCCATCTGCCTTTTCATTTCCGTCAATGCCCTGGTGGCTTGGAACCCACCACTCTCTTTGAAGCGCATAGTGCACCTAGTGCTTCCCTGCTTGCCAGGGCATTTGTGGACCTGATGGTAGCGGAGCACATGGATTTGATCGCCGCTTGGCTGTCTACAAAGATGTTAATATTGGCGTGATGTGTGTTTTTGTTAAAGGCAGTCTCTGCGGCCTTCCTTAAAGCGAACACTTCCGCCTGGATGATGCTGCAGTGGTCCGGTAATTCATAAGGCGGACTTATCGCTGGTTCTGCACAGTAGACTGCCGCTCCCACTCCCGTGTGCAGCTTAGAACCCTTAGTGAATATGTTGACCGCCCGCTGTGCTTGTTCTTTACAGTGGCACCAGTCGTTTGGTCCTAGGCGTATTGATATTCTTGAATCTATCACTGTGCGAGGCATCATGTAGTCCGTGCTACTGGATAAATCCTTGCTGATAGTACAATGCCCAAACCAAACCGCTGTGCCGTTTTCCCGGCTATTAGTTTTGCGTGTATGTCTAGGGGGTCCATACATAAAATTGTTTCTAGTGCTTTCGTTGGAGTAGATTTCAGCGCCCCTCTTATGCAGATCATTGCCTGCCGCTGTGTTTTCTCTAAGTGTTTAAGGTATGTTGACTTTTCCACCACCGGCCACCACACGATAATTCCAGAGTAGAATTGGACGAACTACCGTTACGTAGATCCAATGCATCAAAGAGGTTGAGAGACCCCAAGTGCTGCCTAGCATCTTCTTGGATGCGTTTAGCGCATTGGTGGCTTTCTTCACTTAGATGCTTCGTATGGGTTTTCGGGGTGAGGTGTATTATTTATTTTCGATGGTATCCACGACGGTGTCTTGTATCTTTTCGTAAATAGAACCAGATCTGTTTTCTCGACGTTGATGTTAAGGCCGACTGAGTTAGTCCATCTGAGCACCTCCCTGAGAGTGATTTGCATTATTGAACTTATTGTTGGTAGACATTTCCCCATTATAATTATGCTTATATCGTCTGCATAAGCTGTTATCTTCGGAGCACTACCTTCGAAGTTTTTGAGTAATTCGTTAACGACTAGATTCCATAGTAAGGGCGATAGAACCCCCCCGGGGGTGTACCCCTCCTAACTTCCCTTTCCATGGTAGTAGTGCCCCACTCAGTTTGAACCCTTCTACAATTTAGAAGATTGTCTATCCATAGGTCGATTGTTGGTGGTGCCTCTATTGCGCTTAAGCTATTGAGTATTGCAGCAGTTGATACATTGTTGAATGCGCCGATAAGCAAAAATTTAAAAAAAAAAAAAAATTAAATTTCATAGCAATTTTTTCGTTTTTGCACAACTAGTACGGCAAATTGCTGTGCTGTTGTTTTCATGAGAACCATTTCGTTACATTGGTTTTAGTCCCCCATTTAGCTCGCCGTAATGTTGTATACGCGGCTATAAAAGTTCCACTTTAAATATTTAAATACATGTATTCTGAACGAATAAAACAGGGATAGTTTAAAAAAATATTACGACTTAAAGACAATGGATTTGAAATTTATGTTTGGGTTTTCATTCTTTTTATAAAAACTTCTGATATTTGGCGGGAATATATTGATATTTGGAGATAATTTTGGCGGGAAGGAGAGAAAGGGGCTTAAATCCCAAAATTCTCCCTTTGGTTGCGATACTTATTTCATCGCTTTAAGTTTTCACTTCGGTCAACAGTCCCCCTCCCCCCCTGTCTAAATTTTTTTTATCTATTTTAGGAATCTTAGGAACTTTTAGGGACAGTAAAAAATATCGTAGTTTCTTTTAAAGCAATGATGAGAATATAATTTTGAAAATTATTTTGACGGCATTTTTGTATTTAAATGAATACTTGCTTTTTAATTTCCTAAAAATAGAAATTTTTAAGAACTAATTAATATTAATGTTAATGTTTTAATGCCAAAATATTCACTTTTAGTTTGATTTACTGTTGAATGCCCCCCTTAAGGCTTGCTTTAAAACTAAAACTAGTTGGAGTTGTGCACTCAAAACTCAATTCGAAATACTCATTAACGTCAAAAAGCAATTGTTTGTGAAGTCAATAAAAATTCTTAGCTCAATAAAAGCCTCAAAAATATGAGCATAATATTGCTTAATGGGTTTTTTTTTTTTTTTTTTGTATTCTGTCTAATGTAAGTCTAAGAAATTTAGGCTTATGTTAAAACTGGTACACAAAAAAATCAATGTTTGACTGTATATTAGCATACTTATTCAAATATTTGTCTCATTTTCTATTTTTTTTTTCTTTTCGTTTTTCTACCTTTTTATGATGTTGTAATAGTTTAAATAAAGGTTTAACTTTATTTAACTTAATTGTCGTCTAATATGCAAAATACTCTGACTTTGCTGCTTATTAACATTTTGAAAGAATGGCATTTTGTGATTATTGACAAGGTTTAATGAAAAAACATAACCGACTGACCATGAAGCGGCAACAATGAAGCATCTATAACTTAATAATAGATAAAAAACTACTCATATAAGCTTTAGCTACACCTTTGAATAACAACAAAGTTAAAGTAATCAATAGGTTTCTGTTGAAAAAACAAAAAAAAAAACAAAAATCCTCATTTAAATGGGCCTTTTTTTGACATTTATTTAAGCTCTTAACAAGTTCCAATATTTAATTAGGCAACAACAAGCATATTTAAGCTATATATTAACAGATTTTGCGTCAACTATTTTATTTAAATCATATCTAAACAATATATATATATATTGTTTCACGCTATGATGGGTTGAACACATTAAAACAAGTTCGTTGCTTAAGTCTTTTGAATTTTGCAAGCGTTGATTAGAGTTTAATTATAAAGCGTGTTGCGAGGTGCAAATTTAAATGAATGCACACTGTCAATAGTTTATATTTGAACTACAGACACATTTATAAATGCATGAATAACTTAAGTAAATATATGTATATATTAATAGCTTTATTTATTTTAAAATGTTCAGCTTTAATATAGTTTTACAAACAGTTTTATTTAATTTAAATTAAAAAGCATACAAATTATGGCGCACATTTTTTTCCACATATGAGTTCTACATATACGTATTATTTAACATTAAATGAAAGACTTAAGCTACGATCTTGCTTAACTTACTAGCAGTGCTCCTTAATTAATTATCACACTGCAAGCATTAATAAATTTCCCACAAATTTAAATCTAAGCCAAATTTTTAACCTCTTATCAACTAGTTAAGCACTTGTACAAAATTCTTTTTTAACACCAACGCTTTGCTTCGACTTTACTATTTTACAAAAAAATTCTTTAAGCTATGTTAACAAAATTCAATCGCATGTTAGGCACAACTCAAAGTCTATAATTACGATGCACAACAACTACATAAATAACAAAAACAACTGCAGTTAAAGTCAGACGTACAGAATAATGTTTGGGTAGCAGCCACGCGGGCTTCTACCAAGACAACTTATGTGTGCTTTTGTTGTTGTAGCTTTTGCTGTGCACCACTATAAGCTTTAACTATTTCAAACACCAAATATTAAGTTGATGTTTTAGATTTTTGTGGAATTGTGCCTTTCTTTTTATTGTATTTTTTTTTAATACAGATTGAATGGTTTTCACATTTAAGGCGCTATTCTAACTCGTAACTTCTTTCCTTTAAATGCAATACATAATTTAACCAATAGAATTAAAGCTTAAGGAGAACAGTAAATTCCTAATTTCATGTTATATAAGGGGTTTAGTTCTGAGGATGCTCTTACTATTTGTAAATATTATGCTGATTATTTTAAATCCGTTTATTTGGTAGCACCATCGCTATTTGGTAGCACCATCGCATGATGAGTGAGTCCGATTTTTGCACTAATAGTTCCTGGTAACAACCTCAACCAGGGCAAGCAACATCTTACCATTCAACTGCTTCACCTCACAGTAGTAAATTGCAATTTTTGGGAATAATATTTGCGGTATGAAAGTATGGTAATGTTACGAGGGCCGTTTGTTAATTCAGTGAAAAAAGAAAATTTCTCGCATAGTAACTTTAAATGCAACACTGATCCTGTCAACTACCATCGTTTTATAGACTATTCTCAAAATTTCAGTTCGCTGTGATTCTTATTCGTTTGTGTTTGGCAGCCATTGATTGGTCTCATTGACTTCTTTAAATAGATTTTTTTTATTTCTATCTACATTTTTTTTTTATTTGTGTTTATCAAAATATTTATTAAGTTTGTTAGATTATGATATGAAGATATAAATCAGCAATACAGCATACGAAATTCTCAAGTGTTCACACAAAACGCTTCCTCATTCACAACGGTGCACAACCTGAGCATGGAAATGAATTGAAATGTTGTCTATTTTTGATTTTATTTTTTTTTTTTTTATCTCACACTTAATGCAGAAGTTATTGTACAGCTGATGAATGGTGGAAAGACGGAACAGTAAGCAAGCAAGTAAGCATGCACCAACAGCATTAAGTGAAGCTAGTATAGTATGCGCATGCGTTACGATGCTGTGTGTTCGGATGATTTTCTGGTTCGTTTGCAGAAAACCATTTCACAGACGTGCCGTATTGCTATTTCAGCAATTTTACGCTAGAAACAGAACAGAACAGAACAGAGCAAAAGTTGAGAGAGTACTTAAAATGAAAGCTTTGGCAAAATCTCAGGGAATGGCTTTATTTTCGGTTGAGTTTTGTATTTCCTGGCTGAAAGTGGGAACGATAAAAAATGAACTTTCACATGCTTGCATGCATAGCATACCAAACACATGTCAATAGAAATATTCATGTTAATAAGCGTTTCTATAACGTAATGAAACTGAACACAGGAATTGTCGGTGCATATTTTTCTTTGCTTCATCGAATTATGCGGTCTTTTTTTTTTTGTTTTCCTCAATTTGGGTGGCTTTTCTCGAAAAATTATACGCCATTAGAGAATACAAAATAAATGAAAGGTTTTCAAGTTAAAGTAAGAGCTAGAGTTAGAGTTAGAGTTAGAGTTAGAATTAGAGTTAGAGTTAGAGTTAGAGTTAGAGTTAGAGTTAGAGTTAGAATTAGAGTTAGAGTTAGAGTTAGAGTTAGAGTTAGAGTTAGAGTTAGAGTTAGAGTTAGAGTTAGAGTTAGAGTTAGAGTTAGAGTTAGAGTTAGAGTTAGAGTTAGAGTTAGAGTTAGAGTTAGAGTTAGAGTTAGAGTTAGAGTTAGAGTTAGAGTTAGAGTTAGAGTTAGAGTTAGAGTTAGAGTTAGAGTTAGAGTTAGAGTTAGAGTTAGAGTTAGAGTTAGAGTTAGAGTTAGAGTTAGAGTTAGAGTTAGAGTTAGAGTTAGAGTTAGAGTTAGAGTTAGAGTTAGAGTTAGAGTTAGAGTTAGAGTTAGAGTTAGAGTTAGAGTTAGAGTTAGAGTTAGAGTTAGAGTTAGAGTTAGAGTTAGAGTTAGAGTTAGAGTTAGAGTTAGAGTTAGAGTTAGAGTTAGAGTTAGAGTTAGAGTTAGAGTTAGAGTTAGAGTTAGAGTTAGAGTTAGAGTTAGAGTTAGAGTTAGAGTTAGAGTTAGAGTTAGAGTTAGAGTTAGAGTTAGAGTTAGAGTTAGAGTTAGAGTTAGAGTTAGAGTTAGAGTTAGAGTTAGAGTTAGAGTTAGAGTTAGAGTTAGAGTTAGAGTTAGAGTTAGAGTTAGAGTTAGAGTTAGAGTTAGAGTTAGAGTTAGAGTTAGAGTTAGAGTTAGAGTTAGAGTTAGAGTTAGAGTTAGAGTTAGAGTTAGAGTTAGAGTTAGAGTTAGACTTAGACTTAGACTTAGACTTAGACTTAGACTTAGACTTAGACTTAGACTTAGACTTAGACTTAGACTTAGACTTAGACTTAGACTTAGACTTAGACTTAGACTTAGACTTAGACTTAGACTTAGACTTAGACTTAGACTTAGATTTAGACTTAGACTTAGACTTAGACTTAGACTTAGACTTAAAGTTATAGTTATAGTTTGAGTTTGAGTTTGAGCAAATATTAGAGTTTAAATAATACTCATTTTCAACACTTAAAAATTTAGATGCTTAAACTGCTAACATGTGATTAGCATTCGTAAAATAAGAAAATCTCAAAATTAACTCACATAATTTTGAGTTAAGAAAGTTATGCAGCACGTGCTCCCTTTTGCTTTAAACTAATTATAAGAAATAAATCATAAATACAAGATTGCAATCGCATTATTACCGACAGCAGCAGCAACATTAACAACAACGCTGTAACAATTGCTCCAAGTTGAAAGGAGGTACCCTTTTTTGGGGCGAAACATCTTTGAAGATTAAGTTCGGTACCGTTACGATTAAGCATGTAATTGAACACACCCAATAAAGTAATCATCGGTTCAAGCCAAAGATCTACCAATGAATGAATGAATGTATGAAGGTATGTTGGAGGAGCTGCAGCAGCAGCAACAACTGCCACTGATTGTTGGCATGGTTCTCCTTTTTATCAGGCAACCTGAGTGCACGATAAGCGCGACACAATTTCAGCAGGGCAGCAGGTTGCCAACGTTGCTATCATTGCCAGGTGGCACAACAGCAACAATATTATTATTATTATTATTATTATTATTATTACTGACAGCAGCAACAACAACAGCTCTATACTAAATCGTTGAAATATCTAATCATTTGTCCCAAATATTTAATCAAGCGCGAAGCTACAAAATAAAACACCAACAACAACAACGAGAATACCTAAAGGCATACCTTCTGCCCTCACGCTGATGCTGTTGATAGTCACAACTTTGTAACTCTTTTAAGATGTAGACACTGAGTAAAAGTAACAACAAACAGAATGAAGGAAACTAATACAAATCAGAACAAAAACTATTGCGCCACGCTTCCAATTAGTTAGAAAATTTATGTGACTTAATGTAAGGAAATAACTTGAATTTTTCCTTTAATTACCTAAGTTATAAAACATAATTACAGACTCTCAGCATAATTGTGATGTTAAACAAACATTTGACTTGCTTCCCGTAAATTTTCTTCAGCTTCATGTCATAAATTTTGATTTCGTGCACAAACAGCTCTTATATTACATATAACCATAGTTCCTAGCCCAACATTATTTTTGCTAGCCAATCAATACTATTATTTATGTACCTAAATAGAAAAAAAAAATTCTATATTATTAGCATAATCCACACAGTCTGTAGTTAGAACATTAATTATCATTTAAACAGCTAGAAATGTTCTACAGCTGTGTTTTATTAGCATTAAAATAAGTGCTCGTAAAGTTATTGCGCACTGCAGTGAATTATTATTATTCGAAGTAGGAAGTGCAAGATTTTCGTAGGTAGGTAGTGAGTGGACTTTTTTTTAAAAGACATAAATCTTTTATGAAAGGTGCATCAACATCGAAATATGTTAATGTTAGTTGTTAAGTGAGCAAGAATCATTAAAAAAACAAAAAAAAAACTGCCATTGAGGATTATAATGGTGCATGGTTTAAGTATTGATAATCATATGACTAACATGATTAAAACTTTAGCGGTTCATTAATAGTAAGGTAGTTTTTTTTTAGAACTTGGCAAAAAGCACTTAGTAAATTGAGTTAAGGTAAGTGCTGCGAAAATCTAGTATTGAAATTTTGAAAAAAAATTAAAGTTTGAAAAACTAGTTGTGGTAGTTTTCACTTGCTGTTATTTTTGTCAAACCTGGTTTCACGTAACTAGAAAAACCATTTTCTTTTCAAGTAATGTTTTGGTTTTTTCCAGTTTGTGTTTTTTTTTAATCATCAACTTTTTGTTATTATTCTTAGTTAGCTTAATATTAGTAAAATAATTTTTGAAAAGAGATTAACGGCCACTTTCTCTAATGCGAAACAAACGAATTTTACACGAATACTTCGTCAAACACACGAAAGAAACTAGTTTTTGCTTTTTATAAAACAATCATAAAAAGTTTTTATACGAATTTGACAGAAAATGGGAATATAACAGTTCGACCGACATAAAAATTTTGCTTTCTGTTATGCGAACGTATGTTTTGAAACTTGAAAACGAATTGAATAAAAATTGTTCATCGTTTAATAGACGAGATTGCTAGCCTGGAAATAAAAACAATAAAAAGGTGGTAAACATTTGAAATTTTTTGAAGAACAAATCTTTTAAATGTTTCTTATAGTGATTGACATTACAAACATATCTTTGAAATATAGTTACCAATTTGTATGAGCGTTTCTTACTACTATAGTGAGGGTTGTTTTTAATAATGTTGAATACTCTTTTTGCTTTTTTTTGGAATTAAGAAGTTTCGCTGCCCAAGGTTATTGTATCATTTCTTCTGTATACACCTTCAAGTAACGAATAAGAAAAAATTTTCTTCATTACATTCACATTTTACTTTTAAGTATTTAGGTATTTTGTTAGATTCTAAAATGACATGGTCAGATCACACAAGTGCACTAAAACGATATGCAATGTTGGCTGTACGACAACTGTATCTTTTAAAAAACTTCTGTTCAAAACAACTTCTGACTTGTATCTATTATGGTATTTTCCACTCAAAACTTGAATATGGACTGTCCTGTTGGGGTGGTACACATCGTAACAAAATCAATCCACTACTTACTATTCAAAAACACATCATTCGTATCATTTGCAGCAAAAACCGACTTGAACCAAGTTTTGCACTATTCAAAAGTCTCGGAGCCCTTCCACTCAAACATTTATATTTTTATAAGGTCCTAAAGGTATTTTTTCATAACAACGGTCACTTAATAAACAGGAATAATCCAAATTACAACTTAAGAATTAATAATCTAAACAAGATTGTAGTTCCACCTCATAATACACAGATTTTTCTAAATACATATTCGTCAATAGCTCCTAGATTGTTTAACAGCTTACCAGATAATATTCGTTGCTTACGTATTAAAAATGTATTCCTTAAAGAAATTAAATTGTGGCTTTTCACATTTAACTATGATGAACTAGAGCTAATTCTCCGTATACAAATATAATTGTCTTTGTGTAACATGCTTCTTATACGTTACTTATTTTTTATCTATCTTACATTTTCTATTAAAATAAATAATTATCTTACCACCTACTTGATTTATTTTTAAATTATTTTATGAATTATTAATCAAAAAATTGTATCTTGTTTAAAATATGTATATCTACTTTTAAGTCCCACGAACGACATTGTGTTATCTGTAAGTTTTAGGTATATACCTTGCATTCGCCACTAGCTCCTAGAGCTCCAGAATGCAGGTTTATGAAACGTTATTAACTACTGTCCAATATCTGTAATTTCAATTTCATATTATTATATATCAGGGTTTTCAACGACACTTTTCTTATTGAACGTCTATCCCCGAACACGCAATAGGGTGGTATAAAAGTGTGTGACCAACTATGGGGAAATCATACCTCCATTTGGTCAACGTTTACAGGACATTCTTGAAAAAAACCACCGGCAGAGCATAATTATTACTGTCTTATATTTATTTTTTACCTCCACACCCATCTCAGATCAATCTAACTTTTTATTGGACCGATTTGTGATTTCTGTGGTAAGGAGCTGGCGCTATCTCGTTGAATAGTTTCATGAATTAATTTTCCGTCCAGCAGTAAGAAAATGTCTTAAAGATATTCTTTGGGTCATGAGAGGAACCTTGGAAAATTTAAAATATTTTGTTGTGTCTACCTAAGTCATCAAGCAGAAAAAAAAAAAATAAAATAAACTGTTAACACCAAAGAAGCAAGTGAAATCGAAGGAACTGCATCTGAACTCGTGGTGTGGATTTGAAATTTTTCAGCTTTTGCAACCGATTTTATTTCAAATCTAATTTTAATAGCTTTCAGAAGAGTTCTGAATAAACAAGGGTATAGGTACCAAAAGAACAAAAAATAAAACATTTTTTAAGAAAGCAGGTGTTTGCGACTGGATGAATCATTTATAAAATAAAGTTTTAAAATAATTTTATTAACAAAAAAAAAAAACACAGGTGCATCGTTGGACACACGAGAGCAGCGAAGCTTTTTCGCAGTTACATAGATTTGATAGCTTAATAATTTTTTCTTTTTAATAAATTAACTTTTAAATTCAAAAATTTAAAATAACATAAAATAAATTACATATATACAGAAAACATATTTACTGCTTATTTTTTATTGTTGAATGTCAAATTTCCACGCCAATTACATATACGGGCATATAATGCCAACGACTCTGCATTTTAACTCTCCACACATGGTTGTGAACTTGGCTGCACTGAACAAATTTTTTCCTTCAACAGCGTACTGCGTTGGAAAAAAATCTGTCGAAAATTTTTCAGATTTCACTCCAAGCAAATCACAGAACAAGGAGTAAAAAACTTCGCTTCAAAAATTTATATTAAAGAACGCACACGAAACAAAATTTAACAAACATTTTAGATACCTTGCCGATTTCATGCATGCGTTTGTTAATTCCATATTTATTGATATCATCTATTTGACACCTAAAAACGCACTTGTCAACGCACTTGTGGGCATTGCTAATTTTCTTCGTACCAACAACACCACAAACGCATTCACAATACAAACACACCGATGCTGGAGACACCTTGTGGCAAATAAAAGCAAATTATTGTAAGTTGTAGCATAGCAAATACCATCTTGATAGATGGTGACGATATACTGCAGCATAGCTTCTGTTATAACTAACATTAAATTAACAACTGTTTCTCACAAGTCTTTGTGGCCTGGTGGATAGTGTGTTGGACTATCATTTAAGATATATTCAAAAAATATTTTTAGTAGTTAATTAAAGATTAAATTTTCTTGTTGTAATAAGCGCTAGCAACAAAGAAACCATCAAATTTCCAAGAAAAAATCTGTCGAAAATTTTTCAGATTTCACTCCAAGCAAATCACAGAACGAGGAGTAAAAAGCTACGCTTCAAAAAAAAAAAAATTCCGAGTAGGATTTGATCCACACACCTTTAGTTGAAAAGACCCAAAGCGTTGCCTCTGAGCTATTTTTTCATATAAAATTTATTGATTCGAAAATGTATATGAATAACATATGAACAAAAAAAAATAAGAATTTAATAAATATATTTGTAAATTAATTACGACCTTCTTTCATATGTTTTAAGTTATGTGTTTATATAACTCCAATAATTTTTCAATTATTAAAGGTTATATTTTATCGAGCTCAAGGTCAATAATGCTTTCCGAAGAAAACAACTGAAGGGAAAAAAACTAACAACAACAATACCCTATATAGAGTATCAATCACATAACAGACTAGACAGCTGTTTCGTTGTCCGCTACACCAACTCATCAGTAGCCTTTTTTCGTGATTCTGCTGTGATCCACTAAGCTCTTAATTTTCTACTTGTTTCACGAATGCAATTAGTAAATTACCCTGTATTGCAGTACGAGAATACAAATGATATGAAAGCAGCTTAAAGTTCTTCTAATTTGTGAAGCATACTTTCAGGGAAAGTAAGTTCTATTGTTCGAAGATAGATCAAAGCTTTTCTAAATACTCGATTTAATAAATATTGACAACACGTTCGTATAACACTTTGCTTTTTCACTGAATATACGAACATGTTTGAGTGATTAACAGAAAGTAAATTTTATTAGATATCTGATACAAACGAAGCATTCGCTTGCCAAACGTTTCGCATTATAAAAAGTGGACATAAGTAGTTATTAAGTTTTCCGTTACCGAAGATACGTGGTAACCAGGGAATGAATTCTGCGGTCTTTTAAACCCATTTTGCCTTTTTATAAAAGATATTCCTGCAGTAGATAATTTTAAAACTATTGTATTACAAAAAAAAAATGCTCTGAGTGGGATTTGATTTACACACCTTTGGTTTAAAAGACCAGAAGCGTTGCCTCTGAGCTATTTAGTCATAAAAAACTTATTGATTCGAAAATGTATATGATATGAATAAATATTGACAACACGTTCGTATAACACTTTGCTTTTTCGACGAATACACGAACATGTTCGAGTGATTTACAGAAAGTAAATTTTATTATATATCAGATACAAACAAAGCATTCGCTTACCAATCGTTTCGTATTAGAAAAAGTGGGCATTACTTTCCTCCTTCCTGGCCTTTTTTAATGGTGGTTTCTGCAGCTAATTATGTGGAATTGTTTTAGTATTTTGGCACAATAAAATAATCAATAGAAAACACTTTACACAAATGGTTTAAATTTTAGAAAACCACAATTCAAACAATTGTAAAAGGTAATTTTTTTCCTCACTTTCATTTAATACTTTCCAACGCAATAGATTCTTAAATCGCTGGTGTTGGACAAGGCTCAATTGAATGTATCGAACTTTATTCAAAATCTTAAGCGTGTTGCTGTTGCATTATATTTTATTTTTTTATACTTTCTGGACCCTAAGGGGAGGGGGAGGGGGTTTGAACACCCAAAATCCCTCCCTTGTCTACGTGCCTGATATATATATACATCGCCATACCCAGAATGCCAACGAAAGTATCAACGCGACAGTTTGGCGAATATGTCCGAAGCACCTTCTTACAATTACAATTCCTGTAATGGAATTTCCAATTCTATTTCTGAGGAATTGAGATGACCAATTAACAATTCCTAAATCCAAAGAATTGGAATTGAATTGTTATGAATACTTTTCGACCCAGCTCTGATTATTATTATAGAAAAAAAAGAAAATGAAGACATAAAGCAATTGGGTCCAAAAAATTATAAATTAATCATATATACACTTAAGAAAACCTTCTAATACGATAAGAAAAGCACTTTGATCGTAGTGCTAAAATAAAATTACGAAAAGATAGATTGATCGACTTTTATAAGAAAAACGCAAAAGCCGCATGAAAAGTTTAACAAGTTGAGGAATTTCATTGATAGCTTAACTAAAAAAACAAAAAAAAAACATCAGCTTAAGGGGGGACATGACATTGGCAGTTTTTTGAAATCGTCTTTTTTTTAATAATTTTGTATTTTAGTAAATATTCTTAAGATTCTAAGAAAAAAAAGTTCATGGAAAAATTCCCACGGCAGCTGGTATATACTTGTTTTACTTGCTACCTGACTTTTGGTGGATGTTATTTCGTACCTACTTGAAGGGTGGGTTTTAGTTATTTGCAAATGTTTCAACTACTTGGTATCACCATAGGAGCTATAGCATTGAATTTTTCCAAAGGAAATGATGCAAATCGTTTGAAATGCGCCAGAGTGAAGGCATATGAAGCTTCAAAAGAAGCCCGAGTTGCTAAACGATTGCAAAAAACTATAAGAAACAGCACAACACAAGATAACGAAGGCCTACAGTACGAAGCAGGCATGGCAGATTGAAGGTAACCTTTTTTTTTCTTTGTTCACAAACTTTGAACGCTTTTATCTCGAAACCATGTTTTTCGTACTGGTTGCGGCACTAGCGGGTTAATTTTTTGACGAAATTTTTTTTTTTTTTATTTTTTTAAACTTGATTCGCTATCGTATGACACGAGCTATTTTTTAAAAATTTTTTTTTCGATTTTTTATGAATTTTTAAAGTCAATATTTTTTTCGAAAAAACACACTTTCAAATTTGGAACATCACCAAAAATTGAAAGAAAATTTTAAAAAAAAAGCTCGTGTCATACGATAACTAATTTTGTTAAGATTTAAAAAGGTAATTTTTTTCCAGATCGGACATTTTAGCAACTCCCAGCGCTGCAACCACGAGGCCCCGTTTTTTCCTCTGCCGCCAGTTTGGAGCTCTATAAAACCATGTTGGACAAAAAAAAATATTTTTTTGAATTTTTTTTTCCTTGTAATTTGTTCAATTCTCTACAATAATAAACAAAATTTTGGAAAAATGTTTGTTTTTGACTGAATTTTTAAAAAAAGGTCTGTTTTCTCTGCCGCGAATGTCGTGTCCCTCCTTAAGAAAGAAATAAAGCATTTAACGGTTGCTAAGCAATAAAGTGGTACTTGAAGCATAACAACAACAACAATAGCAATAACAGGAAAGATAAAACTTTACAAGACACAACTACAACAACAGCTACACACGATTACTATCGCTTTAACATTCTTGTGAATTGCAGATTGGCACGAGAACATTTTTTATTGTTTAATTGTTGCTTTTGCCTGCTGTTGCTTCTTATTTTTTATTTTTTTTATTGGTATTTACAGTGTTGGTGGTTTCGGTGTTATAATTGCTACTTAAGATGCATGTTTTAGCCATGAACAAGAGATAAAATACTAAATTGAAAGAACTCATAAAAGTGATTTATTGTAACAAGTTTTGGGTTAAGGTGGAGAACGACAATAAAAATAAACATTTTTGAGTTCTATAACAAATTTATTTTTTTTAGCATGAAATTTGGACATTTACCTAGTTTCAACACTTTTCGTTGCAATTCGCTTGTCATGCAGCTCTACTGTTAACGTTTAATGAGCGCTACACACGCACCTGCCACTTAATCGAGCATAGCTACAGCAAAACTAAAGCCACAAAATATAAATGGAATTAATCATGTAAAAATAAGGAATGATTAAACATTTCTAATGATTAAACATTAGAAAAGCACAAGAATAAGCAGCAAAAACAAAAGCAAAAGAAAATCCGGCACAAAATTAAGGTTTAGATACCTTTTTTTTTTTTTGCTTCTTGTCTAGTAACATTTTGTTTGGAAACCGTTCTTTTGACATAATTTGAATTTATTTCGTCTGTTAATAAGGAAGAACGCATTTTTCTTTTCCTTTTAAAGGCTATGATTAACTCTAAGCCAAAGAAAAAAAAAAAGAAGTTAATTCGTTCGGAAATAGGTTCCATGCACTCAAAACCATTAAATTTGTTGCCCTTAATCAATCATCATTATGGAATGCTTATAATTCGCTGTTAAAATTAAATTTCTAGATCAGAAAATTCTGATTTTTCTTTAATTTCAACACATTTAGCTGAGAAACCTAAAAAGTAGATACTCCAAAAAAAAAAAAGAAATCAATTTCATTGCATTGATTAATTCTTAAAAAATGAACTATTATTTATAATGGACCTTTGAAAAATGATAAACATAGCAATTTAACCCTCATGTACGCGCTGCATTTTTCAAGTTAAAATCTCCATACATGTTTTTCTGTTATTTGTTAACGTTCGAACATTAAAAATTTTAGTATTATACAGAAATTGAAGTGTTGCACTTCAATTCTAACGATCACGTGAATTGACAATTTTTATAATGCTTGTATTAACTGAGAATAAGTAAGGTTTCCGTATCTATGTATATCAAAGGGCAACAAAATATAAATTGAAATATAAACGTATTTTCATCTTAATTCGAAATATTTTGAAAAGGTAGATAATACTGAGAAACCAATTATACATGTTTTTACAAATTCTTCTCACTAATGTATATATTAACAGGCCTAGGCACACAGCTAGGAACTATTTTCCCCGTGTTTCACAAACGTTTCTGATAAAAAAAAAAAAAAAAAAAAACGAAATAGCCATTTCAGCCTCGAAAGGACTTTGACCAAGCTTCTTATAATCAATTGTGTTGTGCGTATTGCGAAATGTTTGAACACAATTAATAGAGAACTGGAACTACAAAGATTTATACCAACTCCGAGGTTTTATACTCTCTAAGGTTTGCCATTGTCTGCAGAGAAGTGACGGCCGAACAGAAAAATTAATTCAATTGAAAAATTTTCTGTGTCAGATGGAATTTGAACCTGGGTTCTATCGCATACAAGCCACGCACCTCAACCAGTATGCCACTGCCGCCACCAATTCTGATAAATTTTTTTTTAATGAATTAGATTAAGGAGAAGGAATATGATGCTGAAAAGATGTCTGATGTTTTTCACCCATTGTGGGCTCAAATGCAACTAGAAGATCCGCACAAAATGAAGAAAAAACAAAAAAAAAAATGTTCGAGCACTGTTTCGTTAGATTTTTTTTTTTCTTCACACTGCTGTATGAGTTCGGTTGCGCTTGCGCATGGACAAAGAAATAGAAAAAAAAGTAGAATATTTTTACATATTTTATATATAAAAAGACAGAGACGAACGATTTTCTGTGTATATTTTTCGAACCAACGTACACAAAAAGAACGTCCCATATTAACGATGAGGATTTGTAAGTGAAGAGAAAGAAAGCTCACCACTTGACGCCGAAATAGACTTTTTTCTCTATATTCGATTTGCCGCTCACATTGTGCTCTCTTCTGAGCGAGAGAACTGGTGGCGAATTCATTAGAAAAGTAAAAATTATATCAAATTTTTATGGAAATTATTGTTTTTGACATTAATTATGACATTATTATTTTATTTCAATGCAAAATAAAAATTTTAATATTGATTTGGATAAGATGCGCTATGAAGCCGAACTCCTCTGGAGAATCTATTATTATCAATTCAGAGAACTAGGAAACCTAAACGTAAGCAACACGTCATCATGCATGCATGTTAATTAATTTTCTCAATACAGTTTTTATGAAATAAATCAAACTAATCCTTGATTCACGTCATAAGCAATACATTTTTATTTAAATCTCTATCTATATCTATATCTATATCTATATTTATATCTATATCTATATCTATATCTATATCTATATCTATATCTATATCTATATCTATATCTATATCTATATCTATATCTATATCTATATCTATATCTATATCTATATCTATATCTATATCTATGTCTATATCTATATCTATATCTATATCCATATCTATATCTTTATCTATATCTATATCTATATCTATATCTATATCTATATCTATATCTATATCTATATCTATATCTATATCTATATCTATATCTATATCTATATCTATATCTATATCTATATCTATATCTATATCTATATCTATATCTATATCTATATCTATATCTATATCTATATCTATATCTATATCTATATCTATATCTATATCTATATCTATATCTATATCTATATCTATATCTATATCTATATCTATATCTATATCTATATCTATATCTATATCTATATCTATATCTATATCTATATCTATATCTATATCTATATCTATATCTATATCTACATCTATATCTATCTATATCTATATCTATATCTATATCTATATCTACATCTATATCTATATCTATATCTATATCTATATCTATATCTATATCTATATCTATATCTATATCTATATCTATATCTATATCTATATCTATATCTATATCTATATCTATATCTATATCTATATCTATATCTATATCTATATCTATATCTATATCTATATCTATATCTATATCTATATCTATATCTATATCTATATCTATATCTATATCTATATCTATATCTATATCTATATCTATATCTATATCTATATCTATATCTATATCTATATCTATATCTATATCTATATCTATATCTATATCTATATCTATATCTATATCTATATCTATATCTATATCTATATCTATATCTATATCTATATCTATATCTATATCTATATCTATATCTATATCTATATCTATATCTATATCTATATCTATATCTATATCTATATCTATATCTATATCTATATCTATATCTATATCTATATCTATATCTATATCTATATCTATATCTATATCTATATCTATATCTATATTAGAGCGGGTCAATTTTTTTTTTTGATGAAGCGTATAGCAAAAACGTATTCTATAGGTGATTCTGAGAAATTTTGCTGAAGAGACCACAGCTCTAAGTCGGATTTGGAGCCCCCCAAAATTTCAAAATAGATATTTTTCCATATATACATAGAATAATTCAATTAAATTCGTCATAAAATCGGATAGAATTAGAGTAGATTTATCAATGTGAGCTTGTTTAGTAGAGATATTAGGAATTTTTTGTCGAAAAATAGCCTAAAATTAACTTTTAACTAATAAATTCTGAATTTTTTCGATTTTTTCCAAATTTTTTTTGCAGATTATGAAAGTTCAGATAATTTCATAAAGTTATTATGGATAATCAAGAACCATCAACATCGTCTGCGTTGTCTTCGCAAATGGAAGCAACAACATCAACAAGTTTTGACTCTAAATTGACCAACATGCCTCATCAAGATATTGTTGTTTTTGGTTTATCAAGTGATTTAAATAATATTAGTTTGCCTACTAAATCTGACATTTTAAAATATTATTATTTTTTAAGTGATCGTGCTAAATTTGAAAACAAAATGTTCTCGTATAAAACTTTTACTCCTCACGTAACAGATAAATTGATCCAAATTTGGTGTAAATAAAAAATTGAAATCATTAATAGAAAGAGTGTTTTAAAAAAATTAACTGGTTTGCTTGATAAATACCAGAAACATGTACAACATAGAAACAAAAGAGATGAATTTAAAGCATTTGTTGATTCAATAAACGAATTATTTTATATTGGCAAATGTAATTGCAAATTAAAAACAACAGAATGCTCGTGTGGATTGATTCCAGAACATCTCAAAGAATTTATGATGGACCAGCATAATAATAGAAAATGCACAATACCTGAATATACGGAAGACGTTGAAGAAGTAGCTACAACAATACCAGCACTTACAACTGTCACCGATGATCTAACATACAAACCACCTGAATTACACATGGATGAAGATGAAAATGAAGCTACAACAGAAGTTCCAGAAGCAAACGTTGAAATGAGTCGAGGTCATTATACTCAAAGATATGATGCCTTAAACTTTGCTATGATGTGTGATAGATTCGGTGTTTCAGATAGAGTCGCTTCATGTTTAGCAACAGCTTTATTCGAAGATATCAATTTCAGAGATGTTCATGGTAATCTTGTTATTATGGATAAATCAAAAGTGGCTAGAGAAAAAGTTAAATCTAGAGATACAGTGCTTCGTAAACGACATACAAATTCTTCCATAACTGCATTCTCTTTCGATGGTCATAGAAAAGAATCGTGAAGGAGTTATGGCAGTGACTTTAGAAAGTCGTATGAAAATTCCTCGCATGGAAAGTAAAAAGGACCTTAAAATATAATATTACCACATTAAAACATTAAATTGTAGGTCGAGAATAATATTTAAAAATAAATTGAATTAAAAATGTAAAAATAGTGTTTTTTTGCTGAAATCTTGAAAATGTTGATTTTTTCAGAATGATTTTCCTACAAAAAGGAGTTCGAAAACAAAAAAATTGATCGTGATAAAAGTTGTTGGAAATTATCTGAACTTTCATAATCTGCAAAAAAAAATCTGGAAAAAATCGAAAAAATTCAGAATTTATTAGTTAAAAGTTAATTTTAGGCTATTTTTCGACAAAAAATTCCTATCTCTACTAAAAATAAAAAAAATATTGGTATCAATACAGATTCTGAAAGGTGATAAAAATACGTTTCAAACAAGCCCACATTGAGAAATCTACTCTAATTCTATCCGATTTTATGACGAATTTAATTGAATTATTCTATGTATATATGGAAAAATATCTATTTTGAAATTTTGGGGGGCTCCAAATCCGACTTAGAGCTATGGTCTCTTGAGCAAAATTTCTCAAAATCACCTATAGATTACGTTTTTGCTATACGCTTCATCGAAAAAAATCGGTCCATACAATTCGACCCGCCCTAATCTATATCTATATCTATATCTATATCTATATCTATATCTATATCTATATCTATATCTATATCTATATCTATATCTATATCTATATCTATATCTATATCTATATCTATATCTATATCTATATCTATATCTATATCTATATCTATATCTATATCTATATCTATATCTATATCTATATCTATATCTATATCTATATCTATATCTATATCTATATCTATATCTATATCTATATCTATATCTATATCTATATCTATATCTATATCTATATCTATATCTATATCTATATCTATATCTATATCTATATCTATATCTATATCTATATCTATATCTATATCTATATCTATATCTATATCTATATCTATATCTATATCTATATCTATATCTATATCTATATCTATATCTATATCTATATCTATATCTATATCTATATCTATATCTATATCTATATCTATATCTATATCTATATCTATATCTATATCTATATCTATATCTATATCTATATCTATATCTATATCTATATCTATATCTATATCTATATCTATATCTATATCTATATCTATATCTATATCTATATCTATATCTATATCTGTATCTATATCTATATCTATATCTATATCTATATCTATATCTATATCTATATCTATTTGCTATTTCTGGCAAATGCTTAATTTAAAGCTTAACCCTTAAGGTGCAACGTCAGGTCACTCGAGCCTTGCCGAAAGTGGATGTCCATTGTAGCTGGAAATGGGGGGAGGGGCGGTACCAAACTATACTGAAAAAATAGTGTACTACTAAGCTCCCAAAACGCCGCCGGTTCAGTGTGTAAACAGCAGTGTGTAAAAGATTGACCCGTCGTTGCACGTTACGTTGATTTGAAATTGCAAGTGAGTGAAATTTTTATTTTTATTTGGATGTTTTTTTACTAAAAAATTATGTTTTTTCATTAGGAATTGATATATTAATCTTAGTTATATATAAATAAAACTACTAGAGGCTCTTAACCTAGCTTTTAAGTAAACACGTGTTCCGTTTTCAAATTTTCATGTGTGTTTTAATTGTTTCAAGTATTTTTTCATGCTTTTGGATTTTTTCATGATTTTGCAATAAATTATTGTATTTCATGTCATTTGGATAAGTAAAATTGATTGAAAATGAATAAAATCTGTATTTTATTGTAATTTGTATCTATTTACGTACTCTCAAAAAACGTGATTTTGATGCTCAAAACTTAAGCATCCCATTAAATTATACCTAATTCTACTATTTGTTTTTTAAGTACTATTCTTACGCTTTAATTTCCCTTTGGAATTTTTGAATTGGATCAATTTTTGACGAAGTTACGATTTTTTGAAAAAAAAAATATTTTTCACGTTTTCATTTGTTTATATGAATATATTGTTTAAACAAATGAAAAAAATCAGCAATATATCGAATGCTCCTCAAAGTGGGATAGTTAATAAGACAACATGCATTTTCTCAGATTTTTTATAACACTTTAAAATACTTTTTTAAGCATTGGACACGAGTGACCCTACGTTGCACGGATGAGGTGCCGAAAAAGACGTTGCACCTTAAGGGTTGAAAAAGTTTGAAGTTTGATTTGTAATAAGAATTTTTAACTGAAAAATCTTTAGTTTGAATTTAAAAACCTGTATATTTAGGTAGTTATAGTTTTAATGAAATTTTTTTGTGTTCGCAACACTTAGAATTTCTTACAATATTATTTTAGTGTTTTAATTTTTTGGTGTTTAGGCACATGCCCTCCTCACTACGCCCATGAACATGGGTATAATATTTGAATGCACTTGTATAATATTTGGGTCCTTCTATTACATCTAAATGGAATTTGTCATGAATGCAAGCAAAAACTGTTTTTGTCGCACCGTCTAATATATATATATATATATAAAATTTTCCCATGAAATTATAAACCTCTGAAAGTAAAAACAAATTATTCTTATTCAATCAATTGACTCACCAACAACACCTAAACTAAAGGAAAATCTTCAAAATCATTTAAACATCAGCTGAAAATCAATCATTTAAATATGCTGCTGATTAAATAATGCAAGCAAGTTCGTTTCTTAAGTCTTTTGTTTTTGCATTTCTAAAGCTTGGTATTTCTTCCAATAATAGGTGCTGCAGCTTAGCCCAGCAACAATTGTTGTATGCACGACATGTGACCTAAAAATACAGCAAGTTGCTGTTACAGGCAGACACCACTTTATGGCTTTTTTTTTTGTTGTAAATAAATGACGATGCGCGCTTTCGTAATTCTTGTGACACTTTTGTCAATAAAAGCAAAGCACAAGCAAGCAAATAACAACAATAAATATGCAAACAAATATTGCTAGACTTGTGAGTTTTTTGTTGTATTTTCTATTTTTACATACAACAACAACAACAGCAAGTGGAACAAACAGTCTGTTAAACATGCAGCAATGCATACAAGTTAAAACGCAGCCAAACATATACTCGTAGCAGGCAGCGCACCCAAATTAATTATTACAAAAGTAAACAAAAACAAACTGCAGATCAATATTTAAACACCATAATAAGTATAAGATGATGAAACTGTGACAAGATTTATTATGAGTAACATTAATGTATGTTGCCACTGTTTAAATTTAAGCAATATTTTTGTGTTTATTTACGCTTAATTATATAAAAAACTAATTTCAGCGTCTCAAAAATGGCTTTTTAAGCATTTATTATTGACTTTTATTGAATGAATGGTTTGGTTGAACTTGAGTTTTATTCGTAAAAAAAAAACAATATGAATTTGAACAAAATTCAGGTCACTTAATTAGACAGTCGAAATAAATGTTGGCAATATAATTTATGAGCTGACATACAACATATTGCAAACAATATCATCGACAGCTTCATTCAAGCGTTTATTTTGGTGTATAAATTATTATTGGCGTTGTTTTTTTTGCGTTGCATGAACATAGTAATTATTGCGCTTGAACTCTTCAAGTCAGTTTGCACAATATTTCAACACTTTGTCAGCCACAACAACAGCTCAATATAACACGCAATGAACACACTGATCTAACTCATCATCATCATCATTATCATCATCGTCATAATGTTGGCAACATTAATCACAGCAAGTTTGCTTACATGTGTCAAATGAGCATCTTCGATGTGGATGTCGATGTCAACATAATTTTCAAGTTAAGTGTTGTGCAAAAACAGCATCAAAAACAAGTTGTATTGAACATAAAAAGATGCTCTATTATAAACTAAATATTATTAATGTTCAAAACTTGAACATCTCGAAACGCTTCATTGGAAGTCTTGAGTGCAAAAGTTACACACACAGTTTTTATTAAAAAAACTGATATAACACAATCATTCAATGACCTTTATGCTGCTGCTGCTCTACATTTGCATTTACGCACGTGTTCAAAAAAAAAAAAAAAAACAAGACCAGAGCCACAAGCAACCAAAAAAAAACACAACCTCTGAGACCCAAAAAAAAACACAAAAAAAGCCACTTGCTTCACAAAAGAAATTCAACAGCATGTTAATTAGTTAATATATACAACAAATACTTAAATATATAACGATGACTTACAGGCAAAAAATGAAGAGCAAATTTTTTTTGGTACTAAATTAATATCTAGCACTAACTAGCTGACGGCCCAAGAATATAAAAACTAAACTGCATAATTATATGCAATTATTTAGAGAAAATTCAAGACATGCTAACTTATAAAAAAAAAAAAAAAAAAACAAAACAAGGCAGCACAGAAAACGCACCTCACAAACTGTTGTTCAAGAAGTTCTATTTTTTTTTGGGCTAATTTTTTTAGCTCTACGAATATTCAAATGAAGTCTTAAATTCAACCATTATATTTAAGGCAGGCTCTAAGCGTTTGAGCACAATAAAATACACTTAAAGAGAAAAAAATCACTTAAAGTAGATATGTTTGCAATAAAAAGACACCCTCAAGCTTTAGTTTGGCAAATTTAATTGTTAGTTTTTATGGGCTAGAAACGTTTGACCAACTCAACATTCCATAGTTTTGCCAAAAGCAGCTGAAGCGCCCAAATAACTGCATTCTCATGTTAGTTTTCTAATGTGAAAATTCTTTATTTTTAATACCGTCATTTGTAGATAGAAGTAGTTGTATTAACTCTTTTGATATTTTCAATTCAATTAATGACAGTTAAATTATTTAATACTTTTTTCGGAACATTGCCCATACAACCATTGGAAATAGAAATTGTCTCATTTCACATTTATTTTTATATTACTAATGTACTGACTGATCTTTAAACAATTCGCTGTTTCTTGATTATGATAAAAAATTAAAAAGTTCATTAAACATAACACAAACGCACAAACTATCCTTCCGCAATTGCAATTAAGTCGACATTTAAAACACAAGTTGAAAGTATGTCCGCAATAATGTGGCGCATTAAATGGCAACTTGAAGTTTTCCATCTGAGCATTTGTCGTAATTTTTATGGCCATCAACATTATCATCGCATCAATGATTGCAAGTTCCATTAAAGCTTAAATTATTTTATGAGTGGTTAGCGTAGAAAAGTGAATGTTTTAAAAAGATCGTAATTTTGTTGTATTACTGGAAAAAAAAAATTATCAATCATAGAAGTTTAAGTCTCAATAGAAATCAAGAACTGGTCTTAAAAAAATTTGTTTCCTACATTTTTTATTTTCGCTGATATAAATTCTGCCGTTAACGTGGCATTTTTCTATTTTTATGCTAGCATGAATATAATTTCTATGCAAGGGCATTCCACCTGGGGCAAGAGAGGGGCAGTTACCCCACCCTAGAAGTCAGCCAAAAAAAATGTATATTATTTTATTATACAGGGTGTCCCGCAATTGAGTGCAACTATTTACGGCGCTGAAAGGTTATGTTGAGCTGAGCAAAAAATCGTATGGGATGGAGCGGGTCTATTTTCGCAACCCTGCGCTCGAGCCCGAAAGTTGCTTGAAGTATGCTGGAAGAAATTTTTTCCAGCTTATAAGAACAAGCATCAAGAAGAAAAAGCATCAAGATTAACAAGCCAATTTTAATTTGTCATTTGTTGTTCGCTTATGTTGAGAGATAAAAAATAAATTTATTAACTGTAAAATATCAATTTAATTTAAACTAATTAAAAAAACATAAATAAATCGCAATAAAAAAATTTTATAAATATTTGTAACATGTTAAAATTTTGAGCTGTTTATGTTTGAAAGGCAATCAGCTGTTTTTTTTGCTTGAAACTAGCTAGAAGTCTTTTCCGCACTTTTGACACTGTTCTCAAATTGAATTTTATTCTCTCAGATTGAACTATACTCGACAACGGCGGCATTCTATCCGAAAGAACTCCAAGTAGCGAAGTAGCATAATTAATATTAATATTTTCGCTTGCTAAAATGCAAGGTTGATTTATAAGTTTGTCGTAAGGGAGAGATCGAGTACCCATAATTGTCAAATCGGAGTTGACAGCTCATAGAAAATCTGCAAGTGCTCTCTGTTATCATCCGATTTTCTTTCGTAGTCATTCGCAAAATTGGCTGGTTTTGACAATTATGGGTACTGAAAAGATAGTGAGATCAGCCCTGCTAAAATACAACCTTATAAATCAACCTTGCTAAAATGGTAACCGCTCAGGGAACATGTTGTCACACAACGCTTTAAGCTACATACTATTCAGCCCAAAAGTCGTGCAACATCTACTTAGCACATTTTCCGCTGAATGCAGCCAATGTGTATTAAACACAGCTAATATTGAGCTCTCTCTTGGTATTTTTTTTTTTATTTGACAAGTTATGGTATGCCAAGGAACTGTCACTTCTACCTGGGTTCTTGTATCATGTTAATAACCATCAAAATTCATTTTGAACTTTTGAAGATATAACTGTTATTGTACTCATTTCAGGTATTATCAATTTTGTAGGTCACTTTCAAATATTTGTCTTCGAAATTGAAAAACATTAATGATGTCAGAAAAGGTGTGTAAATATATTCTTCTGATTAAGAAAAAGTGGGTGTATACCCAAAACATTATTCTATATATTAGGGGTATTCACGATGTAAGTATTTGTGATAAATTTTTACAAAATTTACAATATTTACAATTTATTGTGAGCGAACCTTCAATTAAGTCTTGTATTTTTAAAACCAGCTAATTTGTGTATATACTTTTGTTTGAAATATGAATTGAAATGCCTACAAAATATTGAAAAAATTTTAGCGAAACACTAATAATGCTAAATTTTTTGAAGTGAAGCTTTTTACTCCTCGTTCTGTGATTTGCTTAGAGTGAAATCTGAAAAATTTTCGACAGATTTTTCTTGGAATTTTCATGGTTTCCTTGTTGCTACCGCTTATTACAACAAGAAAATTTAATACTTTAATATTAAATACAAAAATAGTTTCTGGCCCGCCCGTGGGGATCGAACTCGTGTCCTCTTAAATGATAGTCCAACACACTATCCATCAAGCCACAAAGACTTGTGAGAAGCAGTTGTTAATTTAATGTTAGTTATAACAGAAGCTATGCTGCAGTAGATCGTCACCATCTATCAATAGATAGAGGATTGTGTATTTGCTATGCTACAACTTACAATAATTTGCTTTTATTTGCCACAAGGTGTCTCCAGCAACCGTGTGTTTGTATTGTGAATGCTTTTGTGGTGTTGTTGGTACGAAGAAAATTAGCAATGCCCACAAGTGCGTTGACAAATGCGTTTTTAAGTGTCAATAAATAGATTATATCAATAATTATGGAATTAACAAACGCATGCATGACATCGGCAAGGTATCTAAAATGTTTGTTAAATTTTGTTTCGTGTGCGTTCTTTAATATATATTTTTGAAGCGAAGTTTTTTACTCCTCTTTCTGTGATTTGCTTGGAGTGAAATCTGAAAAATGTTCGACAGATTTTTTCCCTACGCAGTACGCTGTTGAAGGAAAAAATTTGTTCAGTGCAGCCAAGTTCACAACCATGTCTGGAGAGTTAAAATGGAGAGTCGCTGGCATTATATGCCCGTATATGTAATTGGCGTGGAAATTTGAAATTCAACAATTAAAAATAAGCAGTAAATATGTTTTCTGTATATATGTAATATATTTTATGTTATTTTAAATTTTTGAATTTAAAAGTTAATTTATTAAAAAGCAAAAATTATTAAGCTATCAAATCTATGTAACTGCGAAAAAGCTTCGGTTCTCTCGTGTGTCCAATGACGCACCTAAGTTTTTTTTAAATAAACTCACATCGCAGCCGGTAGCTTCCCCGATGTTGAGTAGAAATGCTTTTGCGATCAGCTGATCACATATACAGGGTTGTCCATATTCGAAGCGCCCATCTGGCAACGCTGTAACTTTCCGCAGTGATGCCAAATCGACTAATGACATACCGCGTTTCAAGCGTCATTCCAAGCAAATGCTTACAATGGAACAGTACACGCCACGCAAACGCTCTAAAATTGTTGAAATTTACATTCAACAAAACAAGTCAATAGTGAAAACTCAACGTGCTTTCAAAAAAATAAATAAAGTGAAAAGTGCGCCTTCCAAGAAAACAATTTATCGTTTGTATGAAACTAAAAATCCACAAAAGATTCAAGAGGTACCTCTTCACAATGCAAAAGTCACTGTTTGGTGCGGCGTTTGTGCTAAAGTGCTCATTGGGCCGTTCTTTTTCGAAGATGATAATGGCCACAGAGTTACTGTCAATCAGGAGCGTTATCGCGATATGATAAACAATTTTTTCATGCCAATCGTTCGTCGAAAGCGTATCAGGCACTACTGGTTTCAACAAGACGGCGCGCCACCACACACAAGCCGCACTACAATCGATTTTTTGAAGCAATTGTTACCTGGCCGTTTGATGTCAAAAAATGGTTTGATGTCAAAACGCCTCCAGACTTCTTTTTGTGGGGTTATTTGAAATCAAAGGTTTACGTCAACAAGCCAAAGACCCTAGAAGAGCTGAAAACCAACATCCGTCAAACCATGTTGAAGAAAACCATGGAAAATGCTGCAAAACGGGCACAATATGTCGTAGAGGCCAATGGCGACCATTTACGAGATATCATATTCAAGAAATGATGTTAGCAAATCTACTTGAACCCAATTAAATGATATTCATGACGAACAGACAAAAAATTGTGGTTTCTTTGATTTATTTAAAAATAAAATGTGCGCTTCGAATATTGACAACCCTGTACAAATAAATTTACAAAGAATACAATAGGGTTTCGTCGTTGTATTTTTTCTACAGGGTTGTATTTTCAACATTGTGTATTTTGTTTTTGTAAATTTACAAAATTTACTGCAAATATCAAATTTATCAAAAATACACAATACAAGGGCAAATACAACACATCGTGAATACCCCTATTATACTTACGTTTCGTAAGGTTATTTCGTAAAAGGGTGAACCGTCAAGTGTGCATAAGATGTAAAGTGTTATATCCAGGTTAATAGCTTATTAAATATACGACGAGTGAAGGGTAAAATAAAATTCCATCTATATTTTCCAGTCTTAGGGTGATTGTTCTTTGTGTTTTTGGGTAAATATTCATTGTGAATAAATAAAGATTGTGTTTTGTGAATAAAAAATATTTTTTGGGCTATTGTTCATTTCAAATCGATTTGGACGATTGTTCATCCTTTTTTTGGGCGATTTTTCATTATGAATAAAAGCCCAAATTTTTGGGTGATTTTTCAGTTTGGCACTTTAGGCAGCCGTGGCGCAGTGGGTAGAGTGTGTGGCTCATACGTCAGAGAATCCTGGTTCGAGTCCCACCTGACACAGAAAGTTTTTTCAATTGAATTAATTTTTCTGTTTGGCCGTCACCTCTCTGCAGACAATGGCAAACCTCAGAGGGTAAAAACTGCCATGAAAAACTTCTTGAGAACATAAGCCGTTCGGAGTCGACATAAAACATTTGTGTTCAAACATTTCACAACACACACAACACAATTAATCATAAGAAGCTCGGTCAATGTCCTTTCAAGGTCTGAAATGGCCATTTCGTTTTTTTTTATTTAACTCACAGACATCTTTTCAAATGAGTTATTTGACGATGTTTTTTCCAAATCAATCCGACAAGAACTACTATTTTTTTTTTATTTCGAAAATCGTGTTTTTGACAATACAATTTATTTTGACTTTATGCTGTCAATATTGGATTTGAACTAAAGTTGGCGGCAAATGAAGCTGCCGGCATCAAAATCATGAATTATCTTTTGGCAACTAGCGGGATTAAGCAATTGAACGAAAAAATGACACCGGCACGTGTAAGCGCGACGCATCTGAAGCCCGTCAAAAGGCGGCATTGCGCACTTGAGGATTAATTTAAAAGTCATTAAAAATTACTCAGGTAGACACGCCGATACACTTTTAGGTGTACATTTTTTAATTTTTTTTTTTTTTTTCTTCTCTACCACCACCAGAAATAGTTGATCGATGTTTTTTTTTTTTTTTGTTTTGTTGGACTGTGTAATTGAAACTTTCATGCATCTATTTCACTTGTTGGAATTTAGCTTGAGAATATTTTTAACCAAAGCAAAAGAATTGTGTCACTGGCTATCTGTGTTTGTTTTTTGTGCTTATTTCTTACGTTGGCCGCCTACATCGCAGTGTGTCAACAATAGCGGCTTTTGAAGTAATAAATATGCAAGCATCTAACTTCTCTGCACTTTCGCATTTTTTAAACTTTTAGTTGTTATTGTTTTAACAAACTTTCGTGTTGCCGGTAAGCAAGCGTTTGTAGAATGTTTTTACTGCTGCTGTCTTAGTAGAGAGTATAAAAAAATGGCAAAATAAAAGGGAGCAAAACTTTACTCATAGTGCTGGGTTGTGTTGTTGAAAATCTTGCCAAGTAATTGAGTACAATCACCTATGTTATTTTATAATTTTACTAGTAGAAGCAAACAAAATTGTTAAAATATTTATGTAACTCAGCAAAAAAGATACACCGAGAAAAAAAGCTTATGTTAAATTTAAAAAAAAATACCAGTATAATTTATAAGATGGCTTTGGCAGTTTTCAGCCACCCAAGTACTTTATCAAAACGCCTAAGTTTTACATGTTGACTTGCTAATTTTTATTGGGTGATAAATTAACCAAGTATTTGGTAATTTTTTATACACTACCTTAAAAAAAAATATTGAATTTCAAAAATATAACTTTTTTTTGGGTTTTGGTTTTTTTTATTTTCCTTTTTTTTTGAAGCTGCCGCCTCTCGTTCTGTGACATGCTTCACTGAAATCGGCAACAACACATTTTTTTCTTTTATCAACACCGTTTTTTTTTGCTGCTTGATGTCTATTATAACAAGAACATTAAATTAAATTAAATATCAAATACAAAAATTTTACCTTCGCATGCCGCTGAGATTCGAACCCACACCAACCGATACCACTGTGTATGAAGCCACTACATTACGCATTGAGCCAAACTCCTTCGCTACACGGAGTGATTTATTCAATATTAATTACAACTGAAGCTATGCTGCAGCATACGCAATAATGTATTAAAAGATTTTTGTTGTATGGCTATGAACAGAGTACTGTGACATACTCGTACTACATCTGTTAACATAGCTGCCGTTATGTCAGCCAGTAGTAGCAAGGCTGCGTGGATCAGTGGGTAGGGCGATGGACTGGCACCAAAAGTTCCAGTTTCGATTCCGCACGGCGGGCAAAGAAATTTTTTTCTTTTTTTTCTTTTCTTTTTGTTGATGAAATGTAATAAAATTTACTGGTGTGAATATTAACGTGTGTTTTTTAATTTACTTTATGTTATTTTTTAATTTAAAAGTGGTTTTATAACAAAAAAAAAATCATTTAATTGTCAAATCTATCCTTCTCTCGTGTGTCTAATGACGCAGCTGTGTTGTTTTTTTTTTGCAGAAAATAGCTCAAAACTCTGCTTAAGCCATCCATGCTAGTTGGTTTTTATTTTGTATTTTTGGTTTTTGGGCTTAGGTAAATCAAATATTTTTTTTGGCAAGGTATCGAAGTATGTGCTTTCAAAGCAATGTATTAAACAATAAATTGCTTAGGTGAATAAGCATAAGCTTATAATTCCCATATAATTCTCTTCACCTAAGCCGACTTAGGTGATTTTCCTATTGCTTTTTTTCTCGGTGTACTGAAGTAAAAATTACGTTTTTTACGTATTCAAAATTGCGCACTTTTGCAGTTATTTAATACTTTCTCTTGCAAAAATGTATAACACTTTAAAATAATTACTTTAATCCAGTCGATATTAAATTTTTAGGCTAAAGTGAGGCATATAATTATTAGCAGATAAAAGGTTAATGTTACTTAACTCTTAAGATACAAGCAGTATTGTTTCAAATATTATATCAGAAGCACTTTTGATGGCCAACATTTTAGCAATCTTCAGACATAAGCACCACTTTCATCAACTCTTAGAGCCACCTTTAGCTTTCCTAACTGCTATAAATAAATTGTTTATCTTGACAAAAACGCCCAAGTGACATGCATTTATAGTCAACTTTATGACAAAACTCTTTCTCATTGCAACATATTTCGTTATTTTGATATTATTTTATTTTCTTTTAACATTAAAAGCCGCCTGGCACAGCTTAGGGTTAGTGTGTTTAGGTCAACCATTAGGTGGCCAACCAATAAAAATTTTTGTTCAACTACATCAGTCAATTGCCAGGCAATTTTCATCAATAAACTTTTGACTTCAACATTTTCTACCTTTTGTACCAAAAAAGTAAGGATTAATATTTAAGACAATTAAGTCAGTAACAACGAAATTTGATAAAATACGACAATAACAACAAAATATTTTATTTGCTGTAAATTAATAAACATTAAAAGCAATAAAATCATTTAAGCTTTAAGGCCTAAACTGACCATTATTTTGTATTATTTAACTACTTTCAACAAAATTTTCTAACTATTCTCACTGTTTGTTTTTGGCCAGCATCAATTTATACTTTCTCCAGACAAACAGAGAAACAAAAATATACAAAAAAGATATTTAAGGCAAACACAATATTTCTCTTAATCGAACACTAAAGTTGAAAGTACTTAAAAAGCACACAACTAACTTCATAACATTCAAACTATAAGGCAGATGAAGATGTTGCTGACATAAATGTTAGATATTTATTGCTAAGCGATACTGAATGTGCACAAAGTGTGCTACAGCGTTTTTAATTTATATCTAAAAAAGAAAAAAAAATATATGTGCTGCTTTGTGCCCAGTATGTGCTATCATGTGCTTTACAAAAAAAAATTTTTTTAATGATGTGAGTTGGTGAGTGCTTTTCCGGAGGGAAGTTAGCTCCTCGATTTAGTATTTATAGAAATTCAAAGATTATGCTTGTGATGTGCGATAATTACCAATTTAAAAATGGTAGTTTTTTTTTGTTAGCTCTACCAATAATTTTACTTTAAAAAACCAGTACTGCAGCAACAGTATGTCGGCCTGTAATGTTTAGTAACAGTATTGTGCTGTAGTGTGCCTGCGTTGTGCTGCAGCTTGTCATAAAATAAGAGCGAAATCGATTTTTTTTTTTTCAATTTGGCTCTAACTCTAAAAAAGATAGTATATATATGATTACTCCAATAGTTAACCAATGATAGAATTTTGTTTCAATAAAATTGCTATCAAACATAACATGCCATAATGTGTTTACATAGTTTTCTTCCAAATTTCTTCTGCGAATTCATTTAAAATTATTTTACTCGACTTTAGTTTTGTTTGAATGCAAATAAAATGCGTATAAAACCTGCTTTTTGTGGCACATAGAAGCATGTCTTGACCAAGCCTCTGCAATTAATGTCTCAACTTATATTATCAAGTTGAAATTAAGACAAATTCACGTCAAAAAAAATATATTATGCACTTAAAATCAACAAATATGCAAAAATTTTCTATCTTTTTATGATAAACTACAGCACAACTTGAGCACATCACAGCACAACTGCCGAATTTTTGAAAGAAATAATGGCAATTAAAACCGTCTTGTTATGACGCAAAGAAGAATATTCCAAACAAACTTTAACAAGTAACATCACAACTGGCTTCGGTTGGAGTCTTGAAAAAATAATTTTATGTACTTAAAATCAGCAAATGTGCAAACTTTATATACTCTGTAACCTGTAAGCATTACCACACAACATCCAAATTTGTGGAAAACAATTAATTTCAAATAAAACTTACTCTGGCACTAAGAAGCACATTCAGAAGCACAAGCTACGTTATTGACGGAAATAAGCAGGTTTGCTCTTTAGAAAAATAGTTTATTGCATTTAAAATCAGAAAATGTGCAAATTTTTTATATCTCTCTTTATAGCACAATGCAGCACAACCTGAGCACATTACAGCACAAGACCCGAATATTTGAAAAAAGTTAATGGTGAACAAAACCTGCTTGTTATGGCATATATAGTTCAAACCTTAGCAAGTGATGCCATAACTCATAATATTGAGTTATAAAAAAAGAGTAAAGTGTATTAAAAAATATTTTTATACACTTCAAATCAGCAAATATGCAAAAATTTTACAACTCTTTATGGCACACTGCAGCACAATCTGAGTACATTACAGCGCAATACCTGAATTCCCGAAAAAAAGTGCATGACGAACGCCTACTTGTTATGCCACTTGACGGATATCCTAAACACACCCTAGCAAGTAACAGCACAAATCACGTAATTGGCGGAGATAAAAAAAGTCTGACATCTAGAAAAAAAAATTGAGATACTTCAAATCAGCAAATGTGAAAAATTTTTACATCTTCTTATGCCACATTACAGCACGTCCTTAGCACCTTACAGCACAATTGCTTAATTTTTGAAAAAATTAATAGCTAATAAAATATGCTCTTTACGGTGTCTAGAAGCATATTCTAAGCAAAGTTTAGCAAGTAAAGGCACAATTTGCCATTTTGAAAAATTTCCTTATGTGCTTAAAATCAGCAAATGTGCACATTTTTTTATATCTCTTCATGGTACTCTGCAGCACAAACTGAGCACATTACAGCACAACAGAAGAATTTTTAAAAAAATTATTGAAAATTCTGAAAATAATTGAAAATAAATTAAATAAAAATAAATTGATATTCAAGGTGACACATGATAGCACAAATCGGGCACATATATTTTTGATATATATACATATATTTTTTTATAAATCACAAATGTTGCAGCTAATTTTGTACACATGTTATTAATGTGTATTTACGACTTTAAAAACAGTCCAATATTTACCAAATACCTTTTTTTTATGTGGTGCTCTAACTAACACAACTACTTCTAACAGATTTTTTTCTTTTGTTTATAATTTTTATTGATTACTACTTTAAAGGAGCAGGTCCATAAGGCTCCCTTTGAAAAAGTTTAAAATTCATGAAAGTTAGTACACACACAAACAATATTAAGTCAATTTTAGACTAAACGGATAGACTCCATCCACTTGCCGATCCACCTTGGAAGCCAATATACTAAAAAAATATACAAAATGAGCCAAAAATCAATATATGTGCTATAACGAGAAATCTGACCATGATTCGATAAAAGTACCAAAAGATTCATAATCTACGCACCAACAAAAAAAAATTTTAAAATCAATCATAAAATCTTTTTAAAGCCACTAATGTATATAGATCTTATAGGCAGGCTATAGATAATTCTATGTTAAACAATAACAACTAAAAATAGGGTTTGCTGGCGGTGAAGCTGGTTGAAGCCTTAAATTACTTGTCATTGTTTAAATGGATCTAATTTATGAATTCTGTGAATTCTACATAATTTTCAGAGGAAAAGAAAATCCAATTTAGGGGTAGCCCATATAATACGTCACAAGTTTTTATACCCCCCTCACACCTCCTGTCAAATATTGTCACAAGGTCTTCACGCCCCTTGTTAAGATACCAATGTATACAAATCTTATGGGCAGCATATAGGTAATTTTATGTAAAAGCATTAAAACTAAAAATAGGGTTTGATGTAGGTGAAGCTGGTTAAAGCCTTAAATGGATCCAATCAATTGATTTCGTTCATTTTGAACCATTTTCAGAGGGAACCGAAAATCCAACTTAGGGGTGGTAGTCCATATAATACATCAACAATTTTTGTAAGCCCCTCTTTACCCATGTCACACGTTGTCACAAAGTCTTTACTGGAACGCATAGCATAACGCATGAACAACCCCCTCCCCCTACTCTCCCCCCTCCCAACCGTCCTCACCCATGTCACATTTCGTCACAAATGTGTGAGCACCACTCTTTATTTGTGATTCTTTGCAATATTTGATTGAACTATTAAGTTCATATAAATTACAGGCAAAATGTCGCTATTTTATTTTTTTTTAATACATTGTTATCAAATAATACAAATTTGTGTACTCAGCAAATTATGCAGTACTCGCAAAACGGAAGACTTAAGTGACGAACTTGTTTTACGCAAAATATATGCATGCTCCAAAAATAGCAGCAACTATAAATATACAAGTTGTATAAAAATATGTTTAAGCTTTAAAATTTTTTTTATACTTCCTGCATGACTTCAGTGCCACTCCGCTTCTAGTTTTATAAAAAAAAAACTGGAATTAAGTGGTTGATCTTCAAACAGACGGCATTCAAAATTGATCAATAAAACCGCTTGAATTTCATTACAACGCGCTACTGTTGCAACAAAGTAAATCAAGGAAAATAATAATATTTACAATAGTAAAGACAATAAATAACTGAGCTTTATGATTTTACACAACCTTGAGATTGTTAGGCTGCAACAACTACAACTTGTGTCAAATTACAAAGCAAAAACTATCGAATGATGCCAGCCTAGATGTTCCCAATAGTTATAATTTTTTAATATTATAGTATTTATGGAAAGTTCAAGTTGCAATAAATCATTAAGTCAAAGTTAATAATTAAAAATTATAAATGAAAATTATTACGAACTAAAAGTTACTCGTAACTTTGAATAATAGTGAATAATAGTCACATATTTTTAATAAAATTTATTTATTGAATGCTCCTGTAAATACAGTTTAATGGTAATTAGGGTTTGCTAGCTTGGGCAAAATATTGAAATATTAAATATGTGAATTTCATATTTGCTGTCGTAATTAATTATTAATCAATTCGTAATCAAATTTTAAATTTAACACACTCCGGCGCACGTGAATTATGAAGATTTCTATAACAATGGCTCATGCACATTTACAGACTTATTGTGTCTGTTTTTTTTTTTTTTCTTTTCTTCTCTCTGTTAACCATGACTGCAACTGACATTGAACTTCTTGTGCCTTTATGTGTGAAATCATAGTCAAACCTTGTCTTCCTGGGAACGAAGCTATTGTTTTCAAAACTTATTTTTACTTTAAACTTAAACTTGCACATATTTTATGGAAAAATTTTTTAAAAAAAAAACTAAAACTTAAAACATCTAAAGTCACTATTTCATTATTTATTGAATCTCATCAATATGCTTAAAGCTGGAGACTGGATATACTAATGTCAAATAATTCGCTGATTTCAATGACGACAGCATCTCTTCAACAAAATATAAAACTATTTGACGTAACTACCACTGCTTTCGGAGCATAGGGTGGTAACGAATTCTCTCCAACATGTTCTATTTAGTGGGAGTACTCTCAGCGTGTACTGAACGGGTCCATGTTGTAGACGGTCTCCCTCTTCTTCGTATATCCTGGGGATTCCATTCTAAGGCAATTCTAGCAATGTCATCCTCACTTTTACTTAGTGTGTGTTCTATCCAGTTCCATTTCCGTCCCAGTAGCCATTGGCAGGCCTTCGAAGGGCTACTCCTCCTCCTCTCCTCACTCCTCTAGAATGGCTTAAAGAAGAGGTTAACCAAAACAATTAAAAAAATATTTTTTTTTATTTCTTTTTATGTATACCTACCTATTTATTCTGTAATTTTATTTTATTTTACATATTTTTGGCAGATAAGAATATTTCTAAGTCATGACGTTGATTATTGTTCAGTACTTTTGAACTAATATATATTTTAACTTTTAACGAAAAAGTAACCCTGAAATATAAGCAGAACCAGTTTTTGTAGGAAAAATATAATTGTTGTACTGTCCTGGGTAGCAAAAAATTATGACTCATAGAAGCGCTCGCAGAAGCAGCGAGGAAGTCATGTGTCTCACCGCCAAAAGTAGCAGTAAATGCACGCCTTCATTAGAAGAGGCCTAGCTTCATTGCCTATTGGGGTTGTTTTATTTCTATTGGTATGGGCTTGCATCATGACAGGCGATGTACGTTTTCATTAGAGATGACACTTGGCCAAAATATTCGGTATATTCTACGCATGCATTTGTTGATGAATGTTTGTATTTTGTTGGATAATGCTTGCGTTATTCGCCAGGTTTCGGAACCATACAACAGGACAGACATGACGCTTGTATTGAAGATTTTAACCTTGGTCTATTGGTTAATATTTGGCGTGTTTCAAATCCCTCGTAATTTATGATATGCGTGGCGTGCTTTGTTTATGCGGGAAGCAGCGTTTGCGTCTGCACCTCCATTTTTTTGAGACAATGCTACCTAAATAGCAGAATTCATCGACGTCTTCAATCCGACGACGGCTGCATTCTTTACCAGGACTTCGAGTTTGCGCTTCACACCTGATAGCGTATGCTTAGTAAAACATATAGCGTCAGCGTAATCGAGGTCACTCAGTTTTTCATAAGGCCTCCGCTGGATACCTTCAGGACACTCAAGATTCGTTTTTCGCAAGACGCAGCGAGAGTATTCATGCTTGTCGCACTCCTGTAGATAATGTGAATTTATCGCTGAGCTTACCTTGAAAACGTATGCCGTTTCTGGCATCCTTGTATAGCTTCTATATTAGTTCAATAATTTTGTTAGGTACGCCGCATTCTCTAAGAGTTTTTCATATTTCTTGTCTGCGAAGTGAATCAAATGCTCGTTCAAAATCAACGAAGAATAAGTATAATGGAGATTGCCTTTTTACATATTGTTCGATCATGACTCGCAACGTGTTGATATGGTCGACGCATGAGCGACTTGGCCTAAAACCATTTTGTTCCCGTCTCAATCTTGCATTTAAAAGTGGTGCCATCCTTGCCAGGATTATAAAGGCGAGGACTTTTTTTATGCTATTTCAGAGCGTTATGCCCCTAAAATTCTTGCACTGACTCAAGTTGCCTTTTTTAGGCAGCGTTACAACGATGCCCTCTTTCCATTCCATAGGGATGTTTACTGTGTTCCACACTTCGCGTATTATAGGGCAGACTAACGGGGTCAAAACATCGTTACTTACTTACTTACTTATTTACTTAGGTGACCGTAACAACCCGTGTCCGGGCTTCTTTGCGGGTTTGATTTGCGCACGCCTTCTCCAATCGGATCCACTAAGTGAGGTTAGGACTTTCTCAGCCTGGTCCATCCATTGGACGCATGGTCTCCCTCGTCGTAGTTGACCAGCGACCCTCGCCTCGAGCACCTTTTTCGCTGGAGCTTCGTCGACCATACGATGGACATGAACGCCGAACTGCGTCAATGTCTTCGTAGAGCTCATACAGCTCGTGGTTCATTCGGATGCGATAGTCATAGGTTCATTCGCCGACTCGAACAGGACCGAAGATTTTGCGAATAACTTTTCTCTCAAAAACCCCCAGAGCGGCTGCGTCAGTTTACGAAACTACCCATGCCTCAGCGTCATAAAACAGCAAAGGTAGAACGAGCGTCTTGTAGAGTGTTAGTTTTGTCGATAGAGAGAGGGCTCTGGAACTTAGTTGCTTACTGAGCCTGTAGTAGCACCTTTCAGCAATCATTGTTCTTCGCTTTATCTCCAGGCGAATACGAACTCCTTGACTACTTCAAAGTTATAGTTGCCGGATGAAACGTGGGAGTCTAAACGCCGCGCTCCCTTGTTTGTAGACAGCATATACTTTGTTTTACCCTCATTTATCGTCAAACCCACTTTGGCTGAATCCTTTTCGATAGCGGCAAAAGCAGCGGTAGCATCTCTCTTGGTTCTGCCGATCAATATCATCAATATCATCAGCGTACGCAAGGAGCTGGACACCTTTATAGAAAATGGTGCCATTACGATGCACACCGGCCTTTTGTACGATCCCCTCCATGATGATGTTGAAGCGATCGCAAGACAGTGGATCGCCTTATCTGAAACCACTTTCGGTATTGAAGGTTTCGCAGAGGTCATTTCCTACCTTGACGGAGCTGCATGAGTTGCTCAATGTCACCGAACTCATACATTGTTGCGTATAGGCAATCCCTTCTCGGGCTATCGAACGCAGCTTTAAAATCGATAAAGAGATGGTGTGTCAATTTGATTTTCGTGGGTATGTGTCAATTTGATTTTCTTGGGTTTTCTTTCTCCAGGATTTGTCGTAGCTTGAAAATCTGGTCTATGGTGGACTTTCCAGGTCGAAAGCCACACTGATAAGGTACAATCAGTGTTTTTGTAATCGGCTTTAATCTTTCGCACAGTACGCTTGCGAGAACCTTATATGCGATGGAAATAAGACTGATACCTCTATAACTTGCGCAGATTGTTGGGTCTCCTTTCTTAAGTATAGGGCCCGGTACGCTGAGGTTCCAATCGCCGGTCATGCTTTCTGCTAGCCATATTTTGCTGATGAGCTGATGCATGCGCCTTATCAATTCATCGCCACCGATTTTAAACAATTCAGCTGACAGGCCGTCAGCACCCGCTGCTTTATTGTTTTTGAGTCGTTGGATAGCAACTCGAACCTCTTCATGGCTAGGTGGCGATACTTCCACTCCATCATTGTTGATTGGTGGCACTGAAGTGCGCTCTCCATGGGCGGCATTGGTGGAATCTTCGCCAGTAAGTAAATTGGAGAAGTGCTGTCTCCACAATCTCAGTACACACTGTGTATCCGTATTCAGATCTCCATTTTCGTCTCTACAAGTGGATGCTCCGGGCTTGAAACCTTGGGTTAGACGCTTAACCTGTTGATAGAATTTTCGTGCATCTTTCTTGCCTTGGTATGGTTTCTAGTTCCTCACGCTCACGCTTTCCTGCTCTCTTTTCTTGCGTCTGAAAAGGAGCCTCTCTGTCTTCCTCTTTTCGCGGTAGTTTTCTCGCAAGGCTCGCGTTGCATCTGAGCTGTGGTAAAACATCATTACCATGCTTTAAAAGCTCAGGGGGTATATTGTCACTGCCAGGTGCATTACAATTCTTAAGTTTTTGTATCGCAATTTTAATTTTATTTTCAGTTGGGGGTTCTGTTGATATAGACCTATCTGGATAACGCCTAAGTATTGTTTCTATTTCTGTGCTTCTTTTTTCTGCTTGTTCACGTTCTGTGTTTTGTTCGAAAAATCACTTTCATCGGGTCAGGTCTTTTTCATCTGTGGTAAGTATAATGTTCTTTTCATCTTCAAGAGGGGGAATGTATTGTTTCGTTTTGCGAGTCTGTTAATTGCAGAGTAGAAACCTCTCAGATCGTGGCGATTTGCAGGATTTCTTGTCTTCAGTCTTTTTTGTCCATTTTTGCTGACTTTTTAATGTTTTTTGCACGGTGTTGTATCGATTTTGTAATGTTTGTTTTCCGACAGACTTTTAGCGTTTAGGGGCCTCCCGCCTCAGTTATATAAGTTCCCATGTTCGGTCTTGTATCCATAGCTTTCGCTGTAATTTCATTTATGCGGCTTATGTTGTCCCGGAGCCGGTGTTAATATTCGTTAGATATTACTGGGTTTTTTAGTTTTTGGACGTCATAACGCTGAGTTTCGTTGTTTCTTTCGAATACCTGCTGGTCAAAGACGAGTTTTCGCTATAACTAGATTGTGGTCACTATATATGTCAGCACCTCTACATGCTCGTACGTCTAGAAGTGTGTTATGATATCGCCTGGTGATCAGTATGTGATCCATTTGGTTACGGGTTACACCATCAGGTGATTGCCAGGTATATGTTCGGTTGGGGAAATCTGGTGCCCCCAATGAATAGGTAAGGATTTCCACAGAAATCAATTAGTTGTTCACCTTTGTTGTTTCTGTTTCCCCTTAACATTAGAAAAATTAAAATTTTTGAATTATATTTAGAAATTCAAAACATTTTTTTCTGTGTTTTTTCTCTATTGCATTGGTTAAATTTAAAGTTTAAAAAAATTAAAAATTTAATTTGTTTAAAATTTTTTAATTGGAAAAAAGTTGAATTCGAAGTGGAAAAACTTGAATTTCAAGTTAATAACCAGTATAGTTATAGTTTTACGTAAATTGTGTTTTGTTTTTCACTATGAATTTTTCACAATATTATTTTATTTATTCAATTTTTCTAATGCAAAGGAGGACAGTTGCCCTCCTTTTTCCCTTCCATTCGTTTTCCCACTCGCTACGCCATTGCTTCCAATATTTATATTTTCCGGAAAATTACCAAAATTTCAATAAAATTGACATCATCTGAATTTCATCATAGGTAGCATTCCATTTGATTTAGTTATAATTACGCCTAAAAAATTTTAATTGCTAAACAAATATTGTTATAACTACAATAATATTTGCTAAACATTACCATATTTAAGCTTTGTTCATGATACGCGTGTTTTTGCATATAAATTCAATAGAGTTCAGTTATTTGTTTTCTATTTTTTTTTAAGAGAAGCAAATAAATAGCTATTTATTTAAATGAATATTGATAAACATTTATATTAACACTTCAACGCCTGTTAGCCTCCGTGCAATGAGCTGCTTAGAACAACAACATGTGATGCTGTTGTTGGTTGTTATGGCCACAAATTGGCGAAGCAGCAGCAGAAGCACTTATTTAACTTGGCCAACATTTTAGCACGCAATCGTGAATTTAACACTTTTGTCGTGCCTCGCCTTAACTTTTTCTTGTTCAAATTAAACAGATATTAATTTTGGTCTCTCTTTTTTTTTTCTTTTCTCCTCTCTCCCACCCAACCACAAAACACAGCTATATCACACCAACGAGCACAACAACAGCCAATGGCCAAGTTTTTCGCATACATCCGGCCACAACGATTACAGCTGTGCCCAGCGCCCAGGCGCAGTCAATAGATAGCGTCGATGGTGTTGTAGCAGCAACCGCATCCCAGCTAACTGCAAATTCTGCCGGCTCTAGCAAGGATAGCTGCAGTCAGAACATTGGATTCTCGCAACGTTTACGCGAGCTGGCTGCATCCGCTGGCCTGATGTCGTTGAAGCCACGCCAGCCGCTAAAGCCTGTCATCAAGACACGCGGCTCACCGGGGCCGGAATATCCAAAGAAGGTCACGTTCAGCGCTTTTGCCACAGTGCAGGTGGTATGAAGTAGTCAAGGAGCAGTGAATGCAACCGAATATTAAGGAAAAATAAAGTAAGTTTGCATGTGTGTGTGAGTTAGAATAACACAGTACAACAGCAAAAAAGCGGACAAGATCGCGTAATCGGTTGTTTTTTTCGATTTTGCAAAACGTATTTAAATGATGTGCTAGAAAATAAATGATTAATAGTACGTTTACATTTGAGAATTAAGAGAAAGAAGACTAATCCTAATCTCCTTCTGTAATGAGATTAACTTTCACATTTTGTAGGTTTGTTTTGTTTTATGTATTTACCTTCTCTAATATTTGTTGAATTTAATTTTTTTCATTACATTTTTTACTATTATTTTTTAACAATACATTACATTTACACATTTTACAAAAATTTATAAGCGCAATTGTAATTATTAAATTGGCGCGTTAATCAGTTGTAAACAAATGTTACGCATTTCATTTGATTATTTGTTTACAGCGTTGCATTTTTTAAGAAATTATCGATATTTACACAGTTGCAAACCTTTTTTAAGGAGATTAAGTAGTAGATTCATTTTTAATCTGGTTCCGAAGAGATTTACTTTTGTATGACTTATCTCGTAAAAATCAACAAGATTAGCGAGTTAATCTTCTCAAAGGGCTTAATCTCTATATATAAACGTACTATAAGTCAACATCCAATTAATTGGGTTTTTTTTTTATTGTACTGTATTGTGAATTTTTTCTTTAATTTTTATACAATTTACTAATTTCTGTTTTTTTTTCGTTTCAGGCATTTAACACTTCTACATTATTGTTGTTATTAGTTATACTTATAATTGTTTTTATTGTTATTATGTAAACATGTATATACAAACACACAAACACGCACACACACACAAATACTCAAGTGGCGCTGCAGCAAGAAAGAATTATTATTGAAGAGCAAAGAGCGCAGTAGCAGAAGGAAAATTTTGTGGCAGCAACTTAAACAAAGCACAGCCAGAAGCGGAAATAACCAGTGCCATGTCCGTTTCTGCGGTTTTCTTTTAATTTTGGGAACGCATATTAGAAAAATACGCATTTTGTCATTTCGACCGTTAGAATATTTTAAAGTGTTGTTGCAAATTATTTCAAGACTGGCCACATTTATTTGGCAACAAATAAAATAAGCTTCAAATGAAACAAACACACATTATTCAATATACCGGTTCCTCCTTTTATATGGAGGAAAAAAACAAGTCTGCCGTTCTGGGTGTCAAAAGTTAGAGGAACTCTTAAAAAAGATTTTTGCACACTTTTATTTTGTACACCACAAAGCATTTTTGATTCTGGTGAAATTTCATTTTGATAAAAAATCAAAATTTTGCATGTAGCTTTATATTTTTCACAGAACGCATCCCAAATTGCATAATAAAATAAATAAATTACTCATAAAATTTTTTACATAAAAAAATATAAAAAATTATGTATTGCTAGGTGCGATTTTCAGCATCCCCATGTCATGTAGGTTACACCTTTTTCAACTCACTTTATATGCTAAACGCACGTATTGTGTACATGAAATTGACTTTACTATGAAACCAGAGAATTTGTTATGGGGCAGTCTTGTACATTTTTAGTAAGTTTGTATTTCCCATGAAATGGGGGAAGTTTTCTGTGGTTTTTATGTTAGTATTGAATATTTTGTGTTAGTACTAACCATGGTGGAATAATTATAAGGTGCTCTCATCCCATGACATTTTTTAATATATTTTTTGACATGCTGCCTTATTTTTACAAGTTTCATACATGGTTCAATGTTTGATTGTGTAAAAATGTCAAAATAAGTAATAAATAATAATGTTCTGGACGAGAACACCGTACGTAACACATTAACTACCATTTGACATAAGTAAGACATAACGCTATCCCTTTCCCACAATCCAAAAACGAAGTTTTCTATCTCTAATGTTTAACAATAAAAATTAACAATATTTTTCATAGGCCCATATTAGACGATGTCCGTTTGTCCGATCTTTGTTGTTGCTTTCAATGTGAAACTGTCAAAAAACAGTGAGTGAGAGCGGATGAACTTTTTGTAAGGCGGACAAAATATGTTCATTTTGTCTGCTGTTGATGTCAGCAGACAACGGCCACAACAGTGTGGCGATGAGGTGAAATAAAAGTTTTGCTACACTTTAGCAGCTAAAAAGTACTTTTTCTACGCAACGTTGCTATTAAAAGTAATTGTTTTCAAAGTGCACAAAATAAAGTGCAGTAGAAAATGTACTCAAACTAAATGAAATGTCAAATGTGTCCGCCCTGAATTTTCTGTCGTGTGACCATCCAGCGGACAAGAGAGTAAAAAGTGTTCATTTTCGTCGGACAAACGGACATCGTCTAATATGCGCCAAACAAAAAATTGCTTAACTAAGACAAGATAATTATATCCGCGTAGGGCTATGTTATGCTGGCGGTCATCGGCACGTCACGGTTAGGAATTGTTCCTTTTTCAATGTTAATTAGAAGTTTAAGAGCAAGAGAGTAAATTTTGAACAACACGGTCACCAAATGATTCGACAAAAATATGAAGTCGTGAGATCAAAACAGTGTTGCGTTGTGGGATTATTTGTAAAATTTATGTTTTAGCATAAAAATGGTACACTTTTAGTACGAAATGTATAAAAGTAGTAATGGAACCTGCTTAGTAGCTCAACAATTAAGCATGGTCAACAATGATACTTTTTTTCGGATAAAATAAAGTACTAAAAGTAGCAAAAACTGTACTAGTGTTCGGGGATCATATGACCGTCAGCATAACATAATTTTGGCACAGAGCTCAGTAAACGAAAAAAGAGCGTAAAAAGTGACGTGATTGGGAATAATTTGACCGCCAGCATAACATAGGTGCATGCTCCACTTACAAACACCGACAAAATTTGTTATTGGTTTCGCGGGTAATAGAAAAAAATGGATTTGGAAATGATCAAAAATGCCAAGCAACCGACAAAGTATGATCACAGGCCGAAGCTGAAAACAATTTGGACAACTTGCAAAATACAGGTTTTGAACAGAAAACAGAAGAAAGAATGTTGCCTTCAGCCTTGTCAAACAGAAAACTATGTGTACAAGTGCAAACGCAATGCTGACAAGTTTTGACGAAGAATGTTAAGTGATGCATTGTAAAATAAGTTTGCATACGCATCGCATTTCATGTTCGCGTCGCATTCATTGGCGCATCGCAATACATAGTAGAGCCCCTGTAGTTGTCAAAAATGCACCGAAAAAAAGAAAACGAATAAGCAGCAAAACAAATGAAAAGTTAAACTTTGTATTGATTTTGACAATTGCTGGTCCGCGCTCTGAGAAACAAGGCAGTTGTCAAGGCTACTTGGTATAATTATATCACGAAGTGAAGTGTTATGCGGCTATGAGCGCTTTTTTTAAGTAGGCGTAAATAGTGATGCCAAAAAATGCACCTATTATAACTCCAAAAATCTTTTCAAAAAGCTTTTTCATGTCCAAACATTCATGTAAAATGTGATGTACCCGCTCAGTTGATATGCCTGCAGCCTCAGCTACCTCACGCACTTTAATATTCCGAATGTCAAGCATCATTCCATGGATTTTATCAAAGATTTCTGACGTGACGTCCTCTTTTTGGGCAACCTGGATGTTCGACATCATTTGTGCTGGTACGACCACAATGGAGTTTAGTAAACCATTTCTTAACCATTGAAATTGATGGTGCAGAGTCCCCATAGTATTTATCAGGTCTTTCCTTGGTTTCGGTAAAAGTTTTTTTACGCAAAAAAATAATGCTTGATGAGCACAGAAATTCACTTTTTCCAATTTCGTCGAAATTCACGAGATTGTCTATTTTCAATGGATGCCAAACACAAACCAAATAAAGGGCCCTATAGACGAGCAACTAATCGCAAAACTGGTTGATAAACTGGTAGCTGGTTGTTGAAAACAAGTCGTGTGTAGATGAGTTGAGGTGTCATTTGCAGTTTTTCAACGAGTTTATCAATCAGTTGACAAAAATGAAAAAATTTTGATATTTTGCGAATCACATTTGCGATTCAGTTCTTTAACTGGTGATGTGTTTGTAGCAAAATCAACAACTAAACGTAAGATTCATAGTAAAAAAAATGATTTGCATTCATTTTCAATATAATATGCGCGATGTTTTCAAGAAGAAAAAGTTTTTGTACTGGAATTAAAAAATTGGTCCAAGTGTCTGTAGGTAAACCATCAACCAGGTTTTCAATCAGTTATGCGATTAGTTGCTCATCTATAAGGGCCTTTACAGCTTTCTCAAAATTTGACAGTAGCAGAGAGTATCAAAGAAATAGAGATTGCATCAACTCTGCTTTATCTCTGGAATGTGTTTACAGAGAATGTGTTTTTCGCCTAAAATCACCGAGGAAAAAACTCTGTTAACCTCTGTTAACACATGCCAGATATTTGGCAGAGTTGATGCAATCTCTATATAATTTATACTCTCTGACAGCATGACAGAATAAGAGAACATAGATGTATTTCGGAGAGGCAGACTGCCGTAACTGTCAAAACGAACTTGACAGCTCATAGAAAATCTGAAAGCGATTAGAAAGCTTTAAATGGAAAAATATAAACAAAAAAGTGATTTGAAATGATTTTGACAAGTTTGGCTATGAGAAAGAGAGCGCGGTCCGAAATGCATATACCTTCTTTTATTCTGCCATGTCTGACAGTAGTCTATTCACAGAAGGTAGTTGACATAACCAGTGTTGCATTTAAAGTTGCGGGATAACAAAAAGTCGCTGACTTCTCAAATTGCACGCATATGTTTTGAAATTTCTCACATTTTGTTTTAATCAACATCTCAATGGAAAGAAGATATCAATTTAAAAAAAAAAGAAAATTAATTTTTCATGGTCAATAAGAGTTATAGTAATTAGATATATTTTTATTATTGTTCTTATGTCAAAAACTTCACATTTATAATATATTTATTATGTTTATTATGCGTTCTATGAAAAACTAAAAGTAACATGTAAAAAATATGATATTTTCACCAAAAAGTATATTTAGAAGAATTAAAAACGTGGAATTTGTTCCGATTTTAAAACAAAAAGTCTGCAGAAATAGTTTTAAGAGTTCCAATGACTTTTGAGACCCCGGCGGAATCTAAATCTCGAGCCGGTCTATTATACATCAATGTGCGCATATGTAATTTGTTACTTATGTTTTTTATTATTTTGTTCTTGTTTTCTTTTTTAATTTAAACCTCAATTTCATCCAACACCAAAGCAATTTTTAATCCAGCAGTTTTTAAGAAACTTTACTCAATTTGTACATTTTTTGCTATATTAAAAATATATATATATGTTACCTTAAATTTTTTCCCAATAGTTTATTTAGGGCTTAGCTAAGCTTAGCTAAGTTTCAAAAGCTACACTGGCTAAACTTTGACAGCTCAGCTCGAACAGTGGCAAAAAATTAAAAAAAAAAACTTCATTAAAGTTATTTACATTCGTTAAATAAAGTGCAAATGAAGTGATAATTATTTTATATTCAACAGCTTCTTTTTTATATTCAAAAACATTGTAAATAATCGGAGATGAAACCGAATTACAAATTTTGTAAATTCAACTTTTTGCTATTTTATTATAAAGAAATTTTTCAAAACTGTTTAACTTATTAAAGTTGAAACGATTTCAGACTCTTATATATATATACATAAGAAAAAAAAATTTTGAGCAGCGATTCACGATTTCACGATTCACGATCGGAGCTACCAAATCAAAGGAACATCTAAAATACTACTCATTTAAATTCTGCCACAAACTTAGTGCGTATATATTGGGCTTATTCCAATATCGGCTGCTCATTATTTTTCAAGAAAAAGTCAAACATTATTTTAAGCTTTATTTTAAGCTACCTAATGTATAAACAAAATACTAAAGAAATTGTTATGAAATTCAAATAAACTAAAAATTGTACATTGCATTTGTTGTTGTTGTTTTCTCTTTTACTTAAACCTAAATTTGATTGGATTTTTGGTGAGGTAATTTTATGATTTTAATAAAAACAGGTGACAGGTCAACACAGAGAGTTAAGTTTGAGTTACCAAAGCAAGTCTGAGTTAAGCTATTTAATGATTAATAAACACTTGCGTTACCAGTAAAAAGAAAATGTACCGAATATTTAAGAAAGTTTTCAGAGTTGTTTATACATCATCATCATAATTATCATCAAGTGTCCTTTAACCCCAAACAACTATCATATCTCTCCAACTTTCCCGGTATGCACCCAGATATTTTAGCTGTGCCCACGTTTTTTTCTGGATCATTAATTCTGTTTAGAATATTAAACTTGACGTGGTGCACCCTGCGGTTTCCATTAGAACAATTGCTTCATAATGATCTCGTTTGGCTTCCTCAGTTTATGACTAATCCAGCACAATTTACCTGCCTTATTTCGATATCCAACAGATCATTTCACTTGAGTTACTTTTTGATTATCTGATTAGTATGAACCTTTATGTATGTAATAGAAGAATGAGCCGAAGAATCCACCTTTATTATCAAAAATAGAAGAGAAAATATACTCAGGGGTATAACATTAGCCTCAGACTTCATCTTTGACAAAATTGGTGAGTACAAGGTGTCAGACGAGCACTCACATTAAGTATCTATACTTTTCATAATACTTCTTAAGCAATGCCCTCGTTTAACATTAGGAAATCGAATTGAGGATTCTGTAGAAAGGCCTTCGCAAATTTTTTAAATCAGGTCCGATTGATAAGCCAAATTCGGCAGCGGATTTAGAAAATCTATTCGATGTGTTTATTAGAGCAATAAAACTGTTCTCTTGTATTCTCACATCCAAAAAGAGCACCCAACGTGAAGCTCAAATAAAATCGTGGTCTCCTGAACTGAATGGCCTAAGAATTAAATGCAGAAGATTATACATTAGAATGGTCCTTAGTTGCATCGAGAATAATTTTTTTTCTGATTTGTAATTACGCACCGGAGTTTTGTTCCTTAACATGACAGAGAGACTACTAAATTTTCGAAAACGTGCCTCAAAGGACCTCTATAATGAAAATCGGATTTATATGAGAAAATAGCTCTGTTCCCAAAAAAAAAAATCCCACTTACATTTTTGTTATAGTCAAATTTTAAAAAAATATTTAGTACTTTGTTTTCTATTTAATTTTTCTTTAAAATAAGTTATCAATTATGAAAATCGGAATTAAATTAGTAAATTAGAATATTGCTGCATTAAAAAAATCGCAAAAATCCAAATTTAAAAAAATAATCACGAAATGTCGTACAAATATTTTCTTAACTATTTTCTAACCTAATGCAGATACAAAAATTTGTGCAATTTGAGTATCGAGTTTGAGTATTTTTACGAAAAATAATCCCAAGTACCCAAAAATTCAAGTTTTTGTTAAAAACAAAAAATAAATTAATTAAAAATAGTTTTAAGCTATTTTATGCAAAAAAATCAAAAAAACCAAAAATTGGACAAAAACATTATAGCTGTTGAAACTTGAGGTTTTTCTTTAAAAATTCTTAAAGTGCCCTTTTCTTGCGTATTGATCACAGAATGACTCATTTGAAATGGCTTCAATAATTCTTAAAAATATATCTTAGGTTGCCAAAGTATGTATAAAAATTGGATTTCCCTGGCTTAAGTTATAAAAATCCCAGTCAGTTTTAGCATGCGCTTTTTTGTATATACTTTTTATTAATGCTTTTGTCAAATTAGTAATAGATTCAAATCTACGACAGCAACAATTGTCGTCGCATCCTCTGTTTGTCGTGTTGACATCATAAAATTCATCTACATAACCCTACGTCCACATGTGCAAATAATCACTTGCAAGTACGGAATATATATTGTCTTCGAAAAAGTTCGAAATTAGATGCAAGTTGCTTCAGCGTCCACATGTGCAAGTGCAAGTTCATTTAAAAATGTCGTCGATTGCGAAGGTTCTCCCTGCAATTGCAGTATTGCTTGAAATGAAGAAGTTAAAAAACGAGGAAAACATGTTAACAGTGTTGCTTCTTGTAGAAAATTGTGGAAATCCCGGAAATATCCACAAAAAGCATCACTTTAATCCCCTTTTTTGACATTTACTTACAGTAAGTGCCAAAATTCACTGCCTCTGAATATTCCATGCAAGTAGCGCTGCAAGTAGACAGCAAGTCCGGAAATGTGAGTGTTTAGTAAAAATGTTTGGATGTATTGAGTTTTTCGAACTTGCACGTGTGGACGCTGGGTAAGAAAACATACAACTTATATTTTAACAATTGGCGTTTGTCACATATTGCAGTCATTGTGTTGAGGCCATTACAATCAAAACGTTGGCTACTCTTTATGTAATGCAACCCTGTTTGTTACTTCTCTTATTGCTGTTATAGATTATTGATTGTCAATTTTAAAAATTTTTCATACCAACTGAAAGTACCGTAAGAACAAAAAACGCCTGTGGCTTGTGTTAAAAATGTCTTCGGTACAAAATCGTAGCTTAAGGGATAAAATATATCCCGTTGGCTTCCACAAAGGCATATTTTAGGATCTAAGCTTCTGTCTAGCTCCGATGTTCTTCGATTTTTACAGAGAAAATTTGTAAGTCGCTGAAAAATTAATTTTTGTGCTTTTATTATATTCGATTCTAAAACCAGACCACCCCAATTTTCCTAAATATATGTCGGCCACCCTGAAACTCCAATGTTTTTCGAAAAAAAATCAGGCATATTTTCAAGAATTAATGAAGTCATTTCAAACGAGAAATGTATGTTTTTTGATTTCTTATTATTTTTTCTGTTTTCGACAAGACAGAAGAGGGCACTTAAGGATTTAAAAAAACAAAAATTAAGTTTCAACAGCTGTAACTATTTTATCCGATTTTATTGTTTTTTAATTTTTTTCTCAAAATAGCTCAAAACTATTCTTAGTTCATTTCTTATTTGCTTTTTTTAAAAATTTGTATTTTTGGGTTTTTGTGAATTTTGTCGTAAAAATACTCAAACTCGAAATTTCCAAAGGGGCATACTTCTAGCAAAGAATCTCGTGACGAACATATTATTAAACATAATCGCACAATTTTTTGTATCTACATTAGGCATACGAGGGATATTTGAGAAGTTAGTGAACTTTTTAATTTTCCGCGTAGTAACTTTAGAGACTACTGTCAAAATTTCAGCTCACTGTAACGCTTAGTTTGTGTTTGGCAGCCATTGACAGCAGACGATCTTGTGAATTTTGGCGAAAATGGAAAAGTGAATTTCATGTGCTCATCAAGCATTATTTTTTGCGTAAAAGAACCATCAGCCAAACCAAGGAAAGGCTGAATAAATACTATGGGGACTCTTCACCACCGATTGGAATGATCCACAAGTGATTTACTGAATTCCGATGCGGTTATACAAGCACAAGTGACGCCGAACGTTCTAGACGCCCAAATGAGGTCACCACACCAGAGATGGGCACTAAAATTCACGATATCTTGTTGGCCGATCGTAGAGTTAAAGTGCGTGAGATTGTTGAGGCCGAAGGCATCTCAGGCGAACGGGTGTGTAGCATTTTAAGAAATCATTTGCATATGAAAAAATTATCCTCAAGATGGGTACCGCGTTTGCTGACTCTCGACCATAAACGCGATCGTGTGACTGATTCATAGGCGTGTTTGGCGATGTTGAACGAAGATAAGAAGGATTTTTCACTCGATTCGTAACCATGGACGAAACATGGATCCATCACTACACACCAGAGACAAAGGAACAGTCGAAACAGTGGACTTCACCGACCGAAAATGCTCCGAAAAATTCGAAGACGGTGCTATCGGCCTTAAAGATTATGGCGACAGTATTTTGGGATGAACGCTGTATAATCTATATAAATTGCCTTCCACCGAAAAGAACGATCAATGGCGAATACTATGCAGCCAAATTGGACCGTTTCAACGACGCTTTGAAAAAGAAACGTCCCTATTTGGCGAGGAAAAAGTGCTCTTCCATTAAGACATGGCAAAATTCCGTGAATTGAAGTACAAATTGCTTCCTCATCCAGCCATGCACACCCGGCTATCTCAAAAGTTCGGATGGCTCATGAGCAATGTCTACCGACGAATCTTTTGACCTTCTTCCTTCCTTCTTCACTTCCCTATTAGCGGGGCGCACATGAGTGCACGCCCACCTAACCTTAGTTGTTCACAGCAGGAGGTCGAACACATAGTCTTTGATAGGTAGCTAAAAGAGGCGGTTAACAGCTTCAAGCTCTAGAAATCACTGGGGCATGAGGGCGTTTTTCTTACAGAAATACAAGAGGCTGTATTATTTTTAATGGCTGCATAAGCCTATCACATAGTCCCACTGCTTGGAATAGGCTGCAAGTCAGGGAATATACGTCGATGACCTAGCAATAACATTCAGAGGCAAGTTTCCCATTTAATACTTTATGCGATATTATGCAAAGAGCTCTGCGCAAACTTGAACAATGGCACATGTTTTGTATTGCAATGGCACCAAAACCGAGTATTTATATTAAGCAGTTGACTTTTTTATCAATCAGATTGTATGAATATAAAAAGTAGATTCGATTCCTTAGAATTTAGAACATTTCTATCAGATTATAATTTTGACAGCTTATTTCAAATTATAGAAAGTTTATCGTTTTATACTACTTATGAGTTCTTCGCACATTTTCCTTAACCCCCTTAAAGCAGTAGCTAGTCTAGAGGGAACAATTTTTAGCGTTTTTTAAAATTCAATAAAAAAAAATAGCCCACACCAAATTGTAAGTTAATCGGTCCATTAGAACTTAAGATACCATGTCAAACGTGTTGGGAAAATTAGTTTCAAGAAAAATGTCTTTAAATATTTCAGCAATTTGCTCAAAGTTACAGAGTTAAATAACTTAAGTTACAGGCACTCAAAGGCTGCGTCACTAAAATAGCTATAACTCCGTAAATAATTGGAATTTTAAAAAATTATATATTCTTACTGGTCTAATCTTCGAAAATATGACAAAAAAAAATTGATTTTTTAAATTTATTCGCTAGAATACTGCTTTAATGCGATCAAATATTCTAAATGTAATTTGTGAGGTTTTTCATCGCATTCTATCATTCAAAATCCTAAAAGTATGCAACATGTGTTCAATGCAGAACATATCAAGCTCTTCAGTCGTACTGTACCAGTATTTATTGCAACCCGTAAACAGCTGATTTCAAACAATGCACATAAACAATTTGTTTTCAGATCTATGCAGTTGGATATTTAGGTGTAGCATTTAATCATGGCTTACGATTGGTATGTTACTTTATATAAACTAGGAATTACAAGTTTTAAAAAATTTTTAAATTTAAGGCATTGTGTACCACGCGAATATGAAGTGACGAAAAACTTTCTGCAGCGCTATCAGACCTATGAGCATCCACTGAAATTGAGCACAGTGACGGTGAGTAGAATTCGGAACCTTTAAAAGAGTCATGAATTCAATCTTTGATGCTTAACAGATGGTAGAAAGCAAGGGAACGCGCGGTAATCCAAAAGGTAGCAGCTTTGGTAGCAACTCCAGTAGTCGGACATCCTCCAGCATATCTTTATTGGCTGAACCATTGGGTTTGGCTTTAGACGGCAGCGATCCACTGTCACAATTTGTACGACAAGAGCAGGAGCTGATGGATCCCTTGTCACAGTTGGTGTGCGAATATGTGTGTGTTCGTTGTTAATTAAACTATAGGAAAAATTTTTGATAAAAGTAAAACTTTGCAGGACTCATTCAAAAAAACGCGCAAAACTCGCGAAAGAGATAGTTTGCTCGAGGATGATACCCTAAGTTGGCACAGTAAGCGTCTGAGTATTCTCAACCGTTTTACTACTTCGGAAAAGCTATCAATTTGCACCAGTTTTCTAAGCACTGGAAGTGCCGCCGTAGCTGGCGGAGCAAATATAAGTAGGTAGTTCACTGTTTTACCTCAAAATCTTTGTTTGTCATCTCTATTTCAGTTAAATGCCAGACAGTAGTTGCCGATAAAGTTAAATATCGCCTCGAACAGCTGGACAACTTTGAGGATGGCTCAATGCGCCACATGATGGATTTGACGCAGCAGGAATACATACATCGCATAGAGCAACTAAATCAGGAGTTGGTACAATCGTGGCATAGTGATCAGCGTGTCAAAGCTCTAAAGATAGCCATACAGTGTTCAAAAATGCTAGCTGATACCACCGTTTTGCAATTTTATCCAAGTCAATTTGTGCTTATCTCAGATATCTTGGATATGTTTGGCAAATTGGTCTATGAACGCTTGCAATCTAAAGCTAGCAGTAGTGGCGAGTAGGTAGTTTTTTTGTTTAATTTTAACAAAAACACTAATTTTATATTATAAGGTCAACACATAAGAGTAATGTGGACGCCTCGCGCGAAAGTGCAAAGGAAACATGCCAAAATTGGTTCTACAAAATTGCCTCCATTAGAGAACTGCTGCCCAGGCTCTATGTGGAGATGGCCATAATAAAATGTTATTCCTTTATATCGCAATGGTGAGTAAGACAGTGCATCATTTCAAGCACTCTATGCTCATTTAAACCTTTAAATTTCATACTTTATACCAGTGAATTTGATCAGGCTTTGCTACGTATAACGCACATGATACGCGGTGTAGGTGACCCGCTGGTAGCAACCTATGCACGATTTTATTTGGTGCGTGTTGGTCTAGGCGTTACGCACAATGTTGAATACATACGTGAGAACTTGCAAGATTTCTTAAGCGTTTATCACATGGTAATGTTATATATTAAAAATCAAACAAAATTTTCACTATATTTATATAAATTTGAATGCAGATCTTTAACGGATCAGTACGCTCTGAACTGACACGTCAACGCATGGACGTCACCAGCTATTTAGCACTCTACGCGCCGGCTTTGGATTTCATACTACAAGCACTAGTGCACAAATCCAATATTTATACTGACGAAATTCTAGTTAAATCCAAGGACATCAAAAATAAGTAGCTATTCATACTGTTGCTAAAATTGCATGGTCAAATTTTGTTTAATTTCAGTGGCCCGTTTTTGATTTCCATACTTAATGCTTTTAAGCCAGAATTTATTGCTGCCAATGCTTTAGAATTCGTTCAAATACTCGCAAATTCCAACACAGAAGGTATTTCAAAAGCTCAACTCTTTCGTGCTCTGGGCAGCTGTGTCACTATTTGTCCACCCGTGCAGGAACATCGCAATGTTTTCCTCAATGCTGCATTTAGAACAATTAACACTTTTACAGACCCTATGGAATACATAAGCTGCATCGAAACGTGGGCACAATTTATAGCGGAATATTTTACGGTTAGTATTTTATGTCGGATTAAGATGAACTGGGTTTTCATTTAATTGGGTATAACTTACTGCCATTTTTTTTTTTACATAGCTTGTGAGTATTACTTTTTATGCGGCCCTAATAGAACCTTTTTTATCAAACACTCCAGAGTTTTGTTCTATGTGGTAAAAATTTAAAATTTAGTCACACATATTACACTTTTGCAACATAATACAGAAGCAGCTACAACTAATTGGTCCCATTTTCAGCAAAATGAACTCTCACACATTTTAGGTTGTTCCCTGAAAGCGGATTTTTTTTTTATCGAGTGAAGGAAAAAATTTTCATCCCCGATTTGGTCTGCAGATCCAAAAAGTCAGTATTATGTGAGTGTCAACGCATCTCAATTTACCCATATCCGCCTAAAGCTCCAAAGTGAACATGGCAAAGTTCAAATACAAAATTAGTGACTTTTTCTTTGAATTGGTGCTAAGTAGATTCACCAAAAGCGTGCTTAAAAATAATAATCTAGTTGCGCAGTTTTGATGAATGTTCATTCAACTAAGCACCAATTCAAAGAAAAAGTCACTGATGCTTTGCATAAATGCATTTAGGAACTCGGCCTAATTTTTACCTTAACTAACTGAATTCCCACCATAACGGTGCAAGACAATATTTTATTATATATGAGTTCTTTTGTCAACAATAATTTGAGAAGTACAACTTCTGGTTTATAGGGATTTGTCGCTTTAACAAAAATACTAATACTTCAAGGTTTCGATTAAGGCCAGGAATTATTGATAAGCAGGCTTCCTTATAAAAATGTTGATACCGGAAGACTACACATCGAGGCTAGGAATCACTGTAATGCAGTTTTAGAGCTCGAAACGTTTCTTGAAGAAACTCGTGCAATAGGAAAATTTTTTTTTAAATGTTTTCGTTTGATTTATCTTCATATGTATTGAAGTTCATTCTGAGCATAAACACATCTATGGAAGGGAACACAAAATTAAAATGAATCTTCGAGATTTTCGAGATGGTGAAATAAAGTCCAGGATTGCAAGTAGCGTAGGGTCTTGAATATGATAGTGGACCAAGTCGCGAATAAAAATAATGGATTGAATTCGGCGCCTGGAATTCAAGGAAGTGATATCAGGTCACACCCTGTACTATAGGGAAGAGGCACAGAAAGATTCCAGTTTAATTGGAAAATTTATGGTTTTCGCAATTTTTTCTCATAATTTTTTATTGTTTTTTTTTACCCTTTCAATTCTTAGAGCTTAGGTTGACGAGCAATAATCCAAATGAGGTCCAGCCAGTGAAATGTAAAGAATCTAAAAAGACTTACATAGATTTAAACTTATTAATGACGAGATTAATATGTTCTTTAAAACTCATACGAGTGTCAAACAAAATTCCGAGGTCTTTCGTACAAGAAACTCTCTCTAGTTGACAAGGGTTTATTAAATAATTTATTAATTAAAAGCAATGAAGCTCTAGAAAATTAAAAACATTGGTATTACGAGATATTAGGGACAGTTTATTTAACTCGCACCATGCAAAGATAGACTCAATATCATTCTAAAGAAGAATAACGTCGGCAGAAGAATTTATTGAACGGAAAAATTTGAGGTCATCAGCGAATAATAGGCATTGAGAATATTTAACTACTGATGAAAGGTCATTAATAAGAAACCGGAAACATGAGAGGCCCAAGGTGACTGCCTTGTAGAACCCCATATGTAGCGACGAAGGTGCTAGATAGGCAGTCATTATTTTTTACTAACTGAATGCGATTTGACAGATAAGATTTAAGCCAATTGAGGAGCTGGATTGGACACTAAGAGACAAAAGTTTGAGAATAAGTTGGTTATGGTCAACTTTGTCAAACGCTTAAGCAAAGTCGGTAAAAATAACGTCAGTTTGGACGCCGGCTTCAACATTACGCATCACATAATTGCAAAAATGGGTTAAGTTGGAGGTAGTAGATTTTCCTGTTAAGAAACCATGCTGCATCGGTGACATTAAGTTTTTGACATGAAATGATAATTTATCGAACACGATTTTATCCAAGACTTTAGGGATGCACAATAATTTAGAAATTGGTCTATAATTGTTTACATCTTATTTTGCACCAGATTTATAGATAGGAACAATATAAAATATTTTTTCAGCTATTAATAAAATATCCCTCAGGATAGACTAATGAAATGCGTAGTTCTTTAAACCAATTTTAGCCCGCAGAAGAACTATTTTTGAGATTCGATAGAGCAGATTTAATGTCAGAAGGGGGAAAATGAGAGGCCGCCTAGATCCAAAATGGAATTTTTGTAAATAAAATCAAATTGAATGCATTCCTTTACAGCTCTGTTTGTCTTGTTACGTTGGGTATATTTTCAATAACACAATGGGACATTTTAAAAAGTTTACATCTTTCACATTAATTCACACATCTGATGCTTTTTATTTTTGAGATATTTAACTTAACTCCTTTCAGATAACGGATGTCAACCGGCTATTGGGTGAGATAAATACACGCATGATCCAAGGCAAAGCATATGAAAAACATTATCCCCAATTGCAAGCAATTATTGCCAAGATCGTATCCAACTTTCAGGATATGGAACAGCTTTTAATACAGGTTTTATTTATACAAATAATTTCTTTTATTTTGTATTATAACTTCATAAATATTAAAAGGAAAACTTTTTGCCAGTTGTTGATCTCTTTCACAAGGAATCCATACGCATTGAAGTATGTAAAAACATATTGAATACCTTTAAGCGTAAAACGGAAAACTGCAGTAAAAGCGGCATATCTGATGCAGTGGTTACAAATGCTCTAATGTACATTGGAAAAGCACTCAATGACTCTGTGACGTAAGCTTACAAAAAAAAACTGCATAAACTGCGTTAAGATTGAAATTATTGCTTATAGCGCTCTTACCGGCGAAGATGAACGTCGTCAGATAAGTCAGCTCATTAGCAATTTTATACGCCAAGTCATCTTTGGACGTGATTTCGAGCAACAGCTGGCATTCTACGTTGAGGCACGTGGCAATTTTGCTAATCTAGATGCAGTGCATGCGACATTGGTACATTGCGTCAATAAGTTAGCCATCGAAACGTTGCGCATCGTAAATGGTCAGCATACACGAAAGACGGCCACTTTTGTCAGAGCTTGCATTGCCAATTGTTTCATTACAATACCCAGTATAGCATCGGTGCAGGTACAAATGGATTTGTATTTGCTAAGCGGTCAAGTGGCTCTGTTGAATCTATGCTTGGGGCAAGGTAAGAAAAATATATTGCATACATTTCTTGCTAAATATGTACATATTTCACAACGCTTAGCTGATGCATGTTTTGAAGCGGCACTGCACTTGGTTTCGGAATTGCCACGCAGCATTGAGGTTGAAGGCAAATTACGCAATACCGAGTCATATTTGGTGGATTATTTATGCAATATGCTGGCGACGCTGGTGGTCATACCGGTGTGTAGTGTTAAACTTAATTTAGTTGTATTTATTTAAACATTTTCTATGCTTCTTCCAGGATAGCCCAGAGCAAGGCGTTTTATACTTACTGCGTTTGTTGCTAGATGTTTTGAAACGTTTTCCATTTGATTTGTATAGTTCGGGTCCCATCAAAGTTTATTTGCATGCTTTAGATATGCTCTATGTACAGAGTTTGGAAGTGTTTCCATATCACATACCTAATGGTGAGTTACCGTGGATGCATGTTCAACATATAATTTTACCACAAACTCTTTGCATTCCCACAGTTGTATCTAACGATGAACTTTACGGACACGATCCCAAATTTGTGGCTGAAATAGACAATTTATGCGTACAGGTAGTTGACCAAATACTGAGTCAGCTGAAATCTTTAGGCGTTGCAAATCAGATGCGCTCTCAGGCCACACTATCGCTAGAAATATTTCTGCGCATTGTGCGCTATGCCGATCTCAGTAAAGAAGCCACATTCCAACTAGCCCTAAACCTTTGGCTACTTACACTTAAGCATGAGCAGCAAATCGATGCCAAATTAATTGTAAGCTGTATATTTTTTATTTTGATGGTAAGCTCACAAAAGTGATAAATAAAATTAGATGAATGCATTTTCTAAGCCATAAACACACTATACACAGCTGTGTGCAGAATAATAGTAGTGAGTTAAACTAAATGTTTCAAATATCGATAAAAAATTTTAATGTATAATATTTCAATTTTTCAATTTGCAGAACACATTTGCCAATTATTAGTATTTGAAACCATTAGCATCTTTTATTCAAAAACATTTAGAAACAAAATTAATTTAAAATTCTTCAGCTTTTCCAAAAATTTGCTGTGCAAAAAAATAGTAGCGCATCAAAATACCATACTGCAAATGATAACCAAGACGATTATAAGAAACAATATTTTAATTCTTCATAATTACCTTAGTATTTTGTTGAATGACCTTTGCTGACTATTACAGCAGAACAGCGCCATTCCATTGAGTCAATTAGGCCCCCACGCGAACTTCACTGCATCCCCATAGACTCGCTATATTTTTAAGTTTTTAATTGAAAACCACATTCTTGACATCCCCCTCCATCCCCCCTTGATTTTCAATAGGGCTTAGGTCTGAGTTGATCACTCTAAAACGTCAACGCTGTTGTTCAAAAACCATTGTTTTGCCAATCTACTCGTATATACAGTGTGTGAGAAAAATAAGTGTTTTGCATATTTTTTTCAGTGTATGCAAAGAAACTCATGGCTATCCGTAAATTGTTATAGTTTGCCTATTCCCGATTTCGCAATACAATAATTTTGCCAGTGAAACGTAAACTTTTGTTTTAAAAGCATTAATTCGAAATGAATGCCAAGTTTAAAAAGCGATTTGAGGTTGTATTTGTACCGCTACAAAGTACACGAAATGTTCTTAGAGCAGCTAAACAAAAATTATCTCAAAAAGGAGTGAAAGCTTCTACATTTATAATTAGGCAAAGATTTTTGGAATTAGGCATCTTTAACAAGAGTACCAACACAAAAGCTTTGTTAACTAAAAAACACATTGAAATTAGGGCTGATTGTGAATAAAATTTCGCCCGGAATTAAAAAAGGGATTTTTCGTATTTTTAACAAAGTCAACAGAATTTTTGAAAAATTTCAACAGAAATATTTGCATTCATCCTTAATTTTTAAGATGACAAGAAAAGAAAAAATCTTTAAAACCTTATCCCCGTCTTAAAAATTAAAACTTCCTTTTTCAATTCCGGTGGAATTTTATTCATAATAACCTGATTATCTTTACAGACGAGTCCTCCCTTGTAATTCATAATCGTTTTAAGAAAGCTTGTACAAAAAACGGCGAAAAATTCATTCCCCTTGAAAATTCATATGTACGGATGCTTTTCAAAGAATGGTTTTGGGAAATTGATAGCTTTCACGAAAAATCTGATTGCCGAGTACATGTCTGCTGAGGTATTGTAAGGAAAACAAAATAATGATTGGATACTGCAGAAAGATAATGACCCCAAGCCTTTGCACCGCTTGGAATCAAGAGAATGGTGGGAAAACACTAAATTTGCCTTCTCAAAGTCCCGATGCAAATCCAATAGAAAACGTGTGGTCTTTTATTTCAACCAAAAAGCAACTTATACTAACGTTGAAATGCATTTGGAGAAGATTTCTCGTGGAATATGCTGCACAACTCAAAGTTGCGCCAGAAGATGTCAAGCCATTATTGATAACAACGTTAACTAGACCATGATACAATAATTTACAAGGTATCGGGAGTTGTCAAACCAATGCAAAGTTTACCTTTTCATCTGTTTTGCAGCTTTTTCGTTTTCTCTTTTCAATGTGTTTTTGACAACTCCAAATCGCCAAAAGAACTGTCACTCCTACCTTGTAAATCATTATACCATGAACTGGACCAAATATTAATGACCGCATTTTGTAAAACGCAAGCGATCACGTCACTTGGGTTTTTTTTTGTCGGGCCGTTCCGTTTTCATATGAAGTAAATTAACTCTCTTTTTCTTACTAAAAAACCCCCAAGTGACGTGATCGCATGCGTTTTACAAAATACAGCCATAAAAAAAGTGCAAAATTATATTCTTTTTGAAGTTTAAAATTAATAAAACATGGTTTGAAAAAAGTAATTTTTTAAGATTTTCTCACACAACACTTATTTTTTCTCACACACTGTATATTCCACTCAGCATATGGTAGCATGATTGTTTCCAAGACATCAACATACATTTTAGCAGTTTTATTTCGTTTCCCTTTATCCAAAATATCGGGCCTGTACCATTGCAGGAGAACATCCCCTAAAGCTAATTTTTGCGCCGCCAAACAGTACTTCGTCCCATAGACAAAAGTCAAAAAATTTGTTGACTCCAAATAAAGGAATATTGGTATCATTTTAAAGGTAAAACGTCCAAGAAATAAATTTAAAACAATTTTATAAAAAAAAAAAAAAAATATATTTCCAACATCTAGAGCTTAAAAAAGTTGACTATATTTATATGAATTTTGAGTTTTACGCGTTTCAAATGTTAACTTTTTTTAAAGATAATAAATTTTCTGAGTTTAGGTTTCTTCAATTGTGACAATTTAGTAATTTTTCGAAGATATTTAATTTTTGTTAAGGTTGGCCAACCTTTGTATGTACCCCCCATACAAAATCAAGTAAAAAATTAATATAGGTTAAGGGGAGGTACTCCTAGGGACTGACCGATCTCAACCATTTTTAAAATTTTTCTTAATTGGCTTAAATCAACCAAGCCTACAAAATTGCGTTATCATACGAGCACTCCTTTTTTTTTTTTGTTCAACTTTTGTATGGGATCAAAGTGCTGTGCGCCGTGCTTATGTTCGGTGTTTCTCGGTCTTCGAACATACTGTCTGAACCCAGGTGTACCAGAAAGTACAAAGTGACACGAGCCACTCCAAATGTGAACGCGAAAATTTCAATCTATTTTGGATGTGTCTTAAAGTCGATAAAGGCACCTTTTTAGCATATCTGCTAAACTGATTTTGCTTTTTTAAACTTCTGCAGATAGTTGAAGTATGAACTTCCAATTGCAAATCCTGCTTTAGCTTGAAAGATGTCAGAAATGGATCATTTCGTACCATTCGCTTTATGCTTATAACTTCAAAATGCTGTATTTTAGTCTTTCGGTCGCGTGTTTTTGACTTTTTTTGCCCGTCTTTGCAATTGGCAATAATTGTTGGAAAGCATCCTACAGAATCTTGAATCAATTTGTACGTTTTGCCTTCTGACAACAATTTGTTTATTAGTTTTCTCATTTCAATGTTTTCCGCAGTCCATTTTGACTAAATAAATTTTTTTAAATTATTAAAATAAATGTTATTTGATAAAAAAGAATGACTTGCCAATTTAGCAAAAATGTCTTAGCTAAAATAGTTAAAGAATATGATTTTTAGAAAAAACTCTTTGCACTACTATTATTTTGTACAGATTTAAAACTATTCAATTCCGAAAAAACTAACGAAGATTGTATAAAGCCGCCAGAAAGAGACAACAATACAATTAATATTGTTGATCGCAGATGTAGTATTGCCATATCAGCTTTTTTTATAAAATCTGTAACGGCTATTTTTTAATATAATTTTAAGAAACTTTGATGCACTATTATTTTGCACACAGCTTTAAGTTGTGTATATTTGTTGTAAATGGCCATAATCAATGCTTTTCTACTGAAATGTATTGAAGTTTTAAAACAAAATCGATATATCACTTTTTGAGCTTCACTAACGATTTATGCTTTTATATTGACATTCAATATTTCAGCCGAAAACTTTGAAAACGGTGGAGGAAATTTACGATAACATTTGTAAAGTTAACAGCGATCATCGCGCTCAAAGTCTGGCTGCTCTGCTGCAGCACATGCGCAGCAAATAGATGATTGTTTATCTTTAAAGTTCGTCGTATTAAAAACGCATTTAAATAAAGTGAACTATTTTATTAACAATCATAATAATAATGTTAAATTAAAATATAAAACTAAATAAAATTTAAACAAGTTTATTTGCGTTTTTAGGGTCTTTATTGGCATTAAAAAAAATGTTCATTTAATTTCTTACTTATCCCCATTAATTTCTATCAAGTTATTTATTAAAAATTTTATTATTTTTTTATATGTTGTTGCTGTTGTCACATTTTTTTTTTAAGGGAAGCAAACTACTTGCCATAACAAAGCATTTGCTGCAAAGTTTTTGTTTGATGAAGTTTATTTTTTGTGTTATCAATAAGTTTCTGTTATTGTGTTGTGTTTTTGTGCGTGTGACAGTATGTGTGTGTGTGTGTGTGCATGTGTGTACATTTTTAGTTTTTTATACAAAAATTAAACAATTAAATGCAAATAAAATTTGTTTAAAATTAGCATATCAAAACTGTTATTTGTAAACATTTAAAGTTCAATAATTCATTCGAATTTTTTTATGTCAATATTTTGTGAATATTTGCGTTCGTTCTGCTTTTGCTACCCTGTTGTGAAACATTTATCAGACATGAAAATATAATACAGCTCCTTGCTGCTCGTCATGAACATTTTTATTAAATATTTAATTATGTACTATTTTTAATTTGCTTGCCAAATGAATCTCCCTTTAATAGTTTTGTTGATTGATAATTGTTTTATTTAAACACTTTCTACTAATTAAATGCAATATATATTTGAGGATCTTAATTTTATTAAATATATTTTATTTTTGCTTGGTTGTAATATGTAAAAATATATATGTAATAATTGTTCTTTATATGTAGCCTAAATTGTTGTGTGTCGCGTGTGTTTCAATTTAATTTAATTGGAAAAAAAAATAAATTTGTTAGCAGTAGAAATTTTGAAAAGATAAGTCAAGTGAAAAAAAAACATACTGGAAACTGAATCAACAGATTCAAAAACACAGTTTTTTAGTTTAGCGCCAAATTTTACCCCTAGACATTGGTATTATATGGTTCAAATACCCTGACTTTGAACTGCATGAACAAAACCAAGAATTTGTATATTCCGATGAACACATCTAACTGATGTTCTCAAATTCAATTTATCTTTATTTTTAACTTGTGTATTACGATCAGCTCATTGTCGGTGAATTTAAATTTTTAATTCTAAAATTTTAATCTGTGAAACCGTTCACAATGGTAAAGCCCTGATTATAATAGACGGATCGGAACGGAGTGTAATGTCATCGTAGCGTGGCGAAACGCTGACAAACGGTGTAGCGCTGTAGCAACGGCATAAGATTTTTTTTTTTTTTGTACAAAATTTTCTTGTTTTACAACAAATAACATTAAATATTCTTATTTTATTAAATTTAAGCATCAATTCGATAAAATTTTATCAAAAATCCAATTAACAAAACATATACAGAATAAATAAAATTACTGCAAATGTCAATAAACGGAACGTAGCGGAGAAATCAAACTTCTGAAAATCTCAACGTCGCGTGCCGCTCCGTTCCAACTAATTATAAACGCTCACATAAGAAATTCATGCAATAGATCGCAAAGTGACATTTCTCAACGTTCTGCAACGTTCCGTTCCGTCTATTATAATCAGCCCGTAATACCTTTGCTAGTGGAAGTAGGTCATTACGAACCTTAGCCCAACAATAAGAATCCGTCTCTACCTGACTGAAATTGCGAAAAACGCAGAAATATACCTTCAGAACCCAAAAAAATACCTATGTTTCGAAAATATATCCCGTGTTTTGATGGGGAAAAAAGTCAATTAATATTATTTCATAAAATTGCAAATATATATTACGAAGGCAATTTGAGAAGTCAGCAAATTTGAATTTCCCGCTAAGTAACTGTAAATACAACACTGCCATCTGTTAGCTTTCTACTGCCATTTAGTTTGTATTTGTTGACAGCCATATATTCGCCAATTTCAACGAAAATGGGATAAAGTGAATTTCGTGTGCTCATCAAGCATTATTTTTTGCATAAAAAACCATTACCGAAACCAAGGAAAGGCTTAATAAATGCTATAGAGACTACACTCTCAATTTCAATGGTTAAGTGGTGGTTTGCTGAATTCCGTTGTGGTCGCACCAGCACAAGAGACGCCAACCGTTCAGGTCGCCCAAAAGACGTCGTCGATAAATCCATGAAATGATATTGGGCGATCGAAGACTGAAAGTACGTGAGGTGACTGAGGCTGTAGGCGTCTCAACTGAGCGGGTACATCATATTTAACATGAATATGCTTATGTATGAATTATGCTTACTTCAAAGGAATGTTTGGCGATGTTCAACCGCAATCCGAAGGTGTTTTTACACAGTTGCATAGTCGTGGACGAAACATGAATACATTACAATACACCACAGACCAAGGAACAGTCAAAGCAGTGAACCTCTTCAAGTGAACGTGCACCAAAGAAGATCAAGGTGGGTCCTGAACTGTGTTGCCGACAGTTTTTTTGATATGCTTCCCAAGTAAGCCCCCTGCAACTAATTCCAAGCCTGAAGAAATGCCTCGACGGTAAGATATTTGGTTCGAATGAGTTCGAAAAGTCATCACTGAAACTATTTAAAGGCCTTTGAGAAAAGCTATTATTTGGAAGGAATAAAATAATTGGAAAAACGCTGGACTAAGGGAATCGATATAAAACGATACTATCAGGCATTTCCCGAAACTCGTTTCACGTCGGAATCGGACTTACTACGAATCCGAAATTCAGGATTTCAGGTGTTCTGACATCCGATTTATCGATACTTAAATAAATTTTAATTCGATCAAGATATTTATTGATTTTACTAAATTTGACTTCAAAAAGAAATAAAAAAAGTCCCCTGCCCCTCAAATACTGCCATCCGAGATTTTTTTCTAATATATAAAACCTTATGCAAAGTTTTTTTATTTTAATATTTGAAAATTTAAAAATGCGCGATTTTTCCTCCTTGTTTTTTCTCAATTTCTAACAAAACAATTTCGCATTTAGCGTGATACTTTTATGGTTATTACAAAAATATTTAAATTTTAAAATGCACTTGCTAATGTGTTAATAAATTATCTAAACGTCAGATTCGCTGTGATTTAGGTGATGCTTACGGAAATCATGGTCAAACACATATTCGAATCCGATCGAATTAAAGCATGTACACGAAAAAAATTAATTACACTCAAACGCGCCACAAAACTACAAAACTTGCAATAAGCATGTTCTGTAAATGCAAAAATGTAGTTTATCGTTTTTTCTTTCTAACCATTGTGTGTGCTTTTTTGTTTTTTGTACCACAGTTGTGAAAATGAGCTCTAAGAAAAACAATATTAAAAAATTTATTGTGCACAAAAACTTGCAAAATCCAAGTTTTTCTTGGCTTATGTATATATATTAAAAGGCTTGGCAAAATTATTAAACATCCCAAAGCTTATGGTCACATAAACTTTAAAAAAATTTAACAAAACGGGGTCGTTACAACGGCGACCTGGAAGTGGACGGTAAAGAGTATTGACATGCGAAGAAAAGGGTAGAACTGTGGAGCTCGCTTTTTAAAAAAATCCTAACCTCTCTGTTCTGACCAAAACGGTGGGAGTGTCTGCTGCATGTGTCGAAAAAGTTCGTAAAATTAAAGGACTAATGTTTTTGTCAAGCAAAATAAATTGGCCTAAGGCCGGGCATGAAAGCTGTACAAGTGCATTTAAAAAGTTTCATGAGCTGTGATGGATAACGAAACATATCGCCGCACACTAAATACAAAACAGTCACAACTCAAAATTTTTAAATTTCTAGGTGAAGCAAAAAACAATTTTATTTTTGAAGGAACTCCATAAAAAGCAATGAGACAAGAGTTGTTTTTAAACTATAGAAAAAAAAGATATGTACAAAATGTATTTGATGTGTTACAGTCAAAGCTAGGGCTGGGCGATTAATCGAGTAATTAATTTTTTGATTAATCAGATTCAAGATTAACTGATTAATCGATTAATTAGTTTTCTGAATAATCAGAATGCTGATTAATTGATTAATCAGCTTCCTTATTAATCACATTTCTGATTAATCAGAAGTTGCTTTATTCAAAAAATGAATAATTTTTATCAAATTTATTTTGAATGTTTGTATGAATTTAAAGCAAAAACCGAAAAACGTCAACAATAAAAAAAGTTTTTTACACTCAAAATATTTGTTTAATCAGATTTTGATTAATTAGATCTTTGATTAATGAAAAAATGATTTATCATAATTCCTACTAATCGATTAATCCGCATTCTGGTTAATCAGAAAACTGATTAATTGATTAATCACCCTTCAGCGAGCTGGTAGACAATGAACACCGTGCACTAGTTTTGTACTAGCACTAATAGGTCATATACGAACTAATGAGCTATCGTATCCTAGTAGACAAAAACGCGCTAGTAAATTCAATTAGAGAAAGTGGAACAAAGCTATTTAGCAAGCTGCGCGTATAAACGTATATACATGCCGTTTTGGCTGCAACTTAAATTTTGTTGTGTTGTTCTTTTTGCTGGAATTTAGTTAAAAAGTGTTAAAAAGAAATAAAGCGAAATATAATAAAATAAAATAAATTAAATTAAATAAAATAAAGCAAAAAAAAGTAATAATAATTAAACATGAACAAAGTGCAAGTGGCACTTTAAGCAAATAGAAAGCGAAGTGGCTGAAAATGAGACAATGGAGGTCGAGTGGACCAACTACAGCATTCCCAAGAAGTGTTTGTTTTAGAAGAAGTGGAAGAATTTGATGTGGGTAGTATATGTATATGCTTGTAATATTGTTACATATATGTAAATATGTTTACATGTACCTATATTTATATAAAAATAAATAAATATTACATTAAACTCCAAGTATATTAATGTGTTTGACAATTTCAAATATCTATCCCTAGATAACAAGTTTTAGAACTAGTGCTATATCTGCCCCAAGGTGCTAGTGCAATATCTCTCCCAAAGAACCAGTTCTTGCACTAGTACGCGTTGATGCAGTGGGTGAAAATTAACCCTTTTCGTAGGACAAGCCCATGTTAAATGCGACAGTCAAAAGCATTGCTTGGAGATAGGCGAGGTACTAGTAGCTGTCTTCTTAGTACTAGTAAATTCACTATTTTTGTACCAGTTCTTGACGCTGCAGGGCAGTTAATCTTGAATCTGTTTAATCAAAAAATTAATTAATCGATTAATCGCCCAGCCCTAGTCAAAGCATATGATCACTACGAATCGTTTTACATTAAAAAGTAAAAATATGAATTATTTGAGTTGTGCTGTTTTGTATTTAGTGTGCGATATGTTAAAGCGGATCAGAGACAAATTACAGGCCAACAATTTTATTTGGCAAATAAAAGTGAAAATGTTGCTGAAAAATATAAGTGTCAGAAACTTAAGAAATTTCCAAAAAAAAAACCTCATCTGGCAAGCTATTTGCCAATGCTGCCTGAAAAGTCCTGTTTTCGTCACAACTGGGACAATAAATCTAGAAATATGAGCCCAATTCTAAATTTAATCTCCCCGGGAATTGAAAAAGGGAATTTTTAATGTTAATAGTTTTAATGTTATTTAATTTTACTAGAAAAAAATCTTTAAAAGCATTATATCCTTTCTAAAAAATGAAAACTCCCTTTTTCAATTCTCAAAAAATGTCTGCTCTCCCTTATCAACTCCCATAGACGAAACCCACTCTTCTGTCCAGATTTGGCTTCATGCCTTTATGGTAAATTGGCGTTGGAATGGTATCAGCGAAACAAGGTTTCTATGGTCACGAGAGATATGAACCCACAGAACTGCCCGGAACTTCAACCAATTGAAAAATATTGTGCTCAAATGAAAGCTACGTGAGTAGCTTCAGGTATTACTGTTCATAAGCTTTCGCTGGAATTAATAGATGTGCTGTGTAAAAGTTGATGGAAAGAGTTAGATTTAAGCTCCGTAAACTTGCCTATTTAGTTTTAATACTTTAAAAAACAATAAAATCCCTTCTTTTACTGCTCAACTATTAAAAACTAATTTATACTTATTAAGTTATAACAATAAGTCGTCGTGGCGGCCGTGGCGTAGTGGGTAGAGTATGTGGCTCATACGCCAGAGAACCCTGGTTTGATTCACACCTGTAACAGAAAGTTTTTTCAATTGAATTAATTTTTCTGTTCGGCCGTCACCTCTCTGCAGACAATGGCAAACCTCAGAGCGTAAAAAACTGCCATGAAAAGCTTCTTGAGAACATAAGCCGTTCGGAGTCGGCATAAAACTTGTAGGTCCAGTTCTCGATCATTTGTGTTCAAACATTTCACAACACGCACAACACAATAGGTCATAAGAAGGTCGGTCAAAGCCCTTGCAAGGGCTGAAATGGCCATAACTTTATAATTATAGTTATAAGTATAGTTATAACAAAAAAATGTGTGATTAATTTTTTCATTTCCTTATCGGAACTAAGAACATCTTTTAATATCGGCATTGAAAATGAAATTCGTTGTTGAGAAATAAAAGGTTTTTTTGCCAAAATAAAATATCCTACATTCAAAAATCCACTGACTTCTCATATTGCCCACGAAAACAAGCAAGCAAGCTGTACAAAAACTAGATATAACATTATTTTTTTACCGAGAAAAGTTTACTTAACTACCGAGTTAAAAGCTGTGAAAGCATTCAGTGAAAGATGGAGACGAAATAAAAAAAAAGTCGAAGATATAAAAAGGTAAATAAAAAAACAGTACTATAGTATCTTTAAATAACCCACCCTGAATTTTCCCTAAACGACCTGAAGTAGTGATCAAAAAAGTTTCAAAATAGAGTTTATAAATTATCCATTTTCTCCCAATTTTTTAATTACGAAAGATTCGAACATTCCTTTATAGGGAAAAGTAGATATTTATTTAGACCTATCATGAGTAATTTCTTTGCCCGAAATCAGAAAAGGGAATTTCTCTTTTTTAAAATAAAGCTCGAGAACTTTTGGAAATTTTGAATGCAAACTTGTTCATCAACCGTCAATATCCATGAGTGGAAAAAGGGAAATTCCCTTTTCAGATTCTGGGCAAAAAAATTACTCATGATAGGCCTGATAATGAAACTTTAATGTGATTTTATGTTAAAACTACCTTAATTTTATTCACAAATAAATTGGAGAAAAAAACTAAATATAAGAATATTTCCAAGATAAGTACGTAGATATACGTTTTTATTTATTTTTAATTTTGCATCAACAAAAATATGTTGCATTTATGATAAATGGCCCATGCTTATGACTTTTGTAAGTAAAATGCGTGACCCATTATTGAAAGGGTGCTGTGTTAGATTAAGCCCACAGTTCCTCCAGTCTATAAACTACTACCAAGAGGGAAAATATAAGAAGCCTTGTCCATTTTTCCTGAAATTCTGCTCTATGCCGTTATTTTTTTTTAAGTGGCGATGTCAAAACTGGAGGTTAGGACAATGAGGTGAACAGTACAAAACAAGTTGGTATAGCGATCCAAAAATAGCGATGAATCAATGATTTCTATCAACAAAGCTCGTGTGGAATCGACTTAAGCTATAATTGATAATCAAAATCGTCGCTTTTGCTCCATTTAAAGTGATTGTATGTCCACTATAGTTAGCATTCAACATGGCTTCTGGGAAATTCAAAATGGTATAAACTTTGTTCGAGTTAGAATGGAAATTTTTGGAAACTGCATATTTCATGATTTGGCTGTATAAGATAAAAGCTCAACTTAGATATTGGTTTCTTTTTTTTTTGTGCTTAAAATTGTTCACTGGAATGCAGGATACCCGAACTCTCCCGCTCGTATATTCTTCATAGACAAAAACTCGGTTAGAATAGCTAGAAGCGACCTCTGAATTTGTTTTCGTACTAGAAATTTTACATTGGAATACAAAATATTCAATTTTGAATTGCAGGAATGCAGGAAACCAGAATCAAATTCGATTTGGAAATCAACTTTTACGAAATTTATTGAATTTCACGTGAAAAAAATATAAATAACAGAATTGGCCCTTGTGTCGCGTTTCCCTATCAAGAGGACTCTCCTATATATTTCGCCTGTTCGAAAAACCTCTGGCCAAGTATACGACACGTTACAGTAGCTGCCAATTCATTAGAAAGTTCAGCGGAAAAAAAATGTCCACTTCTCTTCTTTGCAGAATTTTTTGCCGTAATTTCTCTCTTTTTAAACAGACTTGACTAACAGCTCAATAGAGGGCCAATTGTTTCCATGCAGCAACTGGAATTGTATTTCATAAAAATATTACTGGAATTGACTTACAAGGTTACTAACAACTAATACCTAATCATAGACAAATGCCTTTAATATCTTAAACGTCTTGAAATCACGACACACACAACCAGACCCCACCTTAATAATAACAATCAGAATACATCAGTTTAACTATTTATAATTTATTGATACATACATTCAGTTTTCAGATGAAAACTAATCAAATTATGCCATATTTTAAATGGGACAGTCGAAACATCAAGTCTTGTTAAAAAAATTTGCAAACATTGAACAATTGGTGAATATTGAAGGAAGAGAGCTTTACTTGAAGAATTTATTTGCGGAATATTTTTCCCAACACCACTGCAAAAATGAAAAAAAAAATTGTTAATACTTTAATGTTTTCATTTTTCTGATGAAATTTTATTAACGTGAAATTTGTTGTGTTGCATCGCAAAGATCTTACTGTGTTGTTGTTGTTTTTTAAGAATAACTATAAGCAATTTTTTATTAATATTAACCTTAAAAAAAAACTCTCTTAAAGTGCAACCGAATTTATGTTAGCAGCGATCATCCAAATCAAGATCTTTGTTTTGAATTATATTCAATCTAAGTGTTCGGCTTTCTTTGCTTTCTAAACCGCTCCGTTCTCATCGATCAGTCGCATAAAAAGAAAGTAATCGCTACAATCGAGTACATATCAATTAAAATACATACATAAACAAATTATGTGTTCTCTGTATAAGCATTCATTAATTTTTCTTTCAAATAAATTAATATTCTATATAAAAAAATTCTGATTTTTGCTTATATAGATAATAATAATAAAGGAATTGAATAACAAATTATTTAATAAAAAAGTCCGATGAATATTGATTTTCAACGCGCATGCGTTAGGTTTAATTTAAAATTTTTTTTTTGTTTTGTAATCTAAATGTAAATGTCATCAATTAAATGTAGTTCAGCCGAATTATTGTTGTTGTTTAATATCTTGCTTTCAATTTTATTTGAAATGTAATGTTGCACAATTTGACTTTTTTTTTGTTGTTTTGTTATTGGGGGAATTTGGTTGTTGTTTATTTCTCAAGAGTTTTTGATACAAAGACGAAACAATACACTTAAAATTTATATTTCTTATGTTTAAAGTTAAATATTATTATTATTTCTGCTTTCTCTGGATTTTGTTTTGTTTTCGTTTTAATAAATTTTATTTCAATAGATTCCTTAAAATTAAAGTTTTGCTTGTGTGTGTTTTGTGTGGATTTTAAGTTTTATTCTGATGTATTTTTATTATATTTCTTTAAATATTATTATTATTATTAATATATATTTATGGTTTTAATGCAAAGAATTTTCACACATTTAATGGGAGAGTTTCTGTTGTTGTGGTTGTTTTGAAAGAAAAGTGTTTTGTTGTGTTTGTTGCTGGAGGTGTTGGTTAAGGAAAATGGATGGGGATTACTTAAATTACGACACATCCTGATCTTCAACGTCTTGAATTTGCTCTTTCTGTTCGCCGTCGCCTAAAGTAAAGTTTAAAAAAATAGCATTATTCAAAGAAAATTCATTAAGGAAACCGTCTAACGAACGTACCATCTGCCTGCATATCAGACGTCCATAATGTAAGGTTATCCCTCAGCAGCTGCATGATGAGTGTGGAGTCTTTATAGCTTTCCTCGCTCAACGTATCTAACTCGGCGATGGCATCGTCAAATGCTGCTTTCGCTAGCCGGCAGGCACGGTCGGGCGAATTCAGAATTTCATAATAGAATACCTAAAAGTTTTAAAAATTAATGAACAATTAATAATACATATATTTTTTTTTCATGCATTTCAATACAAAAACTAACCGAAAAGTTCAGTGCCAAACCCAAACGTATGGGGTGTGTTGGTGGCAGATCGTTCATGGCGATATCACTAGCAGCCTTATAAGCAATTAGCGAATTCTCAGCGGCATCCTTACGATCTGAACCGGTGGCGAATTCGGCCAAGTAACGGTGATAATCACCCTTCATCTTATAGTAAAATACTTTGCTTTCGCCTGTGGTGGCGCATGGAATGAGATGCTTCTCCAATACATTCAAAATGTCCGAACAGATGTCGCGTAGTTCCTTCTCCACCTGGCCGCGATAGGTTTTGATCATTTCCAATTTTTCTTCGGCACCCTTGTTTTCTTCCTTCTGTTCGATTGAAGTGATGATACGCCACGATGCACGTCGTGCTCCAATAACATTTTTGTAGGCAACCGAAAGCAGATTCCTCTCTTCGACGGTAAGTTCAACATCCATGGATGCGACTTTCTTCATGGCCTCAACCATTTCTGTAATATTGAAAATGAAAAAAAAAACGCAATTATTATTAAACTTTGTGTAAAGACAATCAACTTCTTCACGCCTTCTATGGTTTAATATCAACGAATTGTTGGTGCCAAAGAATGGAATGGTGAAAAGAAGTAAACAAAGAGCGCAACAACAAGTCTTTGCAGAATTAATGTAGTCAATTTTTTGAACATTTGCTTTGTGCTTAAAAGTAGAAAAACATTGCTTTTTAAATTGGAAAGCACACAACTGCAATTCCGCTTTGGTTTTAGCAGAAGGTGAGCTTATAACATTTTCAAAGTCAATGGACTGTATAACCCACAGAAGATTACTGATGAGTTGGTGTAGCGACCAACGAAACAGCTGTCTAGTCTGCTGGTGGTTGTTCTGTAAAGAACATTGTTGTTGTGGCGACCTGTTGCTTCATGATTTACTTGGCATAAAGCTCACATATGTAATTCTTATTAATTTATATTTTTAAGAATTACTAAAAACTAAATATCAAATTAAAAAATGCCATAATTTAATTTTCATAGACAATCAACTTAATTAGGCTATGGATATTATCGCCATAGTTCAGTATAGAATTTGAGCGTTACCCTTTTAACTTATATGTAGAGTTCAAACAAACTTCGTTTTCTTTTCTACGACATTGAATCTTTATCAAAAAGTCGCAATGCAAAAGAATAAAGAGGAAGAATAAAGGAAGGTATTTTATTGATTAAAAATTTCTTGAAATGTATTTAAAAAAAAAAAAGGAGTGTTCAGCTACTACAGTTTTTTCGCACTTTCTTAGCATTTTCTATTTGAAGCCACGATCCAAAAATCGTTGAAAAATGTCAATGCTATATATATATATATAGATCCGAGTGGCCAAAGTCGTATTTACGCAACAAAAGTTTACCCCGCTAAGATAATTGTCCTGTTGGGTTCGAGGAGAAAAACGCTACCGTTCTTAATAAGTTGTAGTAAATGTAAAAAAACTATATTATTAGCGTTATACTGTTTCTATGTTGAGTGTTAAAATTAAAAAGTGGTATAAATAGTACTGGAGAATCAAATACAGCGGTTATGAGTTGATGTAAATAGATGACATGTGCGCAGATTTCCTTGGCTCACTTAGTTATTGTATTGTTAATAGTTTTAAAAGAGCCATGGTTGAAAAGTTATGTTTAAAATAATGCTATAACAATTGACGGTTAGTATGTGCATCGTAATGATCGTGAAGGTGGTAGGGGCGGAGATTTTTGCTTGTATGTGGCAAATAAATTTAAGTCTAAGGTTGTGTATGAATATCATAATGAAGGAAACTGTGAAGCTTTATTAGTTGAGATTGTGGTTAGCTGTTAACTTAAGTTGCTAGTAGGAGTGAATTATATATTTTCCTCATGGTAATTTCTCTGCTTATGAGAATTTTTTTCGGAGATTACTCTGTACAATACGAGCAACACTAACATCTTTACTTATGGTGGCGTTATTAGAAACTTTTGTAATCATTTAAACTTATTTGTTGTTCAAATACATCCTCGCTTATTGACTATTTCTTTGTTTCGGGCATCAATGTAGTTGTTAATAAGGGTAAAGTTCAGTTTCCGGCTCTAAATTCATATCACGCTGTGATTTACATGTCATTGAACTTGTCTGAGCACTTGTCTGGAAAAACTAGATTCATACGATTTTGCACTAATGTATGTTAGCTTTGATTTAGATTTTATTGTGCATTTTTCACCAGCGCCATACTAGTAGCATACAAATAGATTTGTTCTTCTTAAAACCTTTCGTAAAAAGTTCCGGAATAGCTGGAAGTTATCTCCTGAAATACTGAAAGCTAAAGAAAAAAGTGATCTAGCTTTTCGTTCCCTCTCTGAAAATAGAAATGAGTGTAACTGGATGTTGTTTTGTGTCTATCGGAATAAACTGAAATCTATTATTCGCAAGAAATGTAATAAGGCAAATGTGGCAAAAATTGAGAAATGTTGGCGTGATTAGTGACTTGGAAAAAAGTGCAACTGTAGACGTAAACAACTTTAACACATTTTCTGTTTTACCGCCCATAGGCCAGTCACTGCAACCTTCTCCTCCTATCATGAATCGCGATGATCTTAAAAATTACTCTTTTTTTAGAATAGTCGTGAGTATGAGCTATGGTGCTCAATTTTGTCAAAAAAATCGAATGCAGTAGGTGCGGATGGAGTTGCTCATAAGTTTTTGAAAAAAAATTTTCCTTCGATTTCTTCACATTTGCTTCATATTTTTAACATTATCCTAACTACGCCAACTTTCCCTACTATTTTTTAGATGTCAAAAAATCTGTATGGGAAATCATAACAAAATAACAGAATATTTTCATAAAAGATTTTGCAGGAATAGGCCCCAATTGTTTATATGTATGTTTCAGAACTTTGGGAACGTTCCCGACCCCATAGAAAAGTTTAGCTACGCCCATGTCAATGATATTCCATTATAATTCTTACATTCGCAGTGCTAAATGTACGCTGATGTTCTAGGCAAAATAGAACAAAATAATTTACGAGAAAAAGAAAATTTAGCTTTTCTAAACATGCCCAGCAAACCAAAGTTGACGACTTTTTCGAAATTCCGACTAATACGTAACTTTTTCGAGCTGTCTTATTTAAGTATTTATATAAAGCTTCGACATGTCCGGTTTATCCGAATAGAGAAATTGAATTTTTTTCGATCTGTCTGAACAAAATCGTTACTTATTTGTAACAATATTCGAGACTGACGAATTTAATATTTTTAAAAACAGAGGGCTCTACGAAAAAGTTTTGAAAACATAAGAGATTATAGAGGTTTTCTTTGAAATTGAGCCAGGTCCCAGTTGCTTTAATGTATATTTTATGTCTTGTATGGGGTATTATGCCAAAACATTATTTATCTTTGGCTAAAAGATTCCAATTGGATTTGGTCAGCTGCCAGTTGTATCATTAGAACATGGTAACTTTGTACTTCTAATTACGTTTCATTATGAATTTGAAACTATTACGCAATTACATTTCGTACCGACTTCGAAACGACAATTCGTTCCTATTTCGTAACTATCAGGCATGTCAGGCAAATCGGTACCGGAATAGTAAATCGCACGATTTGTATTTGGGTGTTCTGAAAATCGTGCGATTTGGTTCAATTCGAAGCTTATTTCGAAACAGCTGTTTGACACTACTGTAAATAGATGTTTCAATTCAAATGTTTACAATATCTCAAAAATTAAATTAATTGCATTTGTAAAAATGAGCTTATTCTTTGTATCTGCTTATTTATTAAGTGATCAAATGCGACACAAGGAAGAAAAAATTAAGAGACGGGTACTAAGAGACCATTCAAATCCTCTGGAGACTCCCGAATTAGTGTAAATGATAAATATGTAGCTACATAATTTTTAGTTAAATTAATGCTTTTTACAGTTTCATAGCCTATTACCGAATCAATAAAGAGGCCTTTACAGATATTCTGGATAATGTAGAGCACTTGGTAAAGAAAACAACCATTCCTGTGCGGCTGCAACTGGCTGCCACATTTAGATTTTTGGGGTTTAGAATGTTGGTGAGTTCCGCCACCAAAAACTCGACGTTGATTCGATCTTAGTTTACAAAATTTTTGGCTGGATCGTTGTGTTCTTCCATAAAGTCCAAAAATATTTTTTCTTGGGCAGAATTCTTCTGTTTCCCCTAAAGTTCAATATTTTTAAACTTTTTAAGATTAACTTTAATGAAATATAAGAAAATGTATTTAAACAGCAAAATAAGCTAAATACCAAAACAAAATGTTGCTTGCTTATTACAACTTCACGACCAAACTGGTGAGCGATATCAAATCGGAAAACACAGCCGAAAACGATTTTTGGAACAAGGTATTTCGTACCGATTTTATGTTCAAAAAAGTTAAACTGGTTCGAATTACAGAACAGGGCAAATCGATTTCGGCATTAATTCGATACGAAGACGATTTTCAGAACATGCCTTTCGTTACGAAATCGTTACGTTATGAAGCCGCGTCAACCCCTTTATACGATTTTCTTAACGATTTTGCAACGAAATTGGATTGCTAAATTGGAAAGATTCCGAAATATTCGTTGCGAATTCGTAACGATTTCGGAAACTTTGGTTTGCTGGGATATAGATATCATTGTAGCTATGTTAAGTTCAATGCTTGGCTTTATTCTAAGAAACTCTAAAGAGTTCTCTGGTCCTTTATTTTCAGATTTCTGTTCTTTGCGTTTGTATGATTCTTATTGAATTATTGTGCGTTGTGTGGGTTTCTATTCAGTGTAGTCAGAGTATAGAAGAAATTCAAAAGCGTTTTACTAGATCAGCGGAACGACTTTTACACTGGTTTCTTGGTATGCAAGATCTTGAATCACGCAGTAAATAATTCTCTATGTTTATCAAAGATATTACCATATGAACTATCCCTTTTTGCTGTACAAAATTGGTTATTATTCACCCATTCGAAATTTACCATATCATAGGCTAAATAATTGCATTATTACACCTATCTCTGGGTGTTCAAACAACATTTAAGATTAAATTTAATGTTAGTTAACTAAATTCTTTTATTTTTAATAACAAATATGTATTATAATTGGATTGAAGAGTTATGTACACTCTGATGATTATAATATAAATAAATAAACTATGCTGAATAAAATCAGCAAACAGTAACAAGTTTAAATAAGGCGTGACAAAAGTAAGTAATCTTAGTGCGCGGTAGATAAATTTTGCTAATTAGACTTAATAAATATTTTAGCCAAAACAATTTAATCATAGTTAAAATTTTTGAAAAAACGAAAATTAAGACTTTAAATACGCAAGTAAATAGAAATGTGCTGCATGAAAATAACTTTTCAAACAATTCAATTTGTGCGAATGATTCATATTTATTTTGTATTTGTAGTGCACTCAATTCGTACAACAAATGCGGAGAGAGAAGATAAGAGAAAAGAAAATTTTGTGTTATACTTAGAAAAAGTTTGGATGACTGAGTAGTTTGCTCTTAGTCAGTCAGTCAAGGCATTAACAACGATTGTTATTTTGGAGTTGGGTGAGTCACACAACACTGCCTGGTTGCTAAGTTTGCTCTAATAGCAAAACATGCAAGAAACACTATTTATAACCGTTTTGCTTATAAATAGTTTATTTTTTCCAAGACTGCTGATAGATATTAATTAACAGAGCTGCTAATGATTACATTAATTAATGTGCTAACGATATTGTATTTTTGGTAATCATATTTGACTTAAATCTACTTAAATGAAACTGCTGAGATTTAAAAAATTGTTTGAGCCAAAAATTTGTGGGGGAGATATCTACGCAAAAAATGGCACCTAGTACAAAACAACTTTTTTGGAAATTCAAGCAGTTTCATTAAACTAAATTTGTTCCGAATATTTTTGTATAATATTAGCTAAATACGCAGAAGAATAAAAATTCGGTATGGCGCTATTTAACAACTGCAGTTTGGACTGTCTGTAAATGCAAGTTATTTGTTTTGTTGTTTTTTTTTTTATCTGCAGGGCGGCGTAAGAGTTCGTTACTACTCGATTGTTAAAAAAGCACAAATTTGTGAGCGATATGATGGGGGAATTTAAGAGGGCTAAAGGGGCTGAAAGGACTAAATAAAGTTTTGTATTTTCATGATTTGTTTTTCTTGCCTATTTGTTGTTGTTTCTCTTGTTATTAGCAAAGAAAATATGTACTAAACTCATGCGTCACCCTATACATGTGACAACGTGCCTAAAGTTCAGTCATATCTATATAAATACTTTTATTTATACATTTATTTCGCACGTGTCGAAATGATACTGATAAAACGACAAAACTATGCATGTAACCAATTCCATCATTAAACATCTCTAGTTTCTATACCCAGATGAATGAAATTGATCATTAAGTTTTAAAGTAGACAAATTTTCAACACAAGGTCAATAATTTTATTATTTTCTTCACCTATCAGCAATTCTTAAACCGAAAATTATGATTAAATATTCATACATTAAGGACGATTATTGCGCAGAAGCCAATTATAAGGGAGCTTTAAAAGGCAGAGAGCAGCGTAATTCTGTAAATTATTCAAATAAAGTTTGGTAATATAATATCATAGGGCCTTCTTCCCAACTTATTCTCCTAACAATATGAAACGAGAGCCAAAAAAGCAGCAATCAATGTAAAAGTCAAAAAAATCATCATCATCTTGAGAAAACATGCGGTTTTCTTCCATCTGTTTTGTGGTAATCTTTTTGTTTTGCAATACTGACGGTGGCAATGCCGAACGACCTCGAAAAAATCTCCAAAGGCAACCGAACGGAGAATCGAGCGCACAAAAAAGCATGGCGCATTTAACGTCAACCGATGCCGATGGTACCGGGACCGGCTCATGGCATTGATTGCGCAGACGAACAAAAACAAATTCAACAACTCACACCTGCATGAGTGCGACCAGGCCACACAGAGTAGCAATACAGCATGTAGTGACAAGGCAAGAACAAGATAGAGAACAAGTTAGATACAGAAAATCAACACCACCACCAACACCAGCACCACCATCAACATCATCACCATATTACTACGGCAACACAATGGGCCATATTCTGGCCGAATAAAGTAGAGCTGCATGTGCAGATAACAAGCTCCATTGCGCAAACAAGAATAGATGGAGACAACAGCTGTTCTTGAGTAACCAACTTATATCCAGTTATCCTTGTCCAACACAAGATAAGTTAATAAATACTATTTAATGACAGAACTAAGCGGCAGCCAAGTGTGAGCACTGATGATCTGATCTAAGCATCGACATCTACATCGACAGACAGCGTCGTGAAAGTAAAAACAAGTTAATGGAATATTAAATAAGTTTTCTAATGCGTTGCACTGGAGGAACACTAAAGAACAACCAGACATATTAAAGGAAAAATAAATGAAATGATCACCGTTTTAGAAACTACGCCAACATTTTTATATGATAGCGTTAATACCCAGCTATAATTAAATGGTGGAAAAAAAAATGTGGCTGACGTATTCGCCTATTATATGGTAGACAGACCAACAAAAGTTCCATGTCTTGTGCTAAAGCAAGAGATATTAGGGTTGCCAAGTTGCAATATTGGTTATTTAAAGTTAAAGATTGCTTAGTAAATAATTCCTTAAATTTGGTTAGTTGTTGCAAGATTGTCACAACTATTCGTATTTAATACAATTTAAATATTTTCGATCAAAAGCACAACTTTTTTTTTTAGTTTATATTTCCTTATAAACTATTTACTAACTAGTATAAAAGCCCGTCCTACGACCGACTAAAAGCATTTAGAGTAAAAAATATCACCTAATATTGCTCAAACTGAAATTATTTTTTGCCGTTATTGCACTGCTTTTACAACACATACTGTCTTGCAAAATGTTAAGCCTAAAAGTATGCGGAAACATAAAAGGCAAGCATGCTGCACTGTCACTGATAAGTATCAAATCAAGTGTATACTTTCAGGCTAAACATTTTTCAAGACGGTAATATGTTGGATTGCATTGTGTGGCGGCCGTAGTGGCGGCCGTAGTGGGAAGAGTGTGTGGTTTATACGCCAGAGAACCCAGATTCGAATCCTCCATCTGACACAGAAAACGTTTTCAATTGAATTAATTTTTCTGTTCGGCCGTAACCTCTCTGCAGACAATGACAAACCTCAGAGAGTAAAAACTGCCATGAAGAGCTTCTTGAGAACATAAACCGTTCGGAGTCAGCATAAAGCTAGTTCGTCCAGTTCTCGATCATTTGTGTTCAAACAATTCACAACACACACAACACAATTGATCATAAGAAGCTCGGTCAAAGTCCTTTCAAGGGCTGAAATAGCCATTTCGTTTTTATTTCTTATATGTTTTATATACTGTTATAATGACAAAAAAATATAGTTTGAGCGATATTAAGTGCGCAGCAGCGTGCTTGCCTTTTATTTGTGTGCTTTTACAAAGACGAGTGTAAATTTATATTTCATCAATTAGCACCCAGAAAGTAAGCATTTCTATACAAAATTTCTAAGCTTCACAAATTAAGTACGGTAAAGTACGGTAAACAATAGTTAAAGGTTCGATTTTTCAACTTAGTTTTAGACGTTCTCCTTTCCCTCTTCTATTAAGTTCTTTAAATCAGATGTTAAATCAATTCAAATACGGTGATAGAACATAAATGTCACATCTAATGACTTCTCCCTATTATTTGAGTCCACATGGTATTTATTTTCAAATGATTTAAAGAAATTGATGTTATTTTTTCTTTTGCAACTGGATATTATTTTTTTAGAACTTTTATTTTATTTTTTTTTTTTTTTATTACTATAATTTTTATTATTTTTATTATTTTATAACTTAATATTTTTTATTTTTATTATTTTATAACTTAATATTTTTTATTTTTATTATTTTTTTTACTATTTTAATTTATATTACTTTTATTACTTTTGTTACTTTTTTTATTGTTATTACTTTTGTTAATTGTGTTACTTTTGCAGTTGTTATTACTTGTAGAATTTTTATTATAATATTTTGTATTACTTATAATATATTATTTTGTATTGTATTATATTATTTTGTATTGTATTATATTATTTTGTATTATATTATATAATTTTGTATTAATAAAATATTATATTATTTTGTATTAATGACATATTCTATTATTTTGGTTTACTTATGATGGTCACGATTTTCAAAAAATTTTAAAGCAACTGGAGATTTTTTTCTTTTGCCGCATTTTTTTTTATTACTTTTCTATTACTTTTTTTTTTTGCCACTTTTATTATTTGAATTTTTGCATTTTCATTATTTTTATTGTTTTTAATATTTTTATTATTTTTTATTATTTGTATTACTTTAATTACCTATATTATTTTAAAAACTTTTATTGTTTTTTATTAATTTTGTTATTTGTATTACTTTTGCTAATTTTATTAATTTTATTACTTTTCTTACTTTTATTACATGTAATATTTTAATTACCTACTTTATTTTTATTTATATTATTTTGTAATTGTTATTATTTTTATTTATATTACTTTGTAATTGTTATTATTTATATAATTATTTACTAGAGCACGCCAGTGGTCCTTCTCCCTACTCTGATTCATTTAAAAAAATATGATATTAGATATTAGTTTAATTTTTACTATTAAATATATTATTTTTATTGTATTTATTTTCATTTTTTTATATTTCACTGTTTTCATTCTTTTTACCATTTTACCATTTTTATTATTTTTATCACTTTTACTATTTATTTTTTTATATTTTTATAGTTTCCGTAGTTTTTTTATTTTAGCTTTTAATTTTTTAGCTTCTTAATGTTATTTTCACTTTCTTAGTTTCTTTGGTTTTTTCTTGATTTCGTAGTTTATTTTGAACAGTTTTGAAAAAGTCCCTATTCAGTAACTTCGGTGAAATGCCCAACGATTTTAAAATCTATCTTCTCTAATCATTTAAAATTTATCCAAGAAATATTCAAGATGCATCTTTTTCACAATATTATAAAACTGAACTAGCAAGTAAGTGCCAAAAATATATAAACTTATGTAAGAGTTACAAAGAAGCATAATAAAATTGTTCTCACATGAACTAAAAGTAGTCCTAAATGTAATAAAATGAGTCCCACATGAAATCATATAAGTCCCCTAAGAAATAATATATCAAGTACGCCATAAAATAAGTCGGTCATGGAAATAAAGAAATAAGTACCATATTTAAAATAAGTCCCATGTGCAAAAACTAAGTCCCACGTTTAATCAAAAAAAAAATCTTTATCTTTATTCTTGCAAGGATCCCCTGTTCCGGAAAATTTACAGACGCTACAGCAACACTTGATATATCATTAGAAAGGTCTTGAGCTGTAGGTAAGTCGAAAATTATTACAGTTTTTGATAAGTTTAGCAGATATGAGCACTAATATTTGAAAAACATTAACTCGCTGTAAGGTGAATGAGAAAATGTGATTTCCAAAGCGAAGTAGGGAAGTACACCCGATTTTCGGGGCGTTATCACTAGAATAATATTATATAGGTAAATCCCAAAAGAAATAAATAAGTCCTATATGGAATATATATCAAGTTCGTCACAAAATAGATTAATCATGCAACATAAAAAAATAAGTCCCACTTTAAAAAATGAACTCCATGTGCAAAAACTAAGTTCGACATTTAATCAATAAAATATAATAAGTAGCACATGAAATAAAATCAGTGTTCCAAGTAGAAGTCTAGTTCAACTAAATAAGAAAAAAACGAATCCGTTATTTCAGCCCTCGACATGACTTTGACCCAGCTTCTATTGAGCTATTCGTGTTTTACGAGTTATTTTGTTTGCAAAAAATATATCGAGAACTAAACCTACAAGTTTAATGCCGCTCCGAACGGGCTCATGTTCTCAAAAACCTTACGTGACATTTTTTACTCTCTGATGTTTGCAATTGCCTGCAGAGGGATGATGGCAGATCAAAAAAATTATTTCTATTCACAATAATTTTCTGTATCAGATGGGACTAGAACCCGGATCTACCGCGGTTGTTTAGCATATAAGTCACGCACTTTAAGCATTACGCCACGGCAGCCACTAACTAACTTCAACTCTTATTAAATAAAAAAATAGTCCCTATATCGGAACTTAACTTCATTGCAAAAAGTGCGAATTTTCAACATTTTACTTAAGTAAAAACAGAACTAATTGTATACTAGTTTTCAGAACTAATTGTAGACTAGTTTTCAGAGCTAGTTGTAAATTAATTATCGTCCTATAATAGACTTATTAACGTCAGCACCAAAAACAAAATTTAAAAGGAACACTTTTCTCGTTTGCTTTGCATTTGTTAAATTTATTTTTATAACGGGTCGCACTTTGTACCGGTTAATCGTCTGTTAGATATCTGCCATTGTTTATTGTTCTGCCGTTTAGTATGAGAATTTCAAATAAGTGTTGTTAATGTTAAATTAACGATTATTGAACGATATTTCCCGAACAACAAAACCATTTTGGGGAATCCACATGACATAGTAGCAAGTGTAACTTTGATGTTTTTTTTTTTTTAATTTTGTGATATGATATTTTGTGATAATTTTTTACAAAATTCCCCTACACATAGTTCCACTTTATAAAATTCCCTTTCACAAAATTTCCTTTTATAATATTCTAAAAAAAAAGAAATTAAAGAGAAATTAAAAGGAAAACATTTATTTATGTATTTATATTCGTTCGTCGTCGTTCGTAGATTAGGTTTTTGCATACTTAGTTTTAGCCATGCCCCATTTTACCGCCCATAAATCAATAAAAATTCAATTTTCATACTGTTTCGATTGTTTGATATTAAAATTTGGTAATTTAGTTTGTATGATTACTTTCGACATTTGTACCAAAACTGGGTTTCCACGCCCTCTTTTACCGCACACAAATCAATGAAAATGATATATTTCAGACGATTTTGGTTAAGACAGATATTTGGTAATTATGTTTGTATCCGTCGGCAACTGCACTAAAAATGGGCGGGATGGCACTATAATAACGCCCACTTTTAAGAAATCATTAAGACTCCAAAACTTATGGGCCGATTGCGCTGAAAATTTGGCAGTAGATTGTTTTCGATCACGAGATGGTTTGCGGGAAAAATTTTTTGCCACACCCCCTTTCAACGCCCACTAATAAAAAAAGTATGGTTGCTGGAACAACTGGGTCCTGCTAGTAAATTTATAAATTGCATAATATTTAATTTAATTAACTAAGAGTATTAGAAAAAATCAGAGTCTTGGAATCAGAAGTGTAACTGGCAAATATTTCGCTTAGGTGTCATGGATTCTGATTTGGCGGAATTATATTCGAATCGGATTTGGTGCCTCTTTTAGATATCATAGAAACCTATGTTATCCGATGTGCGAAATATTTGTAGGTTTCAATTCTGATTCCAAGAGCTCTCGGTTTCTACAACAACCCCGAATATTCTCTTTAAGATGAATTATAAGATGTCTTTTAAATCCACTTAAGTTATTTTCTGTTTATATTGTTGAAGGCAATTCATTAAACAGCAGTTTGAGGCCACGATAATTAAATTGATTTTGAGATCTGGAGTCTCTACATTGCTGAAGTCTAAAATCAGAGTTTGATCGCACAGCATACGGCTACAAGTCACCAACGGAAATCAAGCTCGACGTTATATATATATAAAATGGCACACATTATGGTAATATGTTTTCTTCTTCTCTGAAGGAACCTCTTTATTTGCGATTTTTTTCGCCACGTATGTAATATTACTATGAAAAATCGGATTACAATCGAATATAACACCCAAATGTTTAATTTCATTCACTTGTTCTATAGGTTTTCCATACGCTATTATATTAACCATACATTTAGTCTTACTAACATACAATAGGGCATCATCCGCAAACAAAGATATTTTACACTTTTTTAAAACCTTACAAATATCATTTACGTATAACAGGAATAGTAAGGAATATTTATACTGTTGTTTTGTCTACAAATTTTGTTTACAAAAGGTTTCTGCAATAATTATCTACTGAGTGTAGTCATGAAAAAAAAAATTTTTGTAAAGGGAAATTTCGTTAATATATAAATTTTTATATATGGGAATTTTGCGAATGAAATTTCGACACGGGGAGTTTTTGAAAGGGGAATTTCGACCTGCTCCCTCGAAAATTTCTATGTTAGAGCAGAAAAAAGTTCACATGACAATAAGATCCGAGCACTGGTAATAACTCTTCTCCACCAAACATTTTTAATTTTTTTAACCCATTTAAGCCCGCTGACCGATTTTTCGACTACTAACTTTCAAATAAATTTTTGAAAAAAATATCAAAGATTTTTTCAAACTCTTTCCGCATATACGCGGTTCGGTTAAATGGAAATTATAAAAAATATATAAATGTGTATAAAACTACGTAAGCAGAATCAGAGAATCAGTCTTATTTATTTGAAATTTTTTAATTTTTGTATACACATTGGGCCACCACCACCTCGTGGCCGAAAAATAATAAATCGAAAAAATGTTAAACTTTGCAATTTTCTTAATTTGATTAAAAAAAAATGGGTTAAAGAACTAGAAATCGCTTAAAACTTGAGTGAGCAAACTTAGGTTTTATGGATTTTAATATGAATCTGGCGATCGGTTGAATGAAATTTCCATTCCAAGGCAAAATTATGCGTTTGAAAAGTACGATTTTCAAATTTGTGATATATGTACTTATACTATAAGACTATAGTTAGAATCACTATCGAAGCATTATTAATAGTTTATTTTATCATCATAATTATCATCAATAATCGCGATAGTTGTGAAGCATCGATAGTCGAGACAGTAATATTGAAAGTTTTTCCACACTAATATGAATATGAAAAATAAAAATTGGCCTGTGTTAATTTGTGATAAACATTAATTGCACATATTTTTTAAGGATCCTCCAATCCAATTTCACTTTGTATGTTATTGCGGCCATAGATAATTGTTTTTTAAGAGAAAAATAAAAAATATTGAATCCCATGTGGGTATGTGAATATGAGACCGAGCGTACGCACATCTGGCACATATCTCACAGCTGAAGGTTTTAATTATCTGGAAATTATGATGTATATTGAACAAGTTTCTAAGCAAACGAAACATTGTTTCTAAAATCGTTTAACCAGACATTAAAAATTTATTAATTTATATTGACCAGCTTGTAAATGAGGCAACCAACGAACAAGTTAATGTTATTTTAACCATAAACCTAAAAATAGATTTATTTACATAGATTGCCATATGAACTTATTTGTGCAAAAAAAAAATTTACTGAACTAAGCGTACAGAACCTTGCATCAGTACCTACGTCAGAAATACCCTAAAAACTTTAACATATTTTAATTGTTAACAATAGCTACTAAATTAATGATAACATTTTAAAGTGGTCACTCCAAAATCTTATCCATAACTTCCCAAGCCACTAAGCATTATGCACAAGTTTGTATTAACTCGAAAACACTTGACGTATGACATGGCAACCATGTTATTATATATATATATATATATACATTCAATGAATCACGCAAGGGAGCGTTTTGTGACTCGACTCAATCGATTCCATTCATTCATCGATTTTTCGCGCTCTACGAAGTTGGCTGGTTGAACGAATGTAAAGTTAAATACAACAGTTTTTGACAAGAGGTAATGCCAGCTTTAGATGGGCAAAAAGGGGGGAGCGCCACATTGTTAGTAACTGCGCAGAGAAACTAGTTGAACTGCTCCGGGAAATATAACACAGCCTTTCCTAGACTCAAAATCCCTATGACACAACATGAAAGGCTAAAAGGAAACAAATTCTAGAGAAATTGAAAAATTTTGAGTTCGTCTGATACAATCATTCTAGGGATCACACTCCTCATCACTCCTCGAGGGAAACGCGGAATATAGACAACTGAGCAAGTAATTGGCAACAGCAGCCCCTAGCAACTTATGAGTGCTTTGTTTTTTCACACTTACACATACTTTTCCATAACATTTGAAGGAGAATGACTAATAAATTGGTTTCTAAAATTTTAAGGAAATATTACGTGTGGCGTAGAAGTACACCCCTAACGCCCCCTACTGCATGATTGACCCAGGCATGCTTTTTCAGCCAACCCCACACCACCAGCCAGTGTATTAACCACAACCACATTGTACACATTTTTCTATACCCTCAAGTCTGCCACGAAAAAATTGTCAGTTCGAAAAACAGCAGCAATTAAACTTTTTCCCATTTTCAAAATGATTACCGCAAAAATGCCGGCAAAATCAAGTTTTCTGCCTACTTTCAGACATTTTTTTGGAATTTTGCAACGATGTTTGTCCCCGATCAACCATCTTCGGCGTCGCTGCTGCTACTCGCCCGCAGCGTCTCTATACACACATACATACACATATACTTCTCCAATGTTCTATTCCAAAACCCACAAATATCCAGCTAGACCAAAATTCATTTCCAAAACCCTGGATAACTTACCATCGTAGCGCTCAGCCTGCTCGGCCAATTTTGCCTTATAAACATTATTTTCACGTTCAGACATTGTGTGGTAATCCTTTTTCTTTCTTTTAATCTACTGTTGGCGGCAGAGTCTCGAATCGACGGTGTTGATTGACGGCGTTGCTTAACAAAATTTTTTTTTTCTCTTGATCAAATTTTTCTGACAATTTTTCTTCGCTTTTGACAAGCTCGCTTTCTCGTGCGTAATCCTGGTTTGATAGCGTCGCTTGGAATTCAATCTGCAGTGCAAATAAAAAGTTTTTGTTAAATCTTTTGCAATGGACTTTTTTAATAAACAATTAATGGGCTGGATATATTCTATACTCTATTTAAATAAAATTTTTACACACTGCAAATTGGTCGCAGAATCGCCTACACGTACGAATACGAAACGAACAGTGCACGAATTGAAATACGAATACACGAAGGCGCTGTCGTTGTCGCTGTGCAACCGCTTTTTCACGCAAATTTTTTTAAAAGAAAACCACACTATTTTTTCGTTCTTCGACAAAATTCGTTCACTTTCCTACAATCAATATGGCCGCACCTTTTAAAGATAATTATTTATCTCATTCTTGCATATGCAGACTTACCAAACATTCACAAACTTAAAATTTGCTCTATTCTTCATCACTTTTTAACGTACTTTGTAGCTTTGTTGCGTCGAGTTCAACAATGGTTGTAGAATAGGCTATTTAACGAATATTCTACAGAAAAGATGATGCCACAAGAATCAGGGAGGCAAGCACTTGCACGGTACTACCAGACGTTTACATTGGACAGTTGTAATACAATTGCCATCCATTACCATAACTGAGTTTCTATTATAGAGTTTTCATGCGAGCTAACTCGGGGCAATGAGCATATATAGTAAAAGAGATTGTATGAGAGAAATGGCTGGTGGAAATTCTTACAACAGGACAAACCCGACTTAAGACCTAAATGTAATAGGCACATGCTGGCATACTCTAATGCCAAAAAAAAAAAAACAGAAAGTCAGCCGGCTGTTAGAATAAAAAATACCCATACTTACCATGCATTGACTTTGTGAAGTGTCACAATACAATTTGCGGTTTTGTTTCCGTTTAATTGTGCGATTTTTTTTAAATTTATACACAATATAATATAAAAAAAATATAAACAATCGTAGCCTTTGCTGTTTGGCTTGAAAAATTTGTTTAATAAATTTGAATAAAACATTTTTTGACTTTTGCCTATGCTGTGAGCGATTTGAAACGCTCTACAAAAAGCAAATGAAAGTTAACGAAACTGGGGCAATTCCATATATGGGTATGTTCATATATTTATATGGGCTTTTATATTTGCAGTTCAGTCTGCCAACATGTGGCTATTATAGTCAGGCCTTTACGGTTGTAAGCGCCACCTAAGTAAGTAACCCAGCGTCTACACGTGCAAGTGCACGTTAGAAAAACTCAATACATCCAAACATACATCCAATCTGGCCTACTTGCAGCACTATTTGCAAGGAAATTTCAGAGGCAGTGAATTTTGTCACTTGCTGCAAGTAAATGTCAAAAAGGGGGATTAAAGTGATGCTTTTGTGGAATTTTTACGAGATTTCCGCAATTTTATACACGAGGCAACACAGGTAACATGGTTTTCTCGTTTTCTAACTCCTTCATTTCAAGCAATACTGCAATTGCAGGGAAAACCTTCGCATTCCACGACATTTTTAAATGAGCTTGCACTTGCACATGTGGACGCTGAAACAATTTGCAGCTAATTTCGAACATTTTCGAAGACAGAATATATTCCTTGCTTGCAAGTGATTACTTGCACGTGTGGACGCAGGGTAAGTTAGATTGCATGAGAGTGACGAAGTTACAATAGTGAATCGCTTCTCAAGTATAGTTAAGATTCGAAACAGCGAGAATTGAAGGTACCACAGTGAGTGTCAGCGGCCAGCTTCGGCGACATTTCCAAAACTACAAATAACACTGCAGCCACACGTGATAGTACTGGCATGCCAATAAAGAATATGTATTTAGTTCGAAAATATTCCGAAATAATCAACAAATTACGCTGCCGCCACACGTGATAGTAAATGCTCATTTGCAAAATGTCGTCAAAGCCAAAGGTTCGATATCTTTATTATTCCGTTTGCTTTTATTCAGTGATGCTTTATATGCCAACACAGCACGATACTTAATGGGATAAAAATGAGGAACTCTTTATTTTGTAAAATCTGTTTATCAATATTTTTCAAAATGAAATGCAACTCATTCATATGATATTTTATGTGTAAGTTAATATATAAGCATATATTTCACTACAAGAAATGAAAGAAAAGTGCATATTTAAAGTTTGAATATTTTAGGCAGAAAATATAACACTGTTTCCTTACTACGATTTCGCACTGACTGTGGTTGTCAAAATTTACTGGCTCAGTAAAAGCTGTTGCCATGTCATGGTGTGAGTGTACTAGTGAAAAGTGAGAGTGTATTATGTTTTTCGAACTGTTAGTGTCTTCGAACTGGCACGTGTGACTAAGGGGTAGCATGCATGCAAGCCAAAACTCGCTCAAAACAGGTTTTGCGGCATTAAAAAAATTATTATTTGCAAGTAATAATAGCGCTGCGTTTTATTTAGATTTAAGATATTAAGAATTTATTGAAATTTATATTAAATACATCCTTTGTTCAATCATTTTTCTTTCGATTTTGAAGAAAAATTTCTGCTCCGTAAATTTTTAGCTGCTAAAGAAATGATTTTTTTTTTTTTGAAAAGGTTTTCTTCCGATTTTAAAGAAATATTTTTGGTTAGTAAATTTTTAGCTGCTAAAGAAATAATAGATTTTTTTTTTGTTAAAAAAATGTTTCCTCTGCTTTTGAAGAAACGATTTTTTTTGCGCTGAACTCGTCATATGTTATTTGCTATTCTGCTTTAATTCGCGCTGCTCGAAACCTGAACTAAACTCGAACACGAACATATGTTGTTGTGGTAGTTTTTACAAATCAAATACAACTCTTTTTATACAGCAATTTCAAATTCGAATTTAAAAGTCGAATTTAACTTTTTACAAATCAAATTTTAACTTTTTTTAATCATATATAAATTTATTTTAATCGTATAATAAATATCGTTCTCATATCGAAAAACTAAGATATCAAAAATCATTCTTCAAAATTAGAGAAAAAAAAGTTTGAACAAAAAATATCGTATTATTTTTAAGTTGGTAAAAAATTGTAGGCCAAATTTTTTCTCAAAAGCACAGGATAACTGAAAAAAACAAATATTTAAACATTTCTTTAGCTGCTAAAAATTTAGATTTCAAAAAACTTTTCTATAAAATCTTAAGATAAAATATCAAACGAAAAAAAATATCTATTATTTATACGACAGCTAAAAATTTATCATTACTACATTCCAATAGGAGCGATATAATTAGATATCAAAAATCATTTTTCACAAACAGAGAAATCCCTTAAAATCAAGGGAAGTTTTTGAACCAAAAAAAATTCATAATATTTTAAGCAGTTTAAAAATTGCATAACAAAATAGAGCCGTCTATTCCATATGTTTTCGGTGAATTAGTGTTTTTTTTCTATTTTTTGAGACCTTCTAGAACCTTCCATACCGGTATATATATTCTTTTAAAGTGTATATATTTTCTAACTTTGTCTCAAAAAATATCCGAAGTCCCCATTTCCACACGGCAATTTTTGTTGCCAGCAATTGTTTAATTACCGCTTTCAAAGGAAACGTCAAATAACGAAACAAATGTCATTTATTGTCTTGCAATTTTTAAGGTGGACCTAATCATAATCAGACAATTTCCTTGCAACTGACAATAATTTGACAACTAATACAGATTATGAAATATTTATGACAATTGTCTGGTGTAGCAGCGTAAGTGATGAAGTTTTCATTTTTATGATATTTCATTGTTATATTTTTCCCAATTTCCAGCGTTCGCCACACGCAACAAAGCTAAAAGATTTAAGTGGGAACTAGAATGGTGTTGCTTGTAATACGTAGTATGATCTGTATGCGTAGTATGTCTGTGGCTCGTTGCTGTAATTGTAACGCAAGTTAACTTTAACTTTTGAGTTATACGCTGCTCTGAAAATTTTATTAATGATGCTTTTTTAAGGATTGAGTATATCAAATTGATACTGCAAACGTTGTCGGTATCGAAATAAGTGTTCGAAATTAACAATATTTGCAAAAATTTATAAATAAGTGTTCTCTGAAGCGCTCATGCCATTGTGGGCATATTTTTTGGCGTAGCGTGCTACACACTAAACAGCTGATGAGGTTACTACATGGAATCGCTACAACTACATCGCATTCTGTTCCACGCTTAAGTTCCACGCTATGTGACTAACATGGTTGTTTTCCTAAAAGTGTTACCAATAGGGGCGTTCACATTACCAACTTCTTCATCAAATCGTTGGTCAAACAGTTTATAAAATTATTGTCTTGCACACCGAAGTTAGCAACACTCCATATGCTTTATTTTTTAATAATCTGTTTGATTTCCGATTGAATCTGCCACAGCTATGGATGTTGGAAATTTCAATAAAATCATTACAAAAATCGTCTTCATCGTGCATTTTGAATTGATGTGCTTATATTGAAATCTTTTTTAAGTGACGAAATTGCACTAGAAAATTTTACGAGTGTTCACACGTCAAACTTCGTGTTCACACATCAAATCGTTGGTCAAACCGAAAAATTTTAATTTTCGTCAAACGATTTGACCACAATTTGATGAGTGTTCATATGTCAAATTCCATATATATTTGTTTGTCAAATTTTTTGATGACTTGTTGGATGAAAAATTTGTACCAATAATGTTGGATTGTAAAGTAACGGGACAACTTTTTCGAGCGTTCAAACAATTCAACATGTGGGATGACATCATAATTTGCAAACTCTCAAGCAGAACACTTCGGCGAATTGACTAAGCAATTTCGGCTTGCTCTTATAACTGACCAATATATTTACTTTATTTTCGTATGTTTCAACTTTATCTTTTCATATTTCCGTAAAACTCTTATAAAATTTATTAAATTCTATCTTAAATTCAATGTTTGGAATGACTCGTTCACTGTGCGACGAACAAACCAGAATAAAAAATGCATCAAGTTCGACCCACCGCACTTACATGTCCAACATGTCGGACGGACTGGCAGAAGAAGTACTTTAAGAATATTTTTTTAATAAATTTATCTTTTTGTAAAAATTTTGTTTCAAAAGTGATGAGCAAAATAAAAAAAATAGGTACTGTGGATACTATTCTAAAGCTGTTTTAGAAAATTTGTGTTGGTTCTTTACTTATTTCTTTTGAAACGATGGTAACAAAAGTAGGTAATTGTACATAAAAACTTTGTTTCCAAACCGAAATCATGGTTGTGAATTGTTGAAATTTTTTCACGTCAGCATTTGAAAGCATAAATCTTCTAAATTATTAAATCTCAAAAGTGCCGCAAACGTAACGATTCGGGAAACTGCTGATCCCAAGCACATACGCAATCACGGTTGCCACTCGCCCATTTTTTTTACACAATTTTCCTAAAAAATTTACCAAATAAAAGAAAAATGTACCAACTTGTTTTTCTATAACAATTTTATTAACATTTATTTATAAAAATAATCATTGAAGTATATCTGTATATATACAAGACAACAACCATTTTAAGCCTTTCATACCAGGCATGATAATTGGGGGCTTTTAGGGCTTTTTTGGGCCCTATTTTGATTTCATAGGCCCCGAAGCCCTTTCGATTCAATTTAGGCCCTTTTAAGAATTGTATTAAAAAAATATTATTTAAATAGAATGCCATTGATGTAAAAATTTAAAATTTTTTAAATGATTTTAAATCAATCTCATTAAAATAAGTTCTTTTGAATTTTTTAATATCAGATACTCATTTTGAAATTATATCGTTGGAAAACAAAAACCCTCAATTTGTGTCAATTTTGTTTTATTCAAAGTATTAAAAAACTTTGCCTCCGGAAGTTTTTCGAAGATAAAAAACTCCTTTTTAAATAATTTGTTTTTTAAGATTTTATTTTATTTTAGACCAACACTTTTTTACATTATTAAATCATAACTATTGAAGATTTATCCCTGAAATTTTGGTCCAAAAATATTCGTCGATAAGGTAGAATAGAGCAATACCGCGAAAGACCTTAAAATTTGCGGTGAGCAAGATATCTGGAGACGGGATCTAAAAAAAAAATGTTTCGGTTTATTTAAGAGTTCTTGTGCGTTTAATCGTTGCTTTTTGACATATATTAATTTTCAAATAAAATAAAGCTAAAATAAAATAAAATAACAAAAAATTGAGCTTAAAAAAAAAATTTTTTAAAATTATGTCTTTTTTCCGGAGGCTCTTAAGCTACATAAGCCAATGCATGTACGTTTTTGGTTGGCTATAGAAATACGAGAAATAAAATTAGAAATAAAAATACGTATACACTTGTAAAAATCTATTAATACTGAGGGAAATTCTTAAAAACTAATTTTCTTGTATTTTGTATTTATTAGTGTTATGTATCTTAACCAATCCTTAATCCTGTATCTTAACACATCCTTTTTCGTGACATGTATGGTCTGGAAAAAAATCAATATGGCCCAAATTTCAACTGAAAGTTTTTCAATTTTCAGAATGTTCTAACTTAAAAACTATGAGCTTTTTCAAAAAAATTTGGACTGCGGTAACTGCGACTGAAAACTGTTTGTCATTTTATTCGATGTGATTTAAGGCAGGGGTTAGGCAAACAATTGATCGAGTATCAATCGATCAAACGGAAGAAGCTGTTAAAACGCGTTATATTCGGTGTATGTGTGTATGTAAAAGTGAATGTGAGCATAGAATGTTTCTTAAACTCTACCTTGTAGAGAAAAAAAAATTTAATTGTTACAGTTTTGTTTTTTGACCGCTTTGATGCTTTTGAAATTTGATGCTTTTAATGCGTTTTTCTCGAAACATACTTTTTCAAAACGGCCCACACCAATGCAAGCAAATTAATCGACCTATTTTAATTTTTTTTTTTTTCTTAATCTATTTGTAATGTTATTCTACACATCCTTCACCAAAATGAGCGTTTTTGGAAAATTTGTCTAGTTTTTACTCAACAGTATGGTCAAAAATTATGTAAATTTTCCGCCTTTTTTTTCTACTATTCATAATTTTCTTAATTTTCCATATTTTCATTCCATTTTGGTAAAAGATCTGCATTCAGGGGTATATTTTCGAAAGCAATTTTTTTTTGTCAGACAATCTGTAGTCGCACTAGGATATGGGCCGATTTTCACCTTTTTTTTTTAAGGACACCAACTTCAGCGCCATCTTTATATATAAAAAATATATGTAAACAAACAAAAACATTTTTTTTTACTTAGACTAATGATGTTAAATTAACATGCAAATGGAATTTTTTGTATATATAATACACTTTTTAGAAAACATCTTCTAAAATTTGCCTTAATTTTAAATGCTTTTGCCTAAAACCTCCCTAAACTTAACTTTGTTGTTAGAAGGCTCTATATTCCAAAATTGTTGAATAGTTATGGATTTATTCTTTGCTAAATTCATTGGTAGGAGCGGATTTTCTTCCGCTATCATGTGTATTTCACCATACATCATTGATTCAAAAATTTTTGCTATTTTTGTGATAATCCAAAATTTTCCCTGCCTCGGCTTAAACAGCGAAAGCGAAAGAAAACACTGGAGAGGTAAGAATTTTTTGAAATCCTGAAACTGTTAATTTGAATATTAATTTTTAACATTGCAAAAACATTTTTAATCAAAATGTGAATAACATTGTTGAGATTATTAAAACGTGTGCTTTTTTTTTTTGTCATTATGGTTAAATATCTAAATAGAAAACCTTAAATTTTTTTTGAAAATTTTCTTAAAAAGTAAAAGTGTTAATCATTAATTTTTTACCACTAAAGGCCCCATTCATGTCAAAAAGGCCCTATTTTTGTATGAATTTTGGCCCTTTTACTACCAAGCCAATATCATCCCTGTTTCATACCCGATTTGCACATATAGGGTTCTAAGTCCCGCTAATTAGAGGTTTTCGCATGGTCCAACATATTGGATGACATGTTAAGCGATAAGTTGGATGGAAAAATTTTATTGAGCGTTCGAACTCGATCCACCTTGTGAATCAACATCATTATTTGCAAGCTCTCAAGCGGAGCACTTCGGCGGAATGACCCCTTTTACATTGATCAAGACTTGAAGTCAAGTTTCAGAGTTTGTTGGCAATTCGCCGCACATCGGAAGCGACGGAAGGGGAAAAAAAACTTGAAGCTGTACCGGCAATTTTTTCGTGTTCCTTTTGTTATTTTCGCGTTGTTGACAGTACTTTTTATTTTATTTTTCGCATATCAATGTGAGTTTCTTAGACTTCAGTTGCAGTAAAATGTGTGTGTGAGTTATTTAATGAGGTTTTTGTAGATATTTTTAATAATAATATATTTTTATAGCCCAAAATGTCGTTTAAGTGGAACAAGGAGCTAATGCAAATTTATTAAAATTCAGTTTGCTTCAGTTTGCTTGCTACCTATCTCGCTTTATTTTTTCAAGAAAACAAGGAAAGAAGACAAGAAATTGAATTCAAGTCTTGACCAATGTGAAAGCTTTCGTCAAGTTCAAAAGAGAACGTCAAAAAAACTTGACTTCAAGTTTTGATCAATGTAAAAGGGGTCAATGAAAAAATATTTTTGGCTATTTTTATAACTGACCAATATACAGGGTTGTCAATATTCGAAGCGCGCATCTGGCAATACTGTAACTTTCCGCAGTGGTGCCAAATCGACTAATGACATACCGCGTTTGAAGCGTCATTCCAAGCAAATGCTTACAATGGAACAGTATACGCCACGCAAACGCTCTAAAATTGTTGAAATTTACATTCAACAAAACAAGTCAATAGTGAAAATTCAACGTGCTTTCAAAAAAATAAATAAAGTGAAAAGTGCGCCTTCCAAGAAAACAATTTATCGTTTGTATGAAACTGAAAATCCACAAGAGATTCAAGAGGTACCTCTTCACGATGCAAAAGTCACTGTTTGGTGCGGCGTTTGTGCTAAAATGCTCATTGGGCCGTTCTTTTTCGAAGATGATAATGGCCACAGAGTTACTGTCAATCAGGAGCGCTATCGCGATATGATAAACAATTTTTTCATGCCAATCGTTCGTCGAAAGCGTATCAGGCACTACTGGTTTCAACAAGACGGCGCGCCACCACACACAAGCCGCACTACAATCGATTTTTTGAAATGGGCGCTTCGAATATGGACAACCCTGTATTTACTTTATTTTCGTTTGCTTCAACTTTTTCTTTCCATATTTCAGGAAAACTTTCACAAAATTTAATAAATTCTATACAAAATTCAGTGTTTGGAATAACCGGTGCGATGTTCACCGTGCGACGACCAAAACAGAATATAAAATGCATCGAGTTGGATCAACATGCATTCGCATGGCCCAATTTGTTGAACGATATCCAGAAAAATCACAAATTTTTGATTTCCATCCAACATTTTGGACCGACTGTTGTTTTTAGCTTACGCACGGTACTACTTGTCATCCAAAATGCCATGTTGGTCCAATTTGAGCTGTTGGACCATGCGAAAGCCCCTATTGAATTTTTTTGATCTTCAGTTTTTTTTGCATTATATAGCCTTATGTGTTGTGCAAGCTTACAGCATTTTGTTCTTTTGTAAGATTTAGCGAAAAATGTGTTTTATACAAGTGTTTAAAAACATTAAAATAATTGTTTTATTTTAAAACCAAGTGAACAATATAATAAAATGAAGGTAAGAGAGTTACATAAAAAACAAAATCACGAGAAAAGTGCTTAGTTTGTTTAACATAATTTTTAAAAGTGCTGTGGCAACATCTTGCAACTAACGAACTAGGACAGCAAGGACTTCGAAATTTCTGTCAGTCAGATTTTTGTCATATTTGAGTCAATACTAACACATATCTTTCCCTAAAAAATATTTAGCCCCTTCTATTTTAATGCGGGCATGAAAGAGTTAAGTTATTTTATATTTATAAAAAATATTAACAAAAAAAAAAGTTAAAATAGGTCTTTTGCTGACCGGATGTAATGAGATTCATTGAGTATGACGCACAATTCTTTATAGAGCATTATGTCGATACACCATTCGCCGATATCCATTCCTCATACACCTTATTTTTTTCCAAAATGTAGCAGCATCAGTACAATTTTATAAAAAATAAAAAAATTCTCAAACAGTGCTACCAAGTGTTGATTTGTGTGAAATGTTGTGAATTTTTTTAACACTTATTACAAAATGTACCAAATCAGAAAATAATGTACCGATGTACCAAGTGAAATCAAATGAACCAATTTTGGTACAATTGTACCAAAGTGGCAACCGTGTGCGTAATTATACTATATGAGTTTTTCGTGGCTGGCAATGCTTACAATTGTCAAATCATATGATGAAAAAATTATTCTCGAAAATAAACAATTATTTTTTATCGTATATTTTTATTAACAATAGTGAAACCTAAAACAAAACTTAAGATCACACCAACGAATTAAGAATGAATATGAATCTTGGTGGGTGGATTCACAGCTTTACAGTCACCGACACCATGACCCACAAGAAAGGTTACACCATATACAAAATCACATCCATAGTGAGTGCCGGCAGTAGAACAAATAAGCCTTCATATTGTGATTGAAATTATTTATTGTAGGTATTTCCGAGATCTGTACCGCAGGCTTTAACTTGCATCACAGTGTGGAAACGTTTCCACGACATCAAACGTCTCTATCGAGAACTTTGCCGGCGACAAAAGTTATTGCAGATCAGTGGACAAATACCAGAACCAACTGATAGCACTTTTTTCAAACGCTTCGATGCAGGAATAATACACAAACGCAAGAACTACATCTTACAACTACTTGACTTTGTAGCTCAGCATCCGGCCTTGTATAAATGTCACGCATTCATAGAGTTTTTTAGCGATGGTCACTCGACTGGCACATCGCCACTTCCCTGCGTCATATCAGACATGCAGGAGGATGAAGGTAAAGCGGTAGCTGATAGAAGTGCGATTGTCGAAATTTGTGATAACCTCGATATGCATTACGACCAACAGCAACTGAGCTTGATTGACCCAAAGCTGCAAGATAACGATACTGAAGGCGATAAAAGCACCCAATCAATAGGAACAGAAAGTGCAGTAAAAGCTGAAACGCTTAGTAATATTCATGCTATAGAAGAGCCAGAGGTCAAGCAAGAAAAAACAATTATTTCAAGAGACTATTCGCGTTTCCTAACGCCGATGGCATCGATAGAGAGCGAGGATAGCGACTATATCTATGAAGCCGCTCTTGAATTCAGCAAAGCAGTGCAAGCAGAAGCAAATCTCGAATACAAGGAAGCCTATGAAAAGTATAAAAAAGGTGTTGAAGTGTTACTAAATGGTTCTAAAGGTAAGTTTAGGCAATGTGTGAGGAATGTGACATTCAAACTAACATTATTTTTTCAGATGATGGCGATAATGATCGCAAGCTAATAGCCAAAACAAAGATATCGAAGTACTTTACACGTGCCGTTGATATATTTGAAAAATTTCTCAGGGATGATGAGAATAAAAAAAATTCAACATATTTCCAGCTTTCAGTGGATGTCACTGATGACAAGTCCCCACATTTTGCAGCTCTTTATTTGGAACGTCCATGGAGCCATTTAGCCAAGTACAAAGTTTTACGTATTCTCGGCGGTAGCGTCATGTTAGTGCAAAGCATCACAGCGCCTCTGCGTCCCACTTATATAATGAAAGGTATTGAAAAGCCATCCAGCAACTCACCAAATCAAACAATATTTCTGCCACAAGGCGTAGCCTACATGGTAGAATTATTGGCATTTTTTCAATCGGAACAAAAAATATTTCTACTGCTCAAACAAGCCGAGGGCAATCGTCTGTTCGACTATGTGATGAGCTATCAACCCCAGGCGGCAAGACATGCTAATCTTAACCACATATTTCCAGAAGTCGAGAACATTAAACCTAGCATTGGCAGTGGCGCAGATGAGCAGAATACGGGTGAAGAAGATGACGCCACAAACACTGCTGCACCTACTGAACAAACGGAATTTGCCGAGCTTGTGCGTTGTTCACAACAGTTATTAAAATCAGTTTTGAACACAATAAAAGTATCTAAGTCAAATGAATTTGAACAAACGATGGTGGAACCATCATTAACTCCAACAAAAAAATTTGTTATCCACGAACCAAGACTGAATGATAATTTAGCACATGGTGCGCACTTACCAACTCTGCCTGAGGCTTGCCTCAAACAGTGGGCACGTGAGTTAGCCGTTGCGATCAATTGTCTTCACAGCAAAGGTATCATTTTGGGGTGAGTTGAAATGAATTTCTTAAGTTAAAATGAACATTATAATGTTAAGCATCTGTTTTTTTAGAGATTTGCATAGCGATAACTTGTTGCTTGGAAATAAAGGTCAACTTTTACTTACATATTTTTATCAGAATGAGGCCTGGAATGCAGATGATAATTATGTGCACAAAGCACATAGTCCATTAGCCGTTGCCGGGCACTATGTCGCACCTGAACGCCCACTGACATATAAATCCGATTGGTGGAGCTATGGTGTGATACTCTATAATCTCCTTCTGGGCTTGGTAAGTAAGAATAATTTATATGCAGTAAGCAAACTCTTATTGAATGCATCTTCTTCAATTAAACCCAAATAAACTATTTGTATTCACAACAGACACTTATTATCTATTGGAACACTGAAGTAATACCGCTGATTACTTCAAGAGAAACATTCTATAGTTGATAGTCATCCACAATGATTCAGTTGGAAAAACCTTTCTAAAACATACCTTAATTTTACTCATACAAAAACTTTAATGAAAATTATTTGTCAAATTTCAGCAAACCAGATATCGCCATATAAGGTCTATTTCCGTGCGCACTTCAAGTAACTTGAAATTGCTTGAAAGCGTTTCTTGACACATTTGCGAGGTCGAGAGAGAACAAGTAAAACGTTACTTTTTTTAGCTCGACACTAGCTTGAACTCTACTTAAAAATTTGCTTCGAGCTCGTTCGAATAGCTTCAAAAAATTATGCGAACAGCTGACAGATAAGTAAATAACTCTCACAGCTTGAACTTTACTCGAACTTTACATGAAGTGAAGTGAAAAGTCTCTCAAAATTTTGGTAGAAACTCACTTCCCTGGTTGCTTAGAAATAGGTAATACTCCAATTTAGGAGGAGCACTCACTCAGTGAGCTCACTAGATCTAATCTCACAATCAAATAGGCAATTGAAAGCTTTAAACCATTTAAGTCACCAGAACCAGACGGCATAACCCCTATAGAGATTCAAAAAGCTTATGTTATCATAAAGCAGTGGCTTATGATGATCTACCAAGGCTGCCTAGACCTCAATCACATTCCCGCACTTTGGCGGCATGTGAGGGTAGTTTTCATACCTAAGGTGAGCAAAACCTCACACGTAAACCCAGAAGAGCTTCGACGAATTAGTCTCTCATCATTTCTGCTAAAACTCGTGAGATATTAATAGAAATCCATTTGAGACAAAAGATAGTAGAAAAATCACTGTCAACGGCAGAACACGCTTACACCAAAGGCAAATCCATGAAAGCAGCTCTCCACTTCATAGTCTCTATCATTGAAAAATCTCTTCTTCAACAGGAATATACAATGAGAGCTTTTATTGATATAGAAGGTGCTTTTAACAACGTCAAAGCTGGGGCTATCACAAGTGCGCTGACGGAGCTTGGGATGGAAGCTGCGCTGGGAGCATTTATAAATCAAATGCTAGTGGGCAGGATTATAAATGCAAATCTTATCTCCGGCTAGACGCGGGAACTCCTCAATGGGGGTTCTCTCGCCTATACTCTGAAACCTAGCGGTTAATGAAGTGCTGCTGGAACTGAAACGGGAGGTATGCTGGGTGATAGCTGCAAAATATATATCTACACATCGAGACATAATGCAAAACGGCGTTAATACTCCCATGCAATGGGTTAATAGCTGTGGACTCGGCGTCAACCCTAAAAAAAACGGATTTAGTGATTTTTAGTCCTCCTAAACTGGGAAGCATAAGGCTATGCTTCTCAGATCAAGCGAAATATCTGGGCCTTATCCTGAATAGAAAACTAAGCTGGAAACCCAATCTGCTCGAAAAAGCCAAAAAAAGGCAATATTGTCCTCTACTTATGTAAAAAGGCAGTCTGAGATCTATGCTTCTCAGATCAAGCGAAATATCTGGGCCTTATCCGGAATAGAAAACTAAGCTGGAAACCCAATCTGCTCCAAAAAGCCAAAAAAAGGCAATATAGTCCTCTACTTATGCAAAAAGGCAGTGGGTAACAAATGGGGCTTACAGCCAAGTGTTACTCACTGGCTTTACACGGCAGTGGTGAGACCAATATTGCTATATGGTGCCATAGTCTGGTGGCAAGCACTAAACAAACAAACACACCTCAACATACTTTAATTGTAATTCAAAGATCAGGTGAGCTGTGCATAAGTGGAGCACTAAGAACCACTCCTACAGACGCATTTGACACCATGCCCCACCTTATACCACTTAATATCCAAGTAAAACAGATGTCTGCCAATACAGCCATCCGGCCACATCTCAATGAAGGAAGGACACTATAGCATTAGGAAGTTCCTTCTTCCTATACCCAAATCTGTAGACTACATCACACAAAAACTTTTCTTTGACAGGAAATTTGATGTATCCATTCCCTCCCACGAAGAGTGGGAGATTGGAAACCTTCCACAAAACAATGTCATCAGAATCTACACTTATGGATCAAAATTAGATGGCGAGGTTGGAGGAGGAGTCTACTTTGACAAATAACATAAATCTAGCCTTCAGGATCCCCGACAATTGCAGTATCTTTCAAGCGGAAGTAGTCGCAGTACATGAAGCAGTAACTTGGCTTCAAATGAATGCAATATCCTCCATGGATATCTACATACTATCTGACAGCCAAGCCGCCTTGAAAGCCCTAGAATCTGCTGCAACAACATCCAAAACAGAACTTAGCTGCCGCAGATCCCTAAATGAGATGGCAGAGCAACTCAAAATACTCCTGTGCTTTATTCTTGGACATGGAGACTTTCTAGGAAACTGCAAAGCAGATGAACTTGCTCGCACCGGAACAACCAAACAACTCTCGATAGAGATAGAAAGTATTGATATATCCCTCACCACATATAAACTACTAACAAATCAGCTATCCCAAAAAAAAAAGGCAACAAAAGGTGGTCAAGGGCAAGCACATGCCATACAGCGCGTCAGTTTTGGCCAAAAATCACCCTAAAACGCTCAAAAGAACTGACTCTCTGAGAAGGAATCATATCAGTACTATGATAGGTATCCTATCCTATCATGCACAAAGATTGATCATCCTCTACAACGATTTTCTGTAGAAGCTGCAGAGATGAAGAGAAGGAGGAATCTACAACACATCTTCTTTGCACTTGCCCAGCTCTTGCTAAAAATCGCCACCTTTACTTAGGTAAATGGTTCTATAAAGATCTTGATGATATCTCAGAATCTTCGGTCTACCGAATACTTAGCTTTATAGACAACAGCTCAAACTGGTTTAAATAGAGACGGAAATCAACCCATGGTATCACAACGGGCCTTATTGGCCTAAGTGTGTCTCAAGGGAGACGGCCGCTTCAACCCAACCTACTTGAAGTTAGTACGGAAACAGACCTATTGATTTAACGATAGCATTTCGATATCGACAAGATATTATCGATAGAAAAATATTGATACTTTCTCTATTCAAAACTACGATATCTTTAAAGATAGACGGTTTTGAATGGATAACAGTAATTTTCTCGATATCATAACGATATATCCTCAGCAATCGTTAATGATTAAAGTTAACACTCTACACGATATCATATCGATAGCTCTTCGTTATTTGTGAATACTTCCGCTGAATGATGAGACACAAAGAAGGAGTTATTCATTGTTAGGATTATGCCTTAATAGTAGCTTGCAAATGTTAAAAAATATTTGGACCATTGATTTGTGGAACAATTTTTTTAGAGTTTACTTTCGTTGATTTTCACCAGAATCTGTTCATCTCTTTCCCGAAAAAAAAGACTGAGAATCGAATTCCCCTTTTAGTGAACGCGACATCCAGATATTCACTGGCGGGTACAAAATGGAGAATAGTACATAAGCCGGAGTCATTGTAATTCACTACAAAAATCTGTCTTACAGACTACTGGATTAATATGGTGTCTTTCAACTAATCCATTAAAAGGACATGAATCCATCAAGCTTTACGATCTTTGTGGACGACAGCCAACCTGCACTATACCAAATCGAGACGATAAAATTGAAATTTGTTTGGAACTGTCGTTATCATTACCTCAAAGTTAGTCCTCCCCAGTTAATATCTGCTTGGTCGCAGGTAATCGCCACATAGAGAAAAACTAAATTGCATACAAATTGGCTAGAGAAGGCTTTAAACTGTATAAAAGCTTTTCCCATATGTCCTTCTTCAACCCTATTAGGATAGTCAAGTTCAAGTAGTTAGGTAAGTAGTTAGGTGCAATGTCTTCAAGACAAGAGATGACTCATCCAGATTTTCTATGGCAATTTGTCCCGCCCACTTTTAAAGACTACGGACTGCTCATTATACCAAAGAACATATGAGCAATATTGGATTGAAATCGGACAAATGGTGTACGAGTTTGACTAAATTTAAAATGACACGCCCCCTTGCCTAATCCCGCCTACTTTTCTAGACCATAATCCGCTCATTATACCAAAAAATAGATGTGCAAAACTTGGTTGAAGTCGAACAAACGGCGTAGGAGTTCGATTTAAGTTAAAATGATACGCCCCTTGTTTTATACCGCCCACTTTTCTGGACTAAAAACTGCTCACTATACTAAAGATAGTGTGTCAAGTAATTGTTTGCAAAATAAAATATGCAAAGCAATAACGAAAAAAAAACGAAATGGCCATCTCAGTCCTTGAAAGGACTTTGACCGAGCTTCTTATGATCAATTGTGTTGTGTTTGGTATGAAATGTTTGTACACAAATGATCGAGGATTGGACCTATATGTTCTACGCCGACTCCGAACGGGTTATGTTCCCAACAAGCTTTTCATGGCAGTTTTTACTCTCTGAGGTTTGCCATTGTCTGCAGAGAGGTGACGGACGAACAGAAAAATTAATTCAATTGAAAAAATTTTCTGTGTCAGATGGAGGATACAAAACAATAATCACTTTAAAATTCTATTACAACAAGAAACGCATATATTTCTTTGAATTTTTTTTTTAAATTTATTTCTTTTATTAATTCCACATTAGAAAACAACAAAAAAATTATTTCACAAAAGCAAAAAGAAAGTTTTATAAAACAAAAATAAAAACAATAGCCATTTCAAGGTGTCAAATAATTCTTTGAAAAATGCAAGGAACATATAAATGTACTTATACACTAATGAAATAATTTCAATATTTGGTGTGTCTAACCTGAGCATTAATCACGGCTTTTAATCTTCTTGGAACAGATTCAATAAGTTTTTTAAATCATATTCTTCGGGTATTTTTTGTTCCATTCCTCCTGAATGGCTTTTATAAGGGCGTTTTTATTTGTAGGAGTCCGTTGCAAAACGTTGCAAAACGGACTCCTTTTTTTTTAAGTGTGCCCATTAATTTTCGATGGGGTTTATGTCGGGGCTTTGAACTGGTGTGTCTATCACCTTACTGCAATTGTACAGCAGCCAGGTCCTGCACAAAAACGATTTGTGCTTAGGGTCATTGTCTTGGTACAATTTGTATTTAAACTTTTCGCAATTATGGGGTTCAGTGAAGTCGAAATTTTTAGAACTTTTTTTTAGTTCGTTTCGCAGGATCTCTAAGTAAAACTCTTTCGTCATTATATCGGTAAAAACTTTGAATTCACCAACGCCTTCCCAAGATATGCATCTCCATACCATCAGAGACAACTTTCCAAACTTCACAGTGGAAATTATATTCTTCTGTAGCAGGGCTGTATTTGGTTTTCGCCAAACTCTATTGGGACCATCGTGAGAATATAAAATTATTTTTGTTTCGTCGCAGAAAATTACATCTCCAATACTCCATTGGCTGAGAAACGTTTGCAATAGCAAAACTCAGCCTTTTTTGAATTTTTATTAAAGAAAGCAATGGTTTCTCACGAGCTGTTTTCGAGGAGTGTTTATGGTTTTTCAGCACTTTTTGGACAGTTTCATGTGAAACTTGCTTGTTGCACTGAACATTGAAATTTGTTGCTGTCTTGTACTTAATTGGGGAGTATAGTACACTTTTTTGAGAATTTTTGACTCATCTCTTCTAGAAAGCTTCTTCGGTCTGCCTGCAGAAGAATTTAACTCCAGGCGATTTTTTTTATCAGCATGTTGTAATATATTTTATATTTTTGAACTGGAAAATCCTCAAAAGATACATGTTTTATCCACGTGCCAGTGCAGAAGCGTAGAAAAATGGACTCGAAAGCAGTGAAGGGATATCTTGTAAGATACGATGGAGATGAGAAGTACATAATTTATATAAAAGAACAAAGAAAAGTGGCAGTTTCGAGAGATGTGCAATTTCTAGAAAAACCCGCTGACTGTCAAGGAAGAGTCATATTGCCATATATAGATGTTTCACCTAGGATAGATAAAGCGCCAACAGGAAGATTGGAAGAAACACAAGTTCCGGAAGAAGAACAAGAAAATATAGAATCTGAAGAACTCGTGAGCTTGAAACGTGCAAGAGAAGAGAGTACGAGCGATGTTGAAACAGATATGGAGTCAAATAAAGACGATGCAAAAGCACAAGCTATATTACGGCGCCTCAGACGAGATCCCGTTTTGAAAAGACCAAAGTATTTAGATGAATACATCATGAAAGCAGAAGAATTAATCAACGATATTAAAACTGCAGATACGTTTCAAGAAGCGACTTCATGTCAGCAGCGACTAGAGTGGAAAATGGCTATGGATTTTGAAATAGCTTCACTATATGAAAATCAGACATGGGAGCTGACATCACTGCTGAAAAAAGCCAAGGCATTATCATGTAAGTGGGTATTTCGTATAAATAAAAATCCCGATTGTAGTATTGACAAGTAAAAAGCAAGATTAGTTATTAAAGGATTCAGTCAACGTAAACGAATAGATTGCAAGGATGGGAACAATTCGTGCTTTCTTAGTATTGCTACGACTGAACGGCTACAATTAAAGCAGTTTGATGTATCAACTGCATTTTTATATAGTGATTTAGACGAATCAATTTACATGAAACATCCCGAAGGTTAGGATGATGGCACGGACCGGGTCTGCAAACTAAAGAGAAGTTTGTATGGATTTAAGCAGGCACCAAGGTGTTGGAATAAGAGATTTGGATGTTATTTAGTGATGCTTGGCTTTAAAGCTAGTGAAGCATATCCATGTTTATATATTCGCGAGAGAGACAATAAGAAGATAATTCTAGACCTATATCTTGATGACGGATTTGTTGCAGAAAACGATTCTAACGACTTGGATGAATTTATCAATGAGTTAAAGAAGGAATTCAAAATAGTCTCTAAGCCTGCAAATTACTTCTTGGGTCTAGAAATCGAAAGAAAAGATGATAGATTAAAAATAAACCAAGCGGCATATGCAAGAAAGGTTCTCGAGCGTTTCAACTTTGCTGGATGCAAACCTGTAGCAACTCCAATGCTTAAAGCATCAGAAATATCGATATCAGGGAAAGATGAAGTAGAAATAAATTTTCCGTACCGTGAAGCCGTTGGAACAATTATGTATCTGATGCTTAGTACAAGACCAGATCTAGCTTATAGCGTGTGATTTTCTTCTAGATCATTGGAGAAACCCACTAACGAAGTTGTAGTACGTGTAAAGAGGATGTTACGCTACTGGTATAGCAAGGTTCATTAATATAGGTTAAGTCACTTGAGAGAAGCTCGGTCGAACTGTCAGAATGGATAAAAGGAAATCAAGAAAAAAAAAACCTGAATCTGTACAATTTTAAGCTAACAGCTACTTTGACAGTTCGAGCAAAGGCGAAAAAAAGAGTGCTTTTCTCTCAAGTGACAACCTACTTATATTAATGAACCTTGTAGTATAGTTTATAAGAGTAATGAAAACAAAGGAGTTCTGGAATGTTACAGTGATGCTGACTTTGGTGGATGTACGAAGACTGGTCGTTCGACTTCTGTAGTTGTGGTGAAGTACGCAGGTGGCGCAATTTCCTGGCTAAGCAGATATCAAACCATGGTAGCTACAGAAGCTGAGATTGTTGCAGCAAACGAAGCAGCTAAAGAAGTCATTTGGTTGACAAGAATATTCAACGAAATTGTAAACTTGGATCAAGTTCCGACTTTGTAAGTGGACAATGCAGCAGCTGTTAGACTTGCACAAAATCTAGAGCTTCATCGTCGAACGAAACATATAGAAATGAAGCAATTTTTCATTCGAGAAAAGGTTGTTGAAGGAAAGTTAGCAATTCAACAAATATCCACTTCAGAACAAGTTGCTGACATAATGACAAAGCCACGTTCTAAGTCCAGACTTGCAATTTTATGTGATAGAATGGGCGTTCAATAACTTCAATAACAATGGAATGTGTTGAAGATAATGTTACTTGAAGTTTATTTACTTTGTTTTATCAAATGGAAATTTATGTATGTATGCTTTGAATTTCTAGATGAAATGAAAATTTTATAATTTGTTTTTTAATAAAAATTTCAAAACGTTCAACACAAAATATATTCAATACTCAGCTTAACAGAAAACATTTCTGCTTGTTCTTTAGCTGATTTTCCCTTCTAATAATTGTAATACACTAGCTGTATGACGTTGAAATCAATTCGATTTCCATTGTTTACATACTAATCATCGACGAATTATAATCTGCTGCGCAAGAACAAATGCATCACATGTCAATTAAGCTTAAATTTAGTATGTACCGTTAGTTTTTTCTCTTCTCTTATCTTATTTTCGTATTTTGCAAAGAATTACTTGATATCATTCTTATTGAAAACATTCTCTCTGCTTTTATGAAATAATTTTTTTGTTGTTTTCTAATGAGGAATTAATAAAAAAATAGATTAAAAAAAAAATTGATAGAAAAATTATGCACTTCTTGTTGTAATACAATTTTAAAGGGATTATTATTTTGAATATTTTATTTTGTAAACAATTAGGCCTTTTCCACACGGAGCAATTGGAAAACAAAGCAACATCAACAAATGTTGCTAGCCCATGTAAGTGTATCGAAACCTTCAGATGAAGCAACTTTTTTACAGCTAGTTGGCAGCACGTTCGCGATAAGTTTTATGCAACACAGCAATTTATATCAGCTGTGTATAATTTATATTTATATCTTACTGCAATTTATATCAGCGTGTTTTTCTTGATAATTTAAAGCAATTGTGTGGTACTTCAAGTTAAGAAAAGTATTAATTAAATTCAGAATAAAAGCAGCAATGAGCGAGCAGTTAACAATTTTATATTTGTTATAGAAGAAGTAGAGAAATACCGCTAGAGAAATAAGCTGCACTGAGAGATCAATGTTGCGTTGTGCGTGACTTGCTCATCTGAAAGCATAGGTTGCAATAATGTTCGGAATTGCAGTGGCTTGCAACTTTGTAAGCAATTGTCTTGCAGTTGGGTTACTTTTCAGTTTCTCCGTGTGGAAAAGGCCTTACTTGACAGACTGTATGTGCAAAATTTGGTTTCGGGCAAACGGTGTAGATGAAGTTCGGGTAGATACAGACAGGGTGACATTCAGAATTTTATATAACAATGCGGAGTACAGCCTGATTCAACCAACCCTGATCCAACTGATTTAGGTGCATATTCTGAGTTAATTCCGTTAGGAGCGCGAACATTGTGAATTACAATGGACCTATAGGCCCCCGTGACTACAGCCACAGGTTACGCGTTCCTTTAACCTAACCTCACTTTCAACTGCGTGTCAAAATTTATTCGACTGCGTCCATTGTCTAAAATCAATTGAAATAAACGCATAAGCGTTATAATTGTTTTGAAGGTTTAACTCCTTCAATAACCATACCCCGTGAATTTTCGAGTTAAATTTTTGAAAAGAATCAGATGCGCAGCTATTAAAACCACTTCTATCAACACTTCAATCTTTGCAGTCGTTTAAGGAGGCTCACCCAGGACATATTGATTTATATGGCTGCGTGCAATATCCGGAAAATGCTGTAATATCGGAAAACGCTCGAGATTTGCTTGATAATTTGCTACAAGCTATGCCTGAGGAACGTTTCAATTATGAAGATATACAAAAGCATGCTTTTTTCCAAGGAACAGATTGGGACGAGGTGCTGAAGAAAGGTTATTAAAAAATAAACTTAATTTATACAATATAATATGTATACAAGAAAATAGTCACAAGAAGAAAAAAAGTCACAAAAAGTTTATACAATTTATTATTTATATTGTTTGTTTTTTGATATATTTAATATTATTTATATACAAAAAAAAAGAAGTTAATTATAACTAAAACTTACTTGGTAAATACAGCATTTATTTGTAAAAAACAAAATGTTTTTTTAATAAACTTAGCTTAGAAAAATTAAATCAATAATTTTTGAACAAGTAGAAAATAAAAGCAATTTCCAAAATCATTTAGAATTTATATTATTTAAAAAAATTTAATTTAATATTTTTTAATTAACTATGTATTATCGTGTTCACAACAGCATTTTGAATTAAAAATATAAAAAACTTTATACATTAACCTTCAAATTTATTTTACAGTTTCAAAGGATTTTTTTTTATTCAACTAAAACTTAGAAGGCACATTTTGAATGCATTTGTTGGGTTAAGGTTTTTTTTTTTATAAATTACCTCTACCTAAAGCTTACAAATAAAAAAAGTTATTAATTTATAAACATCCATAAACGATTTTTTTTTATTTGTAAATTAAAGTATTTGTTTGGTATTTTAATTTGTTAATTAAATTTTTTATTTGTATATTAAAACAAAAAAATTACTCAGCTTTCTTAGACAATAATATAAAACTTTGGTAAGACTTTAGATTTTGTTGAGTTGTACACATATCATACTCATATGCATACCTACATTTACACCTTCATATTTGTATGTACAGTGGTGAGAATTAGCATGAATTAAACTAAATTTTTTTATTTTTAAATGAAATTTACTGATTTTAGGCATTCTTTATTTCGAAACGAACCTTTGTTAATAAAATATGAAACATTTTTTATGTATAACAAAAAAAAATAAAATGCTTATTGTTTTTCGTACGAACCAACAGTGTGCGATTCGTGATGCAGAACATTTTGAGTTTATAAAAAGTTTGTTATGTTTTTCAAATAAAAGACTTTTTTCAAAAACTAGTTAATTGTAATCGCCCCAATCTTTAAACATTTTCTCCCGGGAATTGTAAAAGGGAGTTTCTGTTTTTAAGATAGCACTTAAAGACATCTCATTGATTTTATTTGGCACTCATGAACATTAACGGTTGATGAACAAATTTGTCTTAAAAATTTTCAAAAAGTTTTTGAACTTTATCTTAAAAACGGAAACTCCCTTTTCCAACTTCCGGAAGAAAATGTTTCACGATTGGGGTGAATATCTTCTTTTTAAAAGTGTGCGCTTGTTGCAGAGCCGAATGTCAACTTTTGCAACATTCAGCTAAGTGTTTGAATTGAACAACATTCATATTTTGCTTGCCGTATGTTAATACGAAGTGACAGATTCTATGCGCTTTGACGTTGAAATCGACTCGACAACAAATGCCGTCTTGAAATTGAAACTATCAGCTTAAAGAAGCTGTTCTCATCTGCAAGCGCAATTCTGCTCGGCGACAAGCACAAACTGTAAAGCCACCTTTAACTGACTCTACTTTAAATACAAATTTTCAAGTTTTTTATTTTGGTTTTTTGTTCTGTTTGCTTAAATTCATATTTTTTCAATGTCTATATTTACACATTTACCATTTATTTTTTTCCTAATTCTGTTGCATAAGAAATGCTACTCACACATTCTGCCCAACTTTCGTTTCTGTGTTAAACGTAGTAGTTAAACTAATTTAACTTACATCGGGCGCTTAAATCGGTTCACTTGCAGCATCGTGTGCATTGCGTTCTGTCTATTTACGCGTCGTAATTCTGCAATTGATTGCTGCCGATGCTGGTGGTGGGATTGATGATACGGTTTCCGGTGTGAGAGCATTTCTTTTAGTGCAAAAAAGGCGGCAACACATAACTATGCGTTACATTCGGTGTTTGGCCACCAGTATTTTCAGTCTTGATAACGGTTTGCATGCAATCGTTATGATCTTCGGCTACATGAGCTCCGTTATTGGAACCATCACTGGTTGATGGTGGTGCTGCTGTTACATAGTGATGTTGTTGCTTTAAAATTGCTGCCTCATGTTGTTGGTGCTGCTGCTGCTGCTGTTGATGATGATGATGGTGATGCTGTTGCGCTGTTGTTTCTTGCAAATGACAGGCATTCTGTTGGTTCGGATCTAGATTATGTGCTATCCCGTACTTGGTTTCTTCGCTGGTTATATATTTTCCATTTTGCTGATGTTGCACCACAACCACATTAGGATCGCTCATATGCCCGCCTGTACCATCATCAGCAACAGTGTACCCCGTATCAGTGCCGACTTTATGTGACCCATCATCAGTACTGTTCATTTCTATTCTAGGCGGACTGCCGTATTCAAAGTGCCGCATTGGTGTAAACAATTGACTCTCATGCACATAGGTGCCGTACTGGCTAGTGTAGGTTCCGTAAGGACTTGCTGCCGGCGATAGCAAACTGAATTGAGGGCTCAGCTCATAGGGCGGTTGATAGCTAGTCCAGCTATCCATGCTACCCGGCGGTGTTACAGTTGTCGTTTGTGAAAATGTAGCAAATGGTGGTCCCAGAGTAGTGTTCAGCGTTGCTGTTGGCGGTGTATTAGTTTTAATGTAGCCCGTCTTGCGTGGCGGTTCATGCTTGCGCCATTTCGCACGTCGGTTTTGAAACCAAACCTGTACACGGGATTCGCTAAGGTTCAACTTAATTGCGAGTTCCTCACGAGCAAAAACATCCGGATATGGTGCACGTTCGAAGGCGCGTTCTAGTTCCTCCAACTGGTAGGCGGTGAATGTTGTTCTGGAGAAAATAGTTTAAGAGAAATATTGTTAAATTTAAATCTTTAATTTGCAGAAGAAAAAAAAAAACTAGCTCATACAATATTTTCTTATATTATTTTGATAAAAGACTTGCAGATATCAATAGTTGCTTAAATTTTGAACTAAGAATATTGCCTGAGAATTCAAAAGTTTGTACTTTGCAAAACTTTGCTTTTAACCCATTATGAACTGACCCATGTTCTCGCTGAGCTAGAATGATGAAACTTTCCAAAAATATTTAGTTTGATCCATGATACAATTATGTATGCTCACATTTAAACGGATGCTCAAACAACAAGTTTTGCAACAACAAAGCTGTGAGAACGCTAAATGTCAAATGATAAAGGCAACAACAACAATAAGAAAAACGATTCGACCAGCCGATTTTGACATACAGCTTCCTTTTTACTCCAACTTGAACCTATCTTATAATTTAGCCATGGTTTGATCTAACTTAGGAAATTAAATCAAAAAATCAAAAAAATAAAAAAAAAAATTTAAAAATCGAGTTGCCACCTCGAGATTTTTAATTTTCAAATTGAACGATATTGAACGTAAGCAATGTCGAGAATTTTGCGCCAATATTGATGACGAGAATTTCCATAAAACAACAAAAAATATACAAAAAAAAAATTTCGTTAAAGACCAGCGTTGTGTCAACCCGCGGAAACCACGTATGTCAGTAAAACTTCATAAAAATTCACAAAAGTTTAATATAAAGCCTAAGAAAGACGATCGTATAAGAATTATATTTTACTTTATTTTTTTTAGATTTTTTAGAGGCTTAAAATTAAAGATAGAAAAAAAATTAAATATTCCCAAATTCCCCAAGCTTGGAAATGTAAGTAAGCGTAATTGTTTAGCCTTGAGCGAAAACAGGTCGATTAGATAGATTCTTAAAATTTTATATTCTTTTTGGAGATCATGAAAATCTATCATTGTATGACCTCCAGGCTAAGAAAAGTATACCGTTGCGTATACGCAACGCTGGACAAAAATGGGTTAATGTTTATTTGACTTATGGCCACTTTTTCAGCAACATTTTCACAAATATTGCGAAGGTGATAATAGAGGCATTTCATAACATGTAACGTCTACAATATAGTTTCTTATTACTAGACTGCGGATTTTTATGGCATTGCATATAACAGTACGTTCAAAAAGTCCACAGGATGACACATAGATGGCGGTACTAGATTTTTTTCCATATGAGTTTTATTTAGTACCAACCTTCCAACAATACGTATAAAAATTTGACAATAATCTGCCAATTCATTCCTGAGTTATAGCATTTTGTGTGCAACTATTGTTATCGAAAAAAAATGGAAAAAAGTGAATTTCGAGTTTTGATAAAGCACTGCTTTTTTAATAAAAAAATACAGTGGACACCAAACAATGGCTTGATAAACATTATACGGACTCTGCTCCATCGAGACAAATGGTAGAGAAGTGGATTTCTGAATTTAAACGTGGTCGTACCTGCACAAAAGATGCAGAGCGCAGTGGACGCCCAAATCAGACTGTTATTCCACAAAACATCAAAAAAATCCACAAATTGGTTATGAACGATCGCAAATTGAAGGTGCACGAGCTAGCTGACATTGTAAAGATATCAGATGGCGCTGTTAAACCGCAATAAAATCGAATTCTATCGCGGATATGTGACCATGGATGAAACATGGCTTCACTATTACACACCAGAATCCAAAAGACGAACCGAATCCAAAGCGAGCAAAGACCCAACAGTCGGCTTGTAAGGTGATGGCGTCTGTATTTTGGGATGCGAAAGGAATAATATAAATCGACTATCTCCAAAAAAGGAACCACCATCACAGAGCTATTACTGTAAATCGATTGATGGCTGAAATCGCCAAGAAACGGCCACATTTGCAAAAGAAAAAAGTGTTGTTTCACCAAGATATATGTATCATATATCTTGTGCACCGTGTCAATCAATGAAAACGATGGCAAAATTGAATGAATTGGACATCAAATTGCTTACCCACCTACCGTATTCTCCAGATTTAGAGAATTTAGTCTCCCCCAGCGACTTTTTCCTGTTTTCAGATCTCAAGAGCATGCTTGCTGGAAAGAAATTCAAGTCCAATGAAGAGAAATCGTACTATAAAAGTGGTATCGAAAAGCTGGAAAATCGCTATACTCGTTGTATCGCTCTCAAAGGCAACTATGTTGAATAATATAATCATGTTTTATCAAAATTTAGTTTTTTCCTTAGTTATCCTACGGACTTATTGAATGACCTGCTATGTTGCATATTCTGCATATTGCATATATCTTGAATACGTTGCATACAACTTGAATACGTTGCATATATCTTGCATACGTTGCATGAAACTTGCATACCTTGCACATAACTTGCATACGTTGCATATAACTTGCATACATCTTTCATATATCTTGCTTACAACTTGCATATGTTGCATATACAGGGTGTCCCTGTATGTTTATCCAAAACAATCATTAATCGATTATAACTCGGACTTTATTTATAGAATTTATTTTCAATTGTTCCTAAAAAAAACAAAAACTTCCAGAATAATTGTAAATATTTTTAATTGCACAATAATTCAACTGCAGAAAGGACCACTAAACCTTTGCTTCGTGGTCAGAAGCACTGACCTTATGCTACCGCGCATAAGCGTTATATTGATGCGTTTTTCGGTACAAGACTTGCATCGTATTTTATGTTGCATTTGCGACGATATTTCCCAGTAGTCCAAGTCTTGAAGAATTGATAAACGAATCATGAATGATTTTACTTCATCTTTGACGAAACATACTAGTTAGGCCATACATTTCATTGACGAAAATCCCATATAAAATTTCCATGAACGCAATACAGAAATGTTGAGATTTTTCATTGTTATTCACTTTCACTTGTAACCATTAGGTTATATGGTCAAATAACAGCATAAGATATTTTTTTTTTAATTTCGATATAAATATGTGAAAAAAATGCATTTGAATTATATGAAAGATATGGTATTTATATAAAAATTCACAGATCTAAGAATAAATCAAATTTTAAATTCAAAGTTGCATTCGTTAATATTGTAGCATGTGCTGTTTCCAAATCAATCAATGCAAGGTCTACTTCAAAAATTGCTTTCTGAATTTATCCAAACTCAATTTGAAAAATAACTAAAAGTGTGCTAATATTCTGAAAAAAAGCTACGTTCAGATTAAAATTGTTATACCGTAATGTACGTTCAGAGTATTGAACGAAAGACTCAATTCAATCATAAAAGAAAGAAAAGAACTACTGATTGTAAAATTTAACATAAGTATGAGCTACTCAAATAGATATATTTCCGTGGCAAGAATGATAGAACACAAAGATTCCGCCGATAGGGGTACACAAAATTTTCTTTCTGCGCATGCAGCTGTGCATGACGTCACAATATCAACGAAGTTTTGCTAAGCTGTCAATTTTCGTATGATTTCGACACAGAATTGTGAACATTGCAAACATTTTAGTTTGTTCAATTAAAATAAAAGAAGTGAGAAGTAATTCATTGAATCGAGAAGAAGATAAATTTATTTTGTACTCCTTTCGAAACATACTATATATATATTTTGGTTAGTTATCAGCAGCTGAGCTTAAAATAATTTTCATTAGAAACCAGCTTCAGTGGGCCACATAGTTGGAGATGGATTCTATTAAAATGTTTATAAAGGCTTCTATTTCTATTTCCATTCATTTACCTGTCGATTGAAAGGACAAATAAACACACTTTTTTAACAAAACACTACCGATTGCAATACGTTTCTCAAAGAAATAAAATATTGTGACGAACTAAACTGAACAGCCGAACTCAACTCAAAATTTGTAAGCAAAAGTAACGGACCTGCACAAAGCGTAATCTGTTATTCTATCATTCTTGTCTCCGTGGCCCAGTTGGTAGAACATCCGACTATGGATCCAAGCGAAGTGTGTTTAATCCTCGGTGAAAGCAAAAAGTATGTATTTTTTGCTAGTATGTATTAATTTTTTGTTTTTTCGGTTGTCTATTCTATAACTTGTTGAAAATTCGTTAATCCTTATTGCATTTAAAAGACTATGTCGTACATGTAAACATTATTTTGTAATAAATAAATAAACATATATATTTACTTTATTAAATACTTAAAAAATATTGAAAATAATTTCATTCAGAAAAGCACTGGTAGAGGGCCAAAAGTTATATTTATTTAAAAAATGGTAAGCGTTTTTTAATCAGCGCAAAAATACGCAACTTTTGGTACACATTGCGTACTAAAATTAAAAAAAAAAATATCGGGAGAGGCTAATGTTTCACAAAACAGAATATTATAAAAAAAAAAAAATTAGAATCGACTCAGAATTTTCCCCTGACACTCTGGGAGGATTCTCTTGAGTAGAGTGTTTCGTTCAGTGTGAACACTCAACTCGGTGTGAATGAAAATTTCCTCTAATTGCTTGCACTCACTCAATAATAATGAGATGAGAAATTTCAATTTTAGTTGTCAAATTGCTACGTTGTCAAATTGCTGTAAAGCCACAGGACAGTAAAAGGAAAAATTTACAAAAAAAAATTTGACGCTTCGGCATAACAGGCAATAATTTCAAATCATTGTACCGATTTGAATTTGATACCGCGCTATGGTTAAGCAATCATTTCCTATCCAATGTTGCTGGAGAAACGAGTGTATATTCCTAAGATATATAGGTGACCCGGGATTTCAAGTTGGAGTTGCGGAGGACATTGGCATTTATATAACAACAGTTTCGAAAATTGTGTGGGGAGTATGTTGTGCTCAAATTTCCAATCAACTTTCAGAAAATGGGAGAAGCAAAAGGAAAGTGGAAATTTAAATAGAATTTTTCTGACACAATAGGTGCTTTAGATTTCACGCATATTAAAATATTAAAGCCACGCTCTGACGGTGATGAATACCTAAATTGCAAAGGTTATTTTTCATTAAATGTGCACACTACAGTTAATGCACAAGAGCAATTTACAAGTGTAGATGTTTAGTTTCTATATTATTTTCGAGAAATTCCTCGTCCGCACTTTCATTAAACATTTCTGACTGCATATTTGTAAACAAATAGAAATTCCTTCATACAAATAGCACATGGAGGCAGGTAGTCACCACCCTCAACGTTTCTTGAGTGCTTACTCAAGCAGAGCTTTCAAATTTTAACTTTATTCGCACCAAAGTTGAGAGCCCTCTCAAATGTCAAAAAGTAGGAGTGGGGTATTTTCGTTAAGCTTAACAAAAGTAGATTTTATTCACGCCAAATTGAGTATTCCCTCAGAAAACATGAGTGAACACACGCACTTAGTTTTTATTCACACCACCCAATATATGCTCATCCACGGTGACACCTCTTTTGGAGGGATTTTTTGAAAATATGACTTCGGTCAAATATTCAAATAGGACATATATGCTCGATGAGGGTCGCCTTAGAATTGTCCGATCAAGCTTAAATTTTACACAGATCATTATGTTGTTGATTGGAACAAGATGGGAGGTTGGGAGCGGCAACACTATAACTATAATAACTTTTAAAAATCTCCACATAGCTAAGGGCCACTCTAGTGGGCATTTGACAAAACAACCTCTTTCAAATTGGCTAACTTTTCAGGATAGTGATGAAACTGTTGAACTGCTTCAATTTTTTTCAATGGTTTTTTTATAAAAAAATAAAATTAATAAACAAGATCAGCGACGGATTTACTCATAGCGGGGCCTGGGGCTAAAATCGACACGGGGCCTACTTAAGGACAGAGCATTTAGCTCGGATCTTTCAATCAAAATATTAATTTTTATGCATTAATGTCGCATTATGTCATTAATGTTAATTTTTCTTTTCCGTTATGCAAAAGCAAAAAAGAAAAAAAAACAGCAAAGCTTTCACATCAACAAAAACACCTACTTAACCATGCTTATGACAACGTCCCAGTGAACCAAAACTATCGTTTTTGAATTCATTTGTAAGCCTTTTCGGGTAGAAACATTTTGATTTCGGCACTCATAATTGAACCCTTTTTGTATTATTCGGACTAAATTTCCTCTCAAAATTAACCTTATTTTGTTCGGAAATAATTTACAAAAGAACCATAAATTGTACTTCTTTTTGTTCGGAAATGAGTTAAAAAAAGAACCATAGAGAAGTTATTTTTCGGCACTCGGAAATGAACCCTTTTTGTATCAATCGTCGGACGAAAATGACTCTAAGAAAAAAACCATTTTTTCTTCGGATATGAGTTTAAAAATGAACCTTTTTTAAATATATATTTTATTTTTGTATAGTATTATTTATTATTACATATCGATAATATGTTTATCACTGAAGCGAAAAAGTTCATATGACGTTTGTATTAAAGTTAACATTTTAATTTACTATTATAAAAAATATAAACAAAGGTTTAAATTCTTCCTTTTTTAACTCGAATAGAAAAAGGTAACATTTATTCATTTCTGAACTCATTTAGGCACAAAAAATGGTTCGTTTATGAGAAATTGTTTCCTACTGATATTATAAAAAAAGTAATCTTTTTGGACCTCATTTAAGAATGCAATAAAGAGACATTTTTGATTCATTCCTGAAGTCATTTATGAACAAAAAAAGATTCATTTTCAAGGAACTTTTACCTGCTGAAAGCATAAAAAATTGATTTTCTTCGACTCAAAAGTAGTTTTTTATGAATTTCGCAAAAGAAGTTCAATTGTTATTTATTGGAAAGCTTTTGCGAATTTAATCTTCCATAAACTTTCCAAAAAAAACAAGTTTTCGAATTTCGAAAAAAATGTTCGCAAAACTCTCACCTTAAGCAAAACCTTCGCTTATGGTTCAGTGAGGATATTTCGAAGGAGAAAAGACGTGATTGCTTTCCAATTTGACAAACTTTCAAATTATGTGTGAAATATCAAAATAGTTAAGTTATTGCTTGGGAAAGTTATTACTTTTTTCCATGGACTGTTGTCGTGGTTTTCATTCTATTTGGGCTTGATCAAACTTTTTGATAGAAATGTTAAAATTTTACAACAGACTTGTTGGTAGATGAAAACAAAAATAGTTGTTTATACGTGTATCAGTACATCCATCTCCCTTCTTATGGTGAGAATCAATTCGCACTGGTGAAAAAGTTCATATGTCGTTTGTGTGAAGGTTAAAATTTTTATTTACAATTATGAAAATATCAGAAAGGTTTAAAATCTTTCTGTTTTAACTCATTTTAGAATATAAAAAAATTAAAATTTATGATTCATTTCTGAACGCATTTATGAACAAAAAAATGGATTATTTATGAGAAGTTGTTTCCTACTGATATGATAAAATATTATTCTTTTTTGAACTCATTTAAGAATACAAAAAAAGAAATATTTATGTTTTATTTCTGAACTCATTTATAAACAAAAAATGGTTAATTTACGAAGAATTTTTGCCTACTTAAATGATAAAAAAATGATTCTTTTTCGACTCAAAATAGGTTTTTTATGAATTTTGCAAAAGAAGCTACATTTGTGTTTATGGGAAACCTTTTCACGAATTTAATCTTTTATAGCAAGCACTTTTAAGCGATAAAATAAAAAATCAAATATTAAAAAAAAAATTTTACCCAAAAACGTTCGACAAACTCACCATTCGCAAAACCTTCGCTTATGTTTAAGTGGGGTGTAGTAAGTAGAAGAAACATTGTTAAAAAAATAGCAGAATATAGGAATAGCAAATATAGGAAAAGGAACATAAATAATAAGGATTATAATTTAAAGAAAATGAAAATTTAGATTTGATTTTGAAAAAAATCAAATTAGACCTTTTGACAGAAGCGCCTGCGTGGCCCCTGTATGTTCGGGGACGGGGGCTGTAGCTCCTCCTAGCCCCACCTAAATCCGCCCCTGAACAAGATGTTTTGTCAAATGAATTTTTGAAAAAAATATCAGCTTATAACACACAAGTTCTTTTATCAAAATGGTTTTGAGTGAAAAAAATTAAATCTTGGTCGCTTATGTCAAGACAAGTTATTTTGCTAAATTGATGTGTTAAAAAAAGTCGATTTTGCTTTTGACAAAATAACTTCATTCCATAGAAGTTGTTTTGTGAAATGGAATTTGTAGTAAATGGGCTAGCGTTAAATCGAGATAGGTTCTTTTGTCAAAAAGGAATAATGACTGTTTCCATTGAATTCCTAAAACTTGTTTAACTGTTTGAGAGAAGCTGTTTTGTCAAATACAATTTAGAAAAAAATTTAAGAGAGGCTGATTGGGCGATGTTATATCTCATAAAACTAAAAATCGTAAAAATACGACAAGTACACCAAAAGAAGCGTATTAAAATTCTATATTTTTAATACAAATACTGGAGAATTGTGTTATCTCGATATAAGTTGTTTTGTCAAATGTCCACAAACATGCATGCGATGTAAGCCCAGGTAAAAATTTCACCAAAATATTTGAAGTTATTTATACTCAACTTGAAAAGACCGTGTATAAAAGTAATTATTCATGCTTTTCTTGAAAGAGCCTTGTGAAAGCCTTGAAAATTTGAACTTCTTGTATAATTTTTTATATAAAGCTTTATTCAATGACACATTTTAGGAAGTAGTCAAGAAAATTTTTACTCAAGCTTAAATTTTTTTTTTTTTTTTTTAATAAACAAAGTTTCAGTTTGTGAAAACAATAACATTAGAAATTCCTGATTTAAATAAAAAAACATTGACTATCATTAAAAAAAAAAACTATTTCAATAACAAAAAAAGAAAATTGTCGTCTGAGCGCGGGATCGAAGCGTGGATCTATCTGTTGATAAACTGTCTTCTTAAACCGCTGTGCTACCGAGGCAATTTATTGAATTGAAATTAAGTGCGTATATGAAATGATTGCAATCGAGAGCTTTATAAAATTGTTCTTAAGGGAATTCAAATTCAAATACTAATTAAGTTTCAACGTCGCGCTAGTAAAGTCCTGAATAGACGAGTAAATATACAAAGATTTTTAAAATGTAAAAGTTTTCTGTGCTAAATGGAATGATGAAACGTAGAAAAGGAGACTACTAAAAAAAACAATTAAATTTTTTTCTGAGTTCCTGAATAAGCCTTGAATAAAAACAGATCAAACTTTATATAAGTTCTTGTATAAAGGAAATAATTTCATACGCCTGTTTTCCTTGTATAAACCTTTTATAAAACTTGTTTCAAAGATTTTTCAAGGAAGTTTTAATTATCCTTCCTATATATAAATTCCTTATACAAAACTTTACTTAAGGCTTGAAATTTAGGTGAAATTGTTATCTGGAAGATGCACAGTTTGCTCGAATGGAAACTAGTTCATTTTACAAATACAATTAAATAACTTGCACAATTACAGAAAAACTCAACTCAACTCAACGGCATACTGAGTTTTTCGTTAAAAAACCTATTAATTGCAATTCACCCGCTGAGAGGTCGGGTTTTTACTTCCCTAATAAAAAATTAGATTTCCTGTCGTTAAACTTCATATTGAATTATTTGATAAAACTTGCATGGAGCAGAATATTCACAGCTTGCCTCCACGAGACTTACCTTGTTTTTTTCTTTTTAATGCCGTTAGGATCGCCTTTTTTCTTGTCATTCTTTTTAGCTGCTGTTGTAGCTGTTGCTGCCAACGAAGTTGTTGTCGATATTGTTGTTGTCGTCAATGCTACTTCCCCATTTACATCGTTCGCACTAGCAACTCGGTTGATACCTTGTGAACTGGTCTCACTATTTGCAGTATTCACTTGACAGAGGTCGTCGCCGCCCTTTTTACTTTTGCCACTTGCTGTATTGCCGTTGTTGATATTACTTGAGCTATTCAAAAGTACGCCGCCATCATGATTGCCACCACTTGTTGCGGACATTGGTGCTGCATGCATAACGCCCCCACTGATGCTATTATTTGAGGTGGTCGCAATGCTGGTGGTTGGCATGCCACTGTTTGAAGGGTCCCCCCCATTGAACACGTTGCCATCATGATGCGCTGTGTGGAGCGGACTGCCAGCGTACATTTGCTGCAGATGATGTTCATACTCTAACTTGGCAGCGGAATTTGGTGAATAGTCCATTTTGCCATTACTTGTGTGATAGTCACTAAGGATAACCTGGTGCTGATGAGCCTGTTGCATTTGTTTCGCATGTACACCAATGCCGTTTGTCGTTAGAACCGGTGGCGGAGAGTACTGCTGAGGCAGCTGTTGCTGATGATGATGATGTTGGTGATGGTGATGCTGATGATGAGCTTCCAACTTTTGGGACATCATAATTTCGTACATGGGCTTAGGCGAATAACAATCCAACTTGACAGCTGTACCGATGAAATCCATTTTATGACCATCATAATCGTTTGTTTTATACGCATCCAACTTGGGTGAAACGCCACCAGATTGCAGCAGTGTGTTACATTCGGGTAAGCGTTGGTTGCACAACTCAACGCTTGCAATAACTGATTGCATGCTGTGAGCTCCAGTTTGATTGGCGCCTGACGCAGAAAGTGGCTTTGCGCCCAAGGGACTTAAAGGACTAGAAAAATCGTTGAATATCTGATCTTCAAAGTTGGTATGTTCCATTTTCCTGCGTTGGCATAAGTTGGTGTTTGGCCTTTCGATTATATTGTGCTTGTTTGAGAAATTAGATCCAAGTGTGAAGTGATTTTTCACCTAAAAGCTTACATTTTGAGCTAATAGGATTTAAATTTTTTGTATGTCTGTTCGGAGTATTATCTTTTTTAAATCCTTTAAATCTTCAATCTTCTTATGAACACTTAAAGTGCATGAAAAGTTTTCATATTTCAGTTTTGCAAAATGACACTTTCACTTTCACTGCGGCAACATTCAACCAGGTGCTCTTGATTATAACTATTGCTTCTCCAATTAAATTTGTCCAATGGTCACGTGTAAGTTTTAATTACATTTTATTTTTACATATTTTTCTGACACTTGTCTTTTCCAAGTCCTCTCGCTCTTGCACACGATCACTCACTTACGCATTCAATAAGAGAATTAAGTAAGGGTCCCACAGAACTTAACTTAATCCATATCGGCTAAACAATGTGCGCGTTAAATTAAATCAAAATTAATTAATACAATGAGTTCAAATGGTCTGTCGCAATACAAAGTCATAAATTATGACCAATCGCTGCGATACAAAAAAAAAAAATGAAATTGTTGTAAATTTATTAATTGGATTTACGCGATTGCACACACTCAGCTCAATTTTGCGCACACTTTCTGACCGATTTCACTCGATCATTTTTAAGATCCTCTAATTTTTGTCACCAACACCGTTTAATTAAAGTATTTAAGTTGATGCTTGGAATGGCATCCAAATGTTCGATAAAAAGACAGGTTTTTGTTTCGACTAAGGCTGCGGCCACGTTGTTGCCTACCATTCCAAGTCTAGGCGCTTAATTGTAATCGCAAACGACGATGATTGCCTTTTTATACTCAATTTAGCTCCAAGTCGCTTCCAGCACAATTTTGGCCAATCAGATTGCAGCTATGGCCGACCGCCTGCTGATCTCAATGGTGTTTTTTTTTTGTGATTGTGATTCGAATGTACGAATCATAGTGCAACTCTGCTTTAGCTTGAGTATGCCTTAGATCACGGTATGGAAAAGTGTGAGAGAGATGTCACATTGACGTACGTGGGCTGCTGGGAAAGCAGTAGAGAAATATTATACGCGCTTTTATTGCGTTGTGTGTGTGTGTGTGTGTTTGAATAATGCTGGCTCGTGAGATTTTGTGTTGCTTTTATTTCGGGGTGTGGTTTTTATTTGTTGCTATTACGTACGATATCAGCTTCCTGCATTCTACAGCATGGCTTGTGAACTTTTCTGGCTTACGTTTGACTTGATCCGGCCCGCTGTTGTTGTCATGTGAGCAGCCGCGGGTCTTGTGTTTGTGGAACGCACGCGACTCAAACTGGTAAGCACAAAAAAGACCTGTGGAATTTTAGCCCATATAGTACCAGCATTTTTTTCGTCGCGTCATGCGGATGTCCTTACGTTTAAAGGAAAGTCAAAGTTGAAGCACTTATAAGGTTAAGTATGCAATGATGTGTTCAGGGGTGATTTTGGGTAATAATAGTTTTCAGGCAATTTCTTCTTATCTAGCAGGACTATCAGGACTGCTAGATCACCCGGCTAGTACTCAGATGGTATTGGCATGAAAGAGAACTGTTTTTAAATAGAAGTCACTTAAGTTTGTTCGCTTACAGGGTAAATTTGGTAATGCGATGCTCGTTGAAATAATTTTTTGAAGATATTTCTCAAGAAATTTCTTTTTCTATTGAAGTTTCATAACTTAAACGGACACCGACGAGTTCAGTCCATATGAAGTGATCCAAAAAAAAAGGAAGTTGGTTGCTCGACCATTTTTTAAAAAGTTGATATTTTTATTAAAAGCTGTCCAATGAATTTTAATCCCAGAATTGGTCTCAAAAACATTTTTTTTTTCTCCACTTTCAAAATGGCGGCCATATTTTCTTTGCTACATATAGCGATATAGGCGTTTGTGGTGACTTGTATTTTCAGCTCCTATTATACATAGAATGATGAAATAAAAATCATAATATGAACACACTTTGGCCTTAAATTTGACATATAAAAATGCTTATGAACCTAAAAAAATGATTACATTTTTTTGTTCAAAACGTGATATTTTTCAACTTTAAAGATTTTTTTTTTATTAAAAGCAGTGAGTTGCAGTCATAAATTTCTAGAGTACATTTGAACTTGTTGTTTAAACATAATTTTTTTTAACATTCTGGCTCATCAACTTTTTTGTTGACAGCCTCTTCAAAAGTTGTTTTGAATTTTGGGGAAATTTGCTGAGTTTTGTTGACTTTGGGGTCAAATATCTCAGGTGGGCACGGGCTCAAAAATTTGAAATTTATTCACAATGAAGTAATCAATAGCATTTAATTGCAGTTAAAATTTTAAGTTTGATATTTGCTTCGTGTGGAAGATACAGTCCTTCAAACTTCGTGAAAAATTTACCTTATAGTGTGTGTTTTAGGGTGGTCGTTATATGGCTTTTTTCAAATTTCACGGATGGATGTTTGTTGATTGGATCCAAATGTCAAAAAAACTACTCCGTATTTTTTCCCAGATCTTTAAATTAAGCCGTAAATCTCTCTATTTGTCTGCTCTAGTTTTTTTTTCAATTTTGCACATAAATATATGTCTCCGTAAGGGGTTTTTTTGAAATCGAACCAATATGAAGGAATATATGCGTTTGGAGTTTTCTTGATGTATGGGAGGTAGGCGTGGTTGTGGGCGGATTTGAAATTTTGTTTGCTCTGTGTGTCTATATTCTTAATTACAACTCACATGCTAAATTTATTTCCTGTGCGACTATTATTTCTATTTTTATTGACATATTTTTTATGGAGGCGGAGAAATGGTCCATTAGGGAGATTTAGGGCTTAATTTAAGATCTGAGAAAAATACACAGAAGTTGTTTTGATATTTGGAGTCAATCAACAACCATCCATCAGTGAAATTTGGAAAAAGTCATATACATATTTTGAGGAGAATTTCACGAAGTTTGAAGAGCTGAATCTTCCAAACAATGTTAATATCAAACTTTAAATATTAACTGCAATATACATAATGCTATTATGTCCTTTATTGTGAATAAATTTAAAATTTTTTAAGCCGTGCCCACCAGAGATATTCGATCCCAAAATCAACAAAATTCAGCAAATTTCTCAAAATTTAAATTTTTAAGAGACTGTAAACAATAAAGTTATTGATTCAGAATGTTAAAAAAATTTATGTTTAAGCAACAAGTTGAAATGTACTCTAGAAATTGTACTCTTTGTGACTGCAACTCACTGCTTTCTTTAAAAAAAAAATTCTTAAAGTTGCAAAATATCTCATTTTAAGCAAATAGTAAAATAGTAGCAAAGAAAATATGGCCGCCATTTTGAAAGTGGAGCAAAAAAGAAATTTTTGAAAGCAGTTCTAAGATCCAAATTCATTGGACAACTTTTTGTAAAAATATGAACTTTTTTAAAAATGGTCGCGCAACCAGTGTTGGATCAGTAGATTTGGACTGACTCCGACATTAGCGACCCACAAACATTTTCAACCCATTAGCGCTCAAATATTTCAGATGGATGTTTTAAAATAATTTAATGCTATCACCAAACGAACTCTATTTCTTAATGTCTCTGTTTATAATCTTATGAACAACAAACTAAAGGCTGTAAAGCTTTTTCCGGCGTCACTCGTCCCGGGTCACGGCCACATCATGGCGCAATGTTTCTTACCTTTCTGCATTTTTATACCCCAACGCGTACTGCGACAGGGGTATATTAACTTTGTCATTCCGTTTGTAACGCCGATAAGGAGGCGTGGCAGGTATAGAAATATATATATATTTTTGACCAGCATCATCTCCTGAGTCGATTTCCGTGTGTCCGTCTGTCTGTCCGTCTGTCGACACAATTACAGCCGCAATTTTAAAGCTATCGCGATGAAATTCAAAATATAGGTTTATTTTCAAAAAGGAAGATCAAGTTCGAAAATGGGCCAACTCGGATGAAAACCACGCCTACCTCCTATACAAAGTGACTTTATATTAACCGTAAAATGTCTTTAAAATCCACAAAAATTATCGAAATGCCTTAAAATTTGGCATGCAAGCTTTGCTCTTCAGTCTTAATTCTGGCTATGAAAAAATCCGGTGAAAACCACGCCTACTTCTCATACAAAGTGGCTTTATTTTAAAAGTAAAATCTCTTAAAAATCTGCTCAAATTAAAGAAATGTCTTGAAATTTTGCATATAGGCTTTGCTATATAATATAGACCATCACCATGATATTTGGCAAAGTCGAATGAAAACTACGCCTACCTCCCATACAAATTGGATTTATTTTAAACGTAAAATCACTTCAAAATCTACAAAAATTAAAGAAATATGATATATGGCAAAATCGGATCAAAACCACGCCTACCTCCCATACAAAGTGCCGCCATCAAAATAAGAAAACTTTCGTTAAATATAAAACTGAATATCATCGTGTATGTCGTGGCTAAAGACTTCGAATATACTTCAATGTGGCCGCGGGGGGGTATTTTAGCTTCAATACCCGGCCGAATCTCCATCCTTACTAGTTTGGTCCTTATTTCTAATCAAATTAATTTAAAAACACATCAATATTTACGAATTATAACTTGTTGTTGACGTTAGGATAGGAAGTTTGTGAAAAAGATCGCTTAGTCAATATTCATCAAACTGACGACGTGAATTTTTCGAAAATTTGCATAAGTCTCATAATTTTTAGCTAAATATAGGGTTTCAAAAATAAAAATAATTATTGTTTTATAGGTTAAAAATTAAAAGTCACAATTAAAATTAACGTATTTAATTCAAAAATCGATTTTGAAAAACTAAAAATTAAATAATAATAATCACAGCAGAAAACTTGCTCAGGCCTCTAATAGTCAGGCTGGAATTCGGAATAGAATCCATTACTCAGTTCAGATTTCAAGGCTGAAATTTAAATATAGTTCAGGCTTGCTTTTTACAGACCACAATTCTGACATGAAATTAAACAAAAACCAGTGCTCTTTTATTTTAGGCCAGATTGATATTTTATTTTAGAAAAATTGATATTCAGACCAGAAATCATGGATGAACATTTAAAAATAGTAATACCAAATTTCAGATCTGAAGGGGCGCGGACACTTGTATGGAAAAATCACGGCTGTTTTCAAGGAAAGGTCAGGCCTCTGACATGCCTGTCAACCCTGAATTCTAGCCTGATCAGGCATGACATTTTCGCCTGGGAATAATAAATAATAGAAAATTCCACTCTGTGGTGATTTAACTTTTAGTGCTGTATTAATTTCTAGTTTAACTCGGCAAAACAGTAGTGACTAGCCAAATAAACAAAATGATTCACTAATATTATCGTTTACAAATCGCATTCTCATACATTTCATTCATAAGCAATTATTTGAAGCGATTCACTTATAATATCGCGAGCGGGATAAATTCATTGTTCTTTTACGCATCGTCAAAACTGAAAAAAGACATTTGTTAAAGAGTCGCCAAAACTATAAAAAGCAATTCATTAGCGACTCGTCAAAACAAAAAAAAAAACAATTCGTTAATGATTAAAATTCTTTTTGTACTTTACTAAAAGAGCATTTCTTATAACACTTTACTCGACCCCAACTTGTTTTCTTAATTAAAAATAAATACTTTTTTAATAAAAAAAGACTTTTTTTAAAAAAAAATTTGCATATTAAAAAGTCGGATTCGCCAATATGCATTTTTTCGAGCCTGTTTCGAATGTATAACGATCTATATCTGTATAATGTATAACCAATCTTTTAAAATGGAAAATTTTTTTTTTTTGAAAAAAATGTTTTTTTTAAACGTCGTATTAGCGAATATTTTTTTTTTTTAATTTTATATGAAGAAAAGACTTTTCTTCTATTATTATTTCATGTATTTTTTCTTTTATATTTCATGCCTGTTTTTTATATCAATAATTTTCACACATTATTTTTTTAAGTTTGTCACATGAAAAAGTCTTCCCGAAAAATTCTCGGATTCACTTATTTGGATTTTTGCAAACTCGTTTCGAATTCGAAAGAGTCCACGATGGCGAATCCGAAAACTCATATGCGTTTCGAATGTTTATAACGAAGACGACTTTTTAATATGAACCATTTTAAAAGCAAAAAAAGTTTAACTGAATTTGGTTAAAAACTATTGAAATGTCTTTTTATTAGCTCTACATATTCTCCGTTTTGATAACTGCTTTCCCCGCTATCTTGTTTTAGTTCTGTGCTCGTGTGACTTCTTAAAAGCGAGAGATTCAGATAAAACATATTTGTTTCTGATCGCATCCTCTTTCACAGCGTTTCCTCCACATTATGTTTAACTGCGAACTTCTGGTATTATGCTGGTGGCATGAATTTGCGTAGGGGTGCATTTTCACACCAGAATATCGGTTAGAATTTTCAAGTTATATTAATGTGGTAATTATCTGTAATATTTGTGAGGAATATTTTTTTGCAGTTTTATCACAGCACATCGCGTTACCTATTATTATATACATATATGTATTTGCTCCTTAAAACTGCTACAAGCAGCATAGTGCCGATATATTAATTATAAGCTCCATAATTATTACATCTTGTCTCAATGCAGCATTAACAATTTTTTTCTTAAAGCTTTTGGTGAAAATGTGTGTGTGTGTTTGTGTGTGTTAGCGATTTTATAAATTCATACACCTATTTTCTTTAATATTTTCATCCTTTTTTAAGGGAAATACGAATCAGTTCGTTTATGACCCGCATTTTGTTTCATAAATAGTTACATTTTATTTCTCACAGAAGTTTTTCGCATGTTTAAAACTATTTCCCACACTGCACAAAAATCTTAGAGACGATTTTATTCAATGTCTGAATCAATATGCGTTGTGTTTTTCACAATTTAATGCATTTATTCGATATATCACAAGCCTCCGCAATGCGGGTCCTCATACACTGGTGCTGGTTCTTTTAGATGTTAAATGTTTTCGCTACACGCGATCTCAACAGCGAGCTCAACGCAAATTTCACCCTGACATTCAGCACCGACTTAAGTCATTGTGTTGCTGCCCAGGCGAGAAGTGTTATAAGCCACCAAAAATATTTGTCAAGGGGCATCCTCAATCGAATACCTAATTTGTGAAAAAAAACTGATCGACACAATAAAACGAAATGCCCACATTACAGAAACTGGAATGTCCACAATGTTTTATATCCTTAATAACAACACCCTAACTAAAGCATTATTTTAAGCAGTAATTTAGTGGGTGAACTGCTATTGTTATAATTACTGAGCAACAAATTTTTAGTATAAAGTAAAAGAGGACCGTAAATTTTCAGCGTAAAATTCGAAATAAAAGCCTCGAACAAATTAATCGTTTTAAGGCCGGCGATACATTTAGAGGAGAGTAAAAAAGAGTGATATTGAGGTGATGGTTTTTATTAGAAGAAATTTGCTTGGAGTTTACAAAAGTTTCAAATTTGATACATTCAAAAACAAAATTTACAATAAAACAAAAAATATATACATATTTTCAAAAACAAAGATGGCACTGGCTACAGCGATTGCTGTAAAAGACCTCTTTTCGCACTGCAGGCATTCTGCTGGCTTCTAGTTTGACCCGAACAAAAAATTTCTATAAAAAATCTCACTCAACTCAGGTCAAAGGAATAGAAAACATTGACATTCTTCAAAGAAAAAAAAAAGAAAAAAACGACATTTTCTCGAAATCACTTTTTTCGACGGTGACAGCAAGCAAAACCTATCTATCTGATTGACTTCTTTATGTGTGAAATGTGTGAAATTATGTTTTTTAGAATAGCAAATCCTTTTTTTATCAACACATTTCTCCAAAAAATTTCGCTAAAATGCGCTTTTTATTGAAATCAACGCCATTTTGTTTCTTTATCAAATTTTTTTTAATTCCCTCCATAGAACAATTTTATTTTAAGCAACTTTTTTTCACAGATTATTCACACGTCTTCCATACGATGAACATGCCCAGCCAGCGTAGTCGCTACACAGTTATACGCCGAACTACGTCAATATCTTCGTAGAGCTCATACAGCTCGTGGTGGATTCGGATGCGATAGTCATCGCCGAATCGAACAGGACCGAAGATTTTGAGAAGAACTTTTCTCTCGAATACCCCCAGAGCAGCTGCGTCAGTTTGCAAAACTACCCATGCCTCAGCGCCAAAGAAAAGGTAGAACAGGCAGAACGAGCGTCTTGTAGAGTGTTAGTTTTGTCGATCGAGAGAGGGCTCTGGAACTTAGTTGCTTACTGAGAACGTAGTAGCACCTATTAGCAATTATTGTTCTTCGCTTTATCTCCAGGCTGATTTTGTTGTTGTTATTAATGGCGGTGCCAAGGTATACGAACTCCTTGACTACTTCAAAGTTATAGTTGCCGGATGAAACGTGGGAGTCTAAACGCCGCGCTCCCTTGTTTGTAGACAGCATATACTTTGTTTTACCCTCATTTATCGTCAAACCCACTTTGGCTGATTCCTTTTCGATAGCGGCTAAAGCAGCGGTAACATCTCTCTTGGTTATGCCGACAATATCAATATCATCAGCGTACGCAATGAGCTGGACACCTTTGTACAAAATGGTGCCATTACGATGCACACCGGCCTTTCGTACGATCCCCTCCATGATGATGTTGAAGAGATTGTAAGACAGTGGATCGCCTTGTCTGAAACCTCTTTCGGTATTGCAGGTTTCGGTATTGAAGTCTTACCAACTTTGCAAGTATACCTAACTCAGACATTGTTGCGTATAGACAATCGCTTCTCGGGGTATCGAACGCAACTTTGTAATCGACAAATAGATGATGTGTGTCAATTTGGTTTTCGTGGGTTTTTTCCAGGATTTATCGTAGTGTGAAAATCTCGTCTATGGTGGATTTTCCAGGTCGAAAGCCACACTGATAAAGTCCAATCAATGTTTTTGTAATCGGCTTTAATCTATCACACAGTACGCTTGAGAGAATCTTATATGCGATGGAAATAAGACTGATGCCTCGATAGTTGGAGCAGATTGTTGGGTCTTCTTTCTTATGTATAGAGCAAAGTACGCTGAGATTCCAATCTTCCGCTAGCCATATTTTGCTGATGAGCTGATGCATGCGCCTTATCAATACATTGCCGCGGCGAGCGGTTTTAAACAATTCAACTGACAGGCCGTCAGCACCCGCTGCTTTATTGTTTTTGAGTCGTTGGATAGCAACTCGAACCTCTTCGTGGTTAGGTGGTAGTACTTTCACTCCATCATCGTTGATTGGTGGTGCTGAACGGCTTTCTCCATGGGCGGTATTGGTGGAATCGTCGCCAGTAAGTAGATTGGAGTAATGCTGTCTCCATAATTTCAGCGCACACTGCGTATCTGTAACCAGATCTCCATTTTCATCTCTACAAGTTAATGCTCCGGGCTTGAAACCTTGGGTTAGACGCTTAACCTGTTGATAGAATTTTCGTGCATCCTTCTTGCCCTGGTATACCTCTAGTTCCTCACAATCACGCTTTTCCTGCTCTCTTGCGTCTGGACAGGCGCCTCTCTACCTTCCTCTTTTCGCGGTAGTTTTCTCGCTCAGCTCGCGATGCAGCTGACTGCTTTACTGCTGTCGCGATGCGACACTCCTGATCGTACCTTTGGTTCCGAGGTTGCGGGCGCCGGAAACTAATGACTTCTTTAGCGGCAGCGCGTATGGAATGGGATATATGCACCCAAAGTCCGCCGTCGTCGTCGGGTTCAGAGGTTGGTTGGTTGAGCTTAACCGAGACTCACAAAATAGCTTTTTATAATTTCTGCGAACAATAAATAATGCCACCGAAATGCCAGACCTCTATTTTTGTTGAAATAATTGAAAGTTTTTGAAATTGTTAATTCAATTCATCATTACAAAATTGAAATTTTATCCGCGTGAGTCAAGCGATTATCAATTTATAAATGCTTTCTTCAGCACAACAAACCTTTTTATCAACCCAACGAAGTAAGTTTGTTAATTCTATTTATTAAAATTATAAAATTTTATTACGACTGATATTACAAAGAAGACAAAGAAGAATCTTTTAAACTTATTTTGTACACCAGGCTTTATTTTGAATTGTGCAAGCCTTTTATTTTTCTATCAAAGTAAGCTGTGTAAGTTAGCACAAAATAAATTCTCAGAATATTAACTTATGAACTCATTTAAATAATGTGTGCATGTGATGGTAGGAAACAAAAAATACGTTATTTTAAAAATTTTAAAAAAGTGTTGTATAAAAAGGATTAAATTTAATTAATTAAAATAAAAAACTCAATTGTTTTGAGATTACATTCAGTTATTAATATCAACTGTTTCATTATTTAAGTTTTATTTTGCTTGTAATTGAAAAAACATTTAAAAATATCCCAAAAAAAAGACATATTATTTAAAGTGAATTTTCATGAAGTTTGAAGGGCTGTATCTTCCAAATAAAGCAAATATACAACTCGAAATTTTAACTGAATGTATTTTACTATTGTTAACCTTATTTTGAACAAATTTCAGATTTTTAAACGTGTGCCCACCTGAGATATTTGACCCCAAAGTTGACAAAATTCTCGAAATTTCAATTTTTAAGAGGCTATATTAGAAAAACTAAGTACAGTAGAAAGTTGAAATTATTTGTGAATAAACTAATAGTTATATTGTACTTATAAAAAAAATTGAAGTCAATTACTAATTGCTTTCTATAAAAAAAAAATTCGTAAAGATGCAAAATGTAACGTTTCTACCAAAAAAGTTCGAATATTTTTTTTTATTTAAAGATACTTTTTAAGTAGCACATTTTATATACAGTATTAAAGTTCAAAATGTGTTTAATTTCATGGTTTTTGATTCATTATTCTGTATATAATACAAGCTGAGAAATGTTAGTTTCCGCAAACGCTTTCAAACGCAAAAATCGCTCTAGGTAGCAAGACACATATGGCCGCCATTTTGAAATTACAACAACAACAAATTTTTTTGATGCGGTTCTGAGATGCCAATACTTTATTTGAGCAAAATTTGATAATTTTTTCAACTTTTTTAAAAATGGTCGAGCGACCAACTTTCACTTCCATTGTTCGTTCAACACTTCGACCACTTTATTATTATTTCGTTTGCTTTTGTTCAGAGATGTTTTTTATGGAAACAGGGATACAAATGGGGAACAAATTATATTGTAAAATCTGTTTATCAATCTTTTTCAAAATGAAGTGCAACTTATTCATATGATATTATATGTGTCAAATACGAGTTAGGTGCAATTAAAATAATTGCATATATTTCACTACAAGGCGTGAAAGAAAAGTGCATATTTAACCCTGCATCCACACGTGCAAGTAATCACTTGCAAGTAGGGAATATATATTGTCTTCGAAAAAGTTCGAAATTAGCTGCAAGTTGCTTTAGCGTCCACATGTGCAAGTTCATTTAAAAATGACGTCGAATGCAAAGGTTCTCCCTGCAACTGCAGTATTGCTTGGAATGATGAAGTAAAAAACGAGGAAAACATGTTACCAGTGTTGCTTTTTGTATAAATTTGCGAAAATCCCGAAAAAAACCCACAAAAAGCATCACTTTAATCCCCCTTTTTGACATTTACTTGCAGCAAGTGCCAAAACTCACTGTCTCTGAAATTTCCTTGCAAGTAGCGCTGCAAGCAGGCTGCAAGTCGGAAAATGTGAGTGTGTTAGTAAAAATGTTTGGATGTATTGAGTTTTTCGAACTAGTACCTGCACGTGTGGACGCTGGGTAAAGTTCGAATGTTTTAGAGAGAAAACACAACACTGTTTTCCTTACTTCGATTTCACTGTCTCAGTTACCCCCTAGCCACACAGGCCAGTTCGAAGACACTAACAGTTCGAAAAACTTAATACACTCTCACTTTTCACTAATACACTCACACACGGTTAAAAATCTTGGAGTAATATTAAAACCAATGGTTGGAATAATGTTTTTTTAAACCATTTTTTATTACAATTTATACTTTTCAAAATACTAAAAAATTGTTTAGTCAAAACTGTACTCAATGCAATAAAGTTGGAATAAAATTAAAACTTTAGTACTTTCATTTCAATGATGACGTGAGTTCGAAACGTACAATAGGAGTTAGTTTAAAGATTATAGTACAAAAAAAAAGGAGTTGTGTAAACAAAACCAGTTTTGGTTTTATTACGCTATGGTTTAAAATCGATTACAACTTGTAATTAGGTTTTTAATACACATCGGGTATTAGAATTTAAACCCATGCGGGAATGAAATTTAGTTTTAGTATTTGGCGTGGTTTAAATTTTAATACAATTTCGGTGTCGTCATATATACAGTACAGGACTTACTAAAATTTAGTCCAAAATTTTTAACCGTGCACCTTGACATCACTGGCCCCCCACTGGCAACAACTTTTACTGAAGGCCCAACCAAAATAGACGTGTTGCTCCATAGCGAGTAGAGACGAAAATGTTCGCTTTAATGCAATTCAATGTTGCTGCCTAAAATGAACAAACGTAATTTAACGAAACTGAACGAAACAGCTTGACCATACGTTTTGTTCCGTAAGAACCGAACTGCTAGCGTCTCAACTCGTCAGACGTTCGGCAAGTTACAATCGTCTCGTTCCGTCTATTTTGGTTGGGCCTTGTGACAGTGAATTTTGACAACCGCAGCCAGTGCGAAATCGAACTGAGGAAAACAGTGTTGTATTTTCTTCCTAAAATATTCGAACTTTAAATATTCTTTCATGACTTGTAGTTATATATATGCAATTATTTTTATTTCCCTGATTTGACACGTAAAATATCATATGAATAAGTTGCATTTCATTTTAAAAATTAATGATAAACACATTTTACAACATAATTAGTTCCCCATTTTTATGTCATTTAAGTTTGGTGCTGTGTTGGCATATAAAGCATCACTGAATAAAAGCAAACGGAATAATAAAGTGGTCGAACCTTTGACTTTGACGATATTTTGCAAATGAACATTTACTATTACGTGTGGCCGCAGCGTAATTTGTTGATTATTGCGGAATATTTTCGAAGTAAATACATATTCTTTATTGGCATGCCAGTACTATCACGTGTGGCTGCAGTGTAAAAATTGTTGCCAGTGGGCTGCCAGCGAGGTATCAAGGTGTGAGTGTTTTAGTAAAAAGTGAGAGTTTTTCGAACTTTTAAGTGTCTTCGAACTGGCACGTGTGGCTAGCGGGTTACTCGAAAAGCATATATTTTAAAGAAAATTTGATTTTTAAATTTAAATTCTTAGTTTCTTAAGACAAATGTTAATATTTTTGCATTAAATATAAATTTTCAAAATTAAAACTGGTGGTTTTTTTATTTTAAAATTGATTATATTCTGAATGTACTACTAATACCTCCATACCTCCCATATAACCATTGCCAGCATTGGGTAATATGGTATATTGTTAACCAAAAAATTATCCCAGATCAAGTAAATTTTAGTTGGTGTCAAAATAATTCAAATAGGCCAACCTCCCATACAGCCGAAATCGGTAAACTTGTGTATTTCCTCAAAAAAATTATACCAGTGCAATAAAATTTGACATGCATGACTATTTTATAGCAAGAAATTGTTTCATTTGCAAAAAAACACAGGTGCGTAGTTAAACACATGAGAGAAGCGAAGCTTTTTCGCAGTTTCATATATTTGATAGCTTAATAATTTTTTCTTTTTAATAAATAAACTTTTAAATTCAAAAATTTAAAATAACATAACAAAAATTACATATATACAGAAAACATATTTACTGCTTACTTTTTTTATTGTTGAATGTCAAATTTCTACGCCAATTACATATACGGGAATATAATGCCAGCGACTCTCCATTTTAACTCTCCACGCATGGTTGTGAACTTGGCTGCACTGAACAAATTTTCTCTTTCAACAGTGTACTACCTAGCAAAAAAATCTGTCGAAAATTTTTCAGATTTCACTCCAAGCAAGTCACAGAACGAGGAGTAAAAAACTTCGCTTCAAAAATATATAGTAAAGAACGCACACGAAACAAAATTTAACAAACATTTTAGATACCTTGCCGATTTCATGCATGCGTTGTTAATTCCATATTTATTGATATCATCTATTTTTTTGACACTTAAAACATAGAGTGTAAATTATTATCTAGAGATTGCATCAACTCTGCTAAATCTCTGGCATGTGTTAACAGAGTTTTTCACTTACAGGCATGCTACACAGGCCAGTATACTGGCCCTGTAGTTCGAAAAACTCAACACATTCACACTTTTGTACAAATACACTCACACTGGATTCACTTTCACGGCACTTTCATCGCTACTAGAAACGAAATTTCAGAGCCAGTGGATTTTGACAGCAGCGGCTAGTGTATGTCAAAATGGGGGATATCAGTGTTGTTTTTAATTACTTTTGGTGGATTTATTTCGGGTTTTCCCTCGATTTCGTACTTTATTTCGGGTTTTCCTCGATTTCGTACAGGAAGCAACACTGATAACTTGTTTACATTTACAAAGCAAATGAAACAAATGTGAAAAGTTGCAAATAAAAGTGAAAAATATACAATTTAGTACAATAAATATACAAAAAACATATACAATAAAAGAAAATTAACTCAAAAACAAATCATTAAATTAAATTGATTCAATAGCAGCCAGAACCTTCGCTTACGATGAAATTTTTTTAATGAACTTTCACTAGCCTGTATAGCACCTCTTTCATGAAAGCATGAAAGTTCGAAATTCTTCGAATCATTCGAACAGTACACGTATTCTTTCGCACTTTCACTGTCACTGGCCTGTGTAGCCGGCCTGTTAAAAACATGAAGAAAAAAACTCTCTTAATCTCTGTTAACACATGCCAGAGATTTAGCAGAGTTGATGCAATCTCTGGATAATAATTTATACTCTATGCCAACAACACCACAAACGCATTCACAATACAAACACACCGATGCTGGAGACACCTTGTGGCACATAAAAGCAAATTTTTGTAGCATAGCTAATACACAATCCTCCATCTATTTGATAGATGGTGACGATCTACTGCAGCATAGCTTCTGTTATAACTAAAATTAAATTAACAACTGTTTTTTACAAGTCTTTGTGGCCTAGTGAGTGCTGGGCTATCGTTTATAAGCACACGGGTTCGATCCCCACGGGAACGAACACATATTTTTTGTATTTAATATAAAAGTATTAAATTTTCTTGTTGTAGTAAGCGCTAGCAACAAAGAAACCATCAACATTCCAAGAAAAAATCTGTCGAAAATTTTTCAGATTTAACTCTAAGCAAATCACAGAACGAGGAGTAAAAAGTTTCGCTTCAAAAAATACATGGCCATCGGTTTGACGGATTTGAAAAAAAACTCCTTATTTTTCACTATAAATTTGTTTTGCATTTTAGCCGAAACATTTTGACTTTTGTCCGCACCCGCAACACTGGGTCGTCACCTCTACAGACAATGGAAAACTTCAGTATTTAGAAACCGGTATAAAGCTTGTATGTCCAGATCTCGATCGTTTATGTTCAAACAATTAAGAAGTTCGGTTTTATTTATTTAAGGATTTTCTCCAAAAGATGGCGTGGTCCTCCCATTTTTCCCAAATATATATAAATAAACAATAATTTTTTTGAGTTTTACTCAGAAAATAACTCTTATTTTTTAGTTTTATAATTTCTCTTGCCGATAACGATTATTTTTTTTTTTTTTAGCTTAATTTTTTACTTACAAAATAATTCTTAAAAATTTATCGAAATTTTAATAGTTTTGACAGCATTTCCTATATTCTTGACCCATCCGATTTTTTTTTTATCTTTCAACGACATACCGAAGGGGGGTAGATAATTATCACAGCTTTCCTATAATTTCTGTGAAACGATTTATCTTTCCATTTGACACTTTATTTCGAGTTGATGTTTCTGTGCTCGTTTCTGTTCAGAGCATACACGAAAGAGACCTAAAGTTTTTCGTTTTAAATATATTGTTATTGTTATTATTATAATGATTGTAGTTTTGGTCGATTTTGAACTCTGTGACAGTTAATATTAGATAAAAAAAAGAAAGAATTAATGTTCACTTCACCGAATGATACTTTGTCGAAGATGCGCTTAGAATACATTCAAGAATCCAATATGGCGCACATAACGACGACTTTAAGTGTCGCATACAATACTGCTCGTTTTTACAGATACGCACCAATACAGATACAATCAATTAAGCTTCGTTAAGATCAATTTAAAATCCCGCATATATGTATCTGCTAGTAGTTGTTTTCAATTTTTTTTTTTTTTTTTTTTGTGCTTGTACGCTATTATTTTGATATTTTAATATGGACAGACGACACAGACATATTTTATTTCTGCTTTTTGTTTGCTGTCCGGCACTGGATCCGTGTCCGCTCTCATGAGTCTCTACAAAAAGTAACGCTAACTTGATCGCTAACAACCCACCAACAACAAAATCAACAAAACATATTCAATATTTCAAATTTTCCAGCACTCATTTGCGCTATTTCGTTATGGTTATTATAATTTTTTTTTATTTGTTTTGTATTTTGCGTTGTGATCCCTAAAGACCCCCTTGATGATGACAATGCAATGACGAAGATGTAGCGATCTTTTATGGACTCATACTCAAAGTATGGGGGTTTGTAATGAATGAGAAAAAAGTGTATTTTTTTTTTTTTTTTGCTTGCTATATTTTATAACAATTTTTATTATTTATTCTTCACATTTTTGATCATAGTTCTTGAAAAACAAGTTGCTTACGTTTTATGCTTTTTTTATCATGATATTACGGATGCGCGTTTTGACTTACGACCCCGATCACGAGCATATTTCAACTGCCAGGCTCCATCTACAGACGTCAATTATGCAAGCGGCATTTTTCGTCAATTATTTCAACACAAAGTTGTGAAAATTAATTTCAGGGTACACTTAAATTGTCTTATACAGCAGTCTAATATCAAATTGGAATATCCTATTTTTTATTATCCTCAGAAATTTGATTTGGGTAAAAAAGACATTAAAATAAAAAAAAAAGATGTGTGTGGCCGCCACGCACGGTAGATGTGAAACTTTTTCCCAAAAATGGAATTTCTGGGAATATTGCTAATTTATTTTATTAACATTCCCTTCTTCAGTGCAACCAATTGGTTAAGCAGTTTGCCTTCATACCAGTATTAGTTCAAGAACTGTCTTTTTTTAATAAAGCCAACTAGTATTTTCAACATGGCGATATCATGGGAAATATCAATTGTCCCTTTTGTTTATTGAAAGCTACTAAAAACTTCCATATTCAAGTACAGAATTCGATCGCAATTTATTTTTACTTTCGTGACACAGTCGGTTATCAAGAGGATTTATTATTTTAATTTGATGACCTAAGTAGTACCCAGGCTCGATCCTCATAGCACATACGACTGATCTTGCTGTTTTATTTTTTTGTTAATTATATTTTTATTTATAAATATTCAAAAGAAAAAATTTGTCGAAAAACCTGTGGAGGGAATAATGCATTTTTCCCTTTCCGTACTCTCATCAAACCGCGCACAATTCGGCTGCAAGTTGAACGTGCATTGCCTCCCTTGTACGAACAAACCCGAAAGCAAGCTTAGCATACATCTTTCAATTTATTTAATAGTGACAAAAAAAATTTGTTGTTTATCCAAAATAATCATTTATCGATTATAACTCCGGCTTTATTTATAGAATTTATTTTCAATTGTTCTTAAAAAAAAAAACAAAAACTGCCAGAAGAATAATTGTGAATATTTTTAATAAAAAAATCACACAATTTCAACTGCAGAAAGGACCACTAAACCTTTGCTTCGTGGTCAGAAGCACTGACCTTATGCTACAGCGCATACTTGTTTACTTTTATTTTTTCGTGCTGGTTTTCATACATTGTGTATAAAGCCACCATGTTAATATTATGTAGCATAACCATAATTTTTTAAGGAAACTTTTATAGCTGTGAGTAAAACAATATGGCGAGCTAGATAAAAAATCTTATGAAAACAACAACACAGCAATTTGTCACACTGGTTGTATGAAAACGAAAAAATGGCTATTTAAAAATTCTTCATATTTTTGCTTTCACCGAGGATTGAACACACTACGCTTGGATCCACAGTCGGCTGTCCTACCAACTGGGCCACGGAGACATATCTATTTGAGTAGCTCATACGTATGTTAAATTTTACAATCAGTAGCTCTTTTCTTTCTTTTATGATTAAATTGGGTCTTTCGTTTAATACTCTGAACGTACATTACGGTTAAAAATTTGAATCTGAAAGTAGCTTTTTTTTAGAATATTAGCATACTTTTAGGCATTTCTCAAGTTGAATTTTGACAAATTCAGAAAGCAATTTTTGGAGTTGGCCATACATTGATTTGCAAATAGAACATGCTGGAATATTAAGGAATGCAACTTTGGATCTAAACTTTGTTTTATTCTTAGATCTGTGAGTTTTTTATGTAAATACCATATCTTTCATATAATTCAAATGCAGTTTTTAACACACATTTATATTGAAATTAAAAAAAAAATCGTATGATTTGGTATTTGAACACACAACCTAATGGTTACAAGTTCTTCCATTATCAACAGAGTTACCGGACTACCTTTTAAATACCTGTTTTTAAATAAATTAAAGAAACTTGCTGCATAAGCCAGACTTGCAGAATATTCTTTAACACATCTGCATTGGTTTCGTCAACATTAGAAAAAAAAACAAACAGAACACGCGATAACCGATAACTCTTATCTCTTGTCGAAAATTCTTTAACGCGTCCGACTTGTGTTCGTTCATTAAAAAATTTGTCGAAAATTCTTCATCTTTTCTGCTTTGTGTTCGTTCATGTTTTCCCTGCAAAGGCTTATATTTCGGTTAAAAGTTACAATATATATCATGTTAAAAACGTGGTGTATTAATGAACTGCATGACTGATATATCAAAAATTACAAATCAGAATAATCTGATCCAAAAAGCATGTACAATAAAATCAAAGAATATATGAAAAAGAATTTTTTTTCATATTTCTGTCTTGTTTGTTGACGAAACTTCCGCAACGATTCAGCAATATATTCATGCACGAAAAATCTCAAGATTTCTGTATTGCGTTCGTGGGAATTTTATATAAGATTTTCGTCAATGAAATGTATGGCCGAATCAGCACGTTTCATCAAAGATGAAGAAAATCGTTCATGATTCGCTTATCAATTCTTCAAGACTTGGACTACTGGGAAATATCGTCGCAAATGCAACATCAAATAAGATGCAAGTCTTGTACCGAAAAACGCATCAACATTTTTAACTGCGTAGGCACGGAAAAATACACCTAAACAAGTACGCGCGGTAGAATAAGGTCAATGCTTCTGACCACGAAGCAAAGGTTTAGTGGTCCTTTCTGCAGTTGAAATATTGTGCTTTTTTTTATCAAAAATATTCACAATTATCCTGGAAGATTTTGTTTTTTTTTTTAAGAACAATTGAAAATAAATTCTATAAAGTCCGAGTTATAATCGATTAATGATTATTTTGGATAAACAATATGTCAATATGTTTTTTGTCATCAATGCTATGAAATAAATTGAAAGATGTATGCTATGCTTGCTTTCAGGTTTGTTCGTACAAGGGAGGCAATGATGCGATCATGGTTGAATAATATGGTTATCGCGGGGCGATCGCACTCTCTTTGCAGTACCCATAGTTGTCAAAATCAGCCAATTTTGCGAATGAATACGAAAGAAGAACTGGTGAAAAAAGAGAGCGTTTGCAGATTTTCTATGAGCTGTCATCTTCGATTTGACAATTATGGGCACTCGCTCTCTCCCTTGCGACAAGCTTCTAATTCAACCATGGATGCGATGGTAGCACGTTCATCTTGCAGCCGAATTGTGCGGTTCGATGCAAGAACGGAAAGCGAAAAATGCATTATTCCTAACACAGGGTTTTCGACAAGTTTTTTCTTTTAAATATTTATAAATAAATAAAAAATAAAACATAATTAACAAAAAAATAAAACAGCAAGATCTGTCGTATGTGCTATGAGGACATTACTTTACTACTTAACTATTTAAGCCATCAAATTAAAATAATAAATCCTCTTGATTTATTAACTGCGACCGAATTCTGTACTTGAATATTGAAGTTTTCAGTAACTGTCAATAAACAAAAGGGACAATTGATATTTCCCATGATATCGCCATGTTGAAAATGCTAGTTGGCTTTATGAAAAAAAGACAGTTCTTGAACTTATACTGGTATGAAGGCAGACTGCTTGTTAACCATTTGGTTGCACTGAAGGAGGGAATGTTAATAAAATAAATTAGCAATCTTCACAGAAATTCCATTTTTGAGTAAAAGTTTCACTTCTACCGTGCGTGGCGGCCACACACATCTTTTTTTATTATAGATTGACATCTGCAAGGTAAATTCTTGCAAACATTTAGTATCTACAATAATCGAGGAAGTATGAAGATTCTTGCACACCCTCTAAAAGAATGTCTCAATTTTCGAACTGATTTTACTTTAAATAGATTCCGCTTATAACGGAATTTTGAGGTGGACAGCTTCACGCTGTCATTTTTTATTGTCCATATAGATGAAAAATGAGTGGACCCTGAGTCTTAAATAGCCTTAACCGACTAAGTCTTAAATGTTGTCAATTTTCAATGAATTTTCATCCATTTTTTTTTTGTTTTATCTATTAAAAAAAAATTGCTACATATGATATCTTTTATAAAATTTCAAACTCTTTCAGATTATGTCGTCAGAATTTATCTTAATTATTTGCAACAGAATGCGATTTTTTCCACTTGAAAAATTTAAGATCAACATTTTTTATATGAAATCGGTTCTATACACATCCTTTTTCGAATAGAAAAGTTTTTTCGAGTCATAAATTTTAAAAAATGTAGAATCTGGAAAAAAATGCAACATAGCGGTTACAAAATGACATCAGAAATGGAAAGTTTTCAATTTCAGAATGATTAAACTAAAAACACAGGTGCGTCGTTGGACACACGAGAAAAGCGAAGTTTTCTATGCTACTGTCATTGTTATTTCAACGCACTTGTGGGCAATTGTTAATTTTCTTCGCACTATGCAAAAACAAAACTAAAGCATGTACCAACAACAGCATAAACGCATTCACATCAAAAAATAAAAGTATTACTTTGCCCACCGTGAGGATCGATCCCATGACAAACTGATTAATAAGTCGACACTGTTTCCACCGATCCAAACAGCTCTGTTAAATTTTGGTATTGATTTAATATTAAATATATAACTGCAGCTATGTTAACAGTTGATGGCGCCAACAGATGGCACTAGCAAACTGAGGATGATGACCAGTGTTGTCACTTGCAAATTTTAAATAGTGGTAGGTTGAGTCTAAAAGGAGTGGTGAATTTTAAAAAGCTTTGGAATATATATTTCTTCTTAAGAAAAACTTCGACTGATGTCCTACAGCAAAACAAATCATAAGAAGTTTTTTCACGCTAAATTAGTTTTATTGCAAATAATTCTCATATAATGTTCGTAAAACAGTTCTAAAATAATATATTAAATGTAATAATAAATAAAATATATGCAATAAAATTTCTATATAAATAAAAAACATACAATAAAATTTCTAAAATTTTTATTATAATGCAATAATTTTTATATAAATATATAGGTTTTCGAAAAATGCAAATAGTGATTGATAAAAGTGGTAGAAACTAAAAAAGTGCTAGATTTACCACAATTGTGGAAAAGTGGCAATACTGATGATTCTTGTAGCAAGTGGCTTAGCAGCTGCCCAAACCATAAAAATCTATTAATCAACTCTTGTAGCAAGTGGCTAAGCAGCTACCCAAACCACACAAATACCTTAATATACTATTGGATGAGCTGCAACATAACTTCAATTGCACTTAATACTAAGTCAATGATATAACGTAGGGAAGGTGCTTGGCTCAGTGGATAGAGTATAGAACTTCAAACCAAAAGTTTACGGGTTCTAATCACCACGGCAGGTGAAGAAATGTTTTTTTATTATATTTGTTATATTAAATTGTCTTGTTGTAAAAAACACAGAAACAAAGAAACCATATGAAATTCTAAGAAAAAATTTTTCAGATTTCACTCCAAGCAAATCACAGAACGGGGCGTAAAAAGCTTCGCTTCAAAAACTATTTTCAAAAAAATGGGGACTGCGGGAACTGCTATGGAACATATTTTGTCGCCTTATTCGATGTAACTTAACTTAATTTTGTTGTTTAAAGCTCTATACCAAAATTGTATAATATTTATGTCATTTTTTAATAACAATTAATTGTTTAATAACAATTCTGCTATCATGTCCATTTCGCCTGCATCATTAATTCGTGTTCTTACAAGTGTGCATATCCTAATTTTGGCTCAAAATTGGGGATGGAAGATGAAGTCTTATCGACTCAAAATTTTGATCTGGTAATGTATGGCATCATATCTTTCAATTCCCCCCTGAGCCAATTCAATTCAAGGCTACTTTTTTCATATAAAATCAATCCGGCCTAATGTACATATTTCAAAATAGTGACCTTTACTGCGTAAACTTGTTTTTTAATTCAAGTCCAATCAATAATGAACAGCATTGCGCAAGGTCATGGTTTAGCCTGTTTTCAATTAATTAATACATGAAGATGCCGGCCGGTTTAGATTCAATTAAAAAATACTTTCAATGAATGAATGTTCAAATAAAAATGAACATACATGGAATTTTTTTTATCATAAAACGTAACGAAATAAAACTATGTATGTGTACGGTATTGATTGTTCGGGAATATTAATGTAATATATAATCTATATATGAATAATCCCAGAGAATTGTTGACTTGGAACAGACATTTTTTTTTTTTGTAAGTATTTGCAATATTTTCAAACATATGTTTTGGTCACACTAAGCAATAATATAATTTTTGCAACGGCAACCCTTTTACTTCTGCGCAAATGCAACACTGTTGGTTTTTAATTGTGGTCAGATGGATTTTTTGTGCAAGCAATTTTTCTTATACTTTGCAATAGAAATACTAAAGGTAAGATAAAATCTTGTCAATATATTAACTTCCTGTTTAAATATGTTTAATTATCTTCAAAAATTGTTTCTTTATGTTGCAACTAACTAAGTATTGTTCGTTTTTGCTCTGTCGAGCTTTCAAAAATAGGAAATTTGCTGTAGTGTCAGTAACTGTAAGAAGAGTTATTTTTGCTTTATTTTAACACAAACAATTTTTTCCCAAAATGTTTTCATTATTTCCTTCTTTGGAAATAATTTAATCTAGTTATAATGAATAACTTTTTTAATTTAGATCATTATTTAGGATCTCAGAACATATGCTATCAAGGTTGGCGGCCGTGGCGCAGTGGATAGTGTGTGGCCCATACGCCAGAGAACCCTGGTTCGAGAATCCCATCTGACACAAAGTTTTTTCAATTGAATTAATTTTTCTGTTCGGCCGTTACCTCTCTGCAGGCAATGGCAAACCTCAGAGAGTAAAAACTGACATGAAAAGCTTCTGGAGAATATAAAGCCGTTCGGAGTCGGCATAAAACATCTAGGTCCAGTTCTCGATCATTTGTGCTCAAACATTTCACAACACAATTGATCATAATAAGCTCGGTCAAAGTCCTTTCAAGGGCTGAAATTTCCATTTCGTTTTTTTTTTCGTTATCAAGGTTCATATCTCTAATAATAAATAAAAAGAAATTGCCACACCCCTTATTACCGCCCATAAATAAATAAAAATGCTGTATTTCAGACGAATGTGGTTGTATTGGAATAAAATTTTTTTAATTTAGTTCGTATGGTTACTCTCGGTAACTGCACTAAAAATGGGCGTGGTCGAACTAGAACTACACTCACATTTTTGATACATGTACATTTTTGGTACATGTTTTGATAGTTATACTTGGTGTGTAGGTGCTATGTGACCCAGTGGCGGTCACTATATATATAAATGTTGCCACGCCTACTTTTCCCGCCCATCGGAATATAATCATGTCTGTATGTACCCCAACAGCTCCTCTACAGTTTTTCCGACTTCAACCACTATATATACATCGAAAGAAAAAACTATAGGCAATTTTAACTACCTTTGCAGTTAATTGGCCACCAATGCATATTGTTGTTGTAAAAATTTGATTTTAACCTCTTTTTACAGTTAGATTTACGGAATTAAATTGTTAGTTTTACTATCAATGTAAATTGTTGTTGCTTCGTAACTATTTCTGTAGTTAACTCTACAGAAAGAAAAGTACGATTTATTCACTTGCATTTTGTTGATATCTCTCCAACTATTTCAGGAATTAAGGATACCAAAAATAAATGGTTACTTTTTAAACACGCAATTTGTTGGTTTTTATTGACAGTTTTGAGCATTAATTAAATCTATCAAAAATTGTTGCATTTATTTCTGTACCATCTTAATCGTTGGTTATACCAGCGATAAATAGTGATATCTTACCCTTGAAATTTGTTGTTATTTTTCAACTATATTAAAGGTGCAGTTTCAGGTTTTCTTTTTTCTTGATTTCCTTTTATCAATTCTGACAGTTCGACCGAGCTTCTCTCAAGTGACTTAACCTATATTAATGAACCTTGGTACCGACAATAAATTGTTGCTTTTATTTCTGTAACAACTTGCCATGCATTTTGTCATTTTTGTAACTGTTAAAATAGTTAAGCCACAATGGAAACTTTTTTATTTGTTTTCTTTTTTTTATTTTTTAACTCAGATTCATAAAGGAAATATTCATATGGCAACACACAAAAAAATCTCATCACTAAATTCAAACGATATTTACGGTCACTTTACCGTCAGCATAATTGTTGTTGCATACTTACTATTTTTATACCCCAACGCGTACTGAGTAAGGGATATATTAGGGGTATTCACGATGTGGTGTATTTGCCCTTGTATTGTGTATTTTTGATAAATTTGATATTTGTAGTAAATTTTGTAAAATTACAAAAACAAAATACACAGTGTTCAAAATACAACCCTGTAGCAAAAATACAATGACGAAACCCTATTGTATTCTTTGTAAATTTTGTTGTGTATGTGATTAGCTGACCGCAAAAGCAGTTCTACTCAACATCGAGGAAGCTACTGGCTGTGATGTGAGTTCGTTTAAAAAAATGCAACATTATTAGTGTTTCATTCAAATTTTTTCATTATTTTGTAGGCATTTTAATTCATATTTTCAAACAAAAGTAGAAACAAATCAGCTGAATTTAAAAATACAAGACTTTATTGAAGGTTCGCTCACAATAAGCTGTAAATATTGTAAAAATTTATCATAAATACATCACATCGTGAATACCCCTATTAACTTTGTCATTCCGTTTGTTACGCCAATAAGGAGGCGTGGAAGGTATAAAAAAGTGTTTTTTTTTATCAGCATCACCACCTGAGTCAATTTCCGTGTTTCCGTCTGTCCGTCTCTGATCACGATTACAGCCGTAATTTTAAAGTTATTGCGATGAAATTAAATATGTAAGCTCCTTTCTTGGAGATGGAGATGGAAAAATGGATTTCCAATTTCGAGAATGAGCCAAATCGAATGAAAACCACTCCTACCTCCCATACAAAGTGACTTTATTTTAACCGTAAAATCTCTTAAAAATCCACAAAAATTAAAGAAATCTCTTGAAATTTTGCACGTAAGCTTTGATCTTCAAAATAAATTCTGACTATGAAATTCTGAAAAAACCACACCTACCTCCCATACAAAGTGGCTTTATATTTACAGAAAAATCTCTTAAGAATCTGCTCAAATCACACAAATGTCTTGGAATTTTGCACATAGGCTTTGATATATTATATAGACCATCACTGTCTGTCTCTGTTAAAAATTTCCAAAAATTAAGGGAATGGCTTGAAATTTTGTAATAAGCTTTGATATTTAACATAAACCATCTCTATGATATTTGGCAAAATCGGATGAAAACCACGCCTACCTCGCACACAAAGTGACGTCATCAATACATAAAAACTTTCGTAAATATATAAAACTGAATGACATCGTGTCTGTATGTACACAAACTGCGCCCGCATCTTTTATCCAACCCATACATATATTCTTCGGTATAATGCGGAGTCTTTACACTAGAAAAATGGGTGTGGCATTTTACTTTTAAGCGAACTTCTGTTACACCGTGTGTCTGACTTCAACCAAATTTTGCACACATAATCCTTGGTAATTAGAGCAATCTTAAGTTTATAAAATTGGGCGGTACTAGACGGGGGGCGTGGCACTTTATTTTAAACTAGCTACACCGTTTGTCCGATTTAAACCAAATCCGATTTAAATTTCTTAGATATATTCTTAAGTATAATGTGAAGTTTTCAGCCTACAGAAGTGGGTGGGATTGGACAAGGGGCGTGTCAATTTAATTCTAATCGAACTCTGTCTACTTCGTTTGCGCGACTTGAACCAAATTTTGCACACATATTATTTGGCATAAGGATCAGTCTGTAGTTTATTAAAAGGGGCGGTACTAGACAGGGGGCGTGGCACTTTATTTTAATTATATTTCCATCTGCACCGTTTCTGTGATTTAAACCAAATTTCGCACATATATTCTTTAGTATAACGAGAAGTTTTAAGCCTACAATAGTGGGTGGGATTGGACAAGGGGCGTGTCAATTTAATTCTAATCAAACTTCTTTTACACCGTTTTCCTGACTTCAGCCAAATTTTGCAAATATATTCTTTGGAATAATGTGCAGTGATTAGTTTAACAAATTGGGCGAAATTAGACAGGGGCATGCCACTTTAATTAAATCTTTCTATACCGTTTGTCCGACTTCTTCCAAATTTCCCATATTCTTTGGAATAATAAACAGTCAGTAGTCTAGAAAAGTGGGCGGAATGAACGGTTGGCGTTTCACTTTAATTTTGAATAAAATTATTTTACATCGTTGGCATGTATTTGCATATACCAATCAAATTTTGCACATATATTCTTTAGCATAATGGGTAGTCTACAAATTACTCTATGTGGCAGCTAAGGGTAAAATAAAATAAAGCGTATGACACAAATATTTTTGCAGATTATACATACTTCAATACGGCCGCGGGGGGATATTTTAGCTTCGGTACCAGAGAACTGCAACGAGTCTATGATTGGAACGAATGACTAGAAATCATCCATCAAAAACCGAATGCGAGTGCGTGCGGCTGCGTACAACAACCACCAATTCCACGCGAAGCATCGTCATACCGCTGACATATTTTATTATACATATAATATATAAATTTATTATTATATACATATAATAGTAGCGGACTCGGCAAATGTATGAAAATAAATACTATTTAAAATAATACTATTTTAAGATTTTATAAAATAATAGTATAATTTTTGGAAAAATTTGAAAAGTGGCTGTCCTGTTTATTTTGGATTACCGATTATCTTATGGCATCCCTAAACATAAAGGTTCTTAGCAATTCATCATTGCAAGTGTGAAAGTGAATTGAAAAATTGAATAAAAACAATACAATAACAACAAGGAATAAATAACAGACGACATACAAGTATAAAGTAAGTTTGCGACAATTTAATTCTTTAAACTAGCGATCTTCAACTTTGAAGCTGGCTATTTATCTTAATCAACACGTAAAACACAAAACAAAATTAAAACAAGGAAAACGCACGCCAATACTGAAGTGCACGCAAATCATTCAATGACTCTAGAGTCATTGAGGTTGCTTAGAATCATATGCTTAGAATTCAGCAGTCTTTCTAATGAGCGATGAGTGAAAGCAGCGGCACTCGTCGCTCATCGCTGTTATGAGAATGCTTCGCGTGGAAGTGATTGTACGAGTGATTTAGAATCTTAAAAAAACGATTCGCTGCAAGTCTCTGTTCGGTACCCTACCGTAGCTCCAATGTGCAATGCTGAAATAACTTTTTTAACATTTTTTTAATTTATCTTTTATTTGTGGGAATAAATTATTATATAAATTATAATTTTATATAAGACACATTAATATTTAAATGAAAAAAATGAAAAAAAGTAGCAATTTTCTAAAGTTAATAACATTTTTTTTTTAAATTGTACATCCTTGAAGATTGAAAAAAAATATGTCCATAATTTGTATGAGTTATAGATGGCGCCAAAGCGAAAAAAACGAAATGGCCATTTTTCCAGCCCTTGAAAAGCCATTGACAGAGCTTCTTATGAGCAATTGTGTTGTGCGTGTTTTGAAATGTTTGAACATAAATGATCGAGAACTGGACCTACAAGTTTTATGCCGACTCCAAGCGGCTTATGTTCTGAAGAAGCTTTTCATGGCAGTTTTTACTCTCTGAGGCTTGCCATTGTCTGCAGAGAGGTGACAGCCGAACAGAAACATTATTTCAATTGAAAAAAACTTTCTGTGTCAGGTGGGAATTGAACCAGAGTTCTGTGGCATATAGGCCACACACTCTACCCACTACTCACGGCCGCCAACGTGAAGTGCTCAAAAATCCGGTGTCCATATGGTGGATTGTCAATCTCAAGATTGGCTGGGCCGATGTAATGATACCATAAGGAACATAAATATTTGTTTTCGTTTCTATTACATTATTATTATTAGAAAAAAATATTAATTGTTAGAAAATATATAAAAAGGTTTTATTTCATTTTTTAGTTCCGAATTCCCGGGACTTTCATGACTTCTAAATGTCCGGGATTCCGGGATCGACATCCTTAGTTGCCACTTATTTTTTTTTTTATTTTTACGAATTCGCTGGTGAAAGACTAAACACAAAAATTCTCTAGAATTTTTAAAAAAAGCACTACTGCTACTGTTCATATAGGCAGGCTCAAACCAGCTTTTCTGATTACAGAAACTTCACAGACAAATGTAAGCCTCCCAACCGGCCATCTAGAAAGCGAGCCGCAATTGTACTTGAACAAGCTTAATACAAATTCTAGGTTTTAAGCTTTTCTTAATATCACTTTTAACAAGCTTGCTTAGTAGTGAGATCCCAATAAAAACTCAATCGTACTTGAGAAATGCTTGATATAGATAACTGAATCTAAGTATGGTTAATAAACACTTATAATAACAATTGTTATAATTACAATAATTATAATTGAGTGATAATTTATATTATCACGAGGGTTCCCTTTCAATTTTTCTACAATTGCTGCGATAGTCTTTTTCAATAGTTTCTTAAGATTTTTTTCAAGCTTAAGACTTATGTTGTATAATATTATTCTAAAGAATTTTGGCCGGTTGGGATGTGTCTGGCGAAGCGGGAGGAGTTCTGCTAGTTATCTTATAATTTTTGACAGCCAAATCAATCCCACATTCAATTAATAAAATTAGGCCCTTAATTCGAATATATAAAATATGGATAACCATCAAATTGTAAAATCAAAATAATAATAATTGTAATAAATAATAACTGAAAAAAAATAAATAAATACTTGTATATCATCCATGTTTATTAAAAACAGCTCCTGCAAGACTGAAAATATAACAAATAAAAATCACAGATTTTTTTCCAATTTTAAATATCTATTTAACTTCAATGTTGCAAAATTTTTGCTTTGTATCATTAACAAATAACCTTATATCTTAGTTTATAACTTTGATAAAAAATTAAAATATACTTTGGAAGAAATTTAAGGGCGGTTATATAGGTTTAAGAAATTTATGATGGGTTTAAGAAAAAAAAAAGGAAACAAGATATATGTGGTCGGTCACTCTTTAAAACACCAATTTCTCTCTAACATAACTTGCTTTAAATTCACTTAATACAAATAATAAAATTGATCTAAAAATAAAAATTTTATAATTTTTTTGTGTATAAATAATCGGTGTTAGTTTAGAATTCTGACTGTTTTGATGTGTTGCAGCTGATCACATCTGTTCTGCCGTAGCTGACATGACAATGATTAACGTTAAAGCTAGTTCTTGAACAGTTAATGTTGTGTAAGTTGATTTAGGCCTTGGCAAAATCGATGCCTTTTTGAATGTTCTTCTTCAACTCTGGAATGGCACTAGCTAAAAGTTTATTCTCATAATCGTTCATTTTTGGCAATCCCAAGTTTTCCTTCAAGCCAGCCTTTCCCAAGACCAATGGAGTGGAGAAAAATGTGGCTTCAGTTATGTTGGACTGAACATAAGAACATTCAACAACATTGTTTTCGCCATTCAAACCTCTCAACAAAGAGCCAGCGAAACGGGCACCGGCATAGGCCATGGATAAGGTAGCTGAGCCTGCGCCAGCCTTAGCCTTCACCACCTCTGTACCAGCTTCTTGAATGCGTACTGTTAATTTTTCGATTGTATCTTGATTAGCTTTGTACACAGGCTGGCACTGAGAGAGGATTGGCAAAATGGTCACACCAGAATGACCACCAATTACTGGGATATTAACTTTCTGGGGGTCGACACCTAAAGCATGGCCGATAAAGGCGCGTGCACGAACAACATCTAATGTGGATACACCGAATAGACGTTTGGGGTCATAGACTCCTGCCTGCAATGTAAATTTAAAAAGTACGTACATCATCGAAAACCTCCGCTAAGCTGATTGCGGTTAATACCTTCTTTAAGATTTCAGCGGCAATAGGCACACATGTGTTGACTGGATTGGTGATGATAGCAACTAAGGCCTTAGGGCAGTTTTTAGCAATAGATGTAGCAATATCCTTGATAATTCCAGCATTTACGTTGAAAAGATCATCACGTGTCATGCCTGGCTTACGGGGCACACCGGCAGGAATGACGACGACATCAGCAGCTGAAATTAATTTTGAACAAAATTACATTAAACCGTTTTATACAATACAGCTGTGGGAAAGTAGAACTTACATTTCAAGGCATCACCTAATTGATCTGGTCCCATAAAACCGGCAGTTTTACTCTGAGTGTCGATGTGAGATAAATCAGCAGCCACTCCAGGCGTGTGCACAATATCGAAAAGTCTCAGATCCGTTACGAGAGGATTACATTTTAGTAACAGAGAAAGAGGCTGCCCAATGCCACCGGATGCACCGCAAACCGTAACTTTAAAGTTGTTCTAAACAATTATTTCAGAAAAAATTTTTTTTTACTCAAATCTACTGTTGAAAATATAGACGAGTAAATGAATTTAAATCATATCTTAAAATGTTAAAAATAGATTAAGTAGCTAGTTCCCTGCAATCAGTACATTACGTAAACGAGTAATAAAATCACAGTCCCATTGCCACCGAATCACTGATAAATCTGCTAATATTTTACATATATTGCAAAACCACACATTGAACACACGGTGCGAAGGAAAACTTACTTGTTTGCTGGTGGAAAAATTCCTCATCGATTGGTAGGCAATCTGTTTGGACACTTGCTTTAACATTTTGCTAAGTTTATTTTTCGAAGTTTACGGTTTAAATTTTATTCTAAAATAAATTCGCAAAATTGACAAACCAATCGACCTCTTTACGCCACGGAAGGTTACACGAAAAAACGACGTAGAGAAATATTATATCGATTAAATCACTTGACTGTCGGGATTTGCCAGAATTTCTTAAATTTTGTAACTTTTCCCTTGTTCGAAATGCCCACACTTTTGAAGATAAAATAAAATTAAAAAATTTTTCATTTGGTTATATTTTAAAGGTGACCAGGTAAGAACGATAAGAAAACAAATGTATATAACAGGGAGACCACGATTTTCGAGGCGCCGCGGTTTTGCAATATATTCTTGAAGTTCTTTCAATAAAAATAAGAATGACCGAAGGAAAAATTAAATATCTATTTGTTTAAACCTTATCGATTATTAAAGAATTTTTTTTATAAGATCTTCTTAGAAAACTTGGTATATTTTTCTTAGTATATAACCGATATTATTGGTATTATTTAAAAGATAATATATAAAGCTTTCACTTTAATTTTAAATGAATCAAATCCGTTGAGTATTTCATGTTTTATAGCTAACATATTCGTATGGAAAAGTAAAACATTTGCTTACATGGAACCGTTATATCTCAAAAACTACCGTTATTAGCATGAATTAAAGAAAGTAAACTATAAAAGCTTAAACATTTGTCTTTAATTTGGTATATAATGAATACGATTTATTTCATTTTTTATGGTAGTTTTTTATGATGAAATGATTTCCCCTTGTACAGAATGTTGATATCAAGCATATTTACCTTAGTTGTTTTGCTTTCTTAGTTCATATTTGTTTATGTCACCATTACAATAAACAACTGTGCTTAAGGCAACATTGAAGCTGTAATATTTCTAGAAATTAACAGTACTTTCGAGCCCTTGCAAAAAATATTAATATTCTTAACCGATCAGTTTTAGTCAAGGGCTTACATTTTATTAAATTAAATAGTTGGTTTAAAGCAATTTTATTTAATATAGTATGAATTATAAGAAATATATACATATTTTATATATCAAACGAAAGGTTAAGCTTTATACTTTTAAAATAAAATATATTTTTAGTACCTAATATAATCTAATATATTTTTTTAGAAAAATTCAAATATGATATAAATTTGCTTATAAAATTAAAAATATTCATGCAATGATTGTATATCATTGAAAAGGAAATTTAATTACTTTTGTTGAAAAGGAAATTAATTTTTTTGTTCGGCCAAAAAAATGTTTGTGTTCTATCAGAAACACGTTTAAATCGCGCCGCCCCGGGAATCGTAGTAATGCTGCGTGTTAACGTAACCTTAGAACTTGACGTGGACCCAGAGAAAATAATCGAGGGGTGTCAAGACGCATGAACGCGGCGGTTTATTGATGAACACTTGCCAAGAGATGCAGTCACCAAATTTTTCCTTCATCACATGAGCGTTGCGTTGCTTGTATGGCATGTAACGCCATCTTGTTGGAACCACAGCACGGATCACGGATATATCGATATAAGCCTGGGACATACATATATAAATGTAAGGCCTGGTTGACTTTCTGACAATGCCAAAATCAGCTGTTTTCTTTTTTTCTTCACTTCGCACCAATTATGGCTTAAGGTTTAAAGAGTGTACTGACACTCGAACTTCTCCTAGGTGCGATGAACTCCCTACACACTGCAGCCATGATAGCGACCGACCTCACGACGAAATTCACAACTGAGCTTACTTACAACTGGGCCGGAATATCGATAATATTTTTTAATAATTTCCACAAGTTCGGGATTCCTGAAACTATGCATGATGAAATGGTAAGCCTTACTGAATATTTTGACAGCTGGATTTCATTCATGATTCAATTAACAAGGTGGTAGGGACAGCTCTTTTTCGCGATTGGTTGTCAAAATGGTACAAAAAAGAAATCGGAAAAAGTAGAAAAAAATAAAAAGTGCAATATGCAGGCAAATGACAACCTATATTCACGGTTTGTGTGGATATAACTGAAATTTATTTAAATTTTATTTATGAAAGATACGTATGGAGTATTCGATTTAAATAGCTTTGGCTGCTCAAGTTAACGGAACTTGACGTAAAAGCTAACTTGAGCAGTAGGGCTTACACGCATCATATCTGTGTAATCGTATAAATTTTGACATGTAATGCAGCCAGCTCGACCCTATTATGTTTGAGCCTTAACTGATACATACATTTTTATTGTTGTTCTCGTGATATTTTATATGTTACTGTAACTTTGTCTTAAGAATCATGAGTATAATTAATGAAAATCGTTAAAATATCGGTGGAAACTTTTCTTATCACCTTTTCACGGAACGATTCTTCACTGAATTCACATTGATCGGTAGCAGATTAATAATAATGACTCTCTATTTTTATTCAAACTTTATTGGGTACATGAACATTTTTGAATTGCAGTGAATCTTCTTGTGTACTGCTTGCGTTGAAGTATGAATAAACTGCACAATTCATTTTGGACATAAACTTTTGAAGTACTGCAAAGCAAACATATATATCGCACCATATCTACAAAAGAGACACAACTCAAAATTTTAAAAATTTCAGGTGATACAAAACAAAGAGACAAAACGATTTTTTGTTTTTATTAAAGTGTAATAAGATGAGTGTGAACAATTTTGATACTTGTCAGAGGTAATGTTTAAGATTAAAAAGTAGAAATTTTTTTATTTTGAGTTGTGCCTGTTTTGTAGATAGAGTTCGATGTATAAAAAAATGTCAAGGTTGAACTACCCGAAAGCATCGAAAATATCCGTGTGGCCCGAAATAACAGAAAAAGCACGGGTAGCTTGGAATATCTGCCCGGGGTTCGGCCAAGGCAATTTGAGCTACCTGGATAGACTGTGTGCTCAAAAATTGAGAGCTCTAGTAATTATATAAAATATAGGATTTGTAATTTGTAACAATTAGTGGCAACTCTTCGTCGATTTAGCAAAGATGACATTTTGTAGGAAGTGAAGTTGGTTGCTTTCTGCATTTAAATTCTCATAGTAGGTGTTCACACATCAGCCAAATGATTGAAGTTTATAGGCAGAGCTTATACGTCATTCAAATTGAATGAAGAATGTCGCATTTTTTGTTCTCTTACTTTCTTCGAGATATTTGATTGAATAGCTGTTCAGACGTGATTTTTTGATTGAATGGCCGATGCCGACTAAAAGTGTTGTTGTAAGTACCAGAAAAGTTGATCATGCAATCCTGTGATTGATTGATGCAAGTCTTGAGCTCCATCAATATTTTGATTGATGCGATGAAGTGTTGAAAGTTCATTTCCGCTCTCGCAGAGAGTTCATCTTTTTTTTCGCTGGGAAAACAACAACAAATTTTGAATGATCCTTCAATTTGAATGACGTGTATACAGTGCCATAGCGATTTTTTACTCTCTTTGCATCACTTTATTTGGGTGTTTCTTTTATTAAGTAGTTTTGTGTGCATAAAAATTTTACAAAATGATAAACAATAGCGGAAATATTGTTGATCTTTTAGGATTAAAACTGATCACATTAGAAAATCAATACGCCGGAAATTATAATTATGAATGACCACCGGATGCAAGTCATAAAAAGACAAAAGAATTAATGAAATTATGGCAGGAACTGATGAAACTACACCTCTTTTTCACTTTAAAAAAGTACCTTTGTTTCCAGTTTACTACTTTTCTTGATATAGTTGCCTACTAACAAACAGACAAGTAAAATAATGCAACCCTTTGACTGATTGATGCAGGTCTGGAGCAAGGTTGATTTATAAGGTTGTCGCAAGGGAGAGAGCGAGTACCCATAACTGTCAAATCGAAGTTGACAGCTCATAGAAAATCTGCAAGTGCTCTCTATTATCATCCGTTTTTCTTTCGCAGTCATTCGCAAAATTGGCTGGTTTTGACAATCATGGGTACTGAGAAGAGAGTGCGATCAGCCCTGCGACAACCTTATAAATCAACCTTGGTCTGGAGCTCAATCAAAATTTTGACTGACGAGAGAAGATTTTGGAGTTAATTTCGCTCTGAGATAAAGTTCATTTGTTTTTACATAGGAAAGCAACAACAAATTTTGATTGATTCAATTATTTGACTAAAGTATGAACACCTCTACAAAGGCAAATTCATTTGTCGCTTTTTGTTTAATTATTTGTTCGCGTACTGGTGTGTTAAAGTAATTTTGCAATCGTTTTTACCAAAAAAACTTCTGGAAATAGGTATTACGAGTTGAAAAAAGTATAAAATTGCAGCTGGCAAACATGAAAACTGTCAAACAAACCACAGCTCAGTATTTTGAGGTTCGAATCTTATGCTTAAAACTGGTATAACTCTTTGTGGGCACTCTATAATAAGAGTCAAGATTCAAATAGGATTCTTTCTCTTCTTTAAGCTTTTTGCTAGACAGTAGACCTACAAAAAATTGTTTCCATTGTTTTATTAATAATTTTCTGAAAACACCTTTTCCAAAATTTTTAATAAAGCCGTTTTTTGGGTCGTTTGCTTAGCAGACCTAGGGCCGTATCATTCACCTCTGGCTATCTTTTACCAGCGGATAAAGTACTAGATTTTCAGTAGTTTCAGGTACTAGCAAACAAAATCTCCACTGGTTAAAGATATCCAGATGTAAACAATACGGAAACCAGAGAATGAAATAATTGGGCAATCAATTATCATTGTTTAAAACAATCATTTTTACCCATTAATAACTAACGCCTATGCATTCTATAAAAAAAATCAAAATTCAAAATGGATTCAACCAACCATTAAAAAATAATCAAAAACCGTTCAAACATAGGGAGTTAACTCTTTTTATTATATACTGTTAATTCATTTGTTTTTCTCTTACGATATATTTTTTAAATATTTTTAATTAATTATTTTAAGTCATATCTTTATGTAAAATATATATGTATGGTTTTTCAGAATAAAATATTTAAAATATAACGATGCTAATAATAATGAGTATGACATGGTTTAGTTGTTCCAATACGAAACGAGAAGAGCGTTGATCGTCGAAGGCTTGTGTTTTTAAGTTATACTTATTTGACTATAATAAAAAACGGCAAAATATATATCGATTTTAAAAAGATAATTGCAGAGCTATTTTAGCAGAAATATTCAATAACTCTTTAAGGATTTTTCTTTTTTTTCCAATAATTTTTGAGTCTTGACGTTCCGCCGCTATCATTAAAACTGTTGCAGCAACAATTCAACTTGCATTGCTATTAGTTCTCGATTTTCTTCAAAAATTTCTTTTGCTAAAATAAGCTTCTTTTGTTCAAGTAACGCATTTTCACGTATATAATTATCAACTATTTTTGCATAATCACCATCGACCATAGTTTCATCAACAGCTGAAGTTGCTAACGCACAATCACCATTAGTTACAAGTTGTTGCTGATACAATTGCTTCAAGCGCAAAATTTCAGCACGTTCAGCACTAACACGTGCCTGTAACTGTGTCTTCCAAACTAAAAGTTCTTGATTTTCCAGTTGTAAACGTAATAAACTATAATAATCGGGGTCGTTACTGGGTAACATCAGAAAACCAGTTTCATTGTCAATATAGAGACGATTATCAACTTTTTTTGTCAAGTTTTTTGCCTGTGTGGTTTCAGTGTTAATAACTTCGTTAATAGGTTCCTCTTCAATTCTTATTGGCAATTTTTGCATTTCTTGAGTTATATTTTTTGTTTCCACTGTCGTCGTTTCAGTAGGTGTTGTCATGATCACTGTTTTTGTGGATTCATCATCGGAACAACTGCGTTTGAAGTGCGTTGTTGTAACGCTAGAATTGTTAGTACTGGCCTGCTTTGGTCCATCTGTTTTGTCACGTATGTTTGTTATAGAAACTTGTAATTCATCCATTGACTTTTCATGTTTTTTCTCAAAGCTGCGCAGCTTACGCTTCAATTGTGTTATAATACGCTGAACTTCCCATAATTGTTCCTCTCGCTTTTTCGAGACAAAACCGGCATTCATTTCAGAATGTATCTGTGCCAAGAGACTTTCCTGTTTGCGCAGTTCGATTTGAATATCATCCGGCTGATCTGGTATTTTTGGGCTAGACGCGGTTATGGGTGGGACATATCTAAAACCAAAATAAAAAAGGTCATAGATTTAAATATTTTTTTTTGCAAATTTTTCATATTTTTTTTTTTTTTAATATTTACATACTTTGCTAGACTAACATCGCCAAACAAACTTGAACAGTGACAAAGCAAAGCCACAAGTAGACGGTGTGACATTTGCAATGGAGGACTTAAGAGCATCGCCAGAGACTGAGCATTTATTTTGTTGAATTTTTCATTTTGTATAACTCCGTCAAAATGCAACAGAATCCAAGAAAGCAAAGTCTTATTACATTTAGGCAGCTGATCCAACAACTGACGCAACTCCTCCTCTTGTTTAGTTACTTGAGGATGTGAGGCTACCTCTTCGAAACGTGCAATTAAGTCTGTTGTAAGTATAGGCTCTGGAAGCTCTCTATAAAACGATTAAGTATTAATTTTGAAATAAATGGACTTAATATACCTCAAAAATAATTTCAACAGTCCACATGCCGTTGAAATGTCCAACTCATCGGTATCCTGCCTTTCCCGGTTATTGTACAAGCGTTTAAATTGATGCAGACGCGTTTTAACTGGTTCCACTTTATATATTTGTTCATTCTTTAGCGCATGCTCTTGTAGATAATCAATGCAATCGCGCACCACAAGTGGTATATCGATACCATCGTGACAGCGACTGCGCTCTGTTGCTAGACTGACAGAAACGCCAAAGACCGGATGCACATCACCCAGTTCAAGAACATCTTCCGACAAACTTGTTTGTTTACTTTTTTTGTCTTTTTTATCCCTATCCTTTTCTCTGAATTTTTCTTTTTTATCTTTTTCTTTCTTATCCTTATCTTTTTTCTTTTCCTTTTCCTTGTCTGGTTTTTCTTTTTCCTTCAATTTGTCCTCAACTTGCACATCCTTTTCAAGCTTTTCTTTTTCGCGCTTCTCCTTGCTTTTGGAGCTAGCAAATTTGAAAGCCTTGTTTTTTCTTGACTTGGATGGACTTCTTCAAACAAGATAATTTAATAAAATATGTTTCTGTTAAAATCAATTTACTCACTTGTCGAGCTCCTCTTCGGGGGAGCTTTCACCAGCTAATGCTGCATAGCCACGATCCTTTTTGTCCTTCTTTTCTTTACGCCTGCCAATAAGTAAATCTTTCTTGCTTATTTTATCATAATCGCCTTCGCTATCTTCAAGAGCAATAATTTCATTAAAAATAAAATGATTCTCTTTAACTTACAATCACTTTCATCCTTATTTTTCTTGATTTTATCCTCAGACGCATATAGACCCGGAAAATCCTTTTCAACGTCTGGGCTGTCAAAGTCCATATTAATTAGGTACCGAGTTTATTAATACTTTTATTTATATATTTTATCAAAACAATTGCAAAGTCGCTGTAAAGAACTTTCCATTAGAATGCATTAGTCGCACTATTAATTTTCGCTGTAATAACAGCTGTTTTTGGTTAGAGTTTTCAATGGCCGCATTCAGCCGAAGCAATTGCTTAGGTGGTCAATGGGTTCGTTCAGCAAGCACAACATGTGTTTGATTAGTAGCGGAATTCTCAAAGGCCTTAGCGACTAGTGATGTAGGCCGAATAAAGTATCCAATGTTTAGTATTGTATATACCGCTTTGACTTGAGTATCAGTATAATCGAATTAAAAGTATTGGATACTCAGGGTTGTTTTTTCTGTTTAAGCTTAATGCAAAGTCAATTGGGCTATTCACAGTTTAAACGTAAACTAACAAAGCGTATTTATAGCATTTGTTATTTTTGCAACTGTGAGCACCTCAGTATGTGTTTGCCGTATTTAATGATTTTGCAACCCTGCAACGAGACACAAAAACACGTCCAAGGGTTACTTTTATTTACGCGTGTTTGCGTATTTGTGTTTGCGTACTTAAACTGTTCTGCGTACTTAAACTGCGTACTTAAACTTAAACTTAAACTGTGAATAGCCCAAATATATCAATGCAGTAAAATGCATCCATGTGCGTGAACAGTCGTTGTTGTTGTTTTGTTGCTGCAAAACCTATGCTAACAAGTTTGCATTTTTGCAAAATATTTATGTTGAATCGTAATAAATATCATTTAAGTGAATGCTTCTAAAATATGCAAATATTTGTTGGGTTATATTTGCATGTATACATCTCTTGCTCTTGCCAAAAACATCTAGTATCCAATTAAAGTATCGAATAGTATCCAATACTTTATTGTGTAACCAAACGTACGAAAAATATCCAATACCTTCACCACTATTAGCTACGATTGCTCACTAGTGAAAACTGTAATTTTCTATGAAAGTAGCATGCATAATGACCGATTACGACAAAATTTATTATCGTTAACATTTTTAAAAAATGTATTATCGCCTAAGGAATGTGTTTCCGGATACAACGACCTCGAAGGGATCGGCGAAACTCCGTCGTACTAACCGGACGACGCACAAAACGGACGAGTAAATTAAGCTTGTTTTTTAATATGTATATATGTATGTATTTAAATGTACAGTTAGATAAGTTTCCATTCACGAAAATAAAACATTAATTACACTTTACAAATAACTTTAATGCTACTTATACATTCCGCATTAAAAACATACAGTAATATATACAAAGAGTTACAATGTATGAACCTACATTCTATGCAACTAAATATGCAGTTACTAACATAGAAAGTCTGTAATTCGAGTTTGTTTTTGATTAATTTTTGTTCGATAGTAAGAACTTCCTACAACATTGTGAATACTCGACATCCTAGTTTTCATAACATCATCATCAAAGAGAGTTTGAATAAACACATCGAGCGTTTCCGCAGCCTTCAGAGCTTCAGACACACTGCGCGTCGTTCTAACCGGACGAATTGTCTATAAAACAGGTCGCTATAAGCAGATGGTCGCTTAAACCGGAGTCGAACTAAACGGATATGTTTTCCTAGTACTGAGCTATGAAACCAAACTTGAGTTTACATAGTGGCCGCTAAAAACGGTTAGTCGTTATAAGCGAAGTCGTTATATCCAAATTCTACTGTATATATAAAAAGTGCACTAGAACGAAATAATGAATTCATTTAGTTTTAGCAAATTAATCTCATAAACTGTTTTATATACAGTACTGCATCCACTCTGAATATTAAAGAGCTATCATAAGTTATCATGATCTTCCAACAAAATTTTTTTTATAAATTTTTTATGTATTAAACCACATAAAAATATAGATAGATATAAGGTGTGTTTCCGTACTCTACACTGTGTAACATTTGTGTAAGTTCAAACTGAGAGAGTAAAAATGAAATGTGAGAATAGTTGCAAAAGTCTTGAAACAGCTTCTAGTAAGTTTCAAGCACAAAACAGCTGATTTTGATTGTAGACATGGCAAACGTAAATTGAGCCAATTAAAATTATCGTCAATTTAGGTGTGTTTTCGTACACACACTGTGTAACTTGTGGGACACTATTTTCTGTTTCCGTACTTTCTGTGCTTAAAATGGGAGAAGAAGAACAAGCATAAAACCGCTCTGTCGAGCACACAAAGTGCACAGCGAGTGCTAGAACTCAAGACTCCGAGTAAAGTAAGAACAAGCATCAAGAAGAACAAGCATCAACTTCACAAACAAATTTACGATAATTTTAATTGGCGCAATTTACGTTTGACATGTCTGTAGTCAAAATCAGCTGTTTTGTGCTTGAAACTTACTAGAAGCTGTTTCAGTACTTTTGCAACTATTCTCACATTTAATTTTTACTCTCTCAGTTTCAACTTACACAATTCTTACACAGTGTAGAGTACGGAAACACACCATTTGTTTGTGAAGTTGATGCTTGATGCTTCTTGATGCTTGTTCATACTTTACTCGGAGTCTTGACTTCTAGCACTCTCTGTGTACTATGTGTGCTCGAGAGAGCGGTTTTATGCTTGTTCTTCTTCTTCTCCCATCTTAAGCATAGAAAGTACGGAAACAGAAAAGTGTTCCACAAGTTACACAGTGTGAGTACGGAAACACACATATTATCTCCTTCGAGTTCATTTGGTCTTATTGTAAAGGTAAATTAACATGATTCACTATCATTGTTCACTTTGGATGAGTTTTTCGATTTTTTTCTACTTTCATCAAAAGTTGGAAATACTCCTACTTCTTTTACTGTTCAATGTGGATGACAATCATCTTTATTTTAAAGATGAAACTCAACTTACACTTTTCAAATCGGATTATTCAGCCAAAGTTAACAATGATAGTAAATCGTGTAAGTTCGCCTTAACGAAAATAAGGCCGCCTGAGTAAAATAAGGCCGTATGTGTAAATAACATATTTTGTGTTAATGATGCCATCATAGATTTCGAAAGGAGATCTTTCGAATGGCGTCATTAATTTTTGAGATATTCAGTAAAACATTGTCGTATGTGATACTTAGTTATCGTTTGAAAAGATATTGTCATATATGCAAAGAACTACTCTTATCACGTACGACAGTTTTTTCATACAAATTCAGATTTTTTTGTATTCAGTAAAGTAATGTCGTATGTGTTTAAAAGAACATTTTCAACCAATATTTAATCTGACAAATTTAATTCGAGGTCCTTTAAAAAATCCAGATGTTGTTAGAAGTCAAAGTACGTAGTCTTTCTTTACTTGACTTCAAGTTTCGCGTACTTTTTCCATTTTTTCTATGAGTGAAAATTGATGTTTCAAAGCAGTTGTAAGATCTCAATTGTTCCTTAATATTTAATTCACGAACTGAATTTGAATAAAATTTATATTTTCATTTTATGAATTTTATTTAATATTAAAAGATTTGCATAAATATTTGTCGTATGTCATACGAAATATTAGGCTTAACACAAAAACTGTAAATGTTTTCAAAACTTAATTTTTCATTCATTACCATGATACAGTAAATAAAGTATGTTTAAAATGAAAAAATATTCTTCAAAATTTGATAAAAGCAATGATATTAGATTTTAAAAATTTAGAACAACATAACAAATTCCTTTTAAGTAGACTTTTGTTAAAAATAAAAAACTTTATTTTTCTATTTTTAAATTTCGGTTATTCGGTTACTTACTTACTTACTTAGTTGGTCGTAACAACCCGTGTCCGGGTTTCAACCGACCTCATCAGATCTCGCCAGGCGCCTCTGCTTTGCGCGCTCCTTCTCCAATCGGATACACCAAGTGCGGTTAGGGCTTCCTCAGCCTGGTCCATCCATCGGAGGCATGGTCTCCCTCGTCGTCGTTGACCAGCGACCCTCGCCTCGAGCACCTTTTTCGCTGGAGCTTCGTCGTTCATACGATGGACATGACCCAGCCAGCGTAGTCGCTGCACAGTTATACGCCGGACTACGTCAATGTCATCGTAGAGCTCATACAGCTCGTGGTTCATTCGGATGCGATAGTCATCGCCGACTCGAACAGGACCGAAGATTTTGCGAAGAACTTTTCTCTCGAACACCCCCAGAGCGGCTGCGTCAGTTTGCGAAATTACCCATGCCTCAGCGCCATAAAGCAGCACAGGTAGAACGAGCGTCTTGTAGAGTGTTAGTTTTGTCGATCGAGAGAGGGCTCTGGAACTTAGTTGCTTACTGAGCCCGTAGTAGCACCTATTAGCAATTATTGTTCTTCGCTTTATCTCCAGGCTGATTTCTTTTTTCCTTGACTACTTCAAAGTTATAGCTGCCGGATGAAACGTGGGAGTCTAAACGCCGAGCTCCCTTGTTTGTAGACAGCATATATTTTGTTTTGCCCTCATTTATCGTCAAACCCACTTTGGCTGATTCCTTTTCGATAGCGGCGAAAGCATCGGTAACATCTCTCTTGGTTCTGCCAACAATATTAATATCATCAGCGTACGCAAGGAGCTGGACGCCTTTGTAGAAAATGGTGCCATTACGATGCACACCGGCCTTTCGTACGATCCCCTCCATGATGATGTTAAAGAGATCGCAAGACAGTGGATCGCCTTGCCTGAAACCTCTTTCGGTATTGAAGGTTTCGGAGAGGTCATTTCCTACCTTGACGGAGCTGCGTGTGTTGCTCAACGTCATTCTGCAAAGTCTAATTAACTTTGCAGGTATACCGAACTCAGACATTGTTGCGTATAGGCAATCCCTTCTCGGGCTATCGAACGCAGCTTTAAAATCGACAAAGAGATGGTGTGTGTCAATTTGATTTTCGTGGGTTTTCTCCAGGATTTGTCGTAGCGTGAAAATCTGGTCTATGGTGGACTTACCAGGTCGAAAGCCACACTGATAAGGTCCAATCAGTGTTTTTGTAATCGGCTTTAATCTTTCACACAGTACGCTTGAGAGAACCTTATATGCGATGGAAATAAGACTGATACCTCTATAACTTGCGCAGATTGTTGGGTCTCCTTTCTTAAGTATAGGGCACAGTACGCTGAGGTTCCAATCGTCGGGCATGCTTTCTTCTAGCCATATTTTGCTGATGAGCTGATGCATGCGCCTTATCAATTCATCGCCGCCGGTTTTAAACAATTCAGCTGACAGGCCGTCAGCACCCGCGGCTTTGTTGTTTTTGAGTCGTTGGATAGCAACTCGAACCTCATCATGGCTAGGTGGTGGTATTTCCACTCCGTCATTGTTGATTGGTAGCTCTGAACTGCGCTCTCCATGGGCGGCATTGGTGGAATCGTAGCCAGTAAGTAAATTGGAGAAGTGCCGTCTCCACAATCTCAGCACACACTGCGTATCCGTATTCAGATCTCCATTTTCGTCTCTACAAGTGGATACTCCGGGCTTGAAACCTTGGGTTAGACGCTTAACCTGTTGATAGAATTTTCGTGCATCCTTCTTGCCCTGGTTTACCTCTAGTTCCTCACGCTCACGCTTTTCCTGCTCTCTTTTCTTGCGTCTGAAAAGGCGCCTCTCTTCCTTCCTCTTTTCGCGGTAGTTTTCTCGCACGGCTCGCGTTGCAGCTGACTGCAGCGTTTTTCTATAAGCGGCGTTTTTTACTGCAGTCGCAATGCGACACTCCTGATCATACCATTGGTTCCGAGGTTGCGGGCGCCGGAAACCAATGACTTCTTCAGCGGCAGCGCGCATGGAGTGGGATATATGCGCCCAAAGTCCGCCGGCGTCGTCGGGTCCAGAGGTTGGTTGGTTGAGCTTAACCGAGAGTTGAGCGGAGTAGGCTTCGGCAGTCCGTTGTAATTGCAGCTTAGCGACATCTAGCTTTCGTTGCATTCCTGTGCGTATGTTCTTCGCATTGCATAATCGCATGCGGATCTTGGCTGCAACAAGATAATGGTCGGAGTCAATGTTGACCCCCCGAAATGTACGCACATCTAGAACACTAGAGGCATGCCTTCCGTCGATTACAACATGATCAATTTGGTTTCGCGTTTTTTGATCCGGGGACAGCCAGGTTGCCTTGTGGATGTCGAGGTGCTTAAATCTGGTGCTACTAACTATCATGTTTCGCGCCGCGGCGAAGTCAATCAGTCTTAGACCGTTGTTCGTGGAGGTCTCATGAAGACTGAACTGACCGACAGTGGGGCCAAAGATGCCTTCCCTTCCGACTTTCGCATTAAAATCGCCGAGGACTATTTTGACGTCATGGACCGGAAGGTGGTCGTATACGTCCTCAAGACTAGCGTAGAAAGCGTCTTTGACGGCTTCGTCCTTTTCCTCCGTCGGGGCGTGCGCGCAAATAAGGCTTATGTAGAAAAATTTTGCCTTGATGCGGATCGTGGCCAATCTTTCGTTCACAGGTGTGAACCGGGAAACAAGGTGGCGTAGTTTCCGGCTAACGACGAATCCACATCCAAATTCGCGCTTCTCCGCATGGCAGCTGTAGTAGATATCGCAGTGTGCTTGTTTAGAGCAGCCTTGCCCTTTCCATCGCATTTCCTGGATGGCGGTGATGTCAGATTGTATTGTTTTGAGGGCTTCCGCCAGTTGGATAATGGCACCTTCCCTATAAAGGGTTCGGACATTCCAGGTGCATATCCGTAAATCATTGTCCGTTTTTCGTTTGCGGTGGTCGTCAACGTAATTGGGGTTCTTATCCGAGGCTGGTTTAGTTTCCATTGGGCAGTAGTAATGTGGCGGGACCCAAACCCTGGTTATTCGGTTAACGAGCTTAAAAAAAAAAATGAAAAGGCCATTTCAGCCCTTGAAAGGACTTGGATTTAAAACAAGTTTATCTATTTAAAAATAATTATCTTGTAAAAAAATTTAATTATAAATTATACTTAAATGACAAATAACTGTGCTTAATTTTCAATAAGTAGTCACTTAGTATTTTATATATCTGTGGACCAAATAACACACTTGAATAAAAGTTTGAATGTAAAAAATCTTCTTAACTTTTCTTATCCTTTTTTATTCTTAACTTTGTTCCTTAATCATCGGCATATTTTTTTATAAAGATCTAATGTTAGTGAATTTTTGTGGATATATTTTTTAATGTAATGACTATTTTCGATAAAAAAAAAAATCGAAATGGACATTTCAGCCCTTGAAAGGACTTTGCCCGAGCTTCTTATGATCAATTGAACACAAATGATCGAGAACTAGACCTACAAGTTTTATGCCTACACCGAACGGCTTATATTCTCAAGAAGCTTTTCATGGCAGTTTTCACTCTCTGAGCTTTGCCATTGTCTGCAGAGAGGTGACGGCCGAACAGAAAAATTAATTCAAATGAAACAACTTTCTGTGTCAGGTACGAATCGAACCAGGGTTCTCTAGCGTATGGGCCACACACTCTTCCCACAACGCCACGGCCGAAACTATTTTCGATATTCTGATCCAAATTTAATTCACTTAAAATTCTTCTCGAAGCCATTAAAAAAATTGTTTATATGTGTAAGAGTTAAAAACTCTTATACAATTTTGACGTTATTAGGATACTATGTTTCCGATTTTGCGTGTGTCAAAAACATTATTTCCATGTATTTTTTTAGATTTAAAAAAATGTTTCACACCCAAAAAACATTCTATCAAATTTATTAAAATTTAAATTTCTCTGTAGACTCAAAACAAAAACATAAAAAATTATTAATGATACGTAAACAAAGTCAACAGTTGACTTGATTTGAAACCATTCACCGATTGTAATAGAGAAACATTATAAAATGTTTTAAAAATGTTTTGTAAATGAAAAAATTCAATACCTTTCTTGAATATTCAATACCTTTTACTGAAATCAGCCTTATTCAGTGAAAACTTTGAACAAAATAAAGAAGATTCGTATTGGTGATAAAAAAAAAGAAAATTAAATACAAAGTGAAAATTAAAATTCTTATTTATATTAAGGATATTCATGCTATGCCGAAATCGCGCTGAATATGCCGAAAATTTAAAAAGCCATACGCGCCAAATTTCAACTGTAAAAATATGTATGGAATCTGATATTCGGCATAGTTTCCAGTTTTCCACATGATTTTGATGCGTAAATAGCGCCGAATACTTTCGGCAACCAATTGTTGCCACGTGTCACATATTTTACAAATGTTTATTATCAAAGTCGCCAGTTTTTCAATACAACTTAAAGAACAGCTGATTACTACAAAAAAGGTACCTCATGCAAAAACAGCGAATATTTTCAAATTTACTGCAATTTAGCAAAAAAGAACTAAAAAATTCAAATCGACTTTTAAATCTTACTTACTTACTTAGGTGGCCGTGACAACCCGTGTCCGGATTTCGACCGACCTCATCAGCTCTCGCCAGGCGCCTCTGCTTTGCGCGCTCCTTCTCCAATCGGATACACCAAGTGCGGTTAGGGCTTCCTCAGCCTGGTCCATCCATCGGAGGCATGGTCTCCCTCGTCGTCGTTGACCAGCGACCCTCGCTTCGAGCACCTTTTTCGCTGGAGCTTCGTCGTTCATACGATGGACATGACCCAGCCAGCGTAGTCGCTGCACAGTTATACGCCGAACTACGTCAATGTCTCCGTAGAGCTCATACAGCTCGTGGTTCATTCGGATGCGATAGTCATCGCCGACTCGAACAGGACCGAAGATTTTGCGAAGAACTTTTCTCTCGAACACCCCCAGAGCGGCTGCGTCAGTTTGCGAAACTACCCATGCCTCAGCGCCATAAAGCAGCACAGGTAGAACGAGCGTCTTGTAGAGTGTTAGTTTTGTCGATCGAGAGAGGGCTCTGGAACTTAGTTGCTTACTGAGCCCGTAGTAGCACCTATTAGCAATTATTGTTCTTCGCTTTATCTCCAGGCTGATTTCGTTGTTAGTATTAATGGCGGTGCCAAGGTATACAAACTCCTTGACTACTTCAAAGTTATAGCTGCCGGATGAAACGTGGGAGTCTAAACGCCGAGCTCCCTTGTTTGTAGACTGCATATACTTTGTTTTACCCTCATTTATCGTCAAACCCACTTTGGCTGATTCCTTTTCGATAGCGGCGAAAGCAGCGGTAACATCTCTCTTGGTTCTGCCAACAATATCAATATCATCAGCGTAAGCAAGGAGCTGGACACCTTTATAAAAAATGGTGCCATTACGATGCACACCGGCCTTTCGTACGATCCCCTCCATGATGATGTTGAAGAGATCGCAAGACAGTGGATCGCCTTGCCTGAAACCTCTTTCGGTATTGAAGGTTTCGGAGAGGTCATTTCCTACCTTGACGGAGCTGCGTGTGTTGCTCAACGTCATTCTGCAAAGTCTAATCAACTTTGCAGGTATACCGAACTCAGACATTGTTGCGTATAGGCAATCCCTTCTCGGGCTATCGAACGCAGCTTTAAAGTCGACAAAGAGATGGTGTGTGTCAATTTGATTTTCGTGGGTTTTCTCCAGGATTTGTCGTAGCGTGAAAATCTGGTCTATGGTGGACTTACCAGGTCGAAAGCCACACTGATAAGGTCCAATCAGTGTTTTTGTAATTGGCTTTAATCTTTCACACAGTACGCTTGAGAGAACCTTATATGCGATGGAAATAAGACTGATACCTCTATAACTTGCGCAGATTGTAGGGTCTCCTTTCTTAAGTATAGGGCACAGTACACTGAGGTTCCAATCGTCGGGCATGCTTTCTGCTAGCCATATTTTGCTGATGAGCTGATGCATGCGCCTTATCAATTCATCGCCGCCGGTTTTAAACAATTCAGCTGACAGGCCGTCAGCACCCGCTGCTTTATTGTTTTTGAGTCGTTGGATAGCAACTCGAACCTCTTCATGGCTAGGTGGTGATACTTCCACTCCGTCATCGTCGATTGGTGGCACTGCACTGTGCTCTCGATGGGCGGCATTGGTGGAATCGTCGCCATTAAGTAAATTGGAGAAGTGCTGTCTCCACAATCTAAGCACACACTGTGTATCCGTATTCAGATCTCCATTTTCGTCTCTACAAGTGGATGCTCCGGGCTTGAAACCTTGGGTTAGACGCTTAACCTGTTGATAGAATTTTCGTGCATCCTTCTTGCCCTGGTATACCTCTAGTTCCTCACGCTCACGCTTTTCCTGCTCTCTTTTCTTGCGTCTGAAAAGGCGCCTCTCTTCCTTCCTCTTTTCGCGGTAGTTTTCTCGCACGGCTCGCGTTGCAGCTGACTGCAGCGTTTTTCTATAAGCGGCGTTTTTTACTGCAGTCGCAATGCGACACTCCTGATCATACCATTGGTTCCGAGGTTGCGGGCGCCGGAAACCAATGACTTCTTCAGCGGCAGCGCGCATGGAGTGGGATATATGCGCCCAAAGTCCGCCGGCGTCGTCGAGTCCAGAGGTTGGTCGGTTGAGCTTAACCGAGAGTTGAGCGGAGTAGGCTTCGGCAGTCCGTTGTAATTGCAGCTTAGCGACATCTAGCTTTCGTTGCATTCCTGTGCGTATGTTCTTGGCATTGCATAATCGCATGCGGATCTTGGCTGCAACAAGATAATGGTCGGAGTCAATGTTGACCCCCCGAAATGTACGCACATCTAGAACACTAGAGGCATGCCTTCCGTCGATTACAACATGATCAATTTGGTTTCGCGTTTTTTGATCCGGGGACAGCCAGGTGGCCTTGTGGATGTCGAGGTGCTTAAATCTGGTGCTACTAACTACCATGTTTCGTGCCGCGGCGAAGTCGATCAGTCTTAGACCGTTGTTTGTGGAGGTCTCGTGAAGACTGAACTGACCGACAGTGGGGCCAAAGATGCCTTCCCTTCCGACTTTCGCATTAAAATCGCCGAGGACTATTTTCACGTCATGGACCGGAAGGTGGTCATATACGTCCTCAAGACTAGCGTAGAAAGCGTCCTTGACGGCTTCGTCCTTTTCCTCCGTCGGGGCGTGCGCGCAAATAAGGCTTATGTAGAAAAATTTTGCCTTGATGCGGATCGTGGCCAATCTTTCGTTCACAGGTGTGAACCGGGAAACAAGGTGGCGTAGTTTCCGGCTAACGACGAATCCACATCCAAATTCGCGCTTCTCCGCATGGCAGCTGTAGTAGATATCGCAGTGTGCTTGTTTAGAGCAGCCTTGCCCTTTCCATCGCATTTCCTGGATGGCGGTGATGTCAGATTGTATTGTTTTGAGGGCTTCCGCCAGTTGGATAATGGCACCTTCCCTATAAAGGGTCCGGACATTCCAGGTGCATATCCGTAAATCATTTTCCGTTTTTCGTTTGCGGTGGTCGTCAACGTAATTGGGGTTCTTATCCGAGGCTGGTTTAGTTTTCATTGGGCAGTAGTAATGTGGCGGGACCCAAACCCTGCGCACATTCCATGTTTAAGGTCTATGGATCGACCCGCCGCTCAAATTAGCCGTCAAACTGACGGATGCCAGTTTGCCGTTGCCCAGGGAACACCACTTGGAGGTTTGAGTCGACTTGAGACGATTTCGACATGGATAATGCTGGCCTCGCCAGGTTGAGGCGGTCAGACACGTTGCCATGTGAAGGTTCGCCCCCTGTTCCCCCGACTTTTAAATCATTAATCGAAAAAAGTGATATAACAGAAGAAATCTAATCAAATTACCTGTACAATTATGCCAATTTTTTTCATACATATCCTACTTTCGATATATGACCATCTCCCACATGTTTTGAAGAGGAAAAGAGTGTCATAAAGCTCATCATTAGAAAACTTGTACCACACCTTCTGACCGAGCGTTCCCACTCCCCAACTACGTTTTGTTATCGATGAATTCTTCGTTCGGTCCAACCGTTTCCACTTGCCTTGGTTCGGACCATGGTGGAATAATCCACCACCATGGTTCCATGATTCGGACCAAGCTGTTTCCACTGCCTGAACAAACGAAGGTATTATCGTTCGTTCGCTCAGTGAAATCACTCGGTGATAAAAACTCGTACAAAACTACGCGAACGGGATGTATACAGTATATTTTGTCACTTGGGTTATGTTGTCAAAATATAAAATAGTTTTTTAATTGCAATTATTTGCTGCTGCTTAATTAGAAGGTAAACAAATTGTGGGTTGCAGGAATGGCAATATATTTAAATAGAAAACAGAAGGAACATCTTAAACTTTTACGCGACAGTCCATCCGAAGATGTCGTGGAGCTGTGCAAATCTGCATTCGAGTACTTGACTAATGGACCTAACAATAAACGGTACGAACATATTGCAAGCAAGTATGGTGCTAATGCGACTTTAGTTCGCCAAGCAGTGGAGTCACTTATATCAATGCTGATTGATGCAACAAAAGCTCATGCAGGTGAACAGGAATTGGCCACATTGAAAGATGAAGGTTTTTCTGAGGACGTTATAGCTGTACTGAATCAGTTTGTTACAAGTAAAAAAACTTTCATTGACGGTTCCATTAAGTCAGCTTTTATACGCGCTTATCGATTGGTCAACCTAGAGTGGCGATTGGAAGTCCGAGTAGCTTCACGAGCGCTTCTACGACAAACTAATGTGTTTATAACAATGAAGATGTACTTGCATATGGAACCAAAAAAAGAGAATAGAGATCTTATTGATTCGAGTGGCAACGAGCCAATTCATTCTGATGAAAAACGTAATCGAAGAGATTTGTTAGTACAGACGGACTTAAATAGCTTGGTGCATATAATATCTGTGCTAGAGGATGCATTAATCGAGTCAAAAAGCAGACGTATAAAAAATATAGTTGATGCTATTCACTGAATTCTAAAGGTATAAGATTTTAATTTAAAAAATGTTTTCTTAATTATAAAAACGAAACTTTATTCAAAAATATTAAAAACTTTTAATTACATAATTGTTTTTAAGTCACAGATTTAGCCGGTTGCGAATATTTATTGGAAGCAAAATGAAATCTATTTCAATATTTTTCTGGCCACTACATCGCTACCTTAATATAGAAAGGCCCTATCTCAAAAGGCCCTAAGTCAATAGGAGAAAACTTAATAAAAAACGAAGTTCTGTAGTTTCGAATTTTTTGTAAACAAATTTTTTTATTAAAAACTATAAGTGATGTAGCGATGTTACAAATCTTTTTACTGTAGAAATTACAGAACTTCGTTTTTTTCTTCTCCTATAATGTAAAAAAAATTGAGTTAGGGCCTTTCTATATTAATGTAACGACATGCACTATTAAATTTCTTATCTATATAAAAAAATGTCGGCTAATTCAAGTATTAGAAATCTTTTATTCATTCTCAGTTTAAAAACAAAGCTTTACTTTTTCAGTAGTAAACTTGTGTTTTTCAATTGCTTACATTAATTGATTTCATCGAAATTCTTAATTATCTATGCGTTACCCAAAGCATCCTCGACCGCTGATTTCAGTGCAATCTTTTTCTTCTGCCTATCGCTTTTTCTTTCTTCCGGAGTCTTTTTCAAGCCCTTCACCCTTCGTGTCTGTATTTTTGTAACATGCTGTTTACCCAAATGCACACGACCATGAGTATTTCCAAGCTCATCACGCGATATATTCTTCTTCTTGGTGACTTTAAGCTCTTTAGGTTGCTTACGCGCCTGCTTGTACAGGTCTTCAGAGGCTATTTTTGTGCGTCTCAATGAAAAATCAGCCGATGGGCCAATTTCAACTAACTCTATGCGTGGAGTCTTTTGTCCGGATTTCTTTAAAAGTATCTTATATGAACGCATATATATGATCATGTCATCAGTACAAGTGAAGCTCATGACGTGCTCAATACCTTGTAAACGTATAGCCTCAATCTTATCCTTTTGAAAGGTGTCTATGAGCAAATTACGCAGTCTGCGTAGTTCCTCTGTTTGATTCCACATAGGTCCATTAAATACGAGACACGGCTTAACACAAGCCCCTATCTTATCATTCTTAAATTCCGCCAACGCGGTGTAGTGCTTTATGCCCAATTCAACCATATCCAGTATTTCATTTTCGAAAATTCGTCCCAGCACTATATTATCTGGACGTTTCTTTGATGTGGAACCAAATGCAAATAATGCGCAATCATTTTTTATAGTTAAGCTAAGAGATTTTAAAAAATTAATAAATTATGAATTTGTTAGCTGCCAAATACTTACAATTCCAGCGAAGAAGGATCGTCAAACGGTGTGATATCATTTTTTCGCTGTAAAACTTTCACCAAAGGTTTTTTCAATTGTATAAAATCTTTCATACAAAGCTTTACTACACCTCCACATTTTCGGCCATCCACAAACACCATGTTTCGTGTGGACTCGATGAGTTGCGGCTCCCTGGCTAGCAAAATTTTCTTTCCCTTTCGGGTTTTTGGTTTTCTGTATATATAAAATATGAATTAATATGTGCAACTTTTGCAACTAAAATTGCAATAATTACCTTATTCTCATTAGGGACATCTTGATTTTAATTAAACACAACTTTTGCGACAAATTGTACACACGTGTTGTTTGTGTTTTGACAGCAGTTCTTTGCTAAATTTATTAACTTCAAACAGCGTTGCATTTAATAAATTAAAAAAGTACTTCTCAAGGCATGATACAATAATTTACAAGGTACCTTGGTACTTCTGAATAAGAAAACCTTTATTAGAAATGAAAAAACGGGTACAACAAAATGCACTTCGCAGAAAAAAATTGGATATATACGGGCAGGGAAATACGGTAATATTGGATATATACGGGCAGGTTCTGCATTTCACTTCCGAGTGAAAATGAAATGAAATCACTATGAATTTGACCTTTTGTATAATATTTTACGTTTTAATTTCATTTTTTTTCGATTCGTATCTTGATTTAAGTTCGAATAAAAATTAGGAACAATTTACTTTTAGCTAAAATCGCCTTTTCTAAAATTTTTTATTTAATGTGTATTTTGAGCTAAAAACGCTTATGGTAAAAAAATTTCGGCCGCTCTCAAGTAGTTTAGAAGTTATAGGCGATTATAGTTGGGAAAATAGGTCTAAAAACTTGTGTTTTTTTGTAGTTTTCCAATTAAAATAAGCGTTATGGATATCAAAAGAAAGAAATCTATTACCAATTCAAAGAGGTATTGTCCATAGCAACTCATTAGCATGAATTGCTAAAGAAAAGCGCCGGATGCGAAAAATTTTGTATGAAAATTTTATTTAGCGAAAAATTTTTCATCTCTTTATTATTGTGTCAAAGGGTGAATCGTAAAAGAAAAGCGCCGCAGGCGAAAAAATTTTATAAAAAATCGCGCGATTTTTTATAAAAAGTTTTCATGTCTATGTTATTGTGTAAAAGGGTGAATCGTAAAAGAAAAGCGCCGCAGGCGAAAAATTGTAATAAAAAATCGCGCGACTTTAAACATAAAATGGGAATGAGAATGAGAATATTTGGCACTTGCGAGGTGAATATGATTGTCAAACATTCATGTAGCCTCAGGGGCTAGTATAAATTTTGACAATCTTCAAGAGAATTTTTGACACAAGCATAATTAGAAAAAAAACACTTAAAAATTAATGAAAGCTAAAATTTTTAGTTAATTATAAATTAAAAAAGCACAAGGAATTAAAAAATAATAGAAATCCCAACAAAACAGCAAAGGAAGTTCTACGTAATATGTAGAACTATATTGCATACTGTCCTTAAAGCCACTTGCTACTCGATAGCAAACCACTTCATACTCTATTGACCATCCATGATGCTTCGCTGGAATAAAATCCACAATTTTGCGAAAAGAGCTAGTAGACATTCTTAAATGCATTTAAGTTTGTTAACTGTCTCCATTCCAAATGGCATTTAATGATTCGGAATAACCTTTTGGCCGAATATAGGTAATATCTTTAAAGGAATAATGTTTTCGGTAGTTGTCCGGAGCAGAAAAGCAAAAGCAGTACTTACTCTTCCCCCTTCCTTTAAAAAAAGTCATAAAGAAGTTCAAAACATTTTGCTTCCGACAGCAAAATAACCAGAAGTGGAAAATATTTGCGTAAAATTCTGTTCATTTTCAGTTATATCAACAATTTCGTAAAATAAATTAAATTCTCGCGCTAATACACTAACGAAATCTAAAACGCCTAAATTTCTAGTTGTCAAAATTTCATTGTTCTTTTGGCGCAGCAAAAATGACAATTTTATTTCAACAGACAGAAATTGTATTCAACTCAGTAACTTCTTTCCTACCACGAGTGAAAAGTTTCCGAACATGATACAATTATAAGGTTGGGTAAGGAGATTCACCACACCGACCAGGAATGTCAAAATTATAAAATACGGTGCTGCCGTATCTTAAAAAAATAAACCATTAAAAATCCATATTTGTTGTTAATGTTTTTGATGAATTACTATGACGACGTGTTCTAACTTAATAAGCTTCTATGTTCGAACATTTGTCGAAAATTTGTATGTTATAGCAAATTCGACAGGTGATAATTATGTTAAAATATTGCTTTGTTTCGTTTTTTCAGATAATTTTATTGGGTTTTTTTAAAACATAATATATACATTAACATTGACATTTCACTTCGATCTTTGCTATAAAAGTGAGTTATAATATGTATCCACTGAAAAACGTTGAAGTACATCATTTAACAGTACATTATATATTAGGAAATATAAATTCCTTCTCTGATACAGTAGTGCACTTATTTTTTTTTTTTTTTTGTTATTATATACTAAATTTACTAAATTTAAAAATTTTTAGAAATGTAAAAAAAAAAAATGTTTGCCATCTGTCTTATAATGTGGAACAAAGTAAACTTGAGTTTCTTTTAAAAGTTTCAACAGATTAACCGCATGTTCATGTAATCCAAAATGAGCACTCTCATTCGTGAAAGAAACGAGCAACAATTCTTTCTAATACTTTCCCACACGAACGAGACTGCTGATTTCGGAATACATAAACATGCGTTAAGTAAAAAAACACAAAGAAGAAAAACACATATTTTTGATTTATGTTCAACAGTTTCTTTGTCAGACGCCGGTAAAAAATTGATTTTTAGATTTAATTTAAGAGATTATTTTTTTTTAATTTATTAAAGTTAAGAATACGAAACGCAAAACAAGAACTAATGAGCAATAATAATTTACTGAAAACAAAGCTTTCAAATCACAAAACAGTACTTTATTTCATTGTAAATACAATTGTCGTAAATTGTTCTGTTTATCCTACAAATAATTCCCTTTCTTATTATTTGTCCCACATTCATCAATAATACGGAAAAGTGGCAATGCTAAAATACATTTTGACATTCGAGGTCGGTGTGGTGAATCTCCTTACCCTACCTTATAATTGTATCATGTTTCCGAGTAGCCCACAGCCTTACTATAGGCCAGTTCACATTATCAAATTTTTTGTCAAATTGTTGGTAAAACACAATAGAACAACGTGGGAACTTCATGAAAATTTCAAGTTCTATTTGACAAAAAATTTGGCAATGTGGACGGGCCAAATGGTCGTGCAGTGCATGATACAATTATAAGGTAGGGTAAGGAGATTCACCACACCGACCTGGAATGTCAAAATTATAAAATACGGTGCTGCCGTATCTTAAGTAAAACATCCATGAAAAATCACTAGTGGTATTCAATGAACGACGTATTTGTGATGTAAACTGCGTATGTGTGGTAAGTTGTATGAATTTACGGCATATACGCTATTTACACCACAAATACGGCGTTAATTGAATACCACTTATGTTTGTTCTTAATGTATTTGATGAATTACTTAGCTGCGGCGACATGTTTTAACTTCGTAAGCTTCGATGGTTGACAATTTGTCGAAAATTGTTATGTTGACACATATTCGACACTCGATCATTTTGATAAAATATCACTTTGTTTCCTTTTTTCAGACAATTCCATTAATTTTTTTTATGTTCTACATACTTTAATATTGTTATTTCGCTTCGACACTTTCTTCGAAAGTTATAACATGTAGCCACTGAAAAATTCGGAAGTACATTACTTTTCTATTAGAAAAGCTTTGAAGTTTTTTTTGGGGGTTTTTCCATTCGCCAGTAGGCCATAGGCCATTTGCTATAACTTCGTTCTCTGATATTAAAGAAGTAGTGTACTTAAGTTTTTTTGAATATACTAAATAAATATATATTTATAGCTAATTAAAATATTTTTGATAAGGTCAAAAAGAAGTTCTGCCATCTACCATATAACATGACACATAGAAAAGACTACAAAAATTAAATAAAAGTAATGTGGTAATTTTCAAAAACAAATTTTTGATTCATGTTCAACAGTTTTTTTGTCTTATGGCAATAAAAAAATTATGTAGTGCGTTTATGGTGGACGAAAAAAAAAACTAAATGGTAATTTCAGCCCTTGAAAGGACTTTGACCGAATTTCTTATGATCAATTGTGTTGTACGTTTTATGCCGACTCTGAACGGCTTATGTTCTAAAGAAGCTTTCATGTCAGTTTTTACTCTACGAGATTTGTCATTGTCTGCAGAGAGGTGACGGCCGAACAGAAAAATTAATTCAATTGAAAAAACTTTCTGTGCCAGATGGGGACTCGGTTCGGGACCTGGGTTCTCTGGCGTATAAGCCACACACGCTACCCACTACGCCATGGCCGCCGACATTATGGTGGACATTCGAATAAAAATGTATATAAAAAATTAAGAACACAAAAAGCTAAACAAAAATCAATGGGCAATAGTAATTTACTAAAAACAAATCTTTAACCAGTGATTCATTTCATTGTTAATACATTTTTCCTAAATTATCCTTTTTATCCTACAAATAATTCCCTTTCTTATTATTTGTCCCACATGTATTAATAAGACAGAAAAGAGGCAATGCTAAAATACATTTTGACATTCGAGGTCGGTGTGGTGAATCTCTTTACCCTACCTTATAATTGTATCATGATCGCTACGTTTTGTTCGCAATAAATTTTTCGTTCGTTCGCCTATAGGGGCGGTCACATTATCAAATTCTTCATCAAAATATTGGTCAAACAGTTTGACCACGCGAGTGTTCATATTATCAAATTTTTCGTCAAATTTCATTATTGCCTTCCACACCGAAGTGAACACATCAGCAGCACTCCATATGCTTTATATCTAAATAATCTTTTTTTTGTAAATTTCCGATTTAAACTGCCAGTTATGGATGTAGTCTATAAATTTCAATAAAATCATTACAAAAATCTTCTTCATCGTGCATTTTGAATTGATGTGTTCGCGTTGAAATCTTTTTTTAAGTGATGAAATCGCACTAGAAAATTTGACGAGTGTTCACACGTCAAATTATTCATCAAATCGTTGGTCAAACAACCGAAAAATCAAAATATTTTGATTTTCGTCAAACGATTTGACCTTATTGGAAAAGGGCCGGTCACATTATCAAATTTTTCATCCAACAAGTCATCAAAAAATTTGACCAACAGAAATATATATGGAACTTGACGAAAAATATGACATGTGAACACTCATCAAATCGTTTGACGGAAATCAAAATATTTTGATTTTGGGTTGTTTGAACAACGATTTGTTGAAGGGAAATTTTGACGTGTGAACACTCGTCAAATTTCCTAGTGCGATTTCATCATTTAAAAAAAGATTTCAACGCGAACACATCAATTCAAAATGCGCGATGAAGAAGATTTTTGTAATGATTTTATTGAAATTTATAGACTACATCCATAACTGGCAGATTAAATCGGAAATTTACAAAAAAAATATTCATTAGAAATAAAGCATATGGAGTTCTGCTGATGTGTTCACTTCGGTGTGCAAGACAATAATGAAATTTGACGAAAAATTTGATAATATGAACACTCGCGTGGTCAAACTGTTTGACCAATATTTTGATGAAGAATTTGATAATGTGACGGCCCCTATAAACGTACTATTTATTTTATTTTCACTTCAGCGATATATGAACAGCTGAAGTGAATTGGTGATACATATAACTTTTCACTTCAAATTAGAACTGATTTAATTTTTTATTGGATACTTTTCTTGAACAACGACTAAATCTAATCGGTATCCATTTCACTTGCAATCACTATTTGTATTGCGTTCGGAATAGCATGCTTGGTTTTTTTGAATAATATTAAAGTTGCTAGAATAAGTATTTTATTAACTTCGATCAAAACTATTTTATTCCAACTCCCTACGGCTAAACTCATATATTTATATTTAAATAATGGGGAAAACTTCCAAGGATAAACGTGACATATATTATCGCCTAGCTAAGGAAGAGGGATGGCGTGCACGCAGCGCCTTTAAATTGCTTCAAATCGACGAAAAGTTTCACATATTGAATGGTAATGCGTGAAGTATATTCATACAAATAAACATTAAAATAATGTACTTGTAGGCGTTAAACGCGCCGTTGACCTCTGTGCTGCGCCTGGCAGTTGGTCGCAAGTACTATCTAAGCGCCTCTATGAGAATCGGAGTGCAGACGAAGAAGTCAAAATAATTGCGGTTGACTTGCAAGCTATGGCACCGTTGCCCGGAGTCACACAACTGCAAGGGGATATCACCAAGCTAAGCACAGCAAATGCGATCATTGAGTACTTTGGAGGTGATCAAAAGGCACAATTAGTGGTGTGTGATGGAGCGCCTGATGTAACGGGCTTGCATGATATCGACGAATATATACAAAGTCAATTGCTACTAGCAGCACTGAGTATAACAACACATGTGCTTATGCCAGGCGGAAACTTTGTTGCTAAAATTTTTCGTGGCAAAGACACAAGCTTGTTATATTCGCAGCTGCGAATATTTTTTGAAAAGGTTTCCATAGCGAAACCAGCAAGTTCTCGAAATTCCAGCATTGAAGCATTTGTAGTGTGTCAAAATTATCAATGTCCCGAAGGTTATGTGCCGCAGATGATAAATCCTATGGTAGACGATGTAGAGCTAATCGTAGAAGCTACTGAATCCCGAGTAAATAAGGGTCTGATACCATTTGTGGTTTGCGGCGATTTAAGAGGCTTTGATTCGGATATGTCGTATAGTTTGAATGTAAGTTGTTTTTGTCTTTGACTCACCGATGATAGATACTCACTATAATACTACTCAGTGTATTATCACTTGGCAAATATTAAAGCCATTTATTTTTTTTTTATTTAGTATCTCTTGCTCAGTATTTTTATTTATCAAGTTAAATTTTACAGGTTATTATTTAAAAGCTCGAACTTTATTTATATTAGTTTTGTTATTATTTTTGCCTCAATCACAAAGAAAAAGTAGACTTGCAGTGGAGATAACACTGCGATTGGAATGAGCCTAATTTGAAATGTAATGTTTAATCAGAGCTATTATATAACTTTGTAAAAACTGATTTTTTTTTCTTTTATATTTATACATATATATGAAATTTATATATTCAATTTATATTGCCCATTGTAATTTTATTTTTCAGCTTGATAAAGACGCCAAATACACATACCGTGAAGTTGTTCAAAAACCCATCTCACCAGCATACAAAGAGATCCTAGAAAAACTGAAAAGTTGCTCAATCAAACACTCTGCCATCACAGTGACTCATGACCAACAAGAAAATGAAAAAATTCAAGACTCTTAATATTCAAATCTGAGAGAAAAAATACTTATAATGTAGAGTTATTATTAAAACAATTACAAAAATAGTAATTAGTATTAAAGCTGCAAATTTTTGGATATATTCCGCTTGGCTGGCTTCATACCAAATCTGTAGTCTTTATTTATATTTTCTGGGAAGTCGGGCAATAAATTGTTGAAATTTTCCACATGATGCGTTTGTTGCTCAAGCCAAATTCCATCGCCGGTAAAATGGAACTCGAATTCAATTAAGTATAAAATAAGTGTTAAGATCTCATTGCTGTTCAATTCCTCATAAACTAAACCAATTTTCATTTTCTCAAAAAGCTCTGGTTGTTGCAGTTGAAAAAGTTTCTCTTCAATTTGTTTTCTATTTAAAGAAAAAATTGAAAATATTAGTTTTAAATAAAACATACAGAAGGCCATCTACGCACATTGGATACAGCAAAATGTGAATATTACGATAAATGTTGTCGGCAGAGAAACGTTTACTTATTAAGTGGTCATAGCATTGCTTTACATGTAAGGAAGGGATGTGACACCAATTCGGATGACGGGATAATAGACTGCGTATGACAATCTCGTCCATTCCCATTACTTGGGATAAATACACAACGATGTCGCGACCTTTTGTGCGATCTGCTCCTTCACGAGCAAACCTGTAAGAACAAAAATAAAAAAACTAGAAAAAAAAAACTCACTTAAATGCTTACTTGGCAAATGCTTCTGATCCACAAGACAATATGTGCAAAGAAGTACAACGTACTTTCAACCGATTGAGGTATTCCAAGCGTAGACGTGCTTTATTTTGATAGTGTACGAGTCGTAAAATCCGTGGGTTGGTTCCCAATACTTGAAATTCTTCTATATCTGACAGTTCTTGTAGCCGCTCAAAGACTGTATCTGGCCCAAGCGTTAGCACTTCTAAGCAGAGCAAAATTGCTTGCTCGCTTATACCAAACGATTTCACATGCTTTATAATTTGAAGCAATGAATCGCAAGAAGTCATTAATATTTTTGGTCGTTTGTAGAGAATAGAACGGATATCCTCTCCATCGATGGTTTTGATATTTTTAACAATTCTTCGCATATTATCTTCATCGCCATACAACAAGTATGCATTTTTCACAATTCGTTCCTTTGAAAAATTAAGTTCATCGATAAGAAATTTTATGTTTTTCCTTACAGAGACAAAGCTCTTATGACGAATACGCACATAGCACTTCCAAAGTTTCGTGATATCATCATTAGACATGCTCAATCGTTGACGAAGGTAGTTATTGAGAATGTTTTGACGTATATATTTTAATTCTTGGGTTTCGCAAAAATTGGTGTACGTATTTATCAGGTGAATATCGTTAAAATTGGACTCCAGACCTGCTTTGACATCTTTCTCAAAAGCAATGTAACCATGCGACTTAAGATGGGCAACAGTCTTGTTCATGACTGTTACATATTTTGCGAGAAGCGAAATCGTTATCTTTTCAAAGCCACATTCGATCATTACATTGTAGCGATTCTCAATTGTTGATGAATTATAAAACAAAATCGTGGGTGTTGATAAAATATCGTTTGTTCCATAATTCAAGCAATTTAAAGTTTCTGTTGTGTTCTGGATATCCTTCTTCTTGAGCGTTTTTAGCCCTGGATAATTCTGAAGAATGCCTTGCCATTTATTATACGTTAATCCTATAAATTAAAGAGATTAATTCTCAGTAAATAAAACAAATATAAGAGACGAACCAATTGTGCGTGTAAAAAAAGCTGGATTAAGCGGATTTAGCGTTTTTACATCTACTTGCTTAGTTTTTGCTTTCAACACACTATTGTCTTTTGACTTTACTTTATGCACCGTTTTGGCTGTAAATCTTGGCAGGAACACACTTATATATCTTGCAAGTTCTGGCAAATTATTTCGACATTTTCTTAGCATTTTATACTTATTTTATACCATTATAGCTTGTAATATTTTTGTGATGGAATATAAGAAATCTGAAAGCCTGAATCAGCTGTTCAATTAAAAGGCTTGCCACCCGATTTGTGATTTTGAATTAAGGTAAGTGTACATTTATATATACCTTATATAAAAAATTGGGGTATTCACAATTCACATGCTTGTGCAGTTGACAGTGCGTTTAGACCACCTGAACGAACGAAAAATTCATTGGAATCTATTTATTCTAATGAAAACGTCGTTCGGGGCACTGTCTACACCGCACGCACATTAATCGCGAACTAACATTATCCGCAATTTTGTATGTACAGAAAATTCTCCATCCGACCAAACATATGGAATACGAAAACTTATTCTGTTTTTCAACAACAAATTCGCCTGGTAAGCATTGAGAACCACATAATAGCGATTTTATTTTCATATTTCAATTTATAAAAAGTGTAAAGTTACCACGAAACTGTCAACAAATGTGAGCTAAGCTCTCTAATCTATATTTGAGACCTTAGTCGACGACACCGATTTGACAGGTTGACCAAGAGGGAGAAGAAAAATATTGCACGAGGAGTATAGATATAATAAGTAAAAAGTAACTCAACATTTTTTGGGACTTCAGCCGTTATTTAATCCGTTTAGGTTATCTAATATTTAGAACATTAAATATAATTGGTCATTCAGTATTTTTCATTATTTTATAATCAAGTTATTAAAACCCAAACGATGGTTCGGCGCAAATCTTTTTCTATGACCAACCACCTAAGCAGTAAACTGCCGTCATAAGGAAGAGTGCGGCATCTAGCATGAATATCAAAATTCATTTTATTGTATTTTCCTTATTATTCATCCATCCTCTTTAAGATTGTACAATAAAAATTCCGAATTTTTGACCCCAAACCTGAATATTTCAACCTAAATTGTCGTATCTACACAAAAATTAGGTATCATTCCTGGATAAAACGCAGTATCTACATAAACAGAGAAAAAAATGCCGTATCTACACGTAGATGCCACACTTTTTGTTTGTATTTTATTTTTTTTTTTTTTATATATACACACATTTTTTTCAGTCATACAAAATAGAATTTGACGCATATGCATTTTTTTCATTACGTGTTGTACATATTTATTATATCTTCGCTTTAACCCTAATAATATGGATCATATATATCGGAAAGATGGTTGTGATGATATTTTAAATTAAAACAAGGAAATTATTTTCTTTAAAGATGCGAAAAATTATGCAGATACGGCTTTTCTCAATGTTTTTAATTGAATTTAATCGGGGAACAAACAAGAAAAAAGCGGTTAGTACAGCGTTTTATGCCACAGTTTTTGTTTGTTTTTTGTTATATTGTCCTGGGCTTCCTTTTTACGAAGAATAAAATTTTTATAATTATTTCATCCCTTTTTCATAGAATATTGCCTTTTTATTGTGAGGCGTTTTGCTTAGATTTTTGAAAAATGTAGATGCCGGACTCTTCCTTATGACGGCAGTAAGCCAATCTAAGTGATTTCGTAATGTTAAAAAAAAAAATAAAAGAAGAATTTCTAAATTCAAACACATTAATTATATGTATTAACATTTTAAGAGAGTTTTTTTAGGCGGTCTAAACTGTCAACTACGCAGGCAAGTGCTCTGAATTGTGAATACCCCTATTTGAGATGTTAAAAACTTAAATTTTCTCGAAAAATTTCTTCTGATTTTGAAGAAATATTTTTTGTACAGTGATGCGACGAGTCGAATACTTTATCGACTCGAGTTACTCGAGTCTGAATAAAAGCCTAACTATAATAGACACATGCTGCCATACTCTAGTGCCAAAAACTAAACGGAAAGTCAGCCGACTTTTGTCAGAATAAAAAATACCCATAATTATCATGCATTGACTTTGAGAAGTGTCACAATACAATTTTGCGGTTTTCTTTGCATTTCATTGTGCGATTTTTTTTAAAATTTGTACACAAAATAATATTTATTAAAAATAAAGTAGAGCAGCCTTTGCTGTTTGGCTTGAATAATTTCTTTAATAAATTTGAATAAAAATTGATTGACTTTTGCCTATGCTGTGAGCGTTTTGAATCGCTCTACAAAAAGCCAACGAAAGTCAACAAAACTTAACGAAACTGTGGCAATTCAATTATAGGCCTAACCAAAATAGACGAAACAAGACGATTGCAACTTGCCGAACGTCTGACGAGTTGGGACGCTAGCAGTTGGGTTCTTACTTTTACATGAACCCTAAGCTAATCTATAACAATTTTAATACACTGGGAATTATTTTTCATTATTTTTTATGTGAATCAATAACCTTTATTTATATCATTGCATAACTTGAACGATATATCAAGATAAAAGGACCCTGACGCCAATTCATTCTTACTGACAGACTCGATTCTAAATACCTCAAAATATCCCCGCTCTAATAAGCTCAAACAGTTTTTTTCAATGAAAAGTAATCTTAATCTTATTATAGAAAAATATAATGAACTATAATGTATATAAATACAAATAAATACAAATCAAATTACGAAAAAATAATACGACTTTTTACATGAACCCTTTAACCTATAACAACTTTGATAAATGGGAATGATTTTTCATTCTTTTTTATGTGAATCAAAAACCAAAATTTATATCATTGCATAACTTCAACGATATATCAATTTTTAATTGAAAATTGAACGCAGACGTCAAGATGCGCGAAATCAGGCTAAAGAAATGGCTAAAGCACTAAGTTAACGGCTGAATGACTTGAATACTCTTACGCGTCGACATTGTGACCCTGAGAAGAATGAGTTAATGGCAACACATCTTGATGGCATGTCCAGTAATGAAGAAACTTCGGATCATTATTTAAAACAAAATAAAACGACCATAGGTATGTTTTAGAAAAGCCAAAAAATTGTTAGAACTTAGATGGAAATCGTGAAAAAATAACAAATATTGAACACAATAACAAAATTATAAAAAGTTAATGTGACCAGATTTGGAAATGTTTTATTTTTTTTTTTTAACTTTTGTTGAAAATTACAAAAACACAACTTTTGCAGTCACAAGCGCTTATAATTTCGCTTAGGTTTAACAAAATTTTGTGTGTAGTAACTGCCTAAACTAGTGTGCTTAAAGTGCGACTGGTTGAATTTAAAAAAAAACCCAAAATACTAAAGATGAGTTGGTTGGTTGGTCTAGCCAAGGCAGTTGTGAATTTTGCTCAATTTTAGGTATTTTTTAATAAGAAAACAAAGGGTCTTATGATAATTTAAAAATGAACTATTGAGGTTCTTTGATAGGGACTTAAGCGAGGATACCCAGATAGACTAAATATCAAATACTGGATACAATTTTGAGAATAATAAATGTAGTCACATGAAGCACTCTGGAAGATGTTTTCAATCGGTCCTAGATTCCGAATTTTTAAGGCGCGAAATCGTGGCTGCTCCTCCCCTAACCGATTGGTACATATTTCAAGAAAATTTCAAGGAAAAACATTTTTTTCCCCTTTCAAGATATTTAAAACTACATGCTCATATGAGACAAAATAGGAGTTCCAGTTTTGGAAAATTCCAATAGGTGGCGAAATCATAAAACAATAAGTTCAAAGTTTTAAAATAAACAGTTTTTTTAAATTCGTTGGACATTTTGAATGACGAGGAGTCCGGAAATCGCATTTTTAAAATTTTTGTCTGTATGTCTGTCTGTTAAAGCATCACGTGAAAACCACTGGATGGGTTTAAATAAAACTTGATATCTAGGTTCCTTATATCTCTCAACATATAGGCTACTTTTTCCAAACGCACGCTTTGGCAAGAAATGAGTTAATAGTAAAACCTTCATAAATTCCTTAAAAATTAATACATCCGTCTTAATAACTTCAATAACTAAAATTTATTCTGAAATTTAGGGAAATTGGAAGAAAACCACGCCTATCGTTCATACAAGTGACGTCATCAACATAGTAAAACTTTAAAAACTTCCAGTTTTGAAAATTCATTTGAAATCCAGGCACAGTCAAAAATCATTCCTTACTAGTTTCGTTTAAGTTATCGTTTAGGTTAAGCTTAAGCCATAATCGTTTAAGTTATTAGGATCAATAGATATTTCTTCATCCTCAAATTTCATCAATATTTCTTCAAAATCGGAGGAAAAATTTAAAAAAAAAATCATTTTCTTTAGCAGCTGAAAATTTATAGATCAAAACTTTTTCTTCAAAATCAAAGGAAAAATTTTTGAACATAAAAAGTTTCTATTATTTCTTTAACTAGTAAAAATAATGCATTGTCATGGTTGAATTATAAGGTTGTCGCAGGGCTGATCGTACTTTCTTCTCAGTACCCATAATTGTCAAAATCAGTCAATTTTGCGAATTAATATGAAAGAAGAACATATGAAAAAAGAGAGCATTTGCACATTTTGTATGAGTGGTCAACTTCTATTTGACAATTATGGGTACTCGCCCTCTCCCTTGCGACAACCTTATTATTCAACCCAGATTCGCCAGATGAAATTTCCACCAAAATTCTCTTTTTTCACACTTAATTCTCATAAATTACCACACTCGCAAAATACCTCAAAACTTCCACAAAATACCTTAAAATACCACAAAATCCCTCAAATTACTAAAATATACTAAAATACAGTGATTACCATAAAACTAATTTGATTCTGACAGCATCTTAACATAACTACCAAGATTTTACCATATTCAATAAAAAATATTAATTTTAAAAATTATACAGGTCTTTACTTATTAAAAACATAATAAGCATATTAGTTAATTAAATAAAAATATATACAGATAATAAATTAGTTAAAATTGATATGTACTGAACTTAATTCAATTAATCTTTATACATTTCGCTAGAATAGTGTCAATTCACTCCACATTAGCTGAAGAATGAATAAGGCAAGATATTTGAGGTATTGTGGTAATTTGAGGTATTTTGTCGTATTTTTTCCCACGCGTGGTAAATATCGCACATGTGGTATTTTTTTCACACGCGAGAGATTTTTACCACAATATACTATGGGAATAACCACATCCCACAATCGTTGAAAAATACCAAAAGTACTATTTATAGTGCTTTTCTGGCACTTTGATTCAATAATGTCTATTGTTCTATCGCAAGGTTGATTTATAAGGTTGTCCCAAGGGAGAGAGCGAGTACCCATAATTGTCAAATCGAAGTTGACAGCTCATAGAAAATCTGCAAGTGCTCTCTTTTATCATCCGTTTTTCTTTCGTAGTCATTCGCAAAATTCGCTGGTTTTGACAATTATGGGTACTGAGAAGAGAGTGCGATCAGCCCTGCGACAACCTTATAAATCAACCTTGCAAATACCCATGATACAATAATTTACAAAGTAGCCTTGACAACTACCTTTTTTCTCACGAGCGGCGATCGGGAGTTGTCAAATCAATACAAAGTTTAACTTTTCATCTGTTTTGCTGCTTCTTCGTTTTCTCTTTTCAATGTGTTTTTGACAACTCCAAATCGCCAACAGAACTGTCACTCCTACCTTGTAAATCACTATACCATGGCAAATACCCAATTATGGACGATCACGTCGGAAAACGAACGAATCTTGTCACGAAGGCTTCGTTTTACCTAAACAGGGCATTAAGCAACGTAATCAAGGTTCATTAATATAGGTTGAGTCACTTGAGAGAAGCTCGGTCGAACTGTCAGAATGGATAAAAGGAAATCAAGAAAAAACAAACCTGAATCTGTGCAGTTTTTAGCTAACATCTACTTTGACAGTAGTTAACCTATATTAATGAACCTTGAACGTAATGTTGGACGATGACGCAAGAAAAAAATACAAAGAACCAATTTTGGACGATCACGTCGGAAAACGAACAAATCTTGTCACGAAGGCTTCGTTTTACCAAAACAGGGCATAAGCAGGATTGCCACTCTCGAAAAATTATTTTTACCAAATTACCTCCAAAAATTTACCAAAATTAAAAAAATTTACCAAACACCAGTAATTTTTTTATGTAAAAGTATATATACATAAATTTTTTATTCATTTTTATTTAACTCTAATATCACTTCATTTATAAAACAAAATATTTAAAACAAAGCAAAAATCGCAAAATTATGCAGTACTATAGAATACATCGAAATATTAAAAATAAAATTTTATTAATACATATTAGGTTAATATGATTTTGTTTTTCAAACAGAACATAAAATAATAATAATAACATTAATTAACAATAATAATTATAAAACTACTTTTGTTCTGCCCTATGAACCAAATATATCCTTTCGGAAAGGCGGGAAAAAATAAAAATACGCGTGTATCCTCGTTTTTCATATACACGTCAGAATTTTTATTTTTTGACGTTTAAGTTCTGTGATGCCCCACAGTGAGATGGTTCAATACATTTGTTGGAAACAGATTGGAGTTGTTGGAATTTAAGGAAACTTAATTTCTGAAAGTATAATGGCATACTGGTTCCAAATATCGTTTTTTTCACCTTTTTCGGTTGGTTAAAAACACGATTTTTTTTATTGATTAATTTTGTTAATACCTAAATACTTAATGTATTTACTTTGCACCGGTTACGTTTTTTGTATTTTTATACCCCAACGCTTACTGCCTGATCACCTCCGTCTCTCTGTCTGTCGACACGATTACAGCCGTTATTTTAAAGATATAGCGATGAAATTAAAAATATAAGATTGCTTTAAAAAAATTAAGATCAAGTTCGAAAATGAGCCACACAGAGTGACTTTATTTTTACAGTAAAATCTCTTAAAAATCCACAAAAATTAATAAAATGCCTTGAAATTTTGCTTGTAAGCTTTGATCTTCAATATAAATTCTAACTATAAAAATTGATAAAATCGGATGAAAACCACGCCTACCTCCCAAGCAAAGTGGCCTTTTTATGAACGTTAAAATTAAGAAATGTCTTTAAATTATGCACATGAGCTTTGATAATTAATATAAGCCATCTCTATAATATTTACCAAAATCGGATGAAAACCACGCCTACTTCTAATACAAAGTGGCTATTTTAAACTAAAATCTCTTAGAAATCCACAAAAGTTAAAGAAACGCTTTGAAATTTGCACATTGCACATGAGCTTTGGCATATAATATGAACCATATCTATGATATTCGACAAAATCGGATGAAAACTACGCCTACCTCCCATACAAATCGACGTCATCAAAATAGGAAAACTTTCGCAAATATATAAAACTGAATGTCCCTGTGTCTGTCATGGCTAAAGACTTCGAATATACTTGAATTTGATCGCGAGGGGGAGGGTTATTTTAGCTTCGGTACCCTACCGAAGCTCAATTCCTTACTAGTTTTAGTTAATTTTTTTAAAAGAATTTTCCACAATATTAAAAAGTCACAATATGAGTATGACCCATCATGAACCAAATTTATTTTGAGTTACTTTGATTTATTGTTTCTAATGTTTTGTTGGCGGAAAAAACGAAAAAATATAGACAACATAAAAAGGATTGCTTTGCTGCGACTAACAAATTAACTAACGATTTTTAATATGAATACTCGTACTTACTCAGCCCTATTCTAGGATCCGTCTTAATAAATCTACGAACGTAAGACGAATACGAAAAATTTGCAAGTTTTTATTTGTAAATAAAGCTTTGAAATTTTTTAAAAAATTCATATTCAACCTTATTCAGCGGAAACTTGCTTTAAATTTGAATCACACATATTTATCCCATTCTATTTTCGATCCCAGGCCAAAAAAACTTTTAATCATGTTAAATAAAAACAAATATAAATCAATCATATATTCAGTTCTTAATAAGTATTCATATTAGTATTAATAGTATCTTCAAAATAATACACCAATTTGTTAGTATTTTTTTTTTAATTCATTCTATTCTATTTATCTTCGGAGGAATGTTTTATAGGGAACGGTGGTACCCAACCACCGAAGCACCGCTCTAACTCCTCAGCTACTGCGATGCAAAGCCGATCATTCATATTGGAAGCCACAACTTGAACTCCCAAGGGCAGCCCATTACTATCCAATCCCATTGGCACCTGTGTGCAGGGCACTTGAAGTACATTAAAAATACTAAAGTAGCTAAAATCCATAAATTTCATCAACGGATAGAAATGGAATGGTGCAGTGCGAGGAGAGCTATGATAAAATAGAACTCCATCATCGCCAAGAAACTCTTCCAATGCATTCTTGCACTTTATCGTAGATTCTCTTACCAAATTACTTTTTTCTTTTGGGAGTAAAGAATCGATCAACGAGTATATAGCAGCAATTGTAAAATCACTTTGGCCAATTAGTTTTTTAAAAAGCTCTACAAAAGGATTTAATTCTACACCATTGCCAAGCAACTTGTTAAAATTGGCCGGCTCTTGTGTCATCCAATAGCGCCACATTTTTCCCGTCATCTCAGTACCAGGGAGGTTGGCTAATTCGACTTTGTGACCGCTTATTGATTCAAAGTGTTGTTGAATCTTGAACATTGTCGACTGTGCTTCGCGACCAACGGGATTACATTGAGGCATGTTATTGCATGGAATATAAAAGTAACGCAATTTTTTCAAATCGACTTTGCTGTTCAACTTCAGTTTTTCACTCATATCTGGTCCTACCATTACTTTAAAGATTGGCTTAAGGTCTTGAACATATCGGACCATTGGACCTGCAACAACCATTGTGTCTTCTTCCTCACCAGTTCGAAATGTACAGCCGCGTGTATTTACAACATTTTTTGACGGTTTGTGTCCAAATATACCACAATTAAAAGCAGGAATGCGTATTGATCCGCCAATGTCTGTACCCAATCCAAATCCAGTACAGCAGGATGTTATCAAAGCGGCCTCACCACCAGATGATCCACCTGCAGATCTTCTAAAATCGTAGGGGTTGTTAGTCTGTCCAATTAGCATATTACGTGACTCAATCCATTTGTTCACTTCAGGCACATTACTTGTAGCAATAATGATTGCTCCGCTATCCTTTATCAATTTAACACATTCTGCATCCTCGCGGGATCGTTCACTTTTCCGCGAGATAAGACCTAATGTATGCAGCTTCCCACTTACAGCGGTACTGTCTTTTGTGGTAAAAGGCACGCCGAGAAAAGGTTTTTGTCTCAATTCCTCATCCGATACTTCATTGTTTTCTAGTCTCCTATCAATTGCTTTTGCAGCCTCCAATGCTTCTTTGAATGGGCCATCTACAACAGCATTTATTTCGGGATTAATATGGACGATGCGATCATAAAATGCCTTCACTACCTCATATGATTTCACCTTACGTTCCTGAATTAATTTTGCCAATTCGTTGGCACTTTTGGTTACGATACGCTCTTGTTCATGCGTCTGCGGCGGCGAACAACTTTTACGTGGGCCTAAATACCAACCCAATGAAAACTCCAGGAAGCGGTCAACCACAATGTGAGCAATAATAATTAAGGTGTCAAGGACAGTCTTCCATTTAAATTCCATTTTTATTTTCTATTCTGTTGCTCTCAAAAAGAGTTAAAATGTATTTTTTTAATGTAACCACGTAGCAACTTAAAACAGGAAATTATGTTAATACAAAATTACTTAAACGAAAGCCAGTAGCAGAGATAAAGCCAGTTAAAAACGAGCTTCCATAGCTTTTGGAAAATTGTGCAAGAACTTTGCACTTCGCTGATTTGCTATATTTTTTATTTGTTTAAAAAGGCAAAGTAGTCGAAAGCCTCACTGGAATTTACCTAAAAGCTGATCTGGAGTCATAATTATTGCCAGATCTAGTGAGAGTTATTTTGTTGATTACAGAGGTAGTGCGCACGGTTTGGAACTTATCGATATATGATTTTAATAGCAGGGCTGCTTCTGTTAATATAAAAAGGGAAGAATTGAAGATCAGTGGAAATCCAATTTTTCATTTTTTAATGTGCTTTTGAAGCTGAAAGATTTCAGGCCGGTCTCAAGTAGTTTAGAATTTATGGGCATAAAAAGTTAAGAAAATGGGTCTAAAAACTTGTGATTTTTCCTAAAAAACAAAACTATATGGATATCAAAAGAAAGGTCATGTTATTATCTATTCAACGAGGTAATAACCATAAAAACCCATGCATTACTTTTGAAGATATAACTGTTTTTATACTAAAAACGCGCAGTTTTTTATTATAATTTTTCATGTGCTAATATGTGTAGCTGAATGTCGAAATTTAATGAAAAAAATTAAATTTATTTGTTAAAATAAGGTTTTTATTTAGTTATCATTGTCACTTATCACTAAAGCTAATAGACACAACAACGGAATTGCAATTATGTGCGTCTCGCTTTAAAAATGTGTTTCTGCTATTTTGTACAAAACAAAAGTTCTAAAAAGTGACCACATTAATTCTATAAAAAGTTGTTGTTGCACTTGCTTCTTTTTTGACGATTTCATCCAAAAATTTATTATATGTGTAAACACATAATTATCATCTTATTTTCTGAGGTCGTACTATATTTTTAAGAATTACTTTTATAAGCTTAACCCACTTGTTGCTACCGAAGTTTTTAAACCACAGAAAAAAAAATCTTAGCGTAAATGTGGATAGTTCTAGTCCAAAAGTGTGTATCTTACAGTGCATTCACATCAACACCTTCTAACTTTAACAATTTAACAACTTAGCAGGACTTCGCCAAATGAAGTGAATATAGTTTGATTACAGAAAAATCGACTCATTAGAGAAAAATTTACTCATTGTATAGAAATCGACTCATTCAAGCTACAATTCTGTAATAATTTGATTTGAAGAATGTTCTTGCATATAATTATATAGACAATCACTCCTTTAACTACATTATTTTGTTCATCAAATGAAACTTCCTAACTTTTCGTCCTGCTCAATCAATAGTTCAGAAATTTTTCCCATATAAATAAGCTTCACGCTAGTGGAGTGAATATTGAAATAAGTGAAAAGTTGTACATGCTCTGATCAATCGTAAATTCAAAAAACTTTGATAGCAAACCATCAAATAAACATATCAGCCAATTATCATAAGCAAAATAAAAGTCAACTCTAAGTTTAGTGCAAGCTATTGGACAACAAATTATATTGAAAAACTGTCAAAAATGTTTATATTAAATTTAAAGTCGTATGTTTTTGATATTGGGGGTTTGTTTGTAAGGCTGTCAATCGGAAATTCGGGATACCGAACATTTTGGATTGGGATTGAAGCAAATAAGTTCCGGGATCCGGACATTTTTTCTAGGCATTTATTTCATTAAGTATAAAAGCACGCCCTACGACGTACGTCGTTCATTGAATACCACTATTATTATTATGATTAATAATATGTGTAAATTGTGAATTTGGTTTCTCTTGCTTCGATATTTTACTATTTACTAGATATGAACTCAAAAGTGTTCAAATAATTAAAAAATATTATAATGTATTTTATAAATAGATCTAAATGGCGTTAAAAGAATGAATTGTTAAAATAAAAAAATTAAAATTAATAGGTTTTATTCGAAAAAATCATTAGAAAACATAGAAAATATATCCCGAAAAATCCCGGGATCCCCGAATCGGTATTTTCAATCCCGACTCCAGGATTGCCAAAACCTTCGGGATTGACAGCCTTATTGTTTGCACAAAAAAGTACTGTTAAGACAGTAAAAAATACATACTTGTTGCTAAAAATGGTTAAAATATAAATCTGTGAAGTATGTTTCAAGACTTGATAAAACAGTGCAACGGTTCTCGGTTTGCAATTATCAAAATTAAGATTAGACAGTTGCAAAAGTAACTACTTTACATTATTGTCTAGTGTAAGGACAGTGAATATTCTCACTTTCAATTATCGAAATGATCCAAATCTACTGTCTTTTCTAATTTATTAATAGTTTGTATTTTGAGTAGACTTTTCATGATTTTTTTTTTTGACTAAATAGGAAGATGGCCATAATTTAGTAACATCTTTGGAAAAAGTAGAAGGAGTTTTAAGTTACGTCAAAGTGTAAAATTCGTCAATATTTTAATCAAATGTTACAGGACAACTTTTTTGTAACACAAATTTTGTTCATTGCTTCTTGCAAACTATTTCCCTTGAAGTTTTTTATTGATTTTTTAAAAATACGCTTTTAATTTTAACATAAAAGCTAGTACATCGTCTGCCAATCATCTGGCAAGATTGTTGCATTTTTCGAAGCACGGTGCCCAAGATTTGTTATTGTTAGTTCGCTGTTTTTCGAACCCTGCTTCCACAAGTGCAAGTAATCACTTGCAAGTAGGGAATATATATTGTCTTCGAAAAAGTTCGAAATAAGCTGCAAGTTGCTTCAGCGTCCACATGTACAAGTGCAAGTTCATTTAAAATGTCGAATGCGGAAGGTTCTCCCTGCAATTGAAGTATTGCTTGATATGAAGAAGTTAAAAAACGAGGAAAACATGTTACCAGTATTGCTTCTTGTATAAAATTGAGGAAATCCTTGAAAAATCCACAAAAAGCATCACTTTAATCCTACTTTATAACATTAGGTCTGTTTCCGTACACATTTTTGAGTAAAAGTCGAGTAAAGTTCAATATGAGATTTTAAAATAGTCTCAAAAGTACGGAAACGACTTCTAGCTAGTTTCAAGCACAAAAACAGCTGATTGTCTATCAAAAGGAAACACCGCCAATTTTAACTTGTTACAAACGCAAACGGCGCCAATTTGAACTTGATATTTTATATTTATTTATATGTTTTTATATTTATTCATCGCACGACATAAGCAAATAACAAACAACAAATTGGCATTTGCTTGTTCTTCTTGATACTTATTCTTCTTGATGCTTGTTCTTATGTAGCTGGAAGAAATTTCTTCAAGCACACTTCGAGTAACTTTCGAGCTCGAGAGTGTTTTATGCTTGTTCTTCTAGCAAGAAAAAGTACGGAAACACCTTCTAGCACATTGCAAGTCCGAAAATGTGAGTGTAATAGTAAAAACGTTTGGATGTATTGAGTTTTTCGAACTTGCACGTGTGGACGCTGGGTAAATTGCAGCGCTGAAAATTCGCAAGGCAAAGAAAAGTCATTTCGTAACTTTTAGATCAATTCGCACACACCCTAGATAAGGAATATAAATGGATAAAATTCTTTTATATCGATAAGATTTCCACATACCTAATTTTTTCATAACATCGACAAATGTCAAGTTGGGAAGAAAATAAAATTTCCACACTCGATTAAACGCTTGAGAAATTAATTTATTTCTGCTTAAGAAAGAATAAAGTTGCCGCGAAGGAAATTAAATTGTCAGATGCAACTACTGGTAAGATTTTCACAACAATAAAAGTGGCATACAATTGATTTTAGCCAGTAAAATAAATGGGTATTGTCATGAACTGTTTATAAACAAATTAATCTTGCGATAAAATTATAGTTTTTTTACCACACATTACAATATACGAAAATCTCGTTTCTCTTTCCATATCATTGGATTGCGGATACTTAAATAGATTAAAACTGTGCTGGTTCGACTTACATTTTATTGTTGGTATAATATTTGCACGCATTTTCGCCAAGTATATAAACTTTCCCAAGTAATAATTTTCCTTCTATAATTCTGAGAAAAATTCGGCAGTAAATGAAAAACATTTACATATATGTATAAGCTTTGTTTGATCATTGTATAAGACCTATTAAGGCGCAGTTTTTATTTTTAATAGAAATGAAGTGTATGATTTTAGTGAAAAAATTATTTTCGGAAACTTCAATATTCGAGAAAAAAAAGATAAAAGGGGGTTTGAACTTGCGAACACATGACCAATCTCACTTCAGTTTGTAGCCCATTCTTCCCTTGTAATAAACAAGCATTGAAACATAATCATAAAATTATGCCAGAAATTGCTCCTAAAAGCGCACCTTAAAATATTTTATGTTCTAATATTCAAAAATAATAGCTGCTTCAATAAATTGTATAAATTTAATGTTTATTGTAGAAGAAGTCACTTAGCAATTTTTTACAATAAATACGCTTGTATATAAATCTGATAATAGTATGCTTGTATATAAATCGACTTATTTTTCTATAAGCCTTGAATAATTCGATTCAGAGAATGTTTTTGCAGCCATTAAATTATTCCGTAAATCCCGAAATCGAAAGCTATTTTGTTAGTTGAGATTGCCATATGGAAAAAACAATAACACAAATGTTTTCTGTCTAAAACAGTTGCATATATTTTACCTCACTATTTTATTTTTACTTATGGCGTGACCATTTGTTTAATTCCCTAAAGTTGTGTTTTATATGAATGTGATTTGATTCTAGTTATTTAAAGTAGTATGATTTCCGAATTTTAAATGGTTTTATATTAAATTTTATGTAATGGAATAATTACTAAAACAAAACAAGAGTTGTGTATTGTGTATATCTTCAAGGAAAAATGTTTTATTTTTTTGTCAATAACAAAACAAAAATTTGTTCTTTTTTCTAAAAAAAGCTACAAGTGTGAATCAAAATTTATAATGGTTCGATCTTGTATTTTGAGTTAAGGTTATTTAATAGAATTAATGATTTAAATTTCTTTGTTCTTCGTTTTGTAAAATTTACTTAATCGATATAGTTATATTATGCATTACATCTGTTGCTCTTAATTAAGTTAAAAACCCAACACATTATTCCCTAATCTACCTCAACTTTTAATAGAAACAACATAGTTGTGAGCAAGCTTGTTTAAATTATCAATACATAACAAAAAATCAAAAGGTGAACTGCGATTCGGCCTTGCAACAGGCACTGCATATGATTCTTCTATTTACTGAAGAAACCGAAGTTCTCAGTACATCTTAGTAGGCCAAAGAGGCCATTTAATATTAAGAAATAAGGCGTTAATAAAGAAAAAACAAAATACTATACACATGCATCTACTTCAACCTTAACAAGTCGTGGGAAAGCAAACTTAAGCACATACGTACCTAATCACGCCATTCGACGACAGAGACACAAATGCGGCAGCACGCTTTATTTTAAGTACACAATATTAGTTTGGTCCGTGTTAAGACGTCATTCAGGAAATTAATTTATAATTTTAACTTTACGTTAATTGTATAGTCATACACAAGATAAACATTACTTATAGACATAGAATTGCACTTCAATATAAATTATGGCTGCTTTAATAAAATTCATATTTTATTTCTTTATTCTATCATCCAAAAATTGTTTATGATCAACGTTTTATTTGCGCTGAAATGTATTAATTACAAGATAAGAATAATTAGTATTATATACGACCCGTTTTATTTCTATCAAGCACTGAGTTTTTGCGAAAATCGATAGCGAAAAAATTTCTTAATAAAAGTTAATTGAACACTTTTTGCTGACCTTATCGCATTGTATAACACCTTTACTTTTTGACTTTTCATTACTTTCAGTAAAATAATTTATAAACTTATCTAGTAAACAATGCAGTCCTACACATCCGCAAGTGATAGTGAAAGTTTTCCGTCTTTATCACCACCACCATCAACATCATCGTCATCATCCTCATCACAGCCTGCCAATCACGCAGCATATATGGCAGATTATCAGAATATTCTTGCTGAGGGCAAAGAACCTGTTATGACCAAAGAATATAAACCACAAGTTGCATACAAATTTGAGAAATATTTAAGCCCACAAAGCTTGAAACGTCATGTTCTACAAGGCGAAAAGATGCGTAAAATTATTGATTTCTATGCGGAAAAACAAAGTTGCACTGCAAAGGAAATTGAACGTCAGGCAAAAATTATAATCGATGAGATCGGCTTAGAGCGTAATTTGGCTATAATACGTTGGTGTGGAGTTGCAATCACTGCTATAGGTAAACGCATTAGCACCGGCATCTATGTTAATGAGGCTAGCATGGCTGCTGTTAAAAAGGATTTAGGACGCAATCCCGTGCTTTACTTGCCTAGTCACCGCAGTTATATGGATTTTATACTTATGTCTTACATATGTTTTCATTATGATATTGAAATTCCCGGCATAGCAGCCGGAATGGGTATGTTTTCCCCCTCCTTTTTATACGATATATGTAAAATTCGAGCTTGCTAACTTGTTTTTTACTTCATATAGATTTTCATTCCATGTTCGGCATGGGAACAATGCTTCGAAAGACTGGCGCTTTTTTTATGCGACGCTCCTTTTCCAATGACGAAATGTATTGGGATATATTCCGGGAGTATATGTATGCGCTAGTCGCATCGTATCACATTGGTGTAGAGTTCTTCATTGAAGGCACTCGCAGTCGTAATTTTAAGGCGCTTGTACCTAAAGTGGGTCTACTTTCCATGGCTTTGTTACCCTACTTTACGGGCGAAGTGCCGGATGTTACAATTGTACCTGTCAGCATTTCGTATGAACGTGTATTAGAGGAACAGCTTTTCGTTTACGAACTTTTGGGCGTACCAAAGCCCAAAGAGTCTACTAAAGGATTTTTCAAAGCTCTGAAAATTGTTGATGAACGTTTTGGTAAAATGTTTTTGGATTTTGGCCAGCCCATATCAGTGCGCAAATTTTTTGGCCACACAAGTGAAGAGCGCATGAGGCGTGCAGTTGTAGCCGGCCATATACAAAAACTAAACAAACATGAGATCGAACTAGTCAAAGGATTAGCAAATGAGGTAAGGTTACCTGCTGTAATGTTAATGTGTACATGTACATTTATTTTTTACTTATCCATGTTTTTACTGCTCTCAGATAATTTGTCAGCAACAAAGACGTATTGTTATAACCACCTTCAATTTGCTCAGTCTTTATTTTGCGTCGCAGCGTTACTGTGAAGAACGACCTGCCAACATTGACGAACTAGCTCGTAGTATTGTAAGAATTAAGCAGATGTTCGTGAAGCTGGGAGCCCATGTAGCAACTAATGAGAATTGCATCAAACCCGAGATTATTGAAACCGTCGAAATACACTCCAATATTGTACATTTTCACAACGCTAGATTGTATCACACACATGTTGCGCCCGAACAGTTAGCACAGGATTTTGATGTGAAAAAACTGAAAGCTCATGCCCTATCGCCTCACACTATGGCAATAGCTGTGCCTACACTCTCATTGCAACTGTATATTAATCCGTGTCTCTTTTGGTTAGCACGTCCAGCATTTTTATTAACCGCCGCATTGCAGTTATGTCAAGATAAAAATGCAAAATTTTCTACCGCGGTCGATTTAAAGGCTAATCTATCCCAACGAGTTGCCTGCCTAGATAATATATTTAGTCATGAATTCAATTTGGAATCCAACGGGGATCAAGTGGTAAGTTCTATCGCATGCCTTTTTAGTATCAACATTCATTAAACATTTTCCCTTAATGCAGGAGTTTGAGCGGCATCTAAACTTTTTAGAATTTTATAAAGTTATAAGTATTTCGCGAGAAACCGCAGATATTGAGATTTTCGATAATGAATGTAGTCGAATTATTTTGTCCGCATTGGCACCTTTTCTTTGTGTTTACTACCAGTTGGCGGTGACTATAAATGAGGTATATACATTTTTTTTCAATTAACTTATAAAATTGGTCTTACACAGTTTTTACCTATTATTTGTTAGATAACGACGGAGCAGGAATTTGCCTCCAAGGATCTTTTTATAAGTTTACAAAAACGTATCGAGGCTTTAATGCTACAAAATGTACAAACCAATGTTCATCCATATTGTTTAGCTTTAGATAATCTAAATATTGCACTACATTCGTTCGTGCAATCTGGTTATTTGCTTAAAAACAGAGATAATGGCTTAATGCGCCATTGTACAAATCTTGCCCAAATGAATTCCAATTCAACAACTAATGGTACATTAGCAGATCTTGAGAAACAATTGCTACAGTACTGCAATTTGATGCAGTTCTCAAGATACTATGAACCATTGAATGGAGAGCTGCATATGTTACCTTCAAAGTTATAACTGGATCTCAGATATTGGTTTAAACCCAATTTCTTTCGCATTACATTCTGGTTGCTCAAAAACTGTCATTTTATAACCATACTACTATTATTAGCTTTTTGTTATTGCATAGCAATGTGTAGCTTTTGACGCATGATAAGATTCTGTTCAAAAACATATTTAAAATATAAGTCGTCGTTTTTAGACAAAACTCTTAGCTTAAGATTAAAATTTAGTTCAAATTTCATTCGGTGTTTGGTGGATATTCAATGTTTGAATATATTCACAAAATTTTTTTAGTCATTATTTTAAGCAAAAATACATGTAACATGATTCAAAATACTGTACGTTTCATGCATTTTTAGAAATAAGTGGTTACTGAACACGCTTTTAATTAGTATTGTTTTATTCAACTAGATTATCTATCTATTAAGTAAGATTGTATAGTAAAGCGGAGTTATTTTATGGAAAAAAATTTAAAGACAATTTTTTCTGAATTCCACTACACCGGTTGACTTGGGATTGTATGTGTCAAATCAAAAATGGGGCGCCTTGAAATTTATCATACACCTATGGTCTAGAGCAGAGTTGTAAATCCCATAGCTCAATTAGCTCTTTTAGCTCATTTACAACAACTTCAATATTTCCGTGTGTGTTGTAATTCGAAGAATTGACTTCGTCGGCGTGACAGCAAGAAAAAAATGTGCATGCATTGTTGTGGTTTGTTATTGGTGCTGTATGTATTTTGTTTTTATTTTTTTATTTTTTTCGTCACCATCGAAGTTCCAATTTTTTTCTTCTTTTTTTTTTAAATTTGTAATCCAGCTCACTGCCACGACACCGCTGGTCTAGAGCACTTTTTTTTGCTTAGAATTGAAATCAGAAAAGAAATCAAAAAAGAAAAAGGTCTTAAAAAAATTATTCCACTCTGCTGTATAGTCATATAAAAAATATATGCAGTTATCGTACTGTAAATCAAAACGGTATTCAAATACACATATATATAAAAAACTATTTCTTAAAATTCATTAGAAAACATTTTGATCCAAGTAAGACACCAAAGCATTATATTATCCGTGCAAAAATTTGTAAGAGCTAAAGTACATCGCTATTAAAATCTTTTCCACACAAATAATGAATCCTCAAAAAGAAGCACAGTCATCTTTATAAAAACCTTAAATCCTCTGAACTATACAAAATTGTATCGATAACATTTTTTACCTAAGAGCACCAGTAACCTTTCACTCAACACGTGACTTTCATCTACTTTAGACAGAAAATAATGCCAGTGCATCGAATTATTATATTAAGAGTAATTTTATTGGGGTTGTTTTATGTTCAAAGAAATTGAGATTGATTTTTTATGGATGTGATGGTGACGATAATTCTGTAGATTAGAATATTCACACATAAGGTAAGTGATTGTTTCAATATTCAATGAGTGCTAGTTATTATATTCAGACACAGTTGACACAATGTTTAAAATTTTTTCTTAATTAAAAAGATGTCAAAATGGAGTCTTTTTGACTGCTAAGAAATAAAAAAAATTTTTAGAAGTTATTTGTAAATTAATTACGACCTTCTTTCATAAGTTTTTAAGTTATGTGTTTATATAACTCCAATAATTTTTTCAATTATTAAAGGTTATATTTTATCGAGCTCAAGGTCAATGTTGCTTTCCGAAGAAAACAACTGAAGGAACAACTACCAACAACAACAATACTTTATAGACTATCAATCACATAGCAGACTAGACAGCTGTTTCGTTGGCCGCTACACCAACTCATCAGTAGCCTTTTATCGTGATTCTTGCTGTGATCCACTAAGCTCTTAATTTTCTACTTGTTTCACGAATGCAATTAGTAAATTACCCTGAATTGCGGTACGAGAACACAAATGATATGAAAGCAGCTTAAAGTTCTTCAAATTTGTGAAGCATACCTTCAGGGAAAGTATGTTCTATTATTCGAAGATAGATCAAAGCTTTTCGAAATACTCAAAGGTTTTTGTTGTGCAAGTTGTTGTTGCTCTTCTAGTTCACAGTCGATCTTAGCTTCAGCAATTAGCTGATATTAACTATGACGACATGAAGATTTGTTTTTTTGAAAACTTAGATTTTTTTTAATTTTATTGTGTGTAAACACACACAAATAATCATATTTTCAACGGCCGGGCTCTGCCATAGAATTTATTTGTAAATTAATTACGACCTTCTTTCATAAGTTTTTAAGTTATGTGTTTATATAACTCCAATAATTTTTAGAAGTTTATATGGCCTCCTTTAGCTTATATTACTTCGAAAACTCTTTCACAATAGATGAAATTAAGTGCTCCAAAGTATTGGGATCCAAATTCTTAGAAGGCATTGATGTTGTGAGTTTTAACTCATCTACGGTGTGGTATTACTGATTGTCAGCATAAATGTAGCAAACCAAAATCCCCCCTAGGTTTTCAATTGGGTTAAGATCTGGAAAGCCACTTCAAAGTTTTAGTATTTATGGCCGCAAGCTAGGCATTTGTTTCTCTGCTAGTGTGTATTCCGGCATTGTCATACTAGAAAATCTAGTTTTTGTCAGAATGTTGGCGCAGAAATTGTAATAAACTGCTTTGCAACACAGTGATGTAGTCGGCATTATTTATCTTAGGTGAAACTGGATCTTCGATGTCCCTTGCGTTGCAAATGCTTCCCAAACCATTACTGACCAGCCAACAAAATTCCGCTTAGAGAAGTAAAGCGGTTTTTTCGCAAATCTCGCCAATAAAAGTGTGAACCATCTGATCCATCAAGGTTTCATTTTTTATCTGAAATAATTACCTGCAAGCACGAAACTGTTCTGTAGTGTATTTACACACACAGCACTGTCTTGTGTCGCTTAAGTAGCCGTAGCATAGCCTTAATTTTTGCTAGACAAGGCATCGACAACAAGCAAGACCAAATGGCAATCGAGTATCTTCGAGTATTATTTCCCGCTTCTCTCTTTTGTTTATTTTTCTTTTTCTTGCGGATTACTTTTTTGTGCACATTTCTCAATTTTTTTAAGAAAATTCGCAATCTCACGATGGCTACGTCCGAGTATCTTGATATATCGCTGCATGAATTATTGTCGGAAGCCCAACCCAATATTTTCCCTTTTTCTACTTCAGATAAAGTTGTCCAACGTGGCATATCAAGATGACATAACGCAATATTGACACCAATTCTTAAAAAAAAGTGGTATAATACGAACTTTTTTTTTTTAAATAACTTCGAATTGGTTCTAATGGATAAATGAATGAATGGATAAATTCACTAGCAAAACTTTACTTCACAAATATTTTGTTAAAATGCAACGATATTTCAAAACAACAAAAAATTGGGTTGGAATTATACACTTATATATGTAGAGTACAGACGACGAAGCTCCAGCGAAAAAGGTGCTTGAGGCGAGGGTCGCTGGTCAACGACGACGAGGGAGACCATGCCTCCGATGGATGGACCAGGCCGAGGAAGCCCTAACCGCACTTGGTATATCCGATTAGAGAAAGCGCGCGCAAAGCAGAGGCGCCTGGCGTGAACTGATGGGGTCGGCCGAAACCCGAACACGGATTGTTACGGCCACCTATGTAAGTATGTATTATTATTATTATTTATTTAATGCTAAGCACATATGGCTTTATAGCAATTAATATTCGACAAAATAAATATGATACAATTAATTTATGTACAATTTAATTTTATAAAAATGTAAAGTTGTCAGGATTTCAGGTATATACAGATGCAATCCGGTTAGCTTCTTAGTAGTAAATAGAAGAATTGATTAGAGCGGTGCTCCCATATGCCAGGCTAGACGGACGAGGTCGAGCTCATACATGTGCTAGGCAAGACATAAGAGGTCTTGCTCTGGATAATCAAAATATATCTATAGCGTGTATATCTATATAAATATGGATTAGAGCACAGCTCACACATGCAAAGCTAGTCGTACGACGTCAAACCGGCATATGCCAGGCGAGATGGACGTGATCTCGCTCTGGTAATCATATTTAACTACACAGCTAGATTGTATAAGTTGTGCACAACATCACAGGAAATATTCAGTATCCTTGGAAAGCATGATCCAGATTAATGGCGGTACTGTAGATAATCTAAAATATTAAATTTAATTGAGTAAACCGATTCATTTAAAGAAATTGCATCTGAAACAAAATTAAAGTCCCCACAAGCGCTTCTGAGTGGTTCGTTTTGCAAGTAATTAGTTCTACAAAAGTTCATGTAAAGTAACTCAAAAGATCTTCTAGGTCGGAGAGGAATATTAAAGTAAATTTTGCTCAGTAAGTATTGACTGTCTACGTATCCATGTAAAAGTTTGAAAATCCAAGTAACATTTAGCATAATTCTCCGATTATTTAAAGTAGGAAGATTTAAAAGTTGCAGACGATATTCATAAGGTGGTAGGTTATAGCTGAAATTAAAGTAAAGATGGCTTAAGCAGAACAAAAGAAACTTTTTCTGAATTGATTCTATGTCATCAATGTAACAACTATATCGAGGGCACCAAACAATTGAAGCATACTCTAAAATAGGTCGCACTAGAGAGGTGAATAAGGTTTTTGTTATATAGGGATCATTAAACTCTTTTGCCCATCGTTTAATAAAACCTAAAGTACTATTTGCTCGATTTATAATTTTATTAATATGAATATGAAAGCGAAGTTTAGTATCCATAGTTACTCCAAGATCATGAAAGACATCTAAGGACTCAAGTGTATGGTCACAAATTTTATAAATACATGTGACAGGAGATTTTCGAGTGAAAGTCATATGCTTGCATTTATTCATGTTAAGATTCATACGATTCACGTTGCACCAGCTATAAAGATGGTCTATGTCAGCTTGCAAGAGAACGGCATCATTAGCATTTTTGAAAGGAAGAAATAGTTTCACGTCATCAGCGTACATTAAAATACTCGAATGCTTTATGACAGATGGCAAATCATTTATAAACAGTAAAAAAAGAAGAGGCCCGAGGTGGCTTCCTTGAGGTACACCAGAAGTGACAGGAAACTCATGGGATTTTACAAGTTTAAAAAGAACACGTTGTGTTCTATTGCATAAATAAGATTCAATCCATCTTACAAGTGTTGTAGGAAATCCAGCAAGAGATAGTTTTAAGACTAAGAGCTTATGATTAACAACATCAAAAGCTTTACTAAAATCTGTGTATATAACATCAGTCTGTAAACCTTTTCCAAAATTCTCAATGGTTTTGGAAGTAAATTCAAGTAGGTTTGTAACCGTAGATTTTCCTGAAACGAATCCATGTTGGAGTGGAGACAATACAGATTTAACACTATGTGATAATTGTGAAGTAATGATTGCCTCGAAAAGCTTCGGCAAAGCGCTTAATTTTGCAATTCCACGATAGTTTTCGATTAAAGACCTGTTACCAGACTTGTGCAACGGAATAATAAAAGACGACTTCCAGGCAACTGGAAAATAGCAAGATTTTAATGAAGACGAAAAAAGCAAAGTGATTGGAGTTACTAATTCATCACAGCAATATTTTAGTATACATGACGGTATATTGTCGGGACCACTTTTATATGACGTTTCAAGAGCTTTTAAGCATGATAAAACCGTGTTAGTATCAATTATTGGGAGACAAATATCCCCAGATTGAACACTGAAAGGATAGCTTAGATTATCATAGGATGAAGTTGAATAGGTCGCTTTGAAGAAGTCAGCGAAAAGATTACAAATGATATTCTCGCTATCTGATTCAACCGTTTTATATTTCATAAAAGAAGGATAGGAATCAATCTTGCGTTTTGTGTTGACAAAGTTCCAGAATGATTTAGCATCAGATTTGATGTTTAATTTTACCTTCATTAAATAAATATCGTAAGATTGCTTGCATAATTGACGATACTTGTACTTAATTGAGGTATAGGAACCAAAATCTGTAATGCTATGAGTTTTTTTAAATTTTTTATAATGCATGGATTTTAAATTTCTTAATTTTCTCAGTTCTTCAGTAAACCATACAGGACCAGATGCTAAACGGGCTTTTCTCTGTGGTACTGATGATAGAAAACAATCATTGAGAGTTCTATTAAAAGCCGAGACAGCCGAATCAAGGTTTTCTGGCGATGTTTGTGTATTAACGATATTTAGTACGGATGTCCAGTTAATATTAGATATATTGTTTTTTAACAAAACATAATTGGTTCTTTTAAAATTTAACTCAGCAGGAGGTTGAGCAATACGATTCTTTACATATTGCTTAGGAAAATTAAGAGCAATTTCTAAAGTTGGATGGTACGGATCTTCAGGGAGCACGAGTGGATCTGTCCTTGAAACTGAAATAATATTGCTGTCGTCAAAATATAAAAGATCTAACAAACGGCTATTCTTGTTAAAGTGGCTGTTTAATTGAAAAAGTCCTTGACTTGAAAGCTCATTTAAAAATGAATTAGCAGATGAGCATTCAGACGAAGGCAATAATATTGCAGGGTTTTCGGTGCAGCAGTTCCAAGCGACACTTGGAAGATTAAAGCCACCCGTTATTAGAATGTGATCATGAGGCTGAAGTTTTAAACACACTTTATTTATCGAGACCAAATGTTTCAAATAAACCTCTACGTTGGAAACAGGAGGAATATATGAACAAGTTACATAAAGATTTAACGCACCATGCTTTACAAGAACGCAACAAAATTCAATATCGGATGCCTCAGGAATTATTATTTCTTGTGTGAAATAAGAAGATTTAACGGCAATTAAAACTCCACCGCCATTAAAAGAATTACCAGCAATAGCGTTTCTATCTTTACGGCAAATATTGAAATTATTAGATAGAATTTCAGTATTTAGGGTGTTAGGCTTAAGCCAAGTTTCACTGAAAACAATTATGTCAAAAAGTAGGTTGTGGCTTAAAATATGTAAATATTTTAACTTTGTATTCAAACCTCGAACGTTTTGGTATAAGATAAGGAATGCAAGGCAACAATCTAGTTTTTTTGTTTAGTAGTGCGAACGGGTAAAGAAGCCAGTGTAGTTTTAGGTTGAGATCTAGGAATATATTCGTGGATCAACGTATTTTCAGGCCAAAAACCTTGATCTAATACCGTATTAAAGAGATCCCCAGGCAAATTTATTTTAAAAGAAGATACAGTGCGCTCATATGAAAACTTGAATTTGTAAACCGAAATATTCCTGTTAACAAGATTCAATTTAGAGTTTATATGATATAAAACGTCTTCTTCGGATGTATCAAGAGCAAAACGAGACACAAATATAGATCTAGATGGCTGGACAACCACAAGTTCTTTGCAAGAAGGTAGATTAATACTTTTTTTCAATATTTGTTTTGGTATAGCACCAGTTAAAACCGAGCTCATAACGGAAGGTGAAGGAATAGCATTAGTAGCAGTACAGGCTTCAGCATAAGTTTTTTTTTTACCAGAATTACCCGGAGAATCATCACTTACGACTATAGTTGGTACTACCTCAGAAGACTCAACCGGATGTAAATTCAGATCAGCTGATGCAGCCTCAGCTATAGGGGCAATATATTCAGTATTTTGATCTTTATTTACCGAGTCAGTACAGGAAGGAGAGTTCAAAACTGGTGAAAGTGAAATTAAATTTATATTATTATTAACAGACGGAGGCAGAGACATAGCACCAGGCTTAACAGATTTAGCAGAACTTCGAAGATTCATGGGTGGTCGTTTAAGTTTATGGGAAACAGAAGGTTCATCCATGATTTTAAACTTTTTAAACAGTTCTTCAAAATCAGCCAATCTAGCTTGAGCTACCACCAAGTCCTTAGACACCTCTAAAAAGCCTCTTCGAGATTGCCTAATAAGCTTTAAAATATCTACATCAGTAGATCTACAGTCTGTACAAGACCAACGAAGTCCTTTACTTTCATTGAGTGCATCAAAAATTCTCGCATTCAATGCTGCACACTTAACGTGAAAAAAAGCATCACACAACCAGCAATTAACCAGCTGGTCAGATTCACCTTTTACAGTGCAGTTGCGAAAATTGCAGTTCATTTTTAATAAAAGTAATAAAATTAAAATAAAATTCCAAAAGTGTAACAAAAAGTGCAAACAAAAGTACTATGGCAACTCTATTTCCGTGACAGTTTGAGAATTTAACAACTTATTTGTCAAACAGTTTGAGAAGCACCAGCGACAAGATAGCAAACTAGCGTCAAGATGCAACTGAAATTAAAAACAAAAGTTTCAATCTTGCTTCAACAAGCTAAACATAAAGTTGTTGTTGCTAGATAATAAACAAACTGAAATAAAAAGAAATATATATATATGTATATATAGCACGACTGCAAATATTTTTAAAAGGATTTTCCAGCTTTTTTAGAGATGAAAATCAGAAACAATAAAGATGAATATCCTCAGCAATCCTTAGCAGACCAACTCGAATTATTTCCAGCTTAACAATTTCACGAAAATTAACAAATTTTAATTTATTTCTAGAGCACGAACAAAAAATACAACTTCACAATTTCAATACACATAGACTTATATTGTATGTAGAGTACTTACTACTGTTTTGTTTATTAAAGGGAAATTTATTTCTTAGTTTTAACATAAGAAATTATCAAGAGCACTTGGGTGGGTCATGAATATAAAAGGTGTTCTTTCCATTCTTGTCTGCTAGAGTTGGATATAATTTATAATGAACCATACATCAGGTATGATATAGTCGGTTGCTGTTTTTCCTTTATTGTTTAGTTCCAAAAATATTTCGGAAAAAAGTTTATGATTATCTTAGGAATTATTCTAAGGGTACAAGATGAAGCAACATTTTTGAATCTGCTTGTATTGTTTATTTCACAGCTCCTGTCACTCTAGTGCACGCCTCTATTTCACAGCTCCTGTCACTCTAGTGCACGCCTCTAAACGATTTCTGTGGCAGAATATATAGCTGTTTTTGTGTGATATCGTCCACCAAGCCAGGTAGCAATATTGCAGTCTATAAAAAATAATAGCAGTTAATAACTAATGTCTCTACACATGAAGTAAATGTTATAATTAAAAAACATTAAATCTATTGGCAAAAGTTTTGTTTGAATTGTTGCATTTTTCGTTCACTTATAACAACATTTAGTAGCATGTGCTCAACATTTTCCTGACAAGGTCGCATGTCTATAACACCAGTGTTTTTATACAGCCATGCCATTTCGTGTCCACCATTCTTAACGCGCATTACAATATTTTTTCTGCTTGTCGCAATTAGTATCTGCTTTTCAATATCTGCTAATAGTTCTTTAAGACCTGTTTGCGTTTTAGATGATACCAAATGTACTCCATCTAAATGTTGTTTTTCTAATTTTTCTTGACCTACTAAATCAATCTTATTTCCAACATTTATGATTGGTGGCAAGGTTGCAGTTGTAGAAGTATTTACACTGAGTGCTAGTGTTTTTAACGTAGTATTAACATGCTTTGTTTGCGCCGCGCAGCAATCATGTGACAAATCTTGCACATGAATTAAAACGTCCTGGAAGAAAATTTAATCTTAAAATGTTAAATATTTTTAACTGTCACATCTAATATTACCGCCACCAATGCGTCTTCTAGTGTAGCCACGAAACACTCAAGTAGTCCTGTAGGCAAATCTGACATAAAGCCCACCGTGTCCATATAAATAACTTGCAAATTGCAGGGCAACATGCCTGCGTGCGCAGTCACATCCAAAGTTGCAAAAAGCTGATCGCGCGGTTGCATTTCATTCTCGTTTGTAAGTGCCTTGATAAGTGATGTTTTACCCGCATTTGTGTACCCAACAACAGACACTATAGGAAAGTTTTCACTGTTGCGTTTTTTTCTAAGAAGTTTCCTAATCATGTTCACAAAATTTAATAACATTCAATGAGTGGTATTTAAGGTCTTAAAAATACCTTTGATCTCGTATGCGTTCCAATTCTTGTTTCAACTTCTTCTCCCTTGACTTTAATATTTCTTTTTGGTTATCTGTAAGCGAATAGCCTTGTTTGCGGGAAACTGATAAATTGGCGTCCTTAGTCTGCGCCCAGATGTAAGGTATTTCAGCCAAAGCAACTTGAAGACGCGCTACGGCCGTCGTTGCATGCAATCGCAGTATCTGTATGACAACTGAATAGCGATCCATAACCGGCAAGCCAAAGTCTGATTCTAAATTGCGTTTTTGTGCAAAGGATAATGTTCCTTTACTTACAAAAAGGCATGTCAACGGCTTTTGCTTAAACTGCTTGTGTAGATTAATTTCCTCTTTTAATTCCAAGATTTTACCAGAACCAAACAGTTTCTTTCTTTCGAGAGACTCAAGAGGTACTTTAAGTGACACACCCACACTCCAGTTGGGTAAGGAATGAATGAGTGCCTCAGCTTCTAAAAGCTGATGTTCGGGAGTTGTTTCAGCGTTCTTTTTTAAGCCCCACTTTACGTAAGGTTGAATGACAAACACATTTTGCGGCATATCATGATTACTGCTTACATTCATTGCACTGCTAGCGACTTCATTATAGGCCCTAGAATTTAAATCGAATTATATGAAAATGTATCCCAAGAAAAGGTAAATTATACCGATCGTTTAAATTTATGCTTTCTAATTCAGATCTTTGAGTATCTTCTTCATCGTGTATTGGCTGAGCTTCATAAAGCCTTTTTTTGTTGTAAATTCCTTTAACACCCTGGTGCTGAGTATACTTAAGTCGAACATTGTGAGCGCCCATAACATTATTTGTATATGCTTGCATAGTAAACTCTTTGGCAGCACGTACCACGATTAGTAAGCTTTTCATAAACATTTTAACTAAAAACTATCTTATTAATAAGCTTTATTCTAAAATGAATCCTCCTTAAGAATCGTATGCTTGTCTTCTGCTGCCATCCAAGCTGATTGGCAGGACTTGCTTCGGACGCTCGTCACTTTGTAAGAAATCAACGAGGCAGCAACGGCAGATATCAGAATATTCACTTTGATCGGATAGTGGATCTTTGTTTGGATGACTTTCTGTGTAAAATACAGTCCAGAGAAACCTTTACAACGCAAAGTAATCATATTTGTTATGCAATTTTAAGGAAGTCCAAATAATTTCACAAAACTCACTTAAACAAAACGATGCTAATCCCGAGAACAAAGATCTTGTCATGCAATCCAAGTAGGAATCAAAACCTGGATGTTTTTTACGCTGTTGATCCTTCAAGCGATTTATATCATTCATGCTAAAAAGTTCGTGATAAATATTTAGCGTATAAAATAAAAATCTACTAATGCAATACTTATTGATGACACTTGGACACGCTTTGCAATTGACGACTATCGATAAATCGATTTTTGATCCAGTACCGTAGAGTCATATATGGCAGAAACATATAAATCCCATTCACGGATTTCTTATACTCTTGTAAAATCTGGGAGTCCTCATGCTATTTTTTAGTTAATAACAATTACCCTCCGTCAACAAGTGCAAGTTATCACTTGCAAGTTCATTTAAAAACATCATCGAATGCGAAGGTGCTCCCTGCAATTGCAGTATTGCTTGAAATGAAAAACTTAGAAAACGAGGAAATAATGTAACTAATGTTGCTTCTTGCATAAGCTTGCAGAAATCCCGGAAAAATCCACAAAACCATTTTTCCCCTTTTCTGACAATTACTTGCAGCAAGTGAAAAAATTTACTTGCAAGTCCGAAAATGTGAGTGTGTTACGCTACAACCACACGTGATAGTGCTGGCATGCCAATAAAGAATATGTATTTACTTCGAAAATATTCCAAAATAATGAACAAATTACGGTGCGACCACACGTGATAGCAAATGTTCATTTGCTAGATGTCGTCAAAGCCAAAGGTTCGACCACTTTATTATTTCGGTTGCTTTTATTCAGTGATGCTTTATATGCCAACACAGCACCAAACTTAAATCGGATAAAAATAGGGAACTAATTATTTTGTAAAATCTGTTTATCAATGTTTTCCAAAATGAAATTCAACTTATTCATATGATATTTTATGTGTCAAATTAGGGAAATTAAAATAATTGCATATATTTCACTACAAGTCATGAAAGAATAGTGCATATTTAAAGTTCGAATATTTCAGGGAGAAAATACAATACTGTTTCCTTACTTCGATTTCGCACTGGCTGTGGTTGTCAAAATTCACTGGCTCAGATAAAGTTGTTGCCAGTGAACTGTCAGTGACAAGGTGTGAGTGTATTAGTGAAAAGTGAGAGTGTATTGAGTTTTTCGAACTGTTACTGTCTTCGGACTGGTACGTGTGGGTAGGGGGTGAGACAGTGAATTTCGACAACCGCAGCCAGTGCGAAATCGAAGTAAGGAAAACAGTGTTGTATTTTCTCCCTAAAATATTCGAACTTTAAATATGCACTTTTCTTTCATGTCTTGTAGTGAAATATATGCAATTATTTTAAATTCCCTTATTTGACACATAAAATATCATTTGAATAAGTTGAATTTCATTTTAAAAAATTACAAGAAATTTTTTACATTAGGGCTATTCACAATCTGGAGTACTTGACATTGCAAATTTATACAATTCTTAAAATTTTCCATCAATCGTGAGCGGCCTTTTTCTGTTTACTTTGCAGTACTTGTTGTCTCAGCCGATTACTCACTGGCTTTTTAATACATTTTTTATTGGGTGTCTCCCGTTTAATTCGTTTTTTTATTTGTTTATTTTCCATAGCTTTGTTTTTAGCGACTTTATTTTTTTGTTTTTTTACAATCAGTCAGTATTGCATATGTGTAGTAAATATAAACTATGGGTTTTAAGTGTTGCATACATACACAAGCGTAGTAAGTGTCTCTCTGTATATTTTGTTAGTGTAGAGTAAAAACATACTCAACAATTTTGCTAATGCCTGATGCAAGACCATATGCACAAGATTGTGAATAGCCGTATTGAGCCTGTTTAGATATGAATTCGGCAGTTACATGCCTTTCGTGTCAACGTTTGAGAATGCCTGTTTCCTTTTCGGATCAAAATCTTATATCTTGTTTTTCTACCTAATTCTTTTCCTTCTTGCTCACACTTTTTGTCACACTTTTGTGAACGGCATTTCGGATGAAAATCTCACATCTCATTGGCCCATATTACACGATGCTCGTGAAATTGTCAAAAAAACAGTAATAGCTTCAACAAATTGACTGCGGCTGCAATGACAAGCTGTCAAATTAGCAATGATTCTATATCGACGAGAAGACGCTACGGCCAGGGGACCTATTCTCTAACTGGGGAAAAGGCAGTTTACACTAAATATTGTGTACCCATACAGTTCATACAAATGAACAAATTTTATTCACTGCGATATTTTGTCTGAATATTAAATTTTTGTTGTAAAATTGTTGTTATGATATACTCGGCGTAGTTTGAGATTGTATTTTTAAGAATTTTGTCTTCAGTCAAGGAATAAATTATTTTTTTCATACAAACAAACATAATTTTTCTATAGTGATTTACGATTGAATTATATTCTCAAAAATTCAAATTTGTTCATCACTATTTTGAAATTGACAGCCACAAATTTTTATTCAGCAATTTTATTTGTTATACGGTACAGCATGTCCGTGTACCTTTCAGTTTACAGAATCGCTTGAAATTAAAAAGTGTAGACTTTGAGTGAATATGAATTTTTCAATTTTGTGTACACAAATTTTATACATAGTTATGGATTCACAGTTGTTTTTAGGTTAAAATTGTTACAGGTTCTTTTGCAATTTTAAGACTTATTTTACATTTTATAGTTTTTATTACTATTATATTTGTACAATATTTTCACTCAACTTATCGCAAATTTAACACACGCCACCGCACTGTTTGCAACTTGGAAACATAAAATATTTTCTTCATTTGCAATTTCTACGAAATTCGTCGTTTTGACAACTAACCAACCTTTTCATTATCCACTCTTCGTTGACGCCTGAGGGCACTAACCGAATCGGCACTACCTTATAATTCTGCCATGGTCAAAAGTACGGAAACGACTTCTAGCTAGTTTCAAGCACGAAAACAGCTGATTTCCTATCAAACCTAAACAGCGCCAATTTAACTTGTTACAAATGCAAACGGCGCCAATGTTAAGTTGATATTTTATATTTATTTATGTGTATTGATATTTAGAATTAAACAATTCGTAAATTTATCTTTTATCGCACACTAGTATGTTCACACTAAGGCCGAAAAGCCGCTTTTCGAACAATAATGGCTTTTCAGCTGAAAAGCTACATGATATTAAGTTTTTCGCCATAGAAGAACTGTCAAATGAAAAGCTGATATTTGTTTGCTTTTCAGCGAAAAACTTTGAAAAGTTAGAAAACAACCCTGGTTCGGAAGTCTGTTCGTTGAAGTAAAGTCAAATTCTATTACAAAAATCCAAGTTGTCACTGATATTTGACAATTTGTCTGTCTGTTTTCATTTGTTGTGATTTATAGACAAACTTTCTCCCCAATTAGAAAACACCTTGAAAATTAAAAAAAAAAATTACAAGGAGCGCTTGAAGTGGAGTGACCTTCCTGAGGAGATATTTGTGGAGTTGTGGGAGGAGAAGGCAGAGGAGTTTCACGGTGCACGCAAAAATACGCACATATATTCCGAAATGATCAGCGACATGCAGCGACTTGAGCTAAGCCAAGCACAATGAAACAAATTGTTATAATAACAAACATATGGCTACTGTCTGTCAAATGAAATGCTGCTTTTCAAGTGTGAACACCTTTTTCTGAAAAGAGGTTTTTCAGCTGAAAAGCGGCTTTTCGGCCTGTGTGTGAACATGCTATAAACAACAAACTACAAATTGGCATTTGCTTGTTCTTTTTGATGCTTGTTCTTATGCAACTGGAACAAATTTCTTCTAGCACACTTCGAGCTCGAGAGAACGATTTTATGCTTGTTCTTCTGGCTAGAAAAAGTACGGAAATACGTTCTAGCACATTGCAGGTTACTACAATCGAGTACGGAAACAGACCTTATCAGTGTTGTTAGGCTATAATACCTCACAAATCCTCTAATTCTCGCATTGAATTCTCACAAATTACCATACTCAAAAAATACAAAAAAATCTCGCAAATTACCACAAATCAACGGAATACCTCAAAACTGCTTAAAATATCACATTATGCAGAGATTATTACAAAGTTTGAAAGAATTTAAAGAAAGCACACATAAATCGTAATTAATTTTAGCATTTTATTAAAACTTCATTTCTTTTATCAGTCTTTCATTTAATTTAGAGTATGAAAATTCGAAATACTTTAACACGTTTCAATCATTTTTCTCATATAACAATAATTAAAAATATAAGCCATGCGTGTTTACTTTTGAATTGTCAACGTTTTACTTGCTAAACAACGAATAAACTTCAACCACAAGCTCACAACCATAAACAAGTGCATTATTCAGTTAACTTTTTCTTAACTTTTAATTTTTTTCAGTTAACTTTTCTTTTATGCTTACAAAATAATTTTCTAGGTAGAAATCTCGCTTTGGTAATTTTTTTAATCGTAAGAAACGATATTTTAATTGAACTAACTACAAACTTTTAATCTGAAATATATGACCCGTTACAAAAGAAATATTTGCACACATAAGTGGTTATCTATTATGCACAAAAAACTCATTTCTGCATCCTTCCAAAGATTGGCATATAAGAAAATACCATATCGCTTTTTTACGATATTTTGAGTTATGTCTTTAATGCTTGTGACCAGTGATGTGATTTGGCGGGATTTTTCCCCCTTTTCGGGATTTTTGACCCCTTGGAGGGCGTACGGGATTTTATGCTTCAAAGTAGGATTTTCATACCTGTCAAAAAAAATCTTATTTGCAAGTTTTGCCTCAAAATCGAAACTAAAAATTGTTTTGGATATTGATAAGAGAGTTTATTCTAAGGATCTCAGATTACGTAGAAGTAAACAAATGCTCACTAGAAGATGAATGGAATAATTTACCATTTTTATTTAATGATCTCAATGCTTGTAGTATTTCGAGTTTTTGGAAAGAGGTGGGCTCCAGAAAGGCCTTAAGCTCCGTTGTTTTCAAATTTTACAGTACTGTCAACTTTTGTCCTGCATTACCGCACTCCAACGCCTACGCCGAAAGGTTATTCTCAATAGTAACGAGTATACAAATAAAAAACAAAACAGACTTGAAGAAGATACTTTAAGCGCTGTTTGTATTATTAAATCTTCATTTAAGAATAAACAAATCGACGCGGTTTCATTTAAATGTAGTGAAAAACTATTAAATTAAATTTTTTATTTTTTATGATATTAGCAAGTTCTAAAGTATTATTATTTTTTTATATCAAAATGAATATTATTATATTATTTTTTTATATACGAGTGTAATAAATATATAACCTTTTTTGTTAAAAAAAAATGTTATGTACTTTTACTTACACTTTTCTGGTGGGATTTTAAGGTACCTCTGGCGGGATAAAACGGGATTTTTTGCTTACACATTCGGGATTTTTCACAAGGTCTGAATCACATCACTGCTTGTGACTATAGAATTATTTGCTAGCAAGGTTGATTTATAAGGTTGTCGCAAGGGAGAGAGCGAGTACCCATAATTGTCAAATTAAAGTTGACAGCTCATAGAAAATCTGCAAGTGCTCTTTATTATCATCCGTTTTTCTTTCGTAGTCATTCGCAAAATTGGCTGGTTTTGACAATTATGGGTACTGAGAAGAGAGTGCGATCAGCCCTGCGACAACCTCATAAATCAACCTTGTTTGCTAGGTAGAAATCTCATTTTGGTAATTTTTGGAATTTTTTTTTTCTCTCGGGTGGAAAATATCGCACATGTGGTAAAAATTTTCTCACATGACATTTTTTCTCACATAAAGCGGAGATTTTTATCTAATACCGCAGCATTTCACAAGAGCACAAAAAAATACCAAAAGTACGATTTATAGTGGAAAACTGGCAACTCTACACCTAATAGTTTTTTGGTTGAAACTCAGTTGAGCGAATTGCGAGAACTAATTTCTAGTGCTAAGAAAAAGATTTAACTATATTAGTTGTTATTGATTTCATCAATTAAATGTCTGAATCAACACATATGGAGCCGCCGTCATCTGTGCGGTTAACTAACGATGACTTCCGTAAACTATTGGCGACACCGCGCCATCCACCCTCGACTGTAAGTGGAGCAACTCCTGGTGGGTCACTGGCAACAGCACAATTTGGTGGAAGTTCTGGTACGGTTTCTTCAACAGAGAAAAAGAAAAGCCAACATGGATCCAGCGAACGCAATGATTTAAGACGCAAGAAGAAAAACTTTTATGCAGCACTTAAAAAACAGGAAGATGGTAAACTTCAAGAACTCTCAGAGAAGTATCGCGATAGAGCAAGGGAGAGACGTGATGGTGCAAACCCTGATTACCAGAATGTTAGCACACCTGGTCATGGAAGTACCAATGCATACAGAGCTGTAGCACCCGATGTCAAATCTGGCTATGATGCTGCCGAACGACGAAGACGTATCATCCAGGAATCAAAGTTTTTGGGTGGTGACATGGAGCACACTCACTTGGTGAAGGGTCTCGACTATGCTCTTCTACAGAAAGTACGATCTGAGTTGGAATATAAGGAAGTCGAGCAGGAGCAAGAGAAGGCTGTTGAAAAAGTAGCCGAAGTGGCTGAACAAATTGCAGCCGCAACGGAAAAAGAAGTCGAAGATCAAACAGCAATCAAGTCCACAATGGCTAGAAATATTTTTAATTTGGTGCAAGCTAGACGATCGAAGGAGATTCCTCGATTGGAGCTTTTTGGACCGGGTCGCATGGCCTACGTTATTGATCTTGATGATGACATGAACGAAACCGATATTCCCACAACACTGATTCGTTCTAAATATGAAGTACCTGTCAATCGCGAGGATGTAGCAACTTTGACTACCAACGACATAGTTATTAACAAACTATCCCAAATCCTGTCATACCTACGGGCAGGTGGTCGTAACAAAAAAAATAAGAAGCGAGACAAAGATAAGCCGCTTTTCTTCGAAAAAGAAGCGGAGTTAATACGTAAAAATGTTGGAGATAGCATCTATGATGATATTGGTGACTACCAACCATCAAAAGACACAGTAAGCGATTCCAAGCGGTATAAACAAGATAAAAATGAAAACAGCGCACAATCTACTGCAAAAGGAAATTATTTTAACGAAACCGATAAACATCTCAATGCAGAAGAACCTCTGATCACCAACATACCACCACCACCACATATATCTAAGGCAATTGTATCACGATTTGCCAATGAGCCTGAAGGTTATGCTGAATGTTATCCAGGCTTGGAGGAAATGAATGATGCCATCGATGATTCCGATGATGAAGTTGACTATACCAAAATGGATTTGGGCAATAAAAAAGGTCCTATTGGACGCTGGGACTTCGATACTCAAGAAGAGTATTCGGATTATATGAGCACCAAGGAAGCATTACCAAAGGCAGCTTTTCAATATGGTGTTAAAATGCAAGACGGGCGCAAGACACGTAAGAACAAGACGGAGAAGAGCGAAAAGGCAGAACTTGATAGGGAATGGCAAAAAATTCAGGTGAACATCTTTAAATATGTCTACATAATACAGTTTAAAATACAATATTTTTGCAGACCATTATACATAAGCGAAAACTTCCGAAAATTTCTGGAGATGAGCCTGAATATAAATCTGCGAAATATTAATTTGAATGGAAGAACCTAACAAGTTCAAAATAAATCAGTTTATTTAAAAAATTTATTAAGTGAATAAATGAAGAAAGTAGGCCCACGCAACCGAACTATTTTAATTGGACAGTATGTATGAAAAGATAACTGCTAACCAAGTAAAGACAATAAAGTCAAATAAATACTTTGCAACATAGGATAAAATATTATGTCAGAATTTATTAAGTCTGTATTAAAAGTAATTCTATATTGTACCCACAATAAGCATTTTTGCTAGCAACACAAATTTTTAAGCATCAGCAACTTTTGCAAAAATTTTGTTTTCCTTTAATACCTCTAAAGCTTATCATTCCTATCCACCAAAAATGTACTCAACCTATTTCAAAAACGAATAAATTTATTTGTTTAATTTTAAACTATTTGAAAAAATAAAATTCGAAATGTGTTTTTCGTATTTCAGTTACTATCTTTATTTAAAGTGATTAAAAAGAACTCTTAATGACATAATTGCTTGAGTTTATTAAATATAACACTGTGAATAGCTTAAAAAGAATAACTGTTATTATGACACATTTAATTAAGTTGCAGATATATATATATATATATTTGATGACAGTAACCACCTGACTATGTAGCTCAGAACTAAACGTTCGCGCTAATTATACTAGGCGTCTTTAAACTTATTTTAAAACTATTGTGGATCATTGTTCAAATTTATTCTCTTTGCATGCGGTAGATAAAGATAACCTTAAGCGGCCATTATTTTGTGTTATATGTGCATCTATTTTGTATTTTTCTGTGTAGAAAAATATTTAAGCATTGAGATTCTCCTTTTTGGTTTTTTTTTTAGAGTAAAATAAATCATATTTGCTGTCAAATATATTCAATCAAACTTAAAACTAAGGTACTAATCATAACTCTTTAATTGTTAAAATGAATAATAATTGTTTAAATCATTAATTTTTTCTTTTATCTATATAAGCCTTAATTAAACGCGATTATTTATTGACTACTTTGTTGTTCTTAAAACAAAACATAAGCATACAGATATGACAAATATAATTAGATCATGTTGATATTTCTCATCCGAATCTCTTCATAAAAATACAGAATCCAAACGATCCATAATTGCCACTGACAAGCGCTAATATTCAAAATTAATCATTCCAATTAAGAGCTGTACCTGCAGCTACCTTTTTTCGTTTTTCCACCAATTTTATATCCTTTACACACAAATCGTGCTTGGATTTAGCGGCAAATTTGATGACGGCCTGTGTTGAAACTTGTGGCACATGCCGCAAGTCAAGCCATACCAACTTTTCGCATTTCGATAAATGCTCGAGAGATGATTCAGAAACTAATCTGCATGTGCTTAAATTAAGTTCTACTATGGTGTTAATCGCTGTTTGACATGTGCCTATTTGTGCCACACCCGCGTCTGTGACACGCTGACAGGATGAGAGATCTAAATGGGTTAAATGTGGAAGAGCTTGTGTTATGTAACGTAGGGCAACATCTGATATATCAGTGCCCGCCAGTTTAAGCGTTTTTAAGTCGCGTAGGCGTGTCTTTGAGTCTGTTAAGCCAGGTCTGGAATCTTTTGGCGGGGAAAGTATATCACGAATAGCCGCATCATTAAGTCCGCGTACGAAGCTTAGATCTAAAATTTGCAGAGCAGGACAGAGACAGGTATGCAAGGCAAGCACAGCTTGTATCGGACAATTCTGCAATGAGAGATTTTTCAAAGCTGGCAAACGTGCAATAATCCAAGATAATTGTCGTTTAGCAATTTGTGTCCAGTCCAAAATAAGATGCTCTGGCTGGCGTCTTACGATAGCAGTCAGCAGTGCAGCAGAAAGCTTGTGTTCTGCACAATTCATAGTTTTCCACAGATCTGGATCTACTGAAACATTCGACCAGGCTTTGCAAACAGATCCACACGAAACCAGAGTTTCTGGTGGTAAGTATCGAAATATTATCTTTAAAAGCGTTGGATCTAAGGCTAAATTAGATGAGGTGGATATACTATGCTGACCTGCACTGGAACTTGCTGCGGCAGCTATGTTAAGTTGGCCAGGGCGTACAACATATGGTGGCTTTTTAAGCAAGCGCGTTGATGAGTTCATCATTTGCTGTGCTAGTTGAGAACGAATGGAATTCTTTTTACGTGAAATCTGATTGCTACAATTAACTCCAGTTGCGCTGCAATCCATCGATGCACCGGCATCAATACTGTCCTGCATGCTGCTGCACATGCTGATACCATCGTCACTCTTTCGGCGCTTGGAAGATGTGATTTTACCTTCCGCACCAATTAAAGGCGATATGCCCGGTGATGGTGTCTCATAAGCACGTTCGGGTTTACTCTCGGTATTATGTCGTTTAATAGCGTGTTTCCAATTTATTGCACTCGCTGTGCTGCCCGATTCCATTTCTGATTCACTGGTGAAAACAAAATCATTGTATTGGCCTATAGGTGGTTGAAGCATGCTGTCATGTTCATGCCCTCCAACCCCGGCGCCACCAAAAGATGTTCGACGAACTTCAGATGATTTTTGACGTGCACGGAAGTGACGAGGCTGATGAAAAAAACAAAAGATAAGATAATTAAAAATAACTATACTTTATCTATACTTATATTTTATTATATTCGATTTATGATTTCTTTCTTTTTTATATAAGTTTGTTCAGTCAGATTAGCCAAGACTGAAGAAAAAATATTTTATTAAGCCAGGTTTGGGTTTCCAATTAAAACCACTAAAAATTTAAATAATTCACAATATAAACCTTGAATAAAGTCTACATTCGATGTTATAAGTGTTACAACTAAGAAAATACTGCCAATAATATTATACAATTTTCTTATTACCTTATAGTCATTATTTTTTCCTGAGCGACAGCAACTGGGGCACTCCCAACTATTGGGCAAGTCTTCATTCACAATCCCTTTGGCTTCAGCGGCATCTTCGGTGCCATCAAGTTGCGACAGCGCACAATCTGGATGTGCAATTTCATAACATACTGAACACTCCATGAGTGCTGATGGCCCATCAAGTGATGCTTGCTGTTTCGCCTGCGGCGACACTGGAGTTTGACGCCAACCATCCAAGTGACAATAGACACACTGTGCCGTGACAGGCAACATAGGAGACAAACATTGACGCATCATGCAAGTTTGTTTTGCACGTCCTGGTCCACCAAATTTAACCATGTCCAAGCAGAAGCTGCACTCGCCACAATCGGATCGCTGGCAGGCAGCGCATATTTTGCAACGAGTGCGCCGTCGTCTTGGTTGTCCGGCAGCAGTAACATTCGGCGATAATTTTGCATCACTTGGCGAAGGACAGCTTTCAATGGAAGCATTATGCAGACCAGTGGGTGTTATAGCTATCGGAGTAGAAGATGATGGTGATGTTACAGAAGAGCAGGAGGCAATGACACTTGTATGATTGTTTACGGCGGCGGCAGCAACTGCAGCTGCTAAATGCATCTTTTTTGGAGGACGATATTTGAAAGTTTCTGTAGGCGGGGCGAAGCTCGTGACATTACCTAAAAAATAAGTACAAATTGCTAATAGGTTGTTTCTGTTGCATATATATATATATAGAAGCAGCCTACTTGAAACTGCTCCATTTTCGTTCACTTCCTTCTTAATATCTTGTATTATACCATTATCGGTCACTGTAGTTAACGTTGTGCTTGTAGACTCTGCTGCACTGACTGCTTCAAAACGTTGTTGTTCCCGAATGATTTCATCGTTCTTGCATGCGATTTCCTGCTTGATTTCTTGTTTTACTCGAACACGATCGTAATTTTGGTAAGTCGGGACTTCTTGACCCTGCGGTCTTAATACTGATATACCAGTTATTGCCATTTCCGGCTTATCTTTACAATGTCGCTCAACTAAAGTGCGTACATCCTTTATTAACGCGACAGGATCTCGCACTAGATCGGGAACATTTTTCTTCTGCGGTGGCAAATCATACAAATACATGACGATCTCTTTAAGTCCAAATAGCTCATAATGCGTCAAGTGAATATGAGGATGTGCCGCTATTTCGGCTTCATCCAGCGAAGGTTCACCATCTAGATGTGAGTGCCCAAGCAGTGTGTTAACGTAACGTGCAAGAACGTACCAAAGCATTTCAGTAAAAAATGGATAGCGAAATTTTTGCGGAACTTTAGTGGAATCCTCCACCAAAGCAGTCTTGAGTTGCTTTACAATTCCAAAAGAATGCAGAAAATTTCCGCCAAAGACAAGAGATTCACTTGGCGTATAAACAGCATGAATCCAACCAGTGGGAATGAAGAATGTATTACCTGTGAATTTTATGCAAATAGACAGTATTTATTATGTTATGTTAGTTAAAACTTACCTGCTGTGAGGTACACTCTGGCGCATTTATCCACAGTGTCGCCGAAGAATATGTCTGATTGCTTACCGGATAGCACCCATTTTTCATATAATTGTAAGTTTCGTTCGGTAGGCGGTATTAACCAAAATACTTTGCTACCCTTTAGAATGTGGTACCATACCGAAGTTCCTCCAAAATCGATATGGAAATCGGTAAAACAGTTTTTCACAGACATCAAGCAATATTTCTGTACTTTGGGGTACATCATTTCACCCAAAACATTTGTGCCAGCTCTTTGTGCATCCTTCAACTGCTTCGGCCAAACGACATCCACCCAATCGATCTGGCGCACAATTTCCGGACTTTGTACATAATTGTCTAGACGTGTGTGTGAAAACTCTAAGGATATAACATTTAATAGTCGATCCTTTTGAGGATTATCGTAATACTGCTGCCACTCTTTCATTGTCATTTGTAAATTTTTCTGGGTATTCACATCCATAACGTCAAGAATACGACGCGATCCAACACAAAGTCGCACATCATTAACTGTGAACTCATTTGGATCGGGCATGCGAAGACCAAGACCCTCTTTGTCACGGAATAATAATGGAATATTAAAGCCATATTGCTGTAGAAAACTACGAAGCAAGATTTTTCATATTGGAGTTAACGGATTATTTGTATTTTTTTTTTTTTTTTGTTTAACTTACGCCACACTTAAATCTGATCCACGCAATTCTCGCACCATGCTAGCTTGCGCAAACTTTGATGACTCCAGTTTTTCAGCCACACTAAAACCCCGTGTTCCTTCCAAGTCATCATCACCGAGTGTCCACTCTTCCAGATAGAGTTTACGTTGTTTACGTTCACGCTTAAGGTACAAATTAAGGTAGATACAAATTTTATTTTATTGTATTTAAAAGCGTGTTTAAAGTGTAAACTTAAATAACTACACAAGTGATTGGTGGAAAAAATGCTTATGCTAAAAACCGGCCAGAGGTTGAATTCAAAAGAGAAGAAAATTTAAATTTTATATATAAAATGTGATCAAGACATAAAAATTTCACCGAAACAAAAAAAAAATTTTTTGAGAAAAAATATTTTGAATAAAACCAAAAAAAAAATAAATACGCATATACGAATTTTAAAAAATTTAAAATTAACACTATTTTCCTTCAAAACTAATATGTTTCTGTTGTGATCTTATGTGAATGAAGTGCACGCGTTTTAGTATTTAAAAAATTAAGTTATTTATTAAATTCAATAAAATTAATACATGTTCAGTTTAGCAAAAGTGTGTCCGAACAATTCACGGCGTGTTTGTACGACGAACTTATTTTTAAAACATTTCATTTTTGTTTGCTTTAATTGAGAAAAAAAATCGCTTTAGTTTAAAAAAGTGTTGATGCAAATTGCAAAAGCAGTATGATAAGAGGTTTCTGTTTGTATGCAATTATTTACTACTAAAAAGACACAAGCTTTAAGTTCCACTTCAACAGAACTAACCTATATTAAATGAACAAATCGCTGGTTAAACTCGCAAATATGAAAATAAATACTTAAAATTTTTTCATATTCGGCAACGTCGATTTTTCTTCAAATTTCAATACATTTCAGAACAAACCTCTAATTTTAACCCTGTTTAACAACCTAATTTTAGCAAGCTTCCATTCAATTGTAACAAATTGGAACAAGATAATAAAGTGATGGCTTGAAAATAAATTAAGCTAATTTTCGTTAAAAGATCACAAATGTGATATTAATCATCGATATAAGCAAATAAACTAAAAAAAGCTATATTAAAATAAAACAGTTTTCAGAGCCTACTTTAAAAATAATCTATCATATTATACTACATATAATAAACGCGGTATTGCAATTGACTTGTACACAGTTCTGAACGCTATACAACGATATATTTCGCTTAGCCGAAAAACAACTAAACGCTCACAGACTCATTTCCTAAACAAAAACAAACAGAAAAACATACCCTTATTTCGACCCCTGTTTAAAATGCCATCAAGAACAATATCTTCGGGTGTTATATTCTCTATAGCTCATTGATAAAAAGAACGTAATACTTAAACATAGCAGTTTCCGGCGCACTGTGGCTCAAGAATTAAATCAATTGGCCAAAATACCCATTTTTTGTGAAATTTTGGTCTAAAAATATTCATCGATAAGGAAGAAAAGAGCAATGCCGCAAAAGACGTTAAAAATTTGCGGTGAGAAAGATATCTGCAGACTGGTTCATCTGAAAAAAAGATTTTTTCGGTTTAGTAAGATCTCTTGGCGATTAATCGTTCGATTTTTTTTTTGATACATACTTTTTGATTTATTACGGACGCCATTTTGTCAAAAATTAATATTTTTCAAAAATCAACGATTAACCGCCCCAGAACTCTTTAACAAAACGAAAAAAAAATTATTTTTTTATAGGTTACCAGTCTCCAGATATGTATCTTGCTCACCGCAAATTTAAGGTCTTTCGCGGCATTGCACTTTTCTACTTTATCGACGAATATTTTTGGACCAAAATATCAGGAATAAATCCTCAATAGCTTACTTTAATAATGAAAAAAATTTTGGTCTAAAATAAAACAAAGCTTAAAAATTATGTCTTTTTTCTCCGAAAAACTCCCGGAAGCCGTTAATCTTAAGAACCAAAATGGACGACACACAGTGTTGCGGGTGCGGACAAAATTCTAAATATATTTTTTGCTGGAATTTAAAAAAACTAAGTACACAAAACTATGTGGCGGCCGTGGCGCAGTGGGTAGAGTGTGTGGCCCATACGCCAGAGAACCCTGATTCGAATCCCACCTGACTCAGAAAGTTTTCGGCCGTCACCTCTCTGCAGACAATGGCAAACCTCAGAGATTAATAACTGCCATGAAAATCTTCTTGAGAACATAAGCCGTTCGGAGTCGGCATAAAACATGTAGGTCCAGTTCTCGATCATTTGTGTTCAAACATTTCATAACACACTCAACACAATTGATCATAAAAAGCTCGGTCAAAGTCTTTTCATGGGCTGAAATGGCCATTTCGTTTTTTTTTTTAAAGTACACAATACTACACAAGAATATTATTATTTTGGATTTCAAAGGTTTTCTTGATATCTTTTCAGTTGCAGGCATGCCACGCCCCCTGCATGAATTATCATGCAATTTCATTTTTCACAGTTTAGTACACATATATATATATTACTTAATAAATATATTACTTAATTTTTTGTTTGAGGGATATACCAATAACTTCAAACTGAAAAATTGTTATATTTATGTTAGGGAAATCGTAAAAAAATTAGGTGCATGCATATTTAAGTTTAGTTAAGTTACTACTCGAATGTACACATAGCTTGTAATACATTAATTGGCCAATTAGGCGGCTTCTGTATTACTTATGAATAAATAAAAAAAAAAAAAAAAAAATATATTTCACAAAATAAAGCTTCAATTTTTTTATTAAAAGTCGTAGGGAGAAAAAAAATCTGTTCTATCAAAAAAAAAGACTGTATAACCTAAAAAACCGCAAATATAAGTTTCTTAAAAAAATTAAAGAAGTTTTTCTACTGTATTTAATTTTTAGTATTTTCAAACAATGCCTTCTTATATTTTCCTTAAATTTGGTTTGAAAAACTCCCAAACAGAAGTTATGGGCAATTTTCTTCCCAAAAGTTTTAAACGCATTTAAAAAAAAAAACGTATTTTCAATATTTTTTAATTTCAATATGTTTTGATGGAAACTTTCTAACTATTTTCCCGAAAAGTTTGGCTGCGGCAGCTAAAAATTTAAGAAGTTATAGGCGATTTTCTGGTGAAATTTTTTGTCAAAATGCGAAAATTTGTATGGGAAAAATATAACAATTTCCAAAAGTTTAAAACGCAATTAACAAAAAAAAAAAGTATTTTCAATATTTTTTTTTATTTTAACATGATTTTAATGGAAGCTTTCTTAACATTTTCCCGAAAAGATTTGCTGAATTTTATCACATTTACAAACGATGTTTAAAACGTTTAAATTTTAATACGCATGACAAGCAAGATGCTTGCTTAGTTGTTTACATCTCCTTATTGTTGAAGTTATTTTTTATATAAATTTACGCAAAGCTTTTTTATCCTTGACCAGGGAAGTTTAAAAAACTATTTTTAAAGCTAAAGCTTTTAAGCTGTATGGTCATACTCGAATTATCAATTTTAAAATTAATGGTGTTTAAAAAAAATGTACGCTTCTTTCCTAGTCTCTCCCGCTTTTTGCATTGTGCTCGCAAAATACCCTCTCCACCCCTACGCCAACTATCAATACTAATATAATGAATGATATCTATTCTGCAGACTGTCCTTAATACAAAAAAATATAAGTCGGACAAACGGTGTTAAAGTCGGACAAACGGTGTAGAATTTAGATTAAAATTAAAGTGGCACGCCCATTTGTCTAATACCGCTTTTATAAACTAAGTACTGCTAATTATTAAAAAGAATACATTGCCAAAATTTGGTTGGCCCACTTTTCTAAGCTTGAAATTGTTCATTATACCAAAGAATATATTTGCTAAATTTGGTGAAACTCGGAAAAACGGAGTAGGAGTTTTAAAGTGCTACGCCCCTTGTATAGTCCTGACCACTTTTTTATACAAAAGTCTGCTCATTATATCAAGAAATGAATGTATGCGGAAAGTTTGGTTGAAGTCGAGCAAAAGGTGAAGGAATTCGATAAGAAATAAATTGACACGCCCCTTGTCTAATACCGCTCACTTTTCTAATCCAAAAACTGCTCATTATACTCAAGAATAAATGTATGTGAGAAATTTGGCTGAAATCGGACAAACGTTGTAGAAGCAGCACAATTATAATCCCGCCCACTTTTTTATACAAAAGACTACTCATTACACCAAAGATATATGTGCAAAACTAGGTTGAAGCCAGACAAACGGTATAAGCGTAGTTGGGGTACATAAAGACACAGTGATATTTATTTATTTTATTTTATTAAATTAGTATAATAAGAAGTTATTTTACTTCACAAAAAATTTTGAATTAAATTTTACATATTACTAAAATGAAACAATAATTATGAATCATTTTTGATTTTGAACAAGTTATTTGAAATTATAATTGAAAGAAATATCCTATTATTATTATTAATATTATTGAATATAGCTTTTAAGTATATGAACTGTAAAGCTTGAAGATAGTGTTATAAAGAAGACAGATAAGAATCAGATGAAAGAAGACTGAGGAAAAACATTAACAAAAACTTTTTACTTAAGCAAACATTTTAAATAAAGCTTGCCTTAAGCTTACAATTCGGTTGGCAGTTTTGGGGGGTAGCTGATTTCGGAATTGATGTAAAAATTTAAAATCCGAGATGGCGGGTAGGATTGCCACTTAGATTTTTTTGTATTTTTGCGATTTGATTGGATAGGGTTGCCACCTAAATTTTATTTTTTACGAATTCGGTGCTGGAACACTACGTAAAAATGGGTCGCTGAATCCGAATTCGTTGTCAGAATTTCAAAATGGTGTAATTTTTTTTGTAATAGTGTTGCCACCTACTAAAATGTATTATCAGGAGCAAAGCTGGGTCGAAAAGTATTCATTACAATTAAATTCCAATTCCTTGCAATTAGGAATTGGTAATTGGCCATATCAATTACTCAGGAAAGTAATTCGAAAAATTCGTCAATTATATTAAAGGAAATGTTATTGGTAATTGGACTCCTCAATTCCTCAGACATGCAATTGACGAATTTTTCCAATTACATTCCTGAGGAATTGACGAATTTTTTCCAATTACATTCCTGAGGAATTGACGAATTTTTCCAATTACATTTCTGAGGAAATTGAGATGATCAATTACCAATTCCTAATTCCAAGGAATTGGAATTGAGATGGAATTAATTCCAAAAGGAATCATTACAACCCAGCTCTGATCAAGGGTTTGAAACATAATTTAACAGTGTCGTCATCATCAAAAATTACACAATTTTGAAATTCTGTCAACGGATTCGGATTTAGAGACCCATTTTTACCTAGTATTCGCCCCAGCAAAGAATTCGTAAAAATAAAAAATGTAGGTGGCAATTCTATCCTCCATCTAAAATTTTAAAACTGTGACATTAGATTTAAAATCAAATCCGTTGACAGAATTGCAAAATTACAAGAATTCGCAAAAATAAAAAAATGTATGCGGCAGTCCTACCCGCTATCTTGAATTTTGAATTTTGACATCAATTGACTCGGGTACCCGAACAAAGCTTGAAAAAAATCGAGAGAGAGCTTGAAATACTCATAGCACCTACACACTAAGTTCCACTGTCAAAACATGCACAATGTAGAAATTATGATTTCTGAAAAGTGGGCGTGGAGTTGCACACAGTAACCATACTAGTAACCATGCTAGTGAAGAACATACGATATTTTTATATAAGATGAACGCAGCTGAAATAAATAATCCAGCCATATTGGTTGAAGTATTGACTCAGCTTGAAGACATTGGTTTTTGCAATTGATTATTTACCAAGCAACTGTCAAACCTGCTTTTGTGCGGGGACCATACCCTAACGATTTTTTGAATGTCTTTAAATAAAAAGCATCAGCAAAAAACAGAAAAAAAATAATTTTTTAAATGCTCTCTGCGCTCTTATTCAAAAAATGGTAGCAATCGAAAGGATAGGATACTTTTGTGAGTGGGTGGTGTTTATCGTTTCCAACATATTTTATAAAATAGCATTAAAAACCTCCCGATGTAGCTAAAAATCGTAATATGAGCAGACATAACTGGTAATCTATTCTGTGCAAAAAATGGATTTCTGCATTCTTCCAAAGACTGGAAGCCGAAAGAATGATCACTATGGACGGGGTGAGGAGTGCTATACGCTCATTTGCTCCGTACAAAACATCAGGGATGGACGGTATATTTCCGGCTATGATGCAATGGGGGGAAGATCTCATTGCAACTAGGCTGTGGGGTATATTCGTTACTTGCTTAGCGACTGGGTACGTTCCGAGAGTCTGGAGAGAGGCGAAAGTTGTCTTTCTCCCGAAACCCGGGAAAAACATTATGCGGAGGCGAAATCGTTCAGACCGATCAGCCTTACGTCTTTCCTCTTGAAAACGATGGAAAGAGTGATGGTTGACTGTCTTGAGAGCACTTCACTGATGCATAATCCTCTGAGTAGATGCCAATATGCTTATAGAGCAGGCATGTCTACGGAGAGTGTTCTTCACAAATTAGTTAGAGTAGCTAAAAAAAAGAGTTATTTTCAGGAGGCATCGCGATGGCCACATTTATGGACATCGAGGGTGCTTTCGACAAAATATGCTTTGGAAGGCTGCGACAGGCTCTGACAGAGCGCAATGTAAGCCCAATGATAACAAATTGGGTAGACAATATACTCAAACACAGGGCTGTCAACATGCAGAACGGTAGAGTCAAGACTAGAGGTAGAGTAAGTAGAGGATGTCCTCAAGGAGGGGTGTTATCGCCAACCCTGTGGAACATCACTGTGGACTCACTTTTGGCTAGACTAGATGAATCGGGCATACACACGATAGGGTATGCAGATGACATTGCGTTGGTGGTCTGTGGTAAGTTCATTGACACCATTTCTGACATCATGAAGGGAGCACTCCGAATGGTGGAGGAGTGGTGTCGAGAACAAGGCCTCACCGTGAACGCAGGAAAATCAGACAATATTCTCTTTACTAGAAAGAGGGTAGGCCTGAGGAGAGAACCACTCAGACTTTTTGAAGCTGAAATCAACATGTCCACGAAAGTTTAATATCTAGGGGTAACTCTCGATAGTAAACTGAACTGGAACGAACATGTAGTAGACAGGATTCAAAAGGCCAAGAGGGTTCTGTTTCAGTGTAGACGCGTTTGTGGTCTAAAATGGGGGCTAAGCCTAGAGGCTATGAAATGGATCTACACTATGATGGTTAGACCTGTCATCACGTATGCTTTGGTGATCTGGTGGACAAAAGTCAGTCAGAAAATCATTAAGAAGCGACTAGACAGAGTCCAACGGCTGGCGTGTGTTGGAATAACAGGGGCAATACGTACCACTCCAACAAGCGCAATGGAGGTTTTGTTAGGTATGCTACCGTTGGATTTGGAAATAAAGAAAACGGCAGCGCTAACAGCCCTCAGGATGTTGCGAAATGCTACGTGGCATGGAGCAACAGCCCTCCATGGTCATATGCGCATCCTGGACATGGCACAGCGAAATGTCAGGGAGACGTGTATGCCTATGGAAGGAAGGCAGAGAGTGAGAATAACAGAAAAATGTTATAAAACTCTAATAACAGATGGATAAGTTTGTGAAGAAACCGCTGGTAGCGACATCAGTATATTCACAGACGGCTCTCTGATGAATGGCAGAGCCGGGTCAGGCGTCTACTCAGAAGAGTTGAACCTATCCTATGTACTAGGTTTGCCATTGAATGTCTTACCAAATTCAATAGGTGCGCTCAGACAAATTAGCTCACACTTATGTGGGTGCGAGGACATTCTGGCATAGAACAGAATGAAAAGGCCGATTCTTTAGCAAGCGAAGGATCAGCAGAAGAATTCTGTGGACCAGAACCACGTATCGCCATAGGCGACAACATGGTGACAGGCCTTATTAAGCAATGGACGGACTCGGAACACCGTACAAGGTGGGAAGAAGCTGGTAATTGCAGGCAATCAAAGGCGGCCGTGAAATGGTCAAGTAGTGAGGCAGCAAAAGTCACCCGATGCAATCGGAAGACTTTAAGCTGGCTTACTGCACTGGTCACAGGACACGGTCCCTACATGTACCATCTCAGGAAGATGACTCTGACCGAGGACGATGCGTGTAGGTTATGCCTAGAGGAGCCGGAAACAGCAGCACACATTCTGTGACAGTGTCCGGCGGTGGCAAGCACTAGATTGACCATTCTGGGCCGTCCATTTATTGACGAAGCCGAGATTGGTGAACTGACCTACAAGGACATGCTTGAGGTGACAAAGGGCGTTTATATAAGGAGCATGCTCACTTATGAGTGCTCCGAGCAGGGGACGAAAAGGGAACCACTTTGGTCTGATTCGGCCAATCCCCGACTTATTATATATTATATATATATATCCTTCCAAAGATTGGCAATAAAGAGAATGCCATGTCGCTTTTTTACTATATTTTGAGTTAAGTCATTATTCCTTGTGACCACAGATATATTTTGTTTTAGTTAATTTTTTAACCTTTTAATCCACTTTGAAGGCGACTGCACAAAAAACTTCGGAAAATTTCAAAAACATATTTTTGAAATGTGCTAGTTGTTAAGCATCGCTTGTTTGTTTTAAGCGCAGTATAAAAATCGCAGCTAATCCTTTGGGGGTAAGGAAGTTGTGAAATGTTCTACAATGAGTAACGGAAGCGACGGGGGAATATTAGATATTTTAACGTTTTCGAAATGATTCCAAAAATTCTAATAATTATAAATCTTATATAAAAACTGTCTTTTTCATAATTAGATTATAATTGCATGTTTGAAATTTTTTACAGAAATATAATAACAACAAATTCCAATTTCCTTATTATGGTATATGTTCACCCTATTCAATTGGTTGAAGTGTATTTGAAAATGTACATCTTTATCTTCAGTGCACACTTAATACTATATTTCTATTTGGTTATATATAAGAATACTTTCCGCTTAAGGTATCAAATTCGATAGTTCTGATGTTAGGAAGCACTTCAAACATCTCCATATTCAAGTTTTAAATTTAGGTTTAAAAGGGATGAACAATTGACGAGTCTTGGACATCATTTAAATGCTTTGTTACTAGTAACTAATTCCTTCTATTTTACTTGTTTACATAATTTTCGTTGATTTTTGAGAAAAAAAATAAATTCTTGGATATCATAATTATTTTTCACATTACTGGAAAAAGTTACTTTAAAGGAGGTAGTAAGAAAAAAAAAACTGGTCAACGGAGGAGGCAGAAACTAAAAAAATCGTCAACGTAGTTTATGCACGACCCCTTGTCACTTATAAAACTTTTCAGTTTCGCTTATCACAAAACTCTTAACAAGTTGTTACCTTAAAATAAATCTACACTTTTACTTTTTTTATAAAACTTGAAACTTACCAGCTGGCGCCGCTGACCAATTTTTTGACTTCTACTAGGCGAACCCGTTTCGGACATCGCCAGAGATTTAACTTGAGGACCAAATTCCTCTCTGTTCTAGCAAAATGCAGTCAAAAATTAAATACTTTATTATTATTCCCTATACTTTAGATGGAAAATTCAAGTATTGATGCCATTCAAGTTACAAAATGTTCTTATATTTATGATGATGTTTTCATTTTTATCACGATTTTTAGTTTAATGTTGTTGCACGTTTTTTCGCATATGCTTATATTCTGCATATATTTACAAATTGTATGTATGTATGTACAAATATGCAATATGAAAAGCGTGAATACGACTCGGGATCCTACGTATTCGGTGATCGGACTTTTGCTCTTTTCTCGTAGTTTTTGTTGGCTGGGTCGTGGATAGTTCACATACACTAGCTAGTTGTATTAAACATTTCAGAATTTGTGCGAGTGAGATTGTGAAGTCGTTTTATCTCCGTAGGTTCTATACCCGCTGCTCCCGTATATATTATTGAAGAATTATTTCACAGGTCAACGAATATACCTTACTTTAGTTGAAGCACAACAGTAGCAGTGCGTTTGTCTGTATTCTGGTGCTGTATATCAAAAATCAAATTTTATTTGATTAAATTTTTTGCCTATACATTTCACACTCACGGAGTGTTCATTTGGTGGATAAGAATATTTTTTTTTTCACTTTGACTTCGTGTACACAAAAGACTATGATTAAATATTGCAGCATTCACCTCTATCAACTAGATAAGCCAACGCGTATAATTTTCTTTGAATTAAAACTTTGTATGATATTACCATGTTTTCTTATTTCTGCACTTTTTGCTAGGTCAAGTTCCTCGTGAAAAATAAGAACTTTTCATATAACTTTAATAACACTGATTTGCTTTATTTAGCTTCTTCACATGCAGTAGAATATAAAAAATATTCTTCAATAGATTCGTCACTTTTTCAGATGATATTTTGCGAAGTTTTTCTTTTCAATCCGTACATCTTAATAAGTACACACCTTTCAACGGCATCGCCATTAATGAAAATTAAACCAGAAGAGAAGCAACTGAACTAACAGAAACGATTATAGAACGGAACACAAAGTTGCGCAGAATGTACTATTTTTTGATACGTTTTTATTTTTTTAGTACGAACTATATATCTATCAATCTAAAGTACTAATACTAATTTTTTCTAGTGTATTTTTATTTAATAGGATGGATTTTTTTTTTGTCACAACATATAAAAGTTGCATGTTCCATTTACCGACACCAACAAAGTTTGTTACTTTCACGTGTTGAAGAAAAAAACTGGAACTGCGGAGAGCTTCTCTTTCATCAAAAAATGTCAAGCAACCGACAAATTAGGTCTGTTTCCATACACATTTTCGAGTAAAAGTCGAGTTAAGATCAATATGAGAGAGTAAAATAAAACTTTACAATAGTGTCAACAGTACGGAAACGACTTTTAGCTAGTTTCAAGCACGCAAACAGCTGATTGCCTATCAAAAGTAAACACCGCCAATTTTAACTTGTTAAAAACGCAAACGGCACCAATTTTAACTTGATATTTTATATTTATTTATATGTTACCAGATCGCGTATTGTGCATGTCATCCTCTTTGTTGCGGTAAGGTTGGCTGCGGAAAGTGGTGACGTAGCTCGAGCTTGTCTGCTTGGCTGAATAAAAACGTAGTCACAATTTTTTTATAGGGGTATAGAAATTAAGTAATGTCGACATTTTCTTATATAAACTTCGAAAAAACGCATATCCACAATAAAGTAAAAATATTTTATTCAGTACTATTTTTGAAAAACAAAAAAATGTATAATATAACAATAACGTTTTCTCGCATTTGTATCCCTTTACAAAAAAAGCATCTTCGTTGCTTAACTAACACAATGTTTGGCAGCCAATAGCCATGCGCGTTCGGCACAAATTCGATGATAGCGCAACAACATGAAAAAGTGAAAGAGACAAATACTATTGATGTGCCCAAACACAAACTTTTCGTTAGTTATTTCGTTTGTTGGCAAAAATTGTTAGATATTAAATTTTTGGCCCAAATTTAAATCGCTCTTACTGTCACCAGAAGCATCAAAAAGTTTAGTACTTATTTTAACTACATAAAATATAATTTAAAGTTATAATATTTAATATATAAACAGAATATTTAAAATAAAACTAAATGGGTTCAATATTTTTCTTACAAATTCAAATGCTGATGCTGTAGGAGCTTGCTATTTTCTTTTGAATGTATTCATCAGGTGTTACAGCTGACAAGCCTGATGACTGATGACAGAAGAATAAGTTTTAGCGCACTGAATATGCAATCCTCATATCCATAATTCTTGATCACCACTTACGTCACAACAAAGATGGCGGACATACGAAATATGTTATCTAAATTCATTGTTTCATGCTGTTTAATGGTATACTGAAATCTACTTACCAGAAGTTTCGAAAACTTGTTGGGAAACCAGAAAAACTATTAATAATCACATAAAATCGACCCAGCTCACACAGCTGAAAATACGAAAAACTTCTTTGCTCTGTCAGAGATAAAAAAGAATTGATCCATCGGAAATGGATCTACCAGCTTAAGAATATAACATATCTGTGGCCACAAGGAATAACGACTAAATTCAAAATATCGTAAAAAAGCGATTTGGCATTTTCTTAATTGCCAATCTTTGGAAGGATAGATACATACATTTTTTGCACAGAATAGATTACCACTTATGACTGCACATATTTTGTTGGTTTAACGGTTCATATATTTCAGTAAAAATGTAGTTAGTGCAGTTAAAATATCGTTTTTTATGATATTTCGAGTTTAGTCGTTATTCCTTGTCGCTACAGATACAGAAATTGATGAAAATAATGTCGAAAAATTTAATTATCATTTTTTAAGTTAACCTTATAATTAAGTCTAATAATTTCAGATTGAAGTTATGAAATTATAATTCAGTGACCAGAAGGAATAACGACTAAACTCAAAATACTGTAAAAAAGCGATATGGCATTTTCTTTATTGCCAATATTTGGCAGGATGGAGAAATACATTTTTTGCACAGAATAGATAACCACTTATGTCCACAGAATTGCTTTTGGGCTTTTTCTTGTAGCCCACTAAGCGAACTTTTGTAAATTGTAAAAGTGAATCAAGTCGATACGTTTTTTATTTCAATGGATTAGTATGCAGCATTTTCGACTTTCAAGAAAACTGGTTTTTCAATTTGCAATTCTTCAGAGCTTATGTCATGAAAATTATGTATTACATTTTAAGACTTGGTTCACTTTAGTTCTAAACACTCAATGAATATAAAAAAAAATTTTTTGCAAAAAAAGATTCTTTTTTAATATTGAATACTTTTATTGGAATATGCCGTCTATTTATTACAGGTTCACATTAATTTTCTACATTTAAATGATTATATTTGATTTTGGATATTTTTTAAAACACATTCATTAGTATAAGTTCTTCACAAAACTTGTGCAGTTAAATCAATTGATTCATTTCAATAAATGGCTTTTAACTTATTAATTCGGAACGCGCACGTAAAAATTTTTATTTGTGAATTTAAAAACTTTGCTCTGTATAAAAGGACAGGAAGCTATTCCACTCTCGACATTTCTATTTATGCTGATAATGTTCCGGAAGATAAAATCAAGTCAAGGCAATATTTTAACTTAAAATCAGTTCGCATAATGAAACATTTCCATATTAAATGACTTTAGTCAGTTCTTAAAAGCCATAATATTAAAGTAATATCGAAGATTCTGAAATTGTATTTTTTCCTTAAATAATTCATTAAAAAAAAAAGATGAGCGAATGAGTAAACCAAATGTAAAATTCAATCAATACGAAAAGACATATACGTGCCAAGAGGCTAAGCCTAATAATGAGATTGGATTAATCCTACGTTATACGTTGACACGATTATTATTACATTATTTCTGCAACATTACTACAAATCCGTATCCATTCCATCAAATTTGGAACTATTTAAATCCATGTTACATGAATTATTATTGTCGCCAATATTATCATCAATCTCCGTATCAGTCTCAAAGAAGCTATCCTCATCAACACCATTCACGTCGTTTTGACTTTTCTTTGATTTCATTTCTGTTTTTGTTTCTAGGATATCTAAAAGTGGTGGTCTCTGCCAAAGTACCAAGGCAGTGCACGGTTTTTCTATTCGATTTAGCAAAGCGTGTGGCAGAAATGAAGTCTTCTTTTGTTCATCGTGCATTTTTTTTATTTCATCACATATGGTAATGCGCTGAGCTTTCTTTAGTTTTTCCTCCAACTCTTTAGCAGTGACCTGATAGTCGTGGTAAGTCAAATTCGTAAAGCTCTTTCCGAACTTAACAGACTGTTCATTGTTTCTGCTGCCACCTAATCCTGAAGTAGATGCATCAAGTCCATCATCTGTTTGTTGTATGTAGTCGCTAGAAATGTGTAGACCATTGAAATGAGCAGTAATTTTTTCCTCGGATATAAACTGTTTCTGCGGACTGGTTTGTAAAAGATGTATTGAATAACTAAAGATTTAATTCATTTTTAGCTACTTACTGCGGTGCTGCAATATTCGATTTTCTCTTTTGATGCAGTTGGGCTCGCTTCTGCGAGTTTTGGGCACGAAACTGCATTACCGCACCTGGATGATCTGCACTTTTTGTGGCCACTGTCCAAGGCATTGAATCCAGATTCCAAGGTGTTGCTGTCGGCGAGGGCATCATGTGTGGGAGCGACACTTGGCCGTGTTGTTCATAGTTGAGTTGCTGTTGAGTCGCACTTACATCAAATGCACTTGGTCTTGGATATATTATATATTTAATATTAAAATAAAATACTCCATCATTTTATACGAATCTACTTACTCCATTTTATCACTATTAGGATTTTATTTATTTTTTCGAGATAGTTAAGAAAAATTCGTAAAATTCTTAATCGTAGTGTTTGGATTTTTTGACATTTGAGCAAAACAAGACCAAAGTTAGTCGCCGCGGAATGTACTAGAATCATAACAAAGTGGCATGTCACACATCGTACATTAAACAAATTGTGAAAATTCTGCAGTTTTCTGTATATTGAGAACTCTAAATATTTCCGTACTTTTCTCAAAACAAATGTAGACCTCTTAAATTGAATCGTGTTCTTTTGCACCGTAAAGTTCGACGGTTCGAAAATTCTGCCCTCAAATGCTACCAACTGAATACACAAAAAAGTGATATTTCAGCAATATATTTAATTATTGACATTCATTAAAGTTGAGCTCTTTTATGGAACGCGATGAGATTGACTCAAAGGCTTTTGTTTAGATATATTTAAACTAGAAGCCACAGTTGTCAGCGGCTTGGCGTTATTTCATTTTGTTTTTCTTTTGTTTTACGAATTTTCATTGACAATAGCCATTCATATTTATTTCCATATTTTGTAAATTCCCGTATGTGAGTAACTGTTTTCTAAAGTGGTGTTTGATTTGTAGTAAATGATTGCGAGAATGCAATCGTTCATAAATTAGTTCTTTTTTTAGTAGCTTAGCTTTTTTCGAATGCGCAGCGTTCATCATTTAGAGGTTGTGATAGAAAATTAAAATTAGAAAATCCTTCTGAAGAGCTTAATTGGCAGTAAGCGAATAAACGTTTTCAAGGAAGACCTCGTGCTTTCATGGCTAGGCTCGTTCTTAATGAGGCCGTTTTTGACTATCAACATCTGGAAGTATATCTTTTAACTTTTTTCAGGTTTTTCAGCATTTTTTCAGGTTTTAATTTTTTTGACTAATTTTTTCAGGTTTTTCAGAATTTTTTCCGGCTTACATTTTTTGATTCAATTTTTAATTTTTTAGTTTTTTAATTATGACTAATTTCCTCAAATCAACTCAAGACACACGAACTTAGAAAAATTAAGGAATTAAACTTTAAAATCAACATGTTTGAACATTTGGTATGAAAAAAAAGCTTTTGCATATTTGCTTATTCAAAATTTTTGTATTGATTTTTACTTCTTAAGTAACGATATGATGTGCATTTTCTTGGCAACTACCTAGTGATTTAAATTTTGCGATAAAATAGGCTATATAATAAAATTGAGATTGCTGCAATTGAATGCAACTAAGTATACTTGTAATTAAAAAACTCTCATTTTCATCCATTCATGAGTGAGAAAATGACTTCATTAGTGTAGTTTTTAAGGGAATACATCGTCGCCAACAAACACGAACAGAACTTTCTGAAACTCCTCACAAATATTCTATGGGTGGGGAATTATGTAACGATTTAGCATTAAAATAGGTTCATTATAAACTTAAATATTTATAAGTACGGAAGTTTCTTTGAGTAATAATTCTTCCAAAATTGCAGCGCTGGAAAATTCCGCTGTCGTTTTTTTGCCCACTGCTCCTAGTTCGTTCATCTCAAAACAATAGTTGGCGTCGCTTACAGCTATCAACACAAGAACTTTTTTTTGTAATAAAAAAAACCGCTCCCCGAATATGGTGCTGCCTGCAGTTAATTGATGAATGAAAGTAGTGAAAACTGTAAGAAACATTTTACCTGTTTTTGAATGTGTTTTCCGTCTATGGCACCGATACAGATGGGGAGGCTGCCACTTCTCCTGGAACTCTTCAGCAGTTTTTAAAAACATAGCCTTTGAAACCTTCTTAAAAAGTATGTTTTTTTAAGGCTGCTCCAATCGATGAGCTGATTTCCGGAACTATACGAGGCACAACAAATCTGGAAATAAAAGTAATGTTATTACTATTTATTTTTTAGTATTTAGGCCAATCTCTAAATTATATTATGTAGTGAAACTTTTCGAAAGTGTCATGAAAGTTAAACTTAGTATCTTGATTAAATGTTATTTTTGTCCGGAGCAACATAGCTTTGTTGCTGGTCGGTCAACAGTGTCAAATGTAACCCTTTTCTCTGACTACTGTGTATCCTCGTTAGGACTGGGTCATCAAGTCAATGTGATTTATACTGACTTCGCAAAACCATTTAACAGAGTTTCTCATAAGCTGTTGCTCTTAAAATTATCGAAAATGGGATTTCATTCGTAATTTTTGGCTTGGATTAAGTCTTATTTGTAGGACAGGACATGTGTTGTCAGTATTAATAATGTTAAGTCTTTTCAATTTATAGCTTCTTCAGGTGTTCCTCAGGGTAGTATCTTTTGCCCCTTGTTTTTTATTCTTTTTAACCTAAAACTTTTGACCTAAAACTATCTAGTATCTTTTAGTATCTTTAGTATCTTTTGCCCCTTTTTTTTATTCTTTTTAACCTAAAACTTTTGACCTAAAACTTTTTAAGAAAATTTCTTCCCCTACAGGCTATACTGAACTTCAAGCGAATATTTCTAGAGTTTTAATATGGAGTCAAACTAATAGTCTAACGTTAAACTTTCCAAAATGTTATCATGTTACTTTCTCTAAGCTCACTCTCAATCCATTGAGAAACTCTTACATTTTATATAATTCAATAATCTAATCAGCTGATACTTATCGCGATCTGGGTGTTATTTTCTTCTAGGACTTAAATCTCTTGAATCAAGACGTAAGATTTAATGACTCTTGTTTATATATGATATAATGCTTGGCATTATTGACTGCCATTCTCTATTAGAGCTTATTTCTTTCAATATTAAAATATAATAAAATATATATATATATATATAATATATAGTATTGTATATAATATATACAATACTAAAATATTTGAGAAATTCAAAACTCTTTCATTTATAACATTGAAGAACTTATTATGCCTCAACCCTCTCCAGCTGACGTGCTTCAAATTTAACAATATAACTGAAGTGGGGTCTAGCAGACCTCACTTTTAAACTGATTTCCTATGATATATTTCTGACAGTAACTTTCTTGACCTTAATCCATATAACAGCAAATACATTTTAGGCTTACATAAGAAAAAAATTTGAAATAAAATACTCTATTTAAAAAGATTTGGTTCGAATTTGGCTTCGAATTATACGTTTGTACGCACGAAGTTTTGATTTTCGGAGTCTGTAAGACTACATCACCCCCTACATCAGCTCCAGGGGGGTTAAATGAGTCAATTATGAGAGCTTTGACTCTCTTTAATAAACTATGTATTTCACATGAAATAGATTTATATGTTCCCAAACATGTTTATAAAAACTTAATAGTATTTCTTTAAGATAAGCCTATCATTATTACTTATACCATTATTTTTTTATACTATATTTTATACTTATACCATTTTTTTTTTTATTTTGTAATATATTATTTGAATCTTAGGCTGTAAATATATCTTTATCTAAAGACTTTATTAAATAAATTAAGCTAATCAACCGCTGGTGAACATTTCAACGCGGTACTTTAAGACTCACTATTTGCCAAATACCTAAAGATGCAGATTCTTTAATATTTAACAAGACCATTTTTTAGAGAAACAAAATCTTACCTGAGGGTCAGCGCAAGGCTACAGCTTTCATTAAAAGGCTCTCTTGTCAGCCACATTTTTTTGATTATTGGTGCAACGATTTTTAACAGCTCTTCAAATTGGGAAGAACTCATTCTGATGCATTAATAATGGAGCAGTTACTTTTCCGACATTTTAAGCGGAACAAAGTCGTTTGTAAATACACCATTTACATTTACAGTTTTGGTAAAACTGCCGCACCTACGAACGTTGCTTCTGTTCTGGAGGCAATGGCTCGTTGTCGTCTGATAATCATGAAAAGTTTGACAAAATTATTTCCATTGCAACAACTTCTCTGTTATTAAAATTGTTCATATTGGAGGAGAATGTTTTTATGGCTTCTTCAGTTTTTGAAAAAATCTTTATTTGTTTTTCGACCTTTTTGAAATTTATTTTTTGAATTCTGTGGGCTCAAGGTCCAAAATATTAAAAATTAAAAACTTTTGTGGTTTTAATTTTTAATTTTACTGAGGCAATCATCCTCAGGGAAACTGGAAAACCTTTTACAATATTTTTAACAATACTTTTCACTTGAAACAATTTTACTTACAATTTAAACAATTAAAACATTTTAAGAATTAAAACATTTAGTATTTAAGAACGACATTTATCATTTATATCAAAGATTTTTAATGAAAAAAGAACAAATTTACAAAAAACATCCACTTCTTCTGTTGTCAAGTTTTTAATTATTATCTTTAACATACTTTCTGTATATGTGTGCGCACCTGTCTGTGTCTGTTTTGAAGTTCAGTCTCTTCTCTTCCGGTAAGCTTATGATGTGGAGCATTTCTAATGTATATCGTCTAAAGTAGTTATTCTCTTGTTGTAAAATCTCCACAGTGTCAAAATCAGGTGTGTGTCCATGGTCAGCACAGTGTGCTGCCAGTGCTGTTTTCTGGTCCATACATCTGCGAGTTTTTTGTTCCGATCGATGCGAAGAAATTCTTATCCGTAGTTTGTTTTTAGTTGTCCCAACATATGCCTAGTCACATACGTTGGACCCGTCACCGTTGCATGTAATTTTGTGAATTACATTAGATTTGTCAAGTTTATCAATTTTTGTTTTTGTATTGCTGTACAATTGTTGTACGGTATTATTAGTTTTTAGTGCTAATTTTATTTTCTCCTTGTCATACAAATTTGAATTTATAATTCTTTCCGATAGACCTGGAACATATGTCACAGATTTGAATATTTTGCTGTTGTTGTCTTCTTTATCTTCTTTGTTTTTAATTTTGTAATATTTGTCGATTAAGCTTTCTGTTGTCATTTTCGGGAATTCATTTTTCCTCAATATAGTCCTGATTTTTTTTATATTGTCACGATGAAATTGCTTATGACTAATGTCCAGAACTTTTTTTATAAACTTGTTAGCCGTATTTATAATTACTCGTTTGGGGTGTTTGGAGTAAAAATTAATGAGACGTCCCGAGGCCATAGATTTTTTAAGCCAGTCAATAATTAATTTGTTATCTCTTCTTATTATGAACGTGTCCAGGTAGGTTAATTGCCCATTAGTTTCTCTTCCTTGGTGAATTTGATGTTTTTGTGAAATTTGTTAGGTGCGTCTAGAGTTATAAATTTATTTCTGGTTTTATTACAAATATGACCAAATGTCAAACTTTTATAATATGTTTTAATAGAAGATTGTATAGAAACGTGAATATAATGATAAGTTTTGTTTAATGTTTGATATGTGGCATCCATGTATGTTTCATTTGTATTTGGCATGTGTGGTCAAATCTGGACTTTAAGCTTACGCCATTTTACTTACCCTGTAATTTTATTACTGTGAATTATACAACCTACAGTGAATTTTGACGATTGTGAATTAACCAAAAAGTTTTTGTTTTGAATTTGTCACTAGCGCATGTTGGACAATCTTGAAAACGTTCAGTACCACTATTAAATAAAGTTTTGAATTGAAAATAAAGAAATATGCGTTACGCACAAGTAGTGATAGGACCCGCCGGCAGTGGCAAGGTATTTTACTTCTTTATAATTTTTGCCTACCGGCAGTAGCGTATTTCTGACTTTCCTTGCATTGTTAGTCCACCTACTGCGCCTATATGCAACGACATGCTCAGGACTCTAGACGTATCATCGAAGTAGTAAATTTAGATCCAGCTGCAGAGCACTTTGACTATCAACCCATTGTGGACATACGGGACCTCATCCAGCTTGACGATGCTATGGATGACGACGAACTACGATTTGGTCCAAATGGTGGCTTGGTATTTTGTTTAGAGTTTCTGATACAAAACGCAGAGTGGCTGAAATCACAACTCTGTGGTGGTTCCGATGATGAACTTGAAGGCGACCCAGATGATGATTATATTCTTTTCGACATGCCTGGTCAGATTGAACTTTTTACGCATCTTTCCATGGGCAAAGAACTGGTGCAGTTGTTAGAATCGTGGAATTTCCGCATCTGCACAGTGTTTTTGGTTGATTCACAATTCATGATAGATGGTGGAAAGTTTCTTTCTGGAACGATGGCAGCTCTCAGTGTTATGGCTAATTTGGAAATGCCACATGTTAATGTTTTGACTAAAATGGATTTATTGAGTAAGACGGCACGAAGACAACTAGATAAGTATTTGGATCCAGATCCCAGGGCGTTGTTGGGTGATATAACTCACGAGTCATCATGGGGGCGAACGCATAGAAAATTATCTGAGGCTATTGGCTCATTGATTGAGGACTTCAGGTAGGTTAAATAAATATATATTAATATCTTTCTATTATCTATATTCTATAAACACATTCTTGCACTTTTTTAAAATATATTTTGACAGCATCTAGTTTTCCATAAGTGTTGGAAGTAGGCAGACATACATTTCATAAGAGTTCCTAAAAAGCGTGAAAAATTTTTGTTAAAACGTTTTTTTTTAAATTTTACTAAAAATAGCGTTTCGGATAATATTTTCTTCAGATTTCAAAAATTGAGTTGATGTAAAATGTGGTATTGTTAAATATCTTTAAATATAACAAAATGTTTTGCATTTTTTCACATTGTGGTAAAATACCATCAATGAGAAAATAGTGGCTTATATTGGGGTGAATTGTAACGCTCACGGTGGGTTGATGTACAACACAGCTTACATATTATAATTGCCATTAAAGAGGCAACAACATCAAACTCTGAAATGCAATCACATCAACTGCATTGAAAAGAATCGTGGTAGGAATTCAATGAAAAGCTGTGATCTTACAACGCCACAGAAAGCTCGGCCGCAAAACCGGCGCTCTTCGTCGTCATCCGAAGATCGAGATTTTTGCATGATTTGTTGCAATTTTTTGATACCACTGACTCTTTCAGGGTCAGTGGTTAGCTACACTAACCATTTATTGAATATTTTTTTACTATTTTTTAACGCCATTTAGTGTTCATGTTGCTAACTACTACGACATAACAACTTGTCTAAAACAAGGTAAAACCATTTTTGGCGCTTGTGTGTTTTTATCTGTCAATTTATTACTAATTCAAAGATTGCGGGTGATCATCTTTTTTCTATGCTCGCAATAAAAAATTATATATAAAGTGTTTTATTTTATAATGGGAGTGTTTTATTTGAATATAATTCATCTATATTAGTCGAAATATGTGCACATATTTCTTATTATTAAAGTGTTCTCATAATAAGTATTTTTGATGAAAGTGTTTTGTCCCAAAGCCGCGCTGGCTAGCGTAGGTAATCATATAATTCTTCAAAAGCCTTCAGACACAATTTTTTAAAAATACTTTTACAATAAATGAGGCACATTTAAAAGTGCCCCTGAAAGAGTTAAATCACAAAAATTCACTTAAATGCAACAAATGCAATCGCCTTTTTTTTTGCGAGCTACTTTATTTGTGAGAATTGTCACTCCGATACGGAAATTTCCGACGAATAATCATTTTACATTTGAAATAATTTTTTTTTTTGCAATTAATAAAGCCATTCATATATTTTATTGAAGTTAACGTTCAGTTTTTTTTTTAATTTCAAAGTACGTGTGTGTATGTGCATTGAGAATCAGAAAGGTTTTCGAGATGTTGCTATTATTTCCCCTCTAAGAAAAACGGCACGTAAGTGTAGCGCAGGCGAAGTAATTTTCTCATATAAGACTACGAAAACGAACGGATTATGCGATACGAAAACGTGCCGTATATGTAATGTATAATAAGAGAATTAGACAAAAAACTAGTAGTTTGAATGCATTGGTACTACAACGCCATGGCGTTGCAAAAGCGTTACGTTTACGAAGAGTTTTACTTTGAAATAATTTCGTTTTATTTTTATATGAAAAATTATGCAAGTTTTAGTGAAATGGCGGTTCGTTTACGGTACGGTTTGGTTTCGCGAAATGCGTTACGTTTATTTTTCTTAGGTTCATTGAGTTCATTAAGTTCTTACCATAATACTTTTATTTAACATAAAAAGTTAAAATAAACATAAAAAATTAAAGTTTATGGTCTTTAAACCGTTATGTTGTTGGTGTTACACATAACCCATCAATTTGAAAAAGACCAAAAAATCATATTTGAAATTTTTGTTCCATTTAGTACGCAAGACATTCAACATCTGCAAAGAATAGGCCTTTAAACCAATTAAAAATTCAATTTCTTAACACTTTTATTGGATCAAATAAAATCGTGTTACACATCACCCCACTCCAGCCTACTGGTTTTAGAAATTAAATTCATTTTTGGAAATTTTACTTGCATGAAGAGTAAAATAAATTGTTTTCAAATGATTAAAGCTTAGAAAAAATGTCGCTTAATAAACACTGCCTGAATTGTTCCGACTTTAACTGTAAATAACTGGGATCAAAATATCGCATTCTTCCTTGCCTTTAAACTTATGAAACAAGCAATGCAAGTGATGAAGTATAGCTTGATTGTAAATACCAATTATTTATTTTTATTATAATAATTGTAATATAATAATTGTTATCTTAAAATATAACTTAATTTTTCAAACCCCATACCAGAAATGAGAAGTACAAAAAAAAAAGAAAAGTATCGGAAAAGTTATTGTTTAATCTTTCTTGCCGGATGGAATGGATGATTTAAGTTTGATAAATCTGGTGGATTCTTTTCAAATTTCTCTATTTCTTTCATGCCAACATTTCCAATTTCCCATAGGTCTGGGTACTCTTCTTTAAAATTTTCATACCATTTTTTAACCAACGGATATGGTAATAAATTGAAACCTATCGCTTCCAAGCATAATGTAGCTGTTACCAACGGAAAATCTGCAATAGTTAAATTGTTGCCAGCAGCATACATGGTCTCACTACGCTGCAAATACGTTTCAAATACAGCCAATGCGTTGTTTACTTTCATTAAGCTCATTTCATTGCGTGGGTAATCGAAGAAAATTGGTGCCATTGCGTGTGCGCTGATGCAGGAATAATAAAATCCCATGTTGAAGCACAGGCGGTGATTGACAATTGCGCGTTTAGCTGCTTCTTTTGGGTAAAGCGAGCTGTGTGGAGCATATTTGTCACAAAGATATTGCATTATGGCAACGCTCTCAGAAAGATAGAAGCCATCATCATCTAAAACGGGTATTTCTTTCTGTGGGTTCATCTGTGAGAAAGAAAGATTAAGGTTTTTAAGCTAAGAGTTATTATTTCAAATAATTAATACTTTTGCATATTCTTCGGTCATATGTTCACCCATGCAGTAGTCTATATTAACTAGTTCAAATGGTATTTTGATAAACTTTAATGTCATTTGTACGGCCAAGGAAGGTGGTCCATCTGATACTGAGTAGAGCTTCATAACTGATCTGTGAATATTAATATAAGAATGATATTAAAATTCTTAAATAAATAGATGTTTTTCTTAAGGCTGCAATAAAGTTTTTGATATCAAAATCACTGCATTTTGCATCATTTTATTGGACAAATTAAAAAATTTTTCCACTCTCAAAAAATCAGTATTTTTGTTTTACACTTACTACAACAATTACTGGAAAAATAATTGCAGCAATTTTTGAACAAGTTAGCAATTTTTTTAACTTGTTTTCGAATAAATCGACCTCGCACAAAATGTCGCAACAATTAAAATTAATATACCAAGTCAAAGCAATACATGCAAGCGTTTAGAGTGTTATTTAATTATTCCACAAATTGAAAGCCAAGTAGACACAAAACTTTAAATTCGTTAAAACTAGTTTACCAACTCTTCCCTCCCCACTTCATGGCGATCAAATATCTATGCTTTACCTTGTTTCTGCGCTATTTTTACGCATTTTAACGTGAGTTGTTGTTGTTGCATTTAGTTCATTCGTATATTTTTCTGCTTTCAATACATACGGCTGATCGCAATCAAAAAAATCAGTTAAAGCTAATGTAGGCGTATTTTGGCGATTGAGATTTTTGCGTGCATTTCTCATTAGACGTTTTTCAACTTCAGCTTTACTAGCCTCATGAGAGTGTGTGTTTGTAACCTTTTTGACAACATAGCCATGCTTTGTCATGGTCGTTGTTACACGACTCCTGCATTTTATTATTTTATTTTTAGATTTTATACATTCCCAATAAGTGCGCACATCACGTGCGCTCTTAACATGAAATAGAAAATCATCAATGCAAAGTAATTCGCCTCCTTTAGCCGAACGTAGAGTTGATATTTTTGTCAGATCCATATCTGATACTATATCTTCAAAAATTTCATCATCCATTTGATCCATGGATACGTCTGCTAGCGGCTCTTCAGAAGATTCTTTGTGTGTTCTTTTTTCACGGCACTCAGCTTGATTCAATTTACTCTTTTTATTTTCCAGTTTAACTTCAGGAAAATAAGTTATATCAAAATAACCATCGTCCGTTTTTACCATAGAATTCTCCTTTTTCTCCTTCGTCTTCATTTGATCTAAGTTCATTGGCAGTGCAGGAAAGTCATCATCATCAGAATGGAAAGAGCTAGAAAGACTTGACATACTATCACTGTCGTCATCGTCGTTAGTGTGCTTTTTAAATTTCCTAAAATATAAACAAATTTTTAATAATAAGTGGCTCTAATTGACTCCGTAATTATAACTTAAATGAATTTTCTCGTTATATGTTTCAATGTCTACAAAAAGCGAATTAGCCATTTCAGCCCTTGAAAGAAATTTGACCCTACTTCTATTAATCAATTGTGTTGTGCGCGTGTTATTAAATGATCGGAATATTTTAATTTTTTATTCTCTGAGGGAATTGGGGCCATTGTCTGCAGAGAGGTGACAGCCGGTAAGAAAATGTATTATTATTCGAAAATATTTTCTGTCAAATGGGATTTGAAATCGGGTCTTCCTCGGTTCTTTGACATTCGGGTCACGCACTAAACAGTGTCGGTCACGGCCGCCACGAGGTCTGACTCGCTTAATAAAAATCATGCCTTTAGAAAAAAATTATGTTTACTACGGTTCATTATAATACAGATAATGCCATAACCAACTTTATGCACATAACTTATTTAGATCGAAGAAACTTTTCCTTTATAAAATATGAGTTTGAAGATTTAATCATTGAATCTGCAATTTGATTTACAAAAGGTAATTAGCCTTATTATGAAAAAAATTTCCCCCGGAATTGAAAAAGTGAGCTTTAATTTTTTAGGCAGGGGATAATGCTTTTAAAGATTGACGATGAATGCAAATATTTGTGTTCCAATTTTTCTAAAATTCCTTGCACATTGAAAATTCCTTTTTAATTCCGGGCGAAATTTTTTTTCACAATAAGGTTGAATAGCTTAATACGAGATCACTAACAAAAACTTTCTTAGAAAATCTAAATTGTATACTTCCTAAGATCAGTATTCTAATTGTCTAAAACTTTTTATACAATGTTAGAGAGAGAAAAAAAAGAGTACCTTTGAACAACAGCATTTATATCTTTTTGCTTAATTTTGTAACGCAACCTCGAAATTTTGCGTCGTATTGTATCTTTCGAATTGACCACAATATCCCTTACGCTATCACTCAATTCTTTTATTGAGGATTTCAAAAACTCTTTAGGTTTCATATTGGAAGTATTTGCAGCTTTTACTACAAAATCATTGCATAGGCGTTGCTTAATTTTTTCAATATCATTTGGATGCATATGTTGACCAGAAACTTTCATTATTTTTATGTTGCTATTAATATTGTTATCGCTTGTGATGCGTGCCCTACAATTATAAAATTTATCTCGTCTATGAACACATGTCCAATAAATACGTTGCTTATTTGTACTTCGCGAATCGAAATGATACAGAAAATTATCAATGCATAGCATTTTGTTACCCTTAGAAGATGGTAATAAGCGAATTTGTGTTAGGTCTAGATCAGTTTGTATCGTTCCGGCATTCCCTTCTAATGGATCTACTTTGCTTTCTTCGTCATCTGAATTATTTTGTTTGCCCATGGGTTCTAACAAATTGTTTTCATTGCCATCACCATCATCATCATCATTGTCATGGTTATCATCATCTATTGTTGTTTCAATATCTGGTATATTTTCTGTGTTTTGAATATCAGGACTCATCATTTCTTGTAGAAGTTTGGAGCTATTTGCCAAATTAATTTCCTCAAAGTTTTCAGTTGCAGTTTTATTGTTTTCAAACGATTTATGCGACGAAATATTCAGTTGCTGTTTATTAAATAATTTGGCTAACTTATCCCGAGCGTATGGTGGATGAGTATGATTGAAACGTCTTTGCTTAACTGCGTGCCGCCCGGTACGCATACGTAATGTTTGTATGCGAGCCTTGCATCCATCATCGCGCCGTCTAGAGCACTCCCAGCGATAAGTGTTGCTAGTTAATGTCTTTCCCTCTAATCTATATAAATATCCATCTACACACACCATTTCACGTCCATGCGTTGTTTTTAGCATGTAAACATTGCTAGCTTCTAATGTAGTAGCGGTTATTTTATCGCCGTTGTCATCTCGAAAAGATGCATCAGCACTCTCTTCCTTAAAGCTACTTGTCAGAATTCCGGTTTCAATATCTAATTCAACTTTAGATCGATTGGTTTTTGTTGCACTGCCATCTTCTGAATTATATTGTTCTATCAAATTGTTTTCATTATCATCATCACCATGGTGTTCATCATCTATTGTTCTTTCAATATCTGGTATATCATCTTTTGTTATATTTTTGTCAGTGTTCTGAATACCAGGACTCATAATTTCTTGAAAAAGTTTGGAGCTATTCGCCAAGTTAATTTCCTCAAAGTCTTCAGTGTCGGTTTTATAGTTTTCTGTCGATTTATTTAACGAAGTATTAGGTTGCCGTTTGTTGATTAATTCGGCTAACTTATCCTGTGCATATTGTGGTGGATGAGTATGACTGAAACGTCTTTGCTTAACTGCGTGCCGTCCGTCACGCATGCGTAATGTTTGTATGCGAGCCTTGCATCCATCATCACGCCGTCTAGTGCACTCCCAGCGATAGGTGCTACTAGTTAATGTCTTTCCCTCTAATCTATATAAATATCCATCCACACAAATCATGTCACGTCCATGCGTTGTTTTTAGCATGTAAACATCGCTAGTTTCTAATGTAGTAGCCGCTATTTTGTCGTCGTTGTTGTCTTCAAAAGATACGTCAGAACTATCCTGCTTAAAGCTACTAGTCATAACTCCGGTTTCAGCATCTAATTCAACTTTAGACCGTTTGGTTTTTTTTGCAGTGCCTTCGGATGATTGTGAAAATTCTTCAACATGAGATTTCATAAGTTTTCTTTTCTCAGCTTTTGCTTCAAGTGTACATGGCTTTCGTTCTAGATTTGCTATACGTTTTCGCTCAAATGCTTTTGATATCTCTTCTGGCGAACATTGACCATGTGAATGTTCACCAAATACCTTCACCACAGCATGCTTGGTCTCGTCGTTTTCGATAAGTTTTGTTATGATCCTTGATTTGCACGGTGACACTTTATCCTTTCTTTTGCTGCAGGACCAGCGATAAGATGTTAAACCTCTGTCATCGTAGTAATATAGAAAACTGTCCACGCACAACATATCGTTGCCTTTCGCGGAACGCACCATATATACTTGCGAAATATCCATGCCTTATCAACTAAAATATTTAACTTATTAAATAATTGATTTCTGTAACCAAAACTTCTGTACTAAACTACTTTTCTTTTAATAATAATTAAAGGAAATTCCCAGACTTGTGGGAATTATTCTCTATTGTGATTCACTTAACTTCGCTCTATGAAAAGCAGCACTGCCATCTCTTCGTATCAATTTCCTCTAGTACAATTTTTTTTTCTAAAAAGGTGTTACACATTAGCGAACCTGCTTGTCGAACATAATGGTGGATAATCATCTTGTTATTGACAGGTAGCGCGCTACCTGAACAATACGCAAAAAGTCTATGTTCTTCCTTTTTAAATTTATTTGTATAAAATTTTATTTTTGACTGCTCACACGTACTTTAATTTTATTGAACTTTTTAATTTAATTTACTTCAATTAACTTTTTTTAATTATAATTTAAGTCATAAGAAACTTTATTTTTTTTAAACTCTTGTTATTGATAGTTTCTAATGCGGGTTATACATCTGCGATCTCGTGTGCCACATGGCGGCCATTTTTGAGCCTGTGTGAAGCAGCGAGTGTTCGAATAAGTGTGTCACACTAAGGTGTGATTGTTGTTGTTTTTTTTCAGCTTGTGTGACTGAGAAAATAAAATTTTTGCTAACAAACCAACACGTACGGCACTCTCGCAAACATGCTTATTAATAAGCGAACGTTGAAAATGGCACACGAGATCGCAGATGTATAACCCGCATAAAGAATTTTAATAACACAACATAATTTATCTCTCGTCCGCTTGTTAGAAGCTGTGAAAATATTTGAATGAACTTTATGAATGAACTTTAGCGAACAATTTTCTTTAAACTCATTAAATTTTGTGCATATTGTGTTAAAGATTGCGTAAATAGCAGCTCCGTCAAAATCAAGAATATACAATACAATTTGTGAATTTCAAAACAGAAGAATTAATAAAATAAAAATTATTCAAGAATTTTTAAGGCTACGTAGCTAAATTATCGGAAAATATACGCAGACTACACAGTATGTAATTCTGCGCAGTGACTTGAATCTCATTATTTTAAGTACATTAGATGCCTTTAGAACAATGTTGCAAAAATAATGTTTCTCTTTTTTAGTCTAGAAGTAATCCAGTAGTAGTAGAAATGCAAAGCACTTAACCGTTCGGCCACGGCCGCCATCTCTTAAATTAGTTCGTCAAAATTTATGTGGAGAAGCTTTTGCACAAACCAGTAGATCGTTTCTGCAACTCATGATGTGTGTCAATTCGGAATGAGAATATTTGGTATTTGTGAAGTTTTTGAAATTATTTTAATAATCGGCATGAGATTTTTTGACGGCAGCAAAAATTTAAAAAAAATTATTATATCACTCCTACTATAAAAAAATTAAATTACGGTTGAAATGAAAACTGCTGTGGGTTTTGCAAAATTAGACATTGCGGGTGGTAGAAGCCAAAAAAGTAGCATACCTTAATTGTGGTAAAGTGACAGCACTGCACGTAGCCTCATTCGAGGAGTACTCGAATGGAAGTGACGCCAGAGTCACTGGAAGAGTCAGATGGAAGAGTTGTAGACGAAAGTCACACATTCAAACTTTTTCTATCAAATCTTGGAACTTCCGCCATTTTTTTCTGTTACTCATTAAGGGTATTCACTTCATTGATGTTTTCGTTTTCCGAAGTTTGCTTAACTTTACCATTTGTTGAGTTATTGGAAAATAATTGTTGTAAACTCGCGAATAAAAGATGTGTTTAGTTACCATAAGTAAAACTGTTAAATGTGTGTGAGTTACTGTGAACAGAGTTGTAAAAGAATGCAATCATTTTGTATTTCAATCAGTGACTTCATTGCTAATGACTTCAAGTTTTGATTGAAATCTTTAAATTATTTTTGATTGCAACACAAGAAGTCCTAAAATCATTTTGAGTTATTGAATGCGTTCAAAAAATTCCAGTCATTGCTGACTTCATTAACTTTTATACCGCAGTCATGACTGGAAACTAAATTAATTGCATTCATTAATTCCTTTGCAAAGATTGCAAACACTGCAATTATTATTGAAGTCTGAAGTCATATGATTGCAAACTTTCAAAATAAATTAAATCATGACCGAGAAAATTCATTGAAGTCACCATGTATATTTTCTGAGCTTAATCTTTACCGTTAACAATTTCAAAAGCTAATCATCCCAATCGTGAAACATTTTCTCTCGGGAGTTGTAAAAGGAAGTTTAAGATAGCAGATAAAGACATCTCATATTTTTTTATTTCAGACTCATGAATATTGACGGTTAATGAACAAATTTGCATTAAAAAGTTTTTGAACTTTATCTTAAAAACGGAAACTCCCCTTTACAACTCCCGGGAGAAAATGTTTCACGATTGGGGGAATATGTAACAAAAAACAATTCAATTCAATAACAGAACGAAATTAGCGAAAAATTGCAAAGAACATTTTTTTGTTTTGTTTTTTTTTAATAAAAAACCTTTGCTAATAATTATGATTTTTTTATTTGAGATACAACTTCAAACATTTTTAAATGCAATTAAAACACTTCAATTGACTTAATATTATTTCAGCATTTCAGTGATTTAAAACATGACTTCAAATGATTTTATTGACTTAAAATTGATTTCAATTGAATGCAATCAATGACTCCAAGGACCGCGACTTCAATCATAGTGAATGAATCAAAAGACTTCAACAAAAATTTTTACGAATTGATTTTGAAGTCATGACTGCAAAATTATTTCTAATTTCAAAACTTATAGTCATGAAATCAAAAAATTATTGAATGACTTAAATCTTTTTTTTTGCATTCAGTGCCAGTTTTTTTGCTGCATTAATGCATTTTTTACAAATCCGATTGTGAATATCTTAATCTTAATCAAAATAATTTTTTTCCCCCACTTTTTCAGCATTATCCTTTATTTACCACCTGGAACTATTTTTTAACAAAAGTCGAATGGAATTATTTGTTTTCGCATTTGTTTTTATTTCAGTAACGGCCGTTCTCTATTTCGGATATTTCAGCATTGAAGTGATTACCCTTATTGTTTTGTTAATGGTATGCTACATGGATTTCTGTTTGATAAGGCTGAAAGCAACATTTTTTTTTTTTTTCTATGTAAAAACTGTTTTTTGCCTGCTTTTGAAAGTGTTTCGGCTTTGGACCATAAATATAATTTGTCGGTTGCCTAAGTATTTGGATGAGAGAGAAGCTTTCTCAAATTTTAGTTTTTTTTTTTAATCCGTCGAAACAACAAATTTTATTTGATGCGTGACATGGCCCGTACTTGTACGGTACGACTTTATTTCGCAACTTCAAAAACACTTACTTTGGTAGCCATAGCAACCCGTGTTCGTGTTTTGGCAGACCTCATCAGCTATCGCCAGGCGCCTCTGCTTTGCGCACGCCTTCTCCAATCGGATACACCAAACACGGTTAGGGCTTCCTCGGCCTGGTCCATCTATCGGAGCATGGTCCCTCTCGTCGTCGTTGACCAACGACCCTCGCCTCGAGCACCTTTTTCGCTGGAGCTTCGTCGTCCATACGATGGACAAGTTTTATTATGTTTAAAAATTAAATACGCAGTGAGTGAACGGACAAAATCAAGAAAAAACATTACTTTTGTTCTCTACTTAATTTATAAGGATTTCGTTCACGTAAAATTGTTTTTTTTTTTAATTTATGCGGCGTTTTTTTATTTTTTAGAACTTTTTGTCGGTTCACTCACAAGACAAAACTGTTCTAAAAACAACCTTAACAAACTATCCTTTCCTTTCGATATGTTATGTTTATTCCTTAACTATCGGCCTATAGTAAAATTGTCAATTATTCCCAAAACATTGAGCAAGATTGTTGAGAAAATTTTGTTTGCTGAAGTTGAAAATTGTATATCTCCGCATCAACACGGTTTTTTCCTGGTAGATCTACTACTTCAAATCTTACAATATTCTCAAAGTTTTGCATTGATGTCATCGAGGGCGGTTTGTAAGTGGACACATTGTGCACAGACTTTTCTAAAGCTTTTGATAGCATCCTGCATAAAATATTACTTATGAAACTCGAAAAACTAGGTGTTCATTCGCAAATGTTGAAATCGTATCTTTGCGATAGAATTCTATATGTAAAGATATGTGACCAACTCTCTCATCCAATTGCTGCTACATTGGGAATACCCAGGGGAGTCATTTAGGCCCTCTTCTCTTCATTCTGTTCGTCAATGATATTCCACATATATTAAAGTTTTCTAAAACACTCTTATATGCTGATGATTTGAAATTATACTACAAAATTGATACACTTTATGATTGTGTTAACTTACAAGCTTCCCCTAAACTTTTCCAAATGTAAAATCTTAACGTTTTCTAGAACAAACATAACAATCAGCTATAACTATATAGATGATTCCGATCGTAGGTTTTCTAGAGTAAGCCAATGTAAAGATCTTGGTGTTCTCTTTGATTGCATATCGCATTATCGATTGCATACCCCTTTCGTTTGATATTCACATCGAATATGTTATATCTAAAGCCAACTCCCAATTAGGTTTTCTAAAAAGGAACTCTATAGAATTCCCAGATCCTTATACATCTAAGGCAGTTTTTGTTAGCTTGGTGAGATCTATCCTGGAGTATGCGAGTGTTATTTGGGACCCCTTTTATGAATCTTCCAAAATAGAATCGAAAAAATTCAGAAGCGTTTCACAAGATTTGCATTACGTCGGATGTACTCCTGGGAAAACATGCCTACTTACTAGTTGCGATGCCGATTATTGTGTCGTGGCTGACGTCTTATTCATAAAAGACATAATTGATGGCAGAATAAATTCTTCAGAGTTACTGGCAGTCATTCCATTTAATATCCCAGGGCGTACACTAAGATATTCCTATTTATTTCTCATAGCATACCACAGAACTAACTATGGGCTTAATAGTACTATCTGTAGATGTTTATCACATTGCAATACCGTGGCAAATCAGTTAGATTTTTTTACGGATCGTAATATATTTAAAAGACAGCTTTTAGAAATTCTTTCTACTTTGTAGCATACGCTTTAATTAATTAATGCTACCTGCAGTTTTTTTTTTTTTTTTGTTAATTATCTCGAACTGGCAATTGAATTAAATATTTTTAATAACTCCTGTACATAAAATGTATTTTGATATGTATAATAAGCAATACTAGTTTAAGTTTAAATATGTAATCTGTAAGGGTTGTTTACCCGGTAGATGTTACTGAAATAAATAAATATATAGATAAATTTTGTAAAGTTTATTTTATTGAAAATGAGCAACAGGTAGCCTTGACAACTGCCTATTTTCTCAGATCGCCGACCATTAATTGTCAAAATCAATACAATCCCCAATTTTGGGGATTTTTTAGATTTTTCTTTTTATTCTAAGTATTTGTTTCAGTGTTAAGAATAATTTTACTTGAGGGCCCACGCCCCTTTTTTTGTTTGGGGATTTTGTTTTCGGTAATTCTATGATTAGGGACAATGTTTGCGGGGCAAATATGTTCGGGATTTTGTGTTTGGCATATCGTACCTATCCCGTTTTTTGAATAAAAATGTTTTTCTTTATAAAAAAAATTACCAAAAAGTTGGTTTCATATGAGCCTTTTACACTGGCTTAAGGTCTTAAAACACTTATCAAATTGTGTGTCCATCCACAGTATATCGAATTACATTGAGAAAATGTTAACGTATTTTTATTTTTTATTTTTCAGTTTGGTACGTTTTGTCCCTATGAACATTGATGATGAGGAAAGCGTTCAAGACTTACTTCTTCAAATTGATAATGTAATTCAATATGGTGAAGATGCAGATGTTAAAATTCGAGATTTCGATCCACCAGAAGATGATAATGAGCAAGATGAATAATGTTTTTTTTTTTGTCTAAATATATATATTATTACATTTCTATAATTTACTAAAGCAACGAGTGCTACTCGTAATATACACTCATAATATACAAAATAAGTACAGTTAAGTTACATTTTCCGTGTCCATTACTAACTGACCATTTTTGTCCTTTAAACGTACTCGTCCATTGGAATAACGAGTTTCCTGACTACCATCTGGGTAGACAATCTTAACTGTGCCATCGGGATACTCGCGTCGCTTATTTTGTTTAGTATGGATTTCCTTTTGACCATTTGGAAGCACAAGAATTTTGTCACCATTTCGCATTTCAACTAGATTTGTGCCATCAGCAAAACGCCATTCTTCCACTTTAAGCACATCCGCTGGATCTGAAACCTTAATAGAATTATTGGGAAAGTGTACTTCAACGATGCCATTTTTGTAACGATGCTCAGTTTGGCCATTTGGAAATTCTAAAATTTCTAGACCATCCAAGTAAGTTGTGTGCCATGTATTCGTTTCGGAGTAATAATATTTGACGGTGCCCTCGTTAATATTTGTCTCTTTGATGTCCTTATTGAAGTATAGCATTCGTATTGACATACCATCAGCAGTTATCTTCTTGAGGTTGCCATTTGAATATAAAATATCTTTACTGCCGTCAGCATTGATAATTTCCCGTTTAAACTCATTTGCAGTGTCATTTATTTCTGTGCGATTTACTGATACTTGCGGTTCGTTGCTTTGTGATTTTACATTCTGCTCTTCTTTAAATGTTGTGTCTTCTTTGTTTTTATTAACTTTGTCATAATTGCAACTCCTCGTATCATTTTCATACTCATCACAGTCCGATGAAGTATAGCCATCGGCATCAGTTTTTGAAGTTTTAAGGTCGTCACTTGTGTTGCCCTTTACTGTGTATTTCTTCAATAATCTGCTTTTAGAGGCAGAAATGGTTGATTCTCTGGAACAACGCACAGCATCTTTGTCAATGCAATTAACATGAGTCTAAAGGAAAACATTTTTTTTTAATTTTTTTTTTAGCTAAAAAGAATCTTACCAGCTTAGGTGCAAGCTTTGCAATGTTTTTGTTTATTTCCTGCAACATTTTGTTATTATTCTCTCGACTTATTTTCAGATTCTCATTCTGCAAACGCTTATTTTCCTTCGTCAGACGTTCTATATCATCGTAAAGCTGCTTTTGGTCCTTTTCAAAGTTACGAATTTGAACACGGAGCCGCGCCTGCGCAGCCACATGCAATTGTTCCTTTTGTTTAAGTTGTGTTTGCAGTTCTTCTAAATCTTGCTTTAATTTATTCATTTCTTTTCTACTCTTGCTGGTCATAGTTGTCTTCTGCATCTGCATCTGTCGCTCGAATTTACGCTTCTCTTCTTCGATTTTCATGCGTTCGTCATGCAAATATATTTCTATTTGAATTTTTTCGTCATTTATCTTATCCAATGCCTCGAGCCTCTCCTGATGAAAGTGAGCCTTTTCAAGCTCATGCTGCTGCTTTGTTCTGATCAGTTGAATGTTGTTCTCTTTAAAAGTTGCAATTTCATTTTCGAGTTCGGCGAGTCTTGTTTTTATGCGATCCATAATAGCTTGTAAGTCTTCGGAGAAAATTGGTTTTGAGTTGTTCATCGATGACTGCAGCAGAGTAGAAACATTTGAAGTCATGGACGCTGAAACACCTAAAAAAATTTTTTTAATTAAGGACTTTGTGATAAATTTAAAATCTTACATACTTCTATCGCTCTCTTTAGGGTGTAGAACACTAAACAGCGCCTGCTTGAACTGTTCCAACACTCCTAGAGAAGATGACTCATCCGCGACTACGGTTGATGTATTCGATTCTTCTTGATACTCATGCGTATCATGGCTATCAGTAAAACGAACTAAAACAGCTGTTTGTCTATTATCTTGACTTTTTTCAGGTGTCAACGTAGTGTTATAATCTGATTCGTGTATTGTTTGACCAGATTCAGTAGCTTCCTTTTCATCCTCTGTATCGCTTTGGATAAGCGAATTACTCATCACACTAGGCTGTAATCCTGCGGTTTGCAAGCTTTTTTGAACTGGAATTTCATCCTGGTCATCATGACTTTTATAAGATTTTTTTGACAAAAATTTTTTTATACAACTGGAATTCATATCGATGGATCCCTCGTTAGCCTTTTCTTCAAGAAGCTCAAATATACTTAGATTTTCATCAGGGTCTTCCGCCCTGCAAGAATGTTTTACAGATTTTTTTCGAAGCTGTTCAATAGATATTGGTTTAACTTGTTGGGTATCAAGAACTTTCGCCCATGAAATAGGTATATCAAAACTCTTTTCACTATTATCTGAACTTTCATCTGTATCATTTGGTTTAGACTCTTGTACATTATTTGTGTCTAGAAATCGCACTTTTTGCTGTGTGGCGGTCACCGGTATGGAAGCTGATTTTGTTAATTTCATATCTGGAGTGGAATTGCTCAAATTATTTGCGGAGAACAACTGTTGAAAACGTTTCTCATGGATATCCAGACACTTTGTATTTTGATTCTTCAAATTTTCCGCAGGCTTTGATGATTTAATAGACTTTGTTTTGCTGTTCTGACTGTGATAGCGTATGCGCGAGTGTGTATTTGCAAATTTATACCGAGGCAAATTGTTCAATCGCAACTCTTCAGGGTCTATTTTAAAACGTTGCTTAAGTCCTTCACCACGCCGGAGAAATGGCTTTTTAGAATTTTGTTTAAGACATTTCTGAGCAGCGACGTCTTCAGTAATACTGTTGGTGACGTTCGTCAAGTCTTCATCATTGTTGGCTCTCAAGGGAAAGGGAAAGTTTTCACTTTTTCCTTGACTATATTGATCTTCACTATCCAATCTGGCAAATTGCATCGTGTTATCAGCAGCTCCTCCAGCTGGATTGGGAAGTATTCCAAGAATTTCGTATGTTTTTCTTTGTTCTATGCCGAGCATCTGACGCTGCATATTCTGTCGATCCAACAATATTTTTTTCTGTTCTTCCTGCCATTTATTCAACTTCTCTAAACGCTTAATAATGTCATCTTTTATTTCGGGCGATGGAAGGTTTTTAAGCATATTTTAACATACAATTTTCAAAAAGCGAATTGGTTTAAAAGTGCGCTACACTAATGCTTTGTTTACAAGACAAGACAACCTGACGCAAAAAAACAAATTTATTTATTTTGTAATAGATTAAAGGCGAATTCATTTAGCTAGTATTAATACGAGACTAGTCTCATGCGATTTTCTTAAATAAAAAATTTTATTTAGAGTTTTATACATAGCAACTAAGTTGCATGCAACTGTAAAGGCCTAACCAAAATAGACGAAACGATATGATTGCAACTTGCCAAACGTCTGACAAGTTGAGAAGCGTTCGGTTCTTACGGTTTGGGCTTTAAAACGTGAGTGTGAGATGTCTCACAAGTCTCACCATCACTTTTGACGGTTGCGTGCAACTAAGCTGGTATAAAATCCATCTTATATGATAAGAAACATGAAACTGTGTGGAAGAGACTTTTGTTTTGACTTATATATGCCTAGGCGGCCGTGGCGCAGTGGGTAGAGTGTGTGGTCAACAAGAAAAAGCAACCAAGTTAAAAAATTTATTGACAGCAATCAGCTGTTTCATAACAGAAGTTAACGGAACTGTAATAGATTTTCATTTTTGAAGATTGATAACAGGATGCCATAAAAGGTAAAAATTCTGAATACCGATTTTAATAGATCTTTTATGGCCGACATCTTATATGATTGATAACAGAAAATGTGTAACAGAATAACACATTTCGCCAAATAGGAGCAATTATTGAATAATAATAAACATTTTGAGAGCATAACTGTTTGTTAATTATTAATTTATAAATGAGTTTGTTATTAATAAAATTTAACGCAAAAAATGGAAATTCTCTCACGCACTGCGTTAGTGTATAGATGTGCAAGCTTTTATTTAAACAATTCACTTTAAAAACAACTATAATATTAAATATTAAACATAAAGTTATAATCTATCTTTTGCACCACTGCAAATACTTGAACATTATTAAACTGTTCTCATGTATACAGTTTTTATACATATTCAATTATTCATAAACAAAACATAAATTGAAATTTAATAAGAAGTCACCACGTGGAGTTTTGACATTTATCTCATATGGGATCAGTCAACAACGACGATGACGACGATGGGAGAGACGGCGATTGGCAAACTGTGCCAACTGACAAGCGCAAGAGAGTGTTTTCACCTAAAAACATTAAGCGACAACGTGTGCAAGCGAAAAATTACGAAGTCGACGCAATTACAAAAAACAGAAACAGGTTTTCTGATCTAAGCTCTGATGAAGACGAAGAACGAGAAGCCAATTCTACGAATGATGCAGAAATGGATGAAGATAACGACGATGTAACACCGAAGCCGCCACCAATAATAATACCTAATGTGGACAACATAAATCGTATGACAGCAGATTTTTCTAAAGTAATCTCACCGAAAACATTTCAATATAAATCTCTTCATGATGGTCAAGTAAGGGTAGTGATGAAAACGGTCAGCGCATATAGAACATTGATTCATTATTTAAAAACTAAAAATATAAAATTTCATACATATCAATTAAAACAAGACAAAGCTTATAGAATTGTCATTAAGAATTTGCATAAATCAACTCCTTTAAGTAGTATTAAAATAGAATTAGAACAACTTGGGCACAGAGTGCGAAGTATTACTAATATTCATGATCGCTTTAGCAAAGAGCCGCTTAATATGTTTTTTGTTGATCTTGAGCAAAACAACAACAATAGAGATGTGTATGAAGTTAAGCATATAGGCAACGCTTTAATTAAAATTGAGCCACCAAAAAAAATATAATGATGTTGTTCAATGCCATAGGTGCCAGCAATTTGGGCACACAAAAGCGTATTGCACTAAAATTTTTAGATGCGTTAAATGTGGTCTTGAGCATAGCTCTGCTGAATGTCAAAAATCGAAAGATTCCCCAGCTTGTTGCGTTAACTGCCTCCAAAGTCATCCTGCTAGTTACAAAGGGTGCCGAGTGTATCAAGAGATAGTTCAAAAGAGACTCGTTCCTAAGAGAAAAAATCAAAATTTTGACTCCAACATTCCATATAATCTTACTTCAAAAATTTTTCCACCCCTCTCTTCTAACTCCAATGTTCCTAATAACGACCAATAATCAATCTTACGCTTCGGTGTTAAAAAGTTGTGAAAACAACAATGACATTGGTTCATTTAAGAAAATTGAATTTTTACTCAATAAACAAATTGAGTTAACAAACACGCTCCTCAACATGATGTCACTTTTGATTGCTAAGCTATGCAAATAGATCTTCGTTTTGCCATTTGGAATGCTAATGGTCTTGTTAACCATTTGGAAGAATTAAAAATTTTTATAACATCATACAGTATCGATATACTGCTTATTTCAGAAACTCACTTCACTAATAGATCTTACTTTAATATCCAAAATTACGATATTATCTACTGCAACCATCCTAGTAATAGGGCTCACGGCGGATCAGCCATTTTAATAAGATCTAACTTAAAATATGAACCACTTCAAAACTATAAAGAAACATACCTTCAAGCAACGTGCATTAAAGTTGCATGTGATTTATCAGAGATTTATTTTTGCGCAGTATATTTCCCTCCGCGACATTCAATTACATGTCGTGATTATGAAACCTTTTTTAACTCTCTCGGGCCGAAATTCATAGTAGGCGGTGACTTCAACGCTAAACATTTTTGGTGGGGTTCCAGACTCATAAATCCTAAGGGTAGAGAGCTGCATAAATGTATTTTTAATAAACAATTGTCAGTCTTGTCTACAGGTAGACCAACCTACTGGCCAACTGATCCTAGGAAAATTCCTGATCTTCTGGATTTTGTAGTTTATAGGGGTATTCCGAGCAATTTCTTTGAAATAAGGGACAACGATGACTTAAGTTCGGATCACTCAGCACTTATAGCAACACTTAACACTATAGCTTTAAATACTTCTAATATTCAAAAAATAATCTCGCCTAACACAGACTTGCTCTTATTCACTTCCTATCTTAACATGCATGTTAATCTTAATGTTTCTCTAAAAGACGGAGAGGAACTTGATTGTGCCGTCGAAAATTTTACTAAGCTTATTCATGAAGCAGGATTTTACGCTGCACCTTCACCCTTGTCTCGATCAACGCACAATACCCAATCCTTTTTACCTCTAGACGTCAGAGACTTAATAAGAGAAAAGCGCCAATTACGCAGAGTTTGGAAGCAAAGCAGAAGTCCTTTGGACAAGCGTAATCTTAACTTAGCTACTAAAATGCTGAAGCAGCGTCTCCATGAAATAAAAAATGAGGCGATAGGAAATTTCCTTAAAAATCTTAGTCCACATAAATACAGTGACTATAGTCTATGGAAAGCTACAAAGCGTCTTAAACGGCCAGTAAAAAGAAATGTACCCATAAAAAAGACAGATGGCTGCTGGTGCAGATCAGACAAAAATAAAGCTGATGCTTTTGCAGATCGGCTAAAAGACATTTTTGTACCCTATCCTTTTATTAATGATTCAGACAAAGAACAAATTTTAAGTTTTCTCGATGCTCCTTGTCAAATGGATCTTCCACTTGAAGCCACTACACCCTCCGAAGTTCAGCTTGAAATTAGGCGCCTTAGAAACAAAAAATCTCCCGGTTACGACCTAATTGATGCTAGAGTGGTGAAGTCACTTCCTAAAAAGTCTGTTCAGTTTTTATCATTGGTATTCAATGCAATTTTTCGACTGAATCACTTTCCAACACAATGGAAATGCGCGGAAATCGTTATGGTACCCAAGCCTAACAAACCTGAAAATGAAATTACTTCACACCGCCCCATAAGTTTGCTCGTAATATTCTCGAAAGTGTTTGAAAGAATCCTTCTGCGAAGAATGTTACCAGTACTGGCTATACGTAGCATCATACCAGAACACCAGTTCGGGTTTAGACACGGTCATGGCACACCTGAACAATGCCACCGTATTGTAGATTCAATAAGAAATGCATTGGAAACTAAGAAATATTGCTCAGCAGTCTTCTTAGACGTTGAGCAAGCGTTTGATCGTGTGTGGCACTGTGGCCTACTTTATAAAATAAAAAATTTGCTTCCTGCACCATAGTTTTTATTATTAAAGTCATATTTAACAGACAGACACTTTTATGTTAGACACAGATCCGAAACTTCTGATATTTTTGCTATCAAGGCTGGAGTTCCCCAAGGCAGTGTTTTGGGACCAGTCCTTTATACTCTGTTTACATCAGACATGCCTTCCCTGGAAAATGTTTTACTTGCCACATATGCAGATGACACGGCTTTAATTACATCTGCAGAAACTCTTTCTGAGTCAGCTACTCAAACACAAATGGCATTGGAAAAAATTGAATCATGGCTAACTAAATGGAACATAAAAACGAATCCTAATAAATCTAGTCATATAACGTTTACACTGAGAAGAGGAGACTGTCCACCAGTTTTTCTGAATGGAACTCAAGTTCCCCATAATACATCAGTTAAATATTTAGGACTGCACTTAGACCGCAGGCTGACTTGGAAAGATCACATTAAATCTAAAAAACAACATCTAAAATTAAAAAGTCAAAAATTCTATTGGATGATCGGCCCAAGATCTGAGCTATCTCTTGAAAATAAATTAAGACTATATAAGGCTATACTTAAACCAATTTGGACATATGGTATTCAGATTTGGGGGACAGCCAGTAACTCAAATATTGAATTACTTCAACGTTTTCAGTCAAAGACTCTCCGACTTTTAGTCAATGCTCCATGGTTTATATCCAATGAAGCAATACACAATGATCTGAAAATTCCATATGTCAAAAATGAAATAAAAAGAATATCACAAGCATATCTTGATAGGTTAAGCAATCATGAAAATGAACTAGCTGTGTGTTTATTAGATAGAAGTAGTCTAATAAGGAGACTGAAAAGACCTCACGTTTTAGACTTACCTTTAATATAATAAAATGTTGAAAATGTACATATGTATTTTAGAAATTAGAAATTTAGAAATTAGAAATTAAGCTTATTATCGTATTTGTTATACTATTTTATATTATTGAAGATAAAAAAAAAAAAATTGTACTTAGTAATGTAGACGTATTTAATGTAATACTCTAAACTGTTATTTATAAACTTAGATCCTATTTGCTGAATATCCCAAGATATATTGCAATTAATAAATGAAGAAAAAAAAAAAAAAAAAAAAAAAAAAATGGAAATTAACAGTTGTCTCAATTTTGCTGCTTCACTATGCTATGTGTTACTTCTTTTAACTTTGAAACAAGTGAATGTGTTATGTTGTAGTTAGAATATAAGTTATGTGCTACATATGTTGTAGATTATTTAAAATGTTCGTTTCTTTGTGCGTATCTGTCATTGTTATACAGACAAATGGATGTTTTTTTTCTATTGTTACTTCAAAATATACGTTTCTTAACCGTTGTGTCAACAGCTGTTGGGTTTTATCCACATCGACAGTAGATGTACCCGGGTACTTCATACGTTTTGTATGGCAGATAGTTGCTTTTGATATACAAATATTAACTACTACCTGGATTCTTGTAATTTTCTGGTTTTTTTTTTTTTATTTATTGGAAATATTGTCTAGTTAACAAAACTTTTATCATAATTTGGGAAAAAAAAAATTTGGTACCTAAATAATCCATTTTTACCAAAAATGGGAATTGCCAAAATCCATAAAAATTTAACAATTTCCAAATTCTTTTTTAATCCTTGTAATTTGATCCCTTTTTACCAAGAAAAATAATTAACATTGAATTTTCATTCGCAAAATTCCGTTATATTTGAACTGAAAATCAACCCCTCTTGCTCATAGTGCTATTTTTAGTACCTGCGCAGAATAATTATAACTCATAAAATATTTGTTCAATGTAAACATTTTTTTTTTGGAATGTGTAGGAAAACACGTCTACTAACAGGAACAAAAGGGTATTTGGGAATATCTTGCCTACCTACCCTTGCACAACCAGTTTTGCAGGCAGAAACATGATTTTTTGCGCAGGTTTCGTTTTGAGTAGTTTTGTATGCATAAGTCAGTTTATGTGCGATTTTTGAAGTGTAAAGACCTAAAAAACAAGACCAAAAACAATAAAGCAGCGGGTGCTGATGGCCTGCCAGCTGAATTGTTTAAAACCGGCGGCGATGAATTGATAAGGCGCATGCATCAGCTCATCAGCAAAATATGGCTAGCAGAAAGCATGCCCGACGATTGGAACCTCAGTGTACTGTGCCCTATACTTAAGAAAGGAGACCCTACAATCTGCGCAAGTTATAGAGGTATCAGTCTTATTTCCATCGCATATAAGGTTCTCTCAAGCGTACTGTGTGAAAGATTAAAGCCAATTACAAAAACACTGATTGGACCTTATCAGTGTGGCTTTCGACCTGGTAAGTCCACCATAGACCAGATTTTCACGCTACGACAAATCCTGGAGAAAACCCACGAAAATCAAATTGACACACACCATCTCTTTGTCGACTTTAAAGCTGCGTTCGATAGCCCGAGAAGGGATTGCCTATACGCAACAATGTCTGAGTTCGGTATACCTGCAAAGTTGATTAGACTTTGCAGAATGACGTTGAGCAACACACGCAGCTTCGTCAAGGTAGGAAATGACCTCTCCGAAACCTTCAATACCGAAAGAGGTTTCAGGCAAGGCGATCCACTGTCTTGCGATCTCTTCAACATCATCATGGAGGGGATCGTACGAAAGGCCGGTGTGCATCGTAATGGCACCATTTTCTATAAAGGTGTCCAGCTCCTTGCTTACGCTGATGATATTGATATTGTTGGCAGAACCAAGAGAGATGTTACCGCTGCTTTCGCCGCTATCGAAAAGGAATCAGCCAAAGTGGGTTTGACGATAAATGAGGGTAAAACAAAGTATATGCTGTCTACAAACAAGGGAGCTCGGCGTTTAGACTCCCACGTTTCATCCGGCAGCTATAACTTTGAAGTAGTCAAGGAGTTTGTATACCTTGGCACCGCCATTAATACTAACAACGAAATCAGCCTGGAGATAAAGCGAAGAACAATAATTGCTAATAGGTGCTACTACGGGCTCAGTAAGCAACTAAGTTCCAGAGCCCTCTCTCGATCGACAAAACTAACACTCTACAAGACGCTCGTTCTACCTGTGCTGCTTTATGGCGCTGAGGCATGGGTAGTTTCGCAAACTGACGCAGCCGCTCTGGGGGTGTTCGAGAGAAAAGTTCTTCGCAAAATCTTCGGTCCTGTTCGAGTCGGCGATGACTATCGCATCCGAATGAACCACGAGCTGTATGAGCTCTACGGAGACATTGACGTAGTTTGGCGTATAACTGTGCAGCGACTACGCTGGCTGGGTCATGTCCATCGTATGGACGACGAAGCTCCAGCGAAAAAGGTGCTCGAAGCGAGGGTCGCTGGTCAACGACGACGAGGGAGACCATGCCTCCGATGGATGGACCAGGCTGAGGAAGCCCTAACCGCACTTGGTGTATCCGATTGGAGAAGGCGCGCGCAAAGCAGAGGCGCCTGGCGAGAGCTGATGAGGTCGGTCGAAATCCGGACACGGGTTGTCACGGCCACCTAAGTAAGTAAGTAAGTAAAGACCTAAAAATTTATTTTGTGCGGCAAATATATAAAAAGTGAAAATAAAATGGATGGTGCAATTTGTAATAAGCCTGTGTGCGCAGAGCACTCGAAGGATCATCCACAATGCCTCAGATGCTGCTAAAATTCATAAAATATATTTTTTACTTTCATTATAATGATTTTCTATAAATAAATAAACAAATTTCCATAAAATAAACTAAATATTTCCATTTATTTCTATATATTTGTATGAATTTTCATAGAACATCAGCTGTTGACGCTAGGTCATTTTCTAGTAACTGGGTTATATTTTCCAAACGGTTGGTCCAATTGACCTGATTTCATTTCACACCAATATCAATTACATATTTCCAAGCTATGATACGAAGTTTCATCAAGATTGGACCAGCCGCTTGGAAGATATAGCAATATAAAGTGAACTTTGCCATTTATTTCTATATATTTGTATGAATTTTCATACAAGTACCCGGGTACATCAGCAGTCGACGCCATTCCACTAACTTGAATTTGGGCTGTATCGACTGAACTGCTGCTCCAATCTTGATGAAACTTTTCCACATGATGCAAAAGTGTATGGTTGAGGATATCATGAAATTTCAGGTCAATCGGACTAACCGTTTGGAAGATACAGGAAAATTAAAGTTGCAAATGTACCCGTGGGCTCTACGATCGACACAACGGTTAAACGCTTCTCATTGTACATTGATTGCAGGGGCAGCGCGCGAGGTTTCGTAAAAAAATCGCATAGCTTCCACGCATCGAACAACTGAATGGCACAAAAGGATTGCACATCGTACATGAATGCACAAAAAGGTGACATGTAAGGAAAATATTCAACATTACCTTTGAACTCTAACACGAAACACGTCAAAACTTACGCACTCATATCCAGTGTATTCATGAAAATAAGCCACACTTTCAATGTTCCTACTGCGTTGAAAAGTTTTACCGAAAACATCAATAAATTGTAAGTAGAAGTTATTTTCTCTAAAAACATTTTGATATAGTAAAAATGTCCTGATTCAGATACACAACAAAATGCATCAAAAGCTACCTGCGCTACACTAACGTTGAACTTTTACCCAGCGTCCAAACATTTTTACTAACACACTCACATTTTCGGACTTGCAGCGCTACTTGCAACGAAATTTCAGAGACAGTGAATTTAGCCACTTGCTGCAAGTAAATGTCAGAAAGGGGGATAAAAGTGATATTTTGTTGTGCTTTTCCGGGATTTCTGCAATTTATTTTTTCCTTGTTTTCCAACTTCTTCATTTCAAGCAATAGTGCAATTGCAGACAGAATCTTCGAATTAGACGACATTTTTCACATTTGCTGCTAATTTCGAAGACAATACATATTCTCTACTTGCAAGTGATTATTTGCACGTGTGGACACAAGGTTATAGCTAGTACAATTTCAGGACTTTGAGCGGTACAGTATGTGTGTTTCCGTACTCTTCAATGTGTAAGATTTGTGTAAGTTCAAACTGAGAGAGTAAAAATTAAATGTGAGAATAGTTGCAAAAGTACGGAAACAGCTTCTAGTAAGTTTCAAGCACAAAACAGCTGATTTTGACTGCAGACATGTCAAACGTAAATTGCGCCAATTAAAATTATCGTCAATTTGTCTGTGAAGTTGATGCTTGTTCTTACTTTACTCCGAGTCTTGAGTTCTAGCACTCTCTGTGCACTATGTGTGCTCGAGAGAGCGGTTTTATGCTTGTTCTTCTTCTCCCATTTTTAGCACAGAAAGTACGGAAACAGAAAAGTGTCTCACAAGTTACACAGTGTGAGTACGGAAACACACCTAGTGTGGGATAAAAAAAAGTTACACAAATGCACTTCTACATATAAGATCTATATGTTCCCATACGCAAAAGTTTTTCAAAGTTTGTACTATTTTTTAATCGAATGGTACGGGAGTGTACGAGTATGGGAACACTCGAAAAAAATAAGAAAATGTAACCATAACGAGAGAGCAAACCATTTTCCTTTAACGTCGAGAGTGAACATTTTTAATAGAGGAATTTTACAAAAAAGCTTTTATTTTTGTTTCGATTAATGCAAACTGCAATGTTTTGTTATTACATTGTCTAGTTGTGTTTTCTTCAAAGAGAGAGAAGATTCCGGAGGGAGGGGAAACCAAGGCAACATTGTCTGACGATGTTATTCTGTACCATTATTTAACATTTAGTTTAGTTGCGTTTCTATTGTGTGTATTTAAATGCGTTCGAAAATTAGCAAATTTTTCCAAAATATAAAAATTTAATCTTTCGCAGTGTTCTTATTGTACAAATTCATGGGACAACAAATCCTTTGGATGTACTATTGTTCACACATTGCCACATGTGTCAAAAATAATTATCTGAATGATGACAAATGGGAATCACGCATTCATTTTTGCTCGCTGCATAGTACAGCGTTTACCGGTCAGAACATGAAGTATTGTAGAGAACATATACAAATATCAACCGTTGCTCGGCGGTTACATAGTTGTCGTTCAACTTACCATCGATCAAAATGTGAAAGAGCGTAGAGTATATTGCACACTGAGCAAGCGAGCATTTTGGAATATTGGCCCAAGCGGGCTTCGTGTAACTTGGGCCATTTTGATGTTTGAAAAATCGATAACAAGTATTAGCCATTTTCGATTATGTACAGAAATCGCAAATAATTTCGTCATCACTGAGAATGAACAAATAGCTTTGACGTTTATGTTAAGTGTGGTGTGTTGATATAGTAAATTGAAAAAACAAACTCAAAAATAAAGCAGAAAATATGCCGGTATGTATAAAATAGGTCTTTAGATAGTCCAATAACTTTAATTCATAGGTATTTATCATGTTTTTCCATAGGCTTATCATTCCCAAATCAAGGAATTTCCACAAGTAGTGGGCAATATGGCTATTCTGCCACTTAGAACTCAATTCCGTGGACCTGCACCAAGTGTAAACAGCGATTATGATATAGTGGATGAGTCACTCTACTTCTTTAAGGCCAATGTATTTTTTCGCACTTATGAGATAAAGGTTATATCTTATTTTTCCATAGTTGTGACCAGCTGTTTGTATGTATTATTATTTTCAAGTGCAGTCAGAAGTGGATCGCGTTTTAATTTATATTACATTGTATATTACCGAATGTCTGAAGAAATTGCAACGCTGTTCAAACAAAAATCAAGGAACTCAGGAAATGTATAGTTTAGCCATATCAAAGTTCGACATTCCAGGTGATGCGGGATTTCCATTAAATGCAGTTTATGCAAAACCACAGACTGCACATGACACTGGTAAGTGCATTAATGCTGTTTTTTTTTAATTTAATGATAGCATTTAACTTTTAGATCTTATGCGTCAATATTTCCTACAACTGCGACATGAAATCGGCACCAGAGTGTGCGAAAAAGTTTTCTCCACTGAAGATGGTAAACCAAATAAATGGTGGGTTTGTTTTGCCAAAAAGAAATTCATGGAAAAATCACTATCCGGTCCAGGACAGTAAAATATAAATTCAAGCTTTGAAGTCGTTTTTCGTTGGCGCAGTTGTAACGAGCAAAAGGCAGGAGTATTGTAGGACCGAAATAATTTAAAATACGTTGAATTTTTTTTTTTTAATAAAACAAGGATTGCGCAAGAATAAATTTAACCATGCCAAAGTCTTTAAATTAATTTTATAAGGTTATTTAATTCTTTTCCATCAGAAATAATGTACAATTTCGATAACTTGTAAATGTCAACATACTATTTTATTTAAACCACGACATATTTAGCGATACAAATGATCAGCTTGCAAGTTTGAAGCAATTTCTGATTCCCATTTGTCGCCGTTACTTAGAAGCTTCTCTTTATTGTACAGCAACTCTTCATGTGTTTCAGTTGAGAACTCAAAGTTAGGTCCTTCAACAATGGCGTCAACTGGACAAGCCTCCTAAAGAATTTTGCAAGATGCAGTTATAAATTTATTAAGCGAATTTTATTGTATGTAGGAATACAAATAAGTTCAACGCACTATTTGTTAAGAGATAATTTCACGTACCTGGCAAAAGCCACAGTAGATGCATTTAGTCATATCAATATCATAGCGCGTAGTTCTTCTGCTGCCATCAGCGCGCTCTTCTGCCTCAATGGTAATTGCCTGAGCTGGGCATATTGCTTCGCAAAGCTTGCAGGCGATGCAGCGTTCCTCACCGCTGGGATACCGGCGTAGAGCATGCTCACCACGGAAACGTGGACTCAAGGGTCCTTTCTCGAACGGATAATTAATAGTAGCCGGCTCCTTGAAGATATGCGCCAAGGTAACAGCAAAGCCACGAGCCAATTCGGTAAAGAACATGGTCTGAGCAGCTCGGTCTGTTATATCTTTCATGTCCATGCTCAACTCCTTATTGTTTACATAAACATAGCCCTTCGGAACATCCACGATATCCTTACATTCTTTTGCTGACAGCACCTTAAAACTAGTGCCAAACATTCGCTGGCCTAGGGAACATAAAGGCCAAAGTAAATGAAAACAAAATAACTTTTGATGACATAATTAAACATAACCTCACTTGGAGATATCTTTGTTCTACAATATGCGATGCAGTTTTAATTGCATTGTGAAACTTACCATTTTTTGCAATAGAGAAGATTCGCATTGGCGCAGCCATGTCGCAGCGGGAAAAATTTTATTTTAAATTTAGTATTTTGGTTTCGCGCAGCGATTGAAAACTAAAAACGAAATCCAATAATCACAGAACCCAGTGCTGCATTTTAACTTTATTGCACATATAAAGTAAAATATTCGAAGAATGTTTGAAAAGAAGTTGATACACGATCCAATTCAACTGCCGATTGTGCTTCTAGAATGAACTGGGCTTTATAAAAAATCGCACAACTATTTCGAATTTTAAATAAATAAGCTTGACATTGTAACTTAATTGTATCATAACAGTGGATTTTTTTTAAATATTAAGCTCTTGCAAAAGCAACTAAGAAAAAAATAAATATCTGTTTGGTTTATTTCAAAACCAAGCAATTTATGAAAAAATGTATGTATTGATGAGATTTTTGCGAAGAAAACGGACATCCATGTACCAAAGGTATATCTCACATACAAGCTAAATCGTAAGATATAATCAGTGTAATAATAGTGCGTACTAAAAAATTTTATATATATTTAGAGATAATGTTATTACTACTATATCTTGCAAAAAAAAAAAAAAACACAGGTGCGTCGTTGGACACACGAGAGAACCGAAGCTTTTTCGCAGTTACATTTGATAGCTTAATATTTTTTCTTTTTAATAAATTAACTTTTAAATTCAAAAATTTAAAATAAAATAAAATAAATTGCATACATACATATTTACTGCTTATTTTTTATTGTTGAATGTCAAATTTCCACGCCAATTACATATACGGGCATATAATGCCAGCGACTCTCCATTTTAACTCTCCACACATGGTTGTGAGCTTGGCTGCACTGAACAAATTTTTTCCTTCAACAGCGTACTACCTAGCAAAAAAATTCCGCTGCCTGTTCGCTGTCAAAAAACTCAATGTACTTCTTATGGGAATTTTGTTTTCGTCTTTACAACTAATTTGCTTCTACTTGCTACAAGATGTCACCGGCATCGATGTTTTGTGGCTGCACTTTGATCTATATGGCATTGCTAGTGTATTGGTTGGAATGAACGAAAAAGAGAGAATGGATAGAGAGACGAAAGTAATCATGTTTTTTACCGGCTGGCTTCCGCACTTTATAATTTTTTTAATAAACTTATTTTGAATTTAATGTAATAATTTTTTATGTTTCTTTAATTATAAAGAGTTTTATATTGTAGTGGTAACACGTCTACAGTTTTCCTTTGCGCGTTCACATCAAGAAAAAACAAAACTCATCGATGCTGGTGACATCTTATTGGCATAAATAAATACATAATCCTCTATCTAGTGATAGATTGTAACGATCTACTGCAGCATAGCTTCTGTTATACTTAATATTGAATCAACAAGCATTGCTAACACAGCTTGGTGGCCAGCGTATAGAACTGGTGATCAATTGGATGCGGGCTCGAATTCCAACGGAAGCAAATAAATATTTATTAATATTAAAGTATTTAATTTTCTATATAGCAAGCAATAAGAAACCATACAATTCTAAAAAAAACTCTGTCAAAAATTTTTCAGATTTCACTCCAAGCAAATCACAGAACGAGGAGTAAAAAGCTTCACTTCAAAAACATTTGTATCTTTTAATTTACAAGATTTGATGAATACAAAATTAATAGAAATTAAACTTATATCTATAATTCTTAGGGCAGCTTTCTAATGTCCCTTTAGTGTAGCTCTTAACCAGGAGATAACTTATCATACGATAGCTACAAGAAGAATTTTGCTTTCACCAAGTGCTGGTTAAGCAACCGTCAGCTACATCACTAATTGTGAATTTTTTAATTGTGAATACGGAAAAACTGCATATCTGCTGTTATTTGCTTACGTTTTTTAATATTAAGGGTATTCACTTCAACGCTGAAATTTCAGAAATGCTGAAATTTACGGAAAGTTCAGTGCAATTGTGGTTGTTTTGGTTTTCCGAAGTTTGCTTAAATTTAATCATATATTGAGTTGATGAAAAATAATCGTAGGAAATTTGCGAAGAAAAGATGTGTTCAGTAATCATAAGCAAATCTGTTTAATGAGTGTGAGTCATTGTGAATATGATAATTTATATAAGAAGAAGAACATTCTGTCATATCTCGCCTACATCCTAATGAAATGTCTGTAATTTAAATCGAAATTGCAATTCAATTAGTTTCTTTTAATTGATTAATAGTTTTGATGGACGCTTATAAAAATTATTAAAATATAAAGTACATTTATGGTATGTGTACATGCGACAAGGAGACTCTTTGTCTGCTGACATGCATCGCATCACTAACGAAATGAAGCGATGGCGATTTTGAGGTTGGTAAATGCATGTGAAAAAAAACGAAACATTACAAACGGTCGCTCACTTCAACTCGTCGGAAATTTCCGATTTCTGAAATTTCAGCACTGAAGTGAATACCCTTATTGTTTTTTTCAGCTATTATTTAAAAAGGAAACACGCATCAGAGTGCCTTCATTTAGTTCGAATGAAGAAAGTATCCTTCTTTTATTGGCAGAGGAGCACGCAGAGTTCTTCTGATTAGCAGCTTTGAAAGTATTCTTCTTTCTTTGGTAGATAAGCACACAGAGGAGTTCTTCAGATGTTCAGCTAACTGGAACTAGAACTTGCCGTTAACTTAATCAGGACTTAGCAGACAAATAAGTCTTAACCGGACATTGAAAAATAGCTTTTTTACTAACCGCTGGTTAAAGTTCTGGTTTGTGCTTAACTGGACATTGAGAAAGTTGCCCTAAGACTAGTTGTCAGAAGTAAAACAATTTACGTTTAAATGTATTTGAAGAGTCCGACAATTGTTTCAATTGTTAAATAAAAAAGTATAGGTATTTTGCTTCTACGAGGCTTATAAAATATAATAGCTTTTGTGTTATTATCATTGATGGTTTATGGTGTTCCATCCAAAACTTCTGGTCAATTCTATAATTAATGCAAGAATGTAGTCTTCTTTTATACGTACGGGAATATGACTCAAGCAATATGTTTTATACTAGTATAAAAGGCCGTCCTACGAGGGGTTGGAAGCATTAACGCTCAAACTCTAATTACACTGTGGAACAAATTCAGGTTAGCAAAAGTTAGGTCGATTCTGAGAGTAAGGGATGAAAATAGAGATTTTTCCAACATTTTGCTTCATAAGCACCACAAAAATTTTCTAATTGTTGCACAGGTCTCTAGTAATAATTTGGCTTCTACAGATTGAAAAAAATATCAATTAGTCGACGAGTTATAGTCAAAAAACCATATAAACAATATGCTGAAAATCGGCATTTGACTGCAAAGTTTGAAGGTCGATTAAAAAAAAATTCGAACTAACATACACAAACTCCGCGATACGGGTCTTCTAATTTAGCCTCTATTTCCACCCCTCACTCTCAGAATCGACCTAACTTTTGCTAACCTGAATTTGTTCCACAGTGTTATTTTTTGCCATTATTACAGTGCTTTTACAACATACTATTAATCCTGTGTGATACTTAAATAGCTGTGTTTTTTCATTGTTTTTTCCTTGAGCAGAACATCAGTTTGAAAAAAACGCTGTTTTTATTTTTTCCACTGGGTGGCGCGGAAGTCAATGTCAAAAATGTCAGCCGATGAGATCAGGGTTTTTTCTTGGTTTGACAGCTTTTTAAATTTTTATTTTAACATTTTTGAAGTCTACAATTTTACAATTTTTGCAATTATTTAAATTAGTGCTTTTTTCATGGCACACTCAGAACTTTTATTGTTTAAACTTTTATTTTCTATCACTTTTGATAGTACATTAAAAAACTTTAAACAGTGCCTCTCAAATTGTGTTAGTAGTGCCACCTAAAACCGAGTTGGCCATCAGATGTGAAAGTCTGGAATCAACAGTTCATGGAGTAAAAAACCTGCACCTAACCCAAGACTGGAGTAAGTGTTGTATTTGTTTTACGTATAAAATTTGTTCTGCTACAGAACAGAGCAATAAAAAAAAACATGGCTATTAAATTGCTCTTTTTTGTCATTGAGAATTAAGCTAGAGCAGTTCAAATAGTACGAATGCATAGATTCATTTGGTGTGAGTGAGTACGGATTTAGTACGAATTGGAGAAAAAAATGTGGGACGGACTGCATTTTCAATACATGTTTTTGCCGTTTCTTCTAATTCGTTCGTCGTTAAGTTTCGATCAAATATTTACTGTGAAATATTTTGCTGTTAATATATAATTTGACATTTTTAGAGTAAGCAAAGCTATTTAAGAAAATTGGATGCTGAATTGGAAGTGATGTGTCAAGAATGTTTTGTTATTCAGATTTACTTTTTTAACAAACAAGCAACGGTTCTTGTCTGTAATGATTTTATTAAATTCAGTAAATATCTATAAAGCTTAGTTAAATGAACACAAATAAATCTAGCAAATATTTCAATTCTGATGCATCACGTCGCGTTGGTAACCGTTGACTGACTACCTCATATTCTATCGTGTTCAGCCGAGAGCAAAAGAGGCTGATCACGCACACGCTGACAGATGTGTGTAGCTAAAATTAAAATATTAAATGCAGCTGCTCTTAAAAACACCAGAAATGGAAAAGTTACTTCTATTATCTTTTTCTTACAAAATATTTCTGTCCTACCCACGCGCCACTTGTTTCCAGATTTTAAAATTGGACAAAAAAATGAAGTATCATATGGGCTTTAGAAAAAAATGTTCTGCTTGAAAGTATTCACACACATAAAAGGCAAGCATGTCACTGATAAGTATCAAATGAATTTTCTGTGCATACTTTCAATCTGATAATTTTTCAGGACAGTACATGTTGGGAAGAACTGTAATAATCGCAAAAAATAATTACAGTAATTACAGAGAGTAAAAACTGCCATGGAAAGCTTCTTGAGAACATAAGCCATTCGGAGTCGGCGTAAAACTGGTAGGTCCAGTTCTCGATCATTTGTACTAAAAAATTTACAACACACACAACACAATTGATCATAAGAAGCTCGGTCAAAGTCCTTTCAAGGGCTGAAATGGCCATTTCGTTTTTTTTCGTTAGGTCTGTTTCCGAGCTCACTTTAAGTAACTTTAAGTTACCCAAATCATTTCTTTATACATTTTTCTAGCACCAGAGAGAAGAACAACAAGCAAAATATCACTCTCAGATATCACTCTCAGAGAATATCACTTCTCAAATTCAGAAGTCTTCTCATTAAAATTCTATTCTTTGCCGAATAGCATTGATGCCTAGGAAAGGCTACCGTGAACACGAAGTCCTTATCACAGCCTTTAATTAAATACTCTGATGTATCAATGTGATTGGTTATCAATAGCTCAAACGCTCTCACAATTTTTTCTTAGATTAAAACATTGATTGCATCTAGAAAGATCGAAATGCGACTTCCGCGTTTCTGACTGTATACATTACTAAACAAATTTTAATCAGTGCTGCCAAACAGTTTTTTAATAAAAGGCTAAATGAGCAAAAAAAAGGCTTAACATTTTTTAAAAAGGCTAAGTAAAAGGCTAAAAAATAAAACTAAAATAAGCTAATAAAAATTAAATTTTTTCATTCTTTAACTCTAATTTACACATTTATATATTTACTAACATAAATAAAAGTAAAATAAATATAATTAGGGTATTCACTTCAACGCTGAAATTTTTTATATGTATATATATATTATATATAATATATATATTATATATAAATATTTTTTTGAGAGATTCTGATTTTTTATACGAGGCACTATTTCACAATGTAAATTTGACCTGGTTGGCTACAGTGCATGGGTTCTTCGATAGGAATGGCAATATTGTTATGTGACACTACAGCCAACATAAGCATATTAACTCAAGTAGTTTTTTCTGCACGTCTTCTTTATGGCGTTCTTTTTCTTATAATTTAATAATTTAAATAAAAATAACATATTTATTTTTATGTGTTTAATTGATTCTTTTTCATGTGAATTTTTACAAAATTGTTACATGTGGGTATGAAAAAAAGGACTATTGAGAGCTTAAAAAGTGTTCAGCTCCTGAAGCCAAAAGGCGGACAAAAATATCGCTTCAATCAGTACAGTGACAAAAATTACAGCTTTTCAAACGAAAATGGAAGGTCTCAAAATAAGTGATGATATATTTTCTAATATACGTTACTTCATAAGTGGAAATTTAGATCCTGCGGTAAGAGATTTTTTATTCTTTAACATATATAAAGCATTTAAATATGCCACAGTGCACCTATTAGTAACATCGCTGAACTTTTAGTGGGGGGAAATGTAAATTTTGGCGTAAAAATAAAGTGAGTCTTGAGACACGGCGTTAATGCCAAATTCAAGTTTGTAGTAAAAAGGAATAAAATAAAAGCTCTTGGAAACATTTCTTTTAACTCCGATAACAAAATACAACTAAAGCTTTATTTTCTGAAAGATTCCTTTTATTTTATACTTAGGAAATAAATTATTGACTATTAAGTGTCAAATTTTACACCTCTGGATATCTTTAACCAGTGTATATTTATTGGCAGATAACACCTGAAACTACTTTAAATACTATACTTTATCTACTGGTTATAGAAGACATCCATAGCTGGACAATTTGGCGCTTAGAGGTGAATAATTTGACCCTAAGATTTCTATTATGTACGCGTGCTGGTATGAACATGTATTTGAGCCACCTTTATTGTTTGTTAATTAAGTTTTAATTGTGGCTTAAAATTTCAGGCACATTATTTTGAAATATGTTAACCTTTCATCCTTATAGTATATTAAAAATTTCCAGTTTTTTTTTATTAATAAAATGTTCATTAATTGATAGCATTCTGTGACATCTTAAGAGGACTTATACCAAAATTTTCATTCAAAAAGCCAGTTTTTGTTTCTATTGTAGCTGACATGTAACCATCGTTAATATTCTGAACATACTTCTTAAAAATGCACTAAGCTCTTCGATTTTTTAACAGCGCGAAATTTTGAGTCGTTAAGCTCTACAAAATAGCTTAGTCTAACTCTTAAGCAATTGCAAAATTTTTATAATAAGCAGAAGTTGATAAATTTGCTTGATTTTCTTGATTTGTTCTGCATTTAGTGCTTTTTTTATTCCTTATTTAACTGTATATGTAAATATATGTTTATTGAAATTTATCTTGTAGCTAGAAAAACTGCTTAAAGATGGTGGTGCGCAATCGAAATCCTATCTCTCGGACATTGTTACACATTTGGTATGTGCCTCGAACTATACCGAGGAAGAGCTTGTCATGGGCATTGATTTGTACAGTGTTACACCAGTAACTGAACAATGGATAGTACATAGTGCCAAGTTGGGACGATTGGCCTCAACAAAACCATTTGATCCCAGTACAACAAGATTATTAACCAGCATACAAGCTGCAATCATTAACGTCAACCCTACGGATAGAAAACGTCTTTACGCCATGTTAACATTTCACGGAGCACATGTTACCCCATCTATTAGTTCTTGCAATACTCATTTGATTTGTGGATCAGCAGCAGGTGCCATATACACAAAAGTAAATTCACTGCCAAAAGGAAGCAATTTAAAAATAGTCACGCCAGATTGGGTTACGGATAGCTTGAAAAAGAATTCGCCACAAGCTGTAGAAAACTATCATCCGCGACTTCTGAAGGTGTTGCATAAAACGAATGCCAATGCTTTTGATGTGCCGGCTGTAACTGATCACTCATCAGTCGCTGAGCATACCTTGTCAAACATTTTGGGATTCGATGATTCTAAATCGCATACAAATAGAACTAAACAAGCAATATCTACTCAGCATATTAAACAACAACATCAAAGTGCGACTACCGGAAATAAGAAATCTCAACAAGAAATTGCCACAGTAACAACTCTTAGCACTGCCACAAATTTAGATACTTCAATACAGCTTTCTAAAACTGTATCCAACAATTCCATCACTGCAACTGCTATAAACACTAACAGCGATGATGCCGGTGAAGTAAATGTTCAAGAAAATCAATTCAAACAAAATCAAGCACCAGTTGTTTTTGTGAGACCACGTAGTATGCAACAAGATATGAATAGTGGACAGCAGCACCATCCGATGTCTACACATCAAATCCAACAGCAACAACATATAATATTGCAGCAACAAATAATACCAAACTTAACAGCGGATGTTCAACAATCTCAACAACAACTTAAAGCGTTGCAAATTCAACAACAAAAACAACAAAAAAATACACCACAATCCATCTTGCAACAAGCACAGCAACAGCAGCTGCAAATACAACAGCAGCAACAAATACAACAGCAGCAGCAACCACAACAGCAGCAGCAACCACAACCTATTCAGCAGCACATACAACAGCAGATGGAAACAAAACAACAGCTACAGCAGCCTCAACAACAGCAGCCTCAACAACATCAACCTCAACAACAGCAGCCTCAACAACAGCAGCCTCAACAACATCAGCCTCAACAACTACAGCCTCAACAACAGCAGCCTCAACAACAGCAGCCACAACATACGCAACCGCAACAACAGCCACTTCAACATCATCAACCACAACAGCAGCAACAATCACCACAACAGCAGCAACCACAACAACCGCAGCAACCACAACAAACACAGATGCAACAACAATCTCAACAATTATATCAAAAGCAACAACAAATTGTAACAAGGACTTCACAGCATCCAACACAACAACAGCAGCAACCGCAACCACAACCTCAGCCACAGCCACGCACACCTCTGACCCCAACATCTAGTGGTCTGCCCACAACTCAAGAGCCTAGAACGCCTACATCAAGTGGAATGACCCACATCCGAACCCTACAAAATGTCAGTGGAAGACAAACTCCTCAAGGTCCACGCAAGTCCCAATCACGCGGTCAGTCACCGCAGCATTCATCAATTTCCATGTCGCCTCAACCGCCGCAGCAGCAATCTCCTCTACCACAGCAACAACAATGCGTGACTATGTCTCCCCAAATGCTGCAACAACACATTTTACGACAACAGCAAATCATACAGCAGCAACAAATGCAGCTGCAACAACATATTCAAAACGGCCAAAGTCTGACACCACAACAACAGGCACTGCAACGTCAAATGCAGCATCAACAACAGCAGCTAATGCAGCAACAACAACAATTACAACAGCAAATTCAGCTTCAGCAGCAGCAGCAATCACAGTCTCCACGCTTGCAACAAAATCCATCGCCAATTGGAAACAATCATGCACCTTCACCACAACCGATACAACAGCAGATCAGCTCAACCAGTATGATGCCACCGCAATCACCAAGTCAACTGCAGTCACCAGCACCTCAATCGCCACAAAGCTCTGGTCCAACTCAAAATTCCATGACTGTTCAGCAGCATTTGCGTCAGCAGGTACAACAGGGACGACAACAGACGAGGAACTCGCAACAATCAACACCGGTTAGTGCGCCGCAGCAGATGCCATTCACTCAGCCACAACAACGTAGCATACAGATGCCGCAGCATAGTCCTCAGCAATTATCTGCACCACCATCACCTCAAATACAAACGCAACAGCCAACTTCACAACAAGTGTTGATATCATCACAAAAGCCAATTGATCCCACAGATCCTGTGCAGGTTGCGCAGGTACTTAGTCGTTCAGCACCAAGTCCAAATCATGAATCGCTAATAATGCGACAGCAACAGCTAAAGCAACAGCAATTGCAACAGCAGCAGCAATTACAACAACAGCAGCAATTACAACAACAGCAGCAGTTACAACAACAGCAGCAGTTGCAACAGCAGCAACAATTACAACAACAGCAGCAGCAATTACAGCAAGCACAGTTGCAAGAACAACAGCAGCAGCAATTACAGCAATCACCGCATCGTTCACCTGTTCAACAACAACAACAACATCAACAACAGCAACAACAACAAATTGCAGTTAATCAAGGAAATCCACAAATAATAACTCAACGCCAAGTCATCAACACATCCACTGCACAAGGCCAGCAAATCATACAGAGCCATATGTTGAACATACAGCAACAACAGCAAAAACAGTTGCAGCAGCTACAACAGAAATCCGGTTTGACCGTAGGAAATGCGCAACAGCAGCAGCAACAACTTCAGTTTACACACCAACAGCAACAAAATATTGCTGGTAGCGGACAAGTTAGAATTATACAGCAAACTGTGCAGCCGCAGCAACACCAAACAATCATACAGCAGCAACAACAACAGCAGCAACATGCAAATGTTCCTGGCAATTTTCAGCAGCAGCAAATGATTGTTACTCCAAGCTTACAACAACAGCATCAGCAGCAGACGCAACAGCAGCAATCACTTGGAGTAATACAACAAATACAATTACAGCAGCAATCACAGCAGCAATCACAACAACAATCACAACAACAACAACAGCCGCCACAGCAGCAGCCCCAACCACAGTTAAATGTTGCTGCCCAAAATACTGTCAACAATAAACCAAAGTTTATTATAAGCCAGCAGCAGTTCAATCAGTTGAGCTTGCAGCAACAACAACAAATCCTGCAACAAAATCAACAGAATCAAAATGTTTTTATTGTTAACCAAACAAATATTCCTCAACATCAATTACAGCAGCAGCAGCAGGTGTTACAGCAACATCATGTCCAACAACAGCAGTTAGTGCAGCATCAAAAAGTGGTACAGCAACCGCAGGTGGTACAACAACATCAGACTCTACCGCAACAACAGTCGACACAGCAGCAAATTCTACAACAGCAATTGCAACAATCGCCTCAACAACTCAATCAACAAGTCGTACAACAAGCTACACAGCAGCAGATTCCACAAAGTCCAACTCAAATGTCAAAGCAGCAACAACAACCTTCACTATACACACCACGTCAGCAACAAGTGGACTCAGAGGGCAACATAATACAAGCGCAACAACAGCCACAACCGCAACAGCAGCAGCAGCAAATGTTTGGGCAGGCTCAAGTTGTTTCGAATCAACAAATTGCTCGTGCTCAAACACAACAACAACTAAGCGGTGCCCCACAGATTGTTATTAATCAGCAATTAATAAATAATCCTCAACGCTTGCAATATTTGCAACAACAGCAGCAGCAACAATTGCAGTTGCAACAAAAGCAGCCACAAGGTGTGATTCTTCCTGGGCAACAGCAGCATCAGCTTCAACAACAGCAAATTATAATTCAAAAGCAAACAGTGCCACCACAGCAACAACAGATTGTTACGCCTAGTGGCAACATAATTGTACAACCGCACAATCAAATTATTGTACAACAACAACAGCAGCAGCAAAAACAACAGGTTCAACTGCAGCAACAAACTGATGTGCAACAGCAAAAACAATTAATTTTGCAACAACAACAACAACAACAGACTACGCCAACATTGCAGCAAACTGTGCTGGTGCAACAACAGCAAATGCCACAACAAGCACCACCCTCGCAGTCACCGCAACAACAGCAGCAACAAATTTTATTACAGCAAGGCTCACCGCAAAGTCAAGTGCCACAACAGCCTCACTGGAGTCCACAAAGTCCTTCAATTAATCAACAACAACAACAACAACAACAACAACAACAACAACAACAACAACAACAACAACAACAACAACAACAACAACAACAACAACAACAACAACACCAACAACAACAACAACAACAACAACAACAACAACAACAACTACAACAACAACAAAGTACACTCATCGCAAATCAAACTATGACAAACATGCCCCCCGGCATGCAATCAGCTTTGCAGCAGCAGCAGCAACAGCAGTTAGTCACAGGACCCCAACAGCAACAACAACAGCAACAATTCATACGTGCCGTGCGTCCTGGACAATGGCAGCAGGGCTTGCCTGCCGGTGCTACTCCACAGCGACAATTCATTCAGCTAGACGATAAAACTCATGCCCATTTTATGTCATTGGATCCATTGAAGAAAGCTGAATACATTGCCAAATTGCAACAGAGTAAACAACGTGTTATGTTGCGACAACAGGTGGCCTACCAGCCGCGTCCTGGAGCTCCAAATGTTGTGGCTAGTGCATTGGGAGCTACACCACGACCAGCTGGTCCTCCCGTTGGTTCTTCTCACATAATAGTGCAAAGTCAAATGCCCGCCGGACTTACACAACAACAACAAATGCAGTGGTTACAGCAACAAGGTGCTCGTCAAGTTATAGTGCGTTCTGGTGAGTACAGCTATTGTGTTTCTTTTTTTCCCCTCAGAGATCGATGAATGACTGCCTCTGAATAAGCTAATTTTAACGAGATTTGTTGTGGGTAAAACTTTTGTCCCTGTTTTTATAAGAACGAATTTTTAAAATTGGAATTTTTTAGAAGGTAATACCATACCACAGAAGCCGAAACATTTTGTTCTCTATGTTCAATTGTTCTGGCCCATGTGAGCTTTTCTATATACAGTATTGTGGAAAACCTAAGCAACTCTCCCTATCCAATTGAATTAAGTTTCGAACAATTTTTTTTTTTCACTTTAAAGCGTATATCGTTGTAAGTAGGGGAAGATGCCCACCTACTGAACACGTTCCGTTTAAAGGGCATACCTTTGGCTTAAAACATAATTTTTCGGAGTTCTCAGTTTATTTTGAAAGCTAATTTCAGTAGCTAACAAATTCAAATGAAGTTTTGGATTTTCGGAAAATACAATTTTGGCAGTCGATTTGGCAAATGTGGCGAAAATCAACCCCCGAAAAAATCGACCCAGCTACTGAACATCTAAAACACATCGCTGTAAAACCTAGAAAATTAAGTAAAACCATGGGTTTTTAGCGTTTATGGAAAATTTATTCTTTAAATAGTTTGCAGTGACACACTGAAATTAAGGCAAAAGAAAATTAATTTGAATTAAAAAAAAATAAAAATGAAGTCAAGAAAATGAAGTTAAATCAAATGAAAATTAATTAGTCTTCGAAGTCTTCCGCTTCTCCTTATAATCCGAATCGCAATTTTTGCACCTGGAACAGCTTGCCTGCATATTTGCACATTTTAAATGAATAGCCCGTTGGCATGAAAGGCATTTGATGGAATTGTTGCTGGTCAATTTTCGCGGCATTTCTTTCATGCAAATTATGCAAAAATCAACATCATCATCTGACGAATCCGGCGACCGTTTTTTCTTGCCTCGCTTTTCTGGTATCTGAAATTTTAGCGTCAACTTTATTTTATTGGGGTGCAGTATTGCTGGGGGAGTGCCATACTGGCGAGCAGCAGCTCCGAATGGATTGTGGTCGATTTTGACTTGTTTGATTGCTGCATCCATTGCATCAGGATCTTTTTTCGACGACAATTTCAAATGGCAATTGACCGTGCAAAAAACAGTTCAGTAGGTGGGCCTTCTTTTTGTTCAGTAGGTGGGCAGTGACGCCATCAGGACATGACCCGAAATATTTTTTTTCCATTGCACAATACCGTTCAAATGTTCATTTAATTGTGTAAAATAAGTATTAAACTATGGATTCTACTCATCCTCACCTTTTATTTAGATAAAAAAACACTTGAAAATTCACTTAATTGATATGCACTGTTTTTGACCAGATTCGTTTTTTTCAAATATTTTGTTTCGCGACGGCCGTTCGGTTAAAGCAACACCCGCGTACAACTCAATGATTTGTCAAAAGTGACCATTCAATGAGATGTTACTTTGACGCTATACACATTGGCGCTGCTATCTCTACAGACTTAAGAACTGACAGTGTTCATTAGGTGGGCATCCTCCCGGACATTAATTAAAAAATAAAAATATTTTTCCTTTAGTAACAGTTTAAACAAAATATACTCGATAAAAGACTGTAACCTTTTTTGTTCCACTACATTTTAAGAACGATTTTCATTACTATCGTACATTTTCAATTTTTTTTTTGTGATAGGCTGAAAAATAATAGGAATTAATTATGGTATATTATTTATTTGCTGGTTGCTCGTTGTGTTAAATTTTTTGGTTTTTATATCATGCATACTTAATATGTTAAACTATATATTAAATAAAAAATAAAAAAATAATTATGAAAACGACAGTAATTGTAGTTAAAAATTATCAAAATATTATTTAATTTATGAATCAATAGTTTTTGGGGTAAATAAACTAATAAAAACACAATGGAAACATTGCTAATGCCAATTTTGAAGGACAACCTTGAAAAAATAATTTAGAAAGATTTCCATATTTTAAAAAATAATAAATAAAACTGCTCTTTATATTTTAAGGAAACTATTGGAACTTTATATTTAGATAAAGATGCCAGCACCACATGTAATTTTGCTTTTTTGTAAAGCTTTTATGTAAAGTTGAATAGCATCAAAATAATTCTTTCTTCCAAGAAAAGACTGCCTCAAAAGATTTGTCTAATAAGGAGTTTTTATAAGGTGTAATTACACTAACATATAATGCAGCTGCTCAGTAAATTTATGGAAAACAGCTTTTTTCAATGTTGAATAGTTGTCATTGACTTGTTGAACAGTGTTCAATACTTGCATATAGCAGCAGAATACTAAATCCACATTTTTAAAGTTTAAGAAGGAGATTATCAACATTACAACTAACAGTTTTTAAATGATTGATACTAAGGGTAATCATGCAATGCCGAAAACGCGCCGAATATGCTGAAAATCGGAAAAACCGTAAACGCCGAATTTGAACTGTCAAAATTTGTATGGTATCTGATATTTGGCATAGTTTCCAGTTTTTCGCACGATTTTGATGCGTAAATATAGCCGAATACTTTCGGCAACCAAATGTTGCCACCTTTCAAATATTTTACATGTATGTATTACAAATGATTACTTATGGCATTGAAGTGTTTACGGGCACTGTGACATATATTGTGCACAAAGTCAAACTAATGCTAAATAGGTTTGTAAGATGTGTATATAACGTTCGACATAGAGATCATATCTCTAACCACGTTATTAAATTCTTGAAATGTTAATTTTCGAATTTTGTTAATCTTAGACTATTATCTATTTTTAAAAAAATTATTAAAAACCGTACTCCTGAGTACATTGTTCAGTCTTTCATTTTCTCTCGCTGTGTAAGAAACACCCAGATTGTCTACCCCAAAATCACCGTATCACTATTTAAAAGATCGTTTCTAATTAGAACGGCACGACTCTGGAATGCATTATTTAACAATTTGAGGGATTTGTCTGCTTCAAATAACGTTTTTAGAAGTAACTATACTCAGCATTTCAGCATTTAAGCATTTTAGTATTTAACCACCATTTTAATATTTATTAGTTTTTATTCTTAGTTTTTGTCGCTGTTTATCTTAGAACCCTGCACTCATCCATGATTTGATTAATTAGGGAAAGCTAGTTTTTTTTTTTCTATATTTTTGTTTAATTGTATTCACATTTCAATTATATTTAGATTTGTAATTATCACCTTGTTCAAAAAGAACGGTTCATGCACACCGTGAACTTTAACTGTCACATGTGTGACAAATTGTCCGATTCGAAAATTTTAGTAGGTTGCCACATGTGTCTATGACAAGGCTGCCAAATATCAGCGTCTCTCGTTGACATTTGGTAAAGTGACAGTGTTTTGTTTACAACAACTTTTTTCGTGTCTTCGATTTTTACGATGCAAGAAAAAATTGAGCAACGAGCTTGTATCAAATTTTGTGTGAAAAATGATTTCAACTGAGCCGATACGCCTAAAATGTTGGTGAAATGTTACGGTGACTCTGCTCTATCGTATTAGAATGCAAACAAGTGGTTTGCAAGAAGGCAAGCAAACCGAAGAAATCACGTCGTTTTCAGTCAATAAAGAAGGCGATGCTCACTGTTTTCATGGACTACAATGGTGTAGTTCACCTTGAATTTTTGCCAGGTGGTCAAACGGTCAATAAACAGCATTATTTGGGCGTTATGAGACGTTTACGTGAAGGAATTCGCCAAAAAAGACCGCAGTTGTGGCAAAACACATCATGGATTTTGCACCACGATAATGCACCATCGCACAATGCTCATCTTATTCGTGACTTTTTGGCCAAAAACAACACGATAACCATCCAGCAGGCGGCAAATTCACCTGACCTGGCTCCGTGTGATTTTTTCCGTGAGTCAAAAAACCGCTCCGAGGAACGCGTTTCACCAGCAAAGAAGAGGTAATGGAAAAATCGGTGAACGCTCTGAAGGCCATACCAAAAACCGCGTTCCAGAAAGGTTTCCGTGACTGGATTAAGCGCTGGCATAAGTGCGTTGCAGACGACGGGGACTACTTTGAAGGCGACAATATTGATTTGGATGAATAAACTTTTACTTCCATTTTTTTCAATAAATTAACCTTTTTGAACAAGGTGGCATTACTTTTTTCTACTTCGTTACCTTTTTTTTTTTTTTTTAGACTTAACCAGCACTCAGGGGATGCCCCCTAAAAATGCGAAAGCATTGTGTTGATTCGGAAGACGGGTTGTGTTGATTAGTTGGAGGGTGGAGTTGGAATGGGTGGACCTAAGCGCTTTTTCGGATAGAATGCAACCATTGACAACCTTTTGAATATACGATCATGTAGGTCTTTGTTGCTACTCTGATTAGTACGACTTTCTTTCCCGCCTAACTTATTCTGAATTTTTTTCGAATTTAGTGCTGCAGATGAAACTGTCACTCGTTGTTCAAAATCATTTTTATTTTACGTAGATTGTCCCTAAGATCTTCATATAAATTTCAACTCTAATCGAGAAACCAGTAGAACGTTGGATGAAGTTTTTTTAAGAAATCAGGTTATCATTTTGGTGAAATATGTACAGGGTCCGCCATCTAACCTTTTTTTTTTCAACTAGTGCTTATTTCGTGAATGGTAACACTTAGCACATGTCTGATTTGACAGATAATTAGTTTTATATTTCCGCTGAACGAATATGGTTGTGTATACGCTTGAACAACGATGGGAAATATTGCGACATTACTTTACCGATTTTGCCAAAAAATCATCTTTTCAGATGAAGCTCCATTTTGATCTTGGCGGGTATGTAAAGAAGCAAAATTGTCGCATTTGGGGCACAGAAAACCCGAACGCATACATTGAAAAGCCGATGCACCCAAAACGAGTCACTGTTTGGTGCGGATTTTGGTCCAGAGGCATAATTGGGCCATTTTTCTTCGAAAATGAGCAAGGAGTGGCCGTTACAGTCAATGGCCATCGTTATCGGGCCATGTTGAACGAATTTTTGTTTACAAAAATTGAAGAGGAGGATATTGGCAACATTTGGTTTCAACAGGACGGCGCTACGTGCCACACAGCCGAAGCTACACTCGATGTTTTGCGCCCTGTTTTTGAAGATCGCATTATCAGCCGCAGAGCTGATGTCGTTTGGCCACCTCGGAGCTGCGATTTGACACCGTTGGACTATTATTTGTGGGGTGCCCTCAAAGATAAGTGTTACGCCGACAAGCCAGAGACAATTGACGCTTTAAAGGATAATATTCGTGAAGCCATTGGTGAAATACATCTGCATACAATCGATAATGTGCTTAAAAATTGGACCGATCGTGTAGGCTACTGCATGGCCAGCCGAGGCAGCCATTTGAATGAAATTATTTTCCATTATTAACCAGACAAATTGTACATTCAAATAAAAAAAGAAATTTGAGAAAATATTCAGTAGTTTTTTTTTGCATTTTCAAAAAAAAAAAAGTTATTTGGCGGACCTTTTAGTTTCGAGAAAAACTCGTTTAAGGTATTATCAAGTGAAAACTTGCCTCTAAACAGTTCTGATGCTCATTCACTCACACCAAAACTATTTTGTTAAAGAAAATTAAAAGCTCGATTCTGTGTAGTTGATAAGTAATTATCAATAATTGAGTATTCCCGATTTGTTACTCTCATAGAAAAAAAGCTTTTTCATTGACAAAACTTTCAATATCTCATTTGCTATTGACAAATGGTTTTCCAATTGAGGTTAATAGTAACATAGTAAATTGTTGTTTGATACAAATTTATAAACTTTTCTGGAAATTTAGGAAAATGTAAGAATAATAAAAAAAAAAAAAACGTAGATGTGAATTACACAGATTGCGAGATTCTAATGATCCGTTTACCCTGCCGGAGAAAGAATTCTGTAAGAATTTTCGCTTGACTCGACTTAGCCATCAACTTATCGTAGATATGCAGTCTAATGACGTTCAAAGAACATCATTGCCTTTAACAATACGTGTTTTGGCAACGCTTTACTTTTTTTAAGGTTTGCTGTAAGTTTCAGTTATTAATTTTATTCATATAAAATCAAAATAACTAAAATACTTTCTATTTGGTGTATCCATATTTGTAAAATTTGACGACATATTTTATAAAATCAGCTGTCAATAGAAATTCACCTCCTCTGTTTTTTTATTTTTTTTTATAATTTTAAAAGCTTTTTATTTATCAAGTCTGCTGCAGAATACTAACAAAGCTTTCGTTTGATTAAATTCTTTACAAATTTTTTTGATAAATTGCTTATCAAGAATGTGCAGAATAGGGCTCTAAGTTTAAGCGACACTTTCCTAAGATTGCTAAGTGAAATGGAGCGAGAGTTGCACAGAATTCGATTGAAGGTTCCCAGCCACTTTCATAGCATTGTTCTCAATGAAGTGAGAGTAACACAGAATTCGAATTAAGGATCCCAGCCAGCAATTTGTACTGCGAAAGAGTAAAATGTGAATATGCCTTACAAATATTTTTTCGGCAGCGAGGGGGCTTTCTCATCGCTTTCTGCTCACATCTTCTTACTAAAAACCAGAAAATGAGTCTTCCCAGTGAGCAGAAAGTTCTTTTTGTCGCCCAGAAGTATAACAACGAGTCCCTTTCTTTTCGCGCAAAAGACAATTCGCCTAAAAATCTTCCAGAAGTATCGCTTTCCAAATGTTGGCTGAGTTAAAATATATTTTCGATCTCTAGGTTTTTGTTTTTTTTTATTTAATTCATATTTTTAAAAATGTTAATTTTTATTTGCTATTGAAGGCACAGCTCCTGGTTTAAGTCCAATATCACAGCAACAGCAACAAGTTGCTGCTTCACCGCAGCTAACAGCAACATCCCCACAGCAACAACAACAACAGCAGCAGCTGCAAACACAACTACAATTCAACCCAAATGATCCAAATCAGCAAATGTTACTGCAGCGTCAACAGTTGCGTGTACAACAAATACAATTACAGCAACAACAACAGCAACAACAACTAAGTACACAAAAGCAGCAATCTGTGCAGGTTATTTCGAGTGATGGATCCAGTAATGTAGATCAACAAGGAGCACTAGCTTCTGGAACCGGCAACATTATAACAGCTCAAACTGTTGTTTTGCCCTCAGCTAGAACTAACTCAGACGTCCAACAACAAATGCATCAGCAACAAAATCAACAATCTATGCCTCAAACTGTGCAGCCTACCCAGCAACAGATGAACTTGAAAACAAAAACTGCGCTTGCCAACATGTTAAGTAATCGTTTGAGCAATAACAACGTCACTCAAGTTGGAAGTGTTGCTCTTGTTAATAGTGCTAATCAGCAACCTGTGCAAATGCAACAACAAACTTTAGATGTTAGTGGAGCAGAGCAGCAGCAGCAGCAACAACAGCAACAACAGCAACAACAGCAACAACAACAGCAACAACAAATTTTACAACAATCTCAGCTTGTTGCTCCCAATGCAACTGCACAGCAAGGAGTTGTTCAGTCCACTATAAGTCAGCAACAACATCACGGGCCTGGTGTTATTACCGCTGCAGCCGTTGGTGAACCATCTGCTGCTGGCACCTTACGTCTGATGACACAACAACATAACGCAGCTTTGCAGCAATCCAGCACCCCAATTACTTCTGCTCGAACTCAACAAGAGGTTATGTTAATGCAACAACAGCAACAACAATTACGTCGCCCAGTATTGCAAACTCAAATGTCAGCGGGTAGTTCGGTTGCCTCCAATAGTGGTGTTCAGCAGCAGGTGATTGTCGCTGCAGGTGGTCAGCAGCAGTCAGTAGTTATGAGCGGAGCTCATCAACAGCAACAAATTGCATTAGCTGCTGGTATTCCACCAGCTTATGTCCAAAGTCGCCCAAATCTTCCAGTGCCACCACGACCACAATTCTATGGCCACAATCCAAACTTAAAACTTCCGCCAGATCTTTTTCTGCTAGGTTGCACATTTTATATTGTAGAATATGACAAAACCGATGCGCAGGATTTGCCTCAGTGGCTGGAAACTATACGTCATTATGGCGGCGACATTGAAGAAGTCTACTGCCCACGTGTCACTCATGTGCTTTGTCGAACTCAGCGTCATGGTGTTGTTATGCAGGCTTTGCGCGATTCAAAGCGATGCATCACCGCTTATTGGCTCAGTGATATTTGTCTTAAGAAACAGCTTTTGCCACCATATCAAAGCCTACACCTTCCATTCCCCAGTCCATATGGTCTACAAAAACCGCTGGAACGGTACCTGTTAACCACCGAAGGATTTGAGGGAGAGGAAGGCATACGCATCAAACAAATGGCAGAAGAATGTGGCGCCATTTATACATCGTATTTATCGAAATTGAGTACGGTGTTGATCTCAAAGAAGCAGGAAGGTGAAAAGTATGTTGTTGCCAAGAAGTGGAATATACCGGTTATTAATGCGTTATGGCTCAGCGATATATGCATTGGAAATTTAAGTGGTCTAACGCAATATGACCATCAAAAATTTCAACAATACAATTTGACGGCACCGTTCCGTATTGATTACGGTCTAGTGCCTCATTTGATGGGTATGTGTTTTGTCTGAAGTTTTAAATGATATTTATTTAAGCTATTAACAATACTTTTTCCAGCGGCTTGGAAAGCTCCGATTAATTTGACACAAGAAGCTCATGAGCGCGTTAAACGTTCCTTATCTGATCCATACCATGAACAAAAGGCAAAACGTCAGAAGTTCTCACCATATCAGGAAGAAATTCCAGAAACAATTGTGTGCATTGAATATCCACAGACAGAGAAGCCGCCAAAAGTTATTTTTTCACAAGTTGCAGATCCAGATTCATTGAAAAAAGCGGTGATGTATGTCAATTATTCATTTTAATTTTTATTTTATATAAAACTAATAAATTTGTGTATTTATAATTACAGCTCCTTAGGAGGACTGGTTGTCGACGATCCCGCCGATGCAACATACCTTGTTATGACACGCGAGAGTCGTACCTGCAAATTAATACAAGCTGTTTGTCACGTTAGCTACGTCCTCAAATCCACTTGGCTGGTCGAAAGCGCTAAGGCGGGGAAATTTGTCTCTCCCGAACCATTTAGAATTAAATATATACAAGTTGATGAGAATCTGCAGTTCAACATTGATTCGGTCTTGAGTTCACCACAAAGACCAGTACTCTTTGCTGGAAAGTCATTTTTTGTTACTCCTGATGTTTTTCCGGCGCAGAGCGAAATTGTGCGCATGATTGAATCATCCGGCGGTAAAGTGGAGCAAGTTCGTCGCACTTCACAAGCAATAAACGAGACTCATGAAAAGGCACCTGACTCCTATTATATTATTACATGTCCAAATGATTTAGCTATGTTGGTCGATTTGACACGCCAAGGCAATCCTAAGTGTCCTATCGTTTCCACAGAATTTGTAATGAGTTCAATTTTAAAGCAACAGTTAGAAGTTGAGCCACACATCATCCCATATTTCTACAATAATAACTATGATGCACCAACTAAGTCAAAAAAAACATAAACACTGACTAAAGACTTATAAAAGATTAGATCCTTAGGGCTAAGAATTCGATACAAATAAAAAATATCAAAATAATTGTATCATTTAAGGAAAAGACCTTTGTAAATACATATACCCTATCTTAAACCAAATTACGCAACTTGCTTAAGAACTTTTCTTTTTAAGTTTTTATGTACATATGTATTTCTTACCATCATACGATTAATTTTAGTTTTCAGCTTATATAGAGAGTAATTTACATAGTTTTAAGAACAAAATGTGTTAACACAATATATACATATGTATTAATAAATCGCATATTTTTTCAAAATCTCTAGTATAGTATTCGAATTGAGTAGATAATCTTTTTATGGCGCTTCATCAAATTGCTAAGTTGAAGTTTTTGATTTGTTGAATTTAAAATTTGGCACCTGATTATTTCGAAATTAATTTGAATATAGACGGCTTATGTTTACAACCCTCAATCCGAAAAATTTTCGAAAATGGTTTTATTGTCAAAAATCTCATCTCTGATATCAGATACAGCTATGACAAAAATCTGAAAGTTTATTGACAGAAAATAATTTTTTTAGGTAGTGGTTTTTTAGATCAAATTTTTGTTTTAAATTATATATATATATTTACGGGCTTTTTGATCAAAAATTTTTTATTAAGTTTTTTATCCATTATTTCGTACCAAAGTTTCGTTGATTTTTTGTCTTGTGGGTACCATATTTAAAATCTTGTGGGTACCATATTTATTGGATCTAGAAACATAAACTTCACTAGTTATACAAATTTTACAAAATTTAAAAAATTTTTAAAAAACAATTTCCTAATAATAATCATTAAATAAACATAATTTAAATCACATTTACATAAAATACTCGCAAAATTGTTAAACACTCTGCATTTTAAACAACCAATAACAATTAAACTAATTTAGATAAAAACTCATAGCTGTCTTCAACGTCCGGTTTTTATGCTTTGCTTTTTTTATGTTTTTGTCAAACCTTGAAATCAAAACTTTTTGATTTCCATCCCACATGTTTTTAGTCTACCATGCGTGACAGCATGTGCTATCGTCTGAACCCCTGAGTTGTCAGAATCAGCTGTTTAACTCGAGTTTCTGTATGTTCACGTTTCATACTTGATTTTAGGTTTAAATTGCTACAGGTTTTATTGCAAATGTAAGACTTGTTAAGCATTTTAAAGTTTTTGTTACACTGTTTTTAGTATATTTTCACTCAAATTATCTCAAATTTACCACACGCGATAGTACTGTTTACAACTTGGAAACATTGAGGGCATTCACAAGGTGTTGTAAGGTTGTATGTTGTAAGTGAAAGATTTTTCTCTTTTATTAGTAAAGCGATTTTTTTTTAAAATTTTGCTTGTATGTTTTGCTTAGTTTGTATATAGGAACTATATACGGAAGTACGCCCACCTCCCATACAATGTGATGTACAAAAAAATTTTGTATGGGAGGTGGGTGGTCCAATCACGCCCATTTTATACACATCATACAAAAACTATTAGCAAAACATATAAGCAAAAAAAAAAAATCACTTTAAAAAAAATCGCTTTACTAATAAAGGAGAAAATGAGAAAAGTCTTTCACCTACAACATACAACATTATGACACCTTGTGAATACCCTCATTATATATTTACTTCATTTGTTGTTTCTACGAAATTCGTCGTTGACGCACTCTTCGTTGACGCTTGAGGACACTAAAGGGCTGATTACCCAAGTGTAAGGTAACGTATCTAGAAAATACATTTCTACGCCCCACTTCGTCTTTTGACAATTCGACAGCTGTGAGACAGGCGAAAAGTTTTGTTTAACTTCAAAAATTGTAAATTTCATTTAAAAAAGTATGCGGTCTTTCATTGACGAGGCGAAGTTAATGCTAGAACAAAAAACGAAAAATTTTCTGCGGACTACAAATCGGAGCCTGCAAAACTTTGCACTATGGAGGTGTTCATACGGCAGTCAAATGATTGAATCAATCAAAATTTGTTGTTGCTTTCCTATGTAAAAAAAAAATGAACTTTATCTCAGAGCGAAAATGAACTCCAAAATCTTCTCTCGTCAGTCAAAATTTTGATTGAGCTCCAGACCTGCATCAATCAGTCAAAGGGTTGCATTATTTTACTTGTCTGCTTTTTAGTAGCCAATTATATCAAGAAAAGTAGTTAACTGAAAACAAAGGTAGTTTTTTGAAGTGAAAAAGAGGTGTAGTTTATTTAGTTCCTGCCATAATTTCATTAATTCGTTTGTTTTTTTATGACTTGCATGCGATGGTCATTCAAATAGGTATAATTTCCGGCGTATTGATTTCCTAATGTGATCAGTTTTAATCCTAAAAGATCAACTATATTTCCGCTATTGTTTTCCATTTTGTAAAATTATTATGCACACAAAACAACTGAATAAAAGAAACTCCCAAATAAAGTAGTGCACACAGCACGATATGAATTCACAAAATAGTAGGTAGCAGAAAAGTAACAAATGCCTTCGTCGGAGCTTCAATCAAAAAATCGTGTGTGAGCAAGCGTCAATCAATACTTTCAGAGAGAGTAAAAGAGAGTAAAAAATCGCGATATACTTCAATCATTTGACTGATGTATGAACACCTACTATGATTTCGGTATTCGTTCATACTCGAGCCAACGTCCCGCTATGCTACGTTCCGCTACGCCATGGTTCGCGATGAATTCTTCTGTAGTTTGGGCAGTGGAAAAGGGCAGTAAAGGGTTGATTACCCAAGCGTAAGGTAGCGTAGAGCTACGCTGTTAACTGTCACGTAAAAATCTGTTTAATGAAAAATGTGTACAAGTCGTTACCGAAATCGTAACGTGCCGGGACGTAGCGCAGAAGAAAATAGATTTCTACGCCACGCCACGTTTTTTGACAATTCGACAACTGTGAGTCAAGCGAAAAATTTTGTTTAACTTCAAATTTGAAAAATTTAATAGTATATAAAAAGTATGCAGTCCTTCATTGACGAGGATAAGTTAGATAATGCTTATAGAAAAAAAGCGAGTGCTTTTATAACAAATTTTCTGTGGGTTACAAATCGGCACCTTCAAAACGTTGCACTACGATTTCGGTACTTGTTCCTCCTCGAGACAACGTCCCGCTACACCAACACACGTCACGCTTGGCTAATTAAGCCTTAAGCAATACGTATCAAATTTGGTGCGTAGTTTTACGTAGATTGCTTGCATAAATTCATATAAAAAAAATTTATATTGCGTACAGTCTAATGAGGCACGCACTGACCTTAAGCCCATTCAGCCTTATTCATAATCTCATTTTAGAGGCTGCGTAACTTTAAACCAGCTTTAAACAACGCATCGTCATTCATATAGGTTTTTCCGGCTTGTTTAAGATCTGCGTAACTTATACGCTGAAATTTGCATTTAAAGGCTGCGTAAATTTAAACTAATATTTTTTGTCGTCTTTTTGATTGAAGTTGATGTTTATGATAATTTGTCATAGTCATGCTCGATATCCGGCTTTTGTCGTACTTTTTTCAGTAACAGATTGGCAAATGCACAATTCTTAATTTTTGTAAAAAGATTTTCGATTGTTTAGACAGATTTTCGATTGCTTAGACCTTACAAAATTAAGTATTGAATAAAAAAATGTTTATGAATAACAATTAAGCAAGATAAAGCCTTAAGACGGGCGCAACTAAACAAGCGTTGAACAATTGTTTAAGAAAATATATTGAATACGGCTGTTAATGTTTAAGCAATATTTGGGCCTACTCGGCGAAATATGTTATGCATTTCCTGTTACCGATTTGTTTCTATTATCAATCATAAAAGATGGTGGCCATAAAAAATGTGTTAAAATCGGCATTCAGCATTTCGAACTTTTATGGCATCCTGTTATCAATCTTTGAAAATAAAAATCTATTACAATTCCGTTAACTGCTGTTATGAAACAGCTGATTGCTGTCAATAAATTCTTAAAGTGCACAGAAACATAAATTTCAATACAGAGCGAAAAAAGTAAGTAAATCATTTAAATAGTCAATTGCATTTTAACAATTAGCATTTTTTTTTATAGGAAAACGCGAGAAGAAAGTCTCAGAACGCCTGTGCTAGTGCTAACAATATTAGATAATCTTAGCGGATTTTTTGAGAGGGTAAGGTGTTGGACTCCTCCATGTGCCAGCAGAATCTTATCGGCGTGCTACAAGTTGATCTTGCTTTTAGATCAAATGTGCAGCTGCTGGAGCCACCTAAAGAACTGTGTCTAACTGTTGATACGTGGCTAGCGTTCAGGTTAGAGATGACTTGAATTGCCTATGGGAGGAGAAAATAAATTACTTTCTCCTCCTCACAGACAAGGAAAACAACGATTCGGTCTGGCAGCTGTATGCGCGCTCTGTGGAACAGCGCTATTTGGACTGCAAGCCAGAGCATATAAGCCAGCAAGAGACGCTATATTTATGCGAAATTATACCACTTTTTGAGGTAGGCGCTTTGCATCACGACTACTATTTGCTTAATCTGCATAAAATAAGTATATTCTTTTGAATCTCCTTTTTTAAGCAATTACAAATTATGCCCGATCTGAATAGTTTATTTAGTAAATTACTAGTTGTTTCATAACTTATGAATCATAAGTGCTGCTAGATCAGAAATAAGTTTAAATCAAACAACTGATTTTCAACTGAATAAAAAGCTTTATTTAAGCAATTTTCTTTCGCTTTATATTGGAATAATTGCCCATGCTCAAATATTTTTTTATTTTTATTATATGTATATGGGCCTCCTAAACCTAACGATGCAATAAAATTTGCCCGCTCTCGTATGATTCACGAGATAAAAAACGTGAAATTTTGATAATTCAGTGCAATTTTTTTAAGTGTTTGGAAGATGGAAACAGAAAAATCGTAGCGAAATGGCCAAAATATTATTTTTTTGTGAAAAAATTGTTTGCGCTGTTAAATGTTGTTTTGAACATTCCGTACAAGGACTAATCATCTTATCGTAAAAAAACAAGTGTAGTTTTCCAGTTCCCAGCTGCCCTGAATTGCACTGAATTTTCAAACCTTCACGATTTTTATCTCGTAAACCATACGAGAGCGGAAATATTTTATTGCACCGTATAAATCTAATAAAAATAAGAAAAAAATATTTGAGCTTGGGCTCTAAAGTACAATTATGCCGCTCTAAAAGTGCTCTAAGGTACTAATTACCGCTCGCAAAATTGGGCATGGTGTCACACACATAAACACTTCAGTTTCCATATTTGAGTGGGTGTCTCGTGTTTCAATCAAAATAAATAAAAATTTGGGAAATACCCTGTGTGAGTAGTTACAAATTCTGAGAAAAATGACAGATGGACAATTTGAAGGTTTTATATAGTTCAGATCTCGACGCTGGCATGTTTGCATTCTGACAACTAAAAACGCTCGTAGTCAACGGCTCAGCTGCCAGCGAAAAATATGAAAATTTTTTAATTTTTCGTTTGACTTACTACCATCAAATTAGTTTATATGTTTAAAAAAAGCATATAACAGTATAATTTAAAAATTAAGAAGGTTCCCACAAATTTTCAACAGACTAGGGAACAACATTCAAAATCCACAAAAAAATGGGTATTTTAATGCAAACGATAAAATTCGGTACGAGGCAACTAAGGAAAGGAACAACAACGACTTCGTATAATTGTGATTTTTTTGTGAAGCGCTACATTGTCAGGCAGTCAACAAATTTGGCCAAGTAATTTCAAAAGATGTTCATTCCATACAAGTTTTGTAAAGAATCAAAATGAGACGCATTAATTAAAAATAGTTATTGCGAATCTATGTAGCAAATAAGCAATAACGAAAAGTTGCATAACTTACAAGATAAAATAATCATTGCATTTTCAGATTATCGGAGGTTGGTCGTCTTGATTCACCTAAACTTGACGGGAAATATGAAACTGGTCAATTATTTCTGCATCGAATTTTCGGCTATCGCGGCGTTGTCTTGTTTCCGTGGACTGCACGTGTTTATGATCGCGATTTGCAAAACCCCGGCAAAAAAGTCCAAGCGTCACAGCCTAAGATGATTAAAGTTGATGCCACTACAACTGAAAACACGCATTCAACAAAAGGCGCTGGAATAAACAAAAACACTAGTGATGGAAGCACAAAAAACGAACCAAATCTTGGTACGCCAGCTGGCACTGCAGCAGTACCACAAGCAGAACCTTCACTTGTGTCAACTGGCAAGGTTGCAGTTCCTCCTGCTACAAATGAAACAACTTCGAAAGAGGTAAAAGGCAAAGTGCACACATTCTACCAGGTACTGATTGATTCGAGGGATTGCCCTTATATTGTAAGTTATGATAACTTCAAGTGTTTATGTTGCACTCATATGTAATACTTTTACAGCGAGCTCAAACCGAAGCTGTTACTTTTCTCGGCAATCAAGACTCAAATCGCAGTCTCTATGCTATACCCGGCTTGGATTATGTTGCGCACGATGACATCATGCCTTACTCGTCATCGGAAAAGCACCCTTTGCATCACGAGCTATTTGACAAATTTTTAACCCACACACCGGACAAGGATCCACCCTTCAGAGGACAAGACACGCTAAAAGCCTGGCAAGAGAAAAACCATCCCTGGCTGGAATTGTCTGACGTGCATAAAGAGACAACTGAAAACATACGCGTAACAGTAATACCATTCTACATGGGTTGTCGCGAGACACCAGCGTCAAGTGTATACTGGGTAAGTTTCCATGTGCACAAAGTTAGTTCCACCATTTCGATAAAAACAAATTCTATAAAAATCACACCATGAGAATGAACTTTTCTCTAATGCGACACATGATAGCACATATCAGGTACATCGAAAAACAATTTTGAATAAATTAGAAATAGTGGAGCTAGTTTCAGGCACATAAGTTTTCTTGTTTTTTGTTGACGGATCGATTACAACTTCTATTTTATCAGTGGCGTTATTGCATACGTCTTGAAAATCTTGGAGAATTAAGTGTGCAGCTCCGCGAGCGTCATTGGAGAATCTTTTCGCTCTCCGGCACGTTAGAAACTGTTCGAGGTCGTGGCGTTGTGGGGCAAGAACCAATACTAAGTCCGCGACTACCTGCTTTCCAATATAGCAGTCATGTCAGCTTACAAGCGCCTAGCGGTCATATGTGGGGTACCTTCAGACTTGAGCGCGAAGATGGACACACATTTGATTGCAAAATTCCACCCTTTTCGCTGGAAAGCAAACCTGAAGACACGGTGCCGAGTCCAACTGATGCAGGTGGTAATTCAGGCAAAAAACGAGATGATGGTGATTGAAAATTGGTCAAAAATAGGAAAATTCTTAACGATATAAATGTACCACTTGTACCAATATATCATCAATTTGTTTTAGCAACGCCGAAAACATGAATGCTAATTCAAAGTAGAAATTAAGTATATTTTCTTTTTAATATAAATTTTCGACGATAGATAATTACTTTTAAAACAAAGAAAAATTGAAATTAACTTAATAAAAATTAAATTTGACAAAGAATCGGTAGGGCCTGCTATTCATATATCCAATTTGTTTAAATACCATTATTTTATTAAGCAGTTATCTTCGTTCTGTTTGGTTCAATCCGTATTTTAAAGTTGAAGGGCTTCATTGCATCGTGAATGCCAAAAAGTGTTTGTAGTGTGTTTAATGCAGCTGTCTGTATAGCCGTGTCAACATTTTCCCCAAACCCTATAATTACCGTTAATATGATAAATTTTTCAAAAAAAAAAAAAGGAACCAATCAAGATTTACCTGTTCCCAGCATTTTTTTGTTCGAGTAGATTCCAACCTGGTAAGCAGCCAACACTGTATTTTTAGCACAATCACCAATAAGTCGTGGTACTGGCTCTGCTATTTGCCTTTCCTTGCATACCTTTGTTAACAACTCTACCGGATTTTCTATTTCCCACAGTTCCAGTAAATCGAGTTGATTAAGTTGTGTACAAACGAAATCGCGGATAAAGGTAAAGGCACGCTCCATGCCTGAAGACAGCTCTAGTGCACCGACTACGGCAAGTAATGTATGAGCCATGGTCTCTTCTGTGGGTGGAAACTCTTCCGAGAAAACTAAATCCTTAACTCCAAGATGAGCGGAAATATTTGCCAAAGTATTTCGACTTAGCAAAAATTTTGCAATTGCTTTTTGTCCTTCTTCGGGCACCATTGGCAAGGAGTGCAGCAGATATGCCTGCACATATTCGTTCGTCAGATGTTTGCCCACTTCAGCCAGTTCACTATTGTCGTTCGTTTGTATATCGATCTCTTCAATACCAAGATCACGTTGACGTTTAGCCTCTTGTTGTATGTACGAAGAATGAGTAAATGCCGTCCGCAACAATGGTAACTGAAAGTTTTCATTTAAGCGTTTTCCAAATGCAAACAATTCTGAATTGTAGTTCCACTCTATAAATCTGGAACGTGGTTCTGGATCCTGCGGTCCCATCTTATTTGACCGTTTACGAAGTTCACGTAATGTGGGTGCTACCCAGCGTTTGATGGAACGTCGGTTTACTGTGAAGTTATACGTTAGAACTGTTGAATCTCTCGGGTTTTCTGCAACTTACCTATAGCAGAAATTGTTTCTGTGGATTGAGGAATAAGTAATGTTTTTAGTGTAGATCGAAGCATCGACATTATTTAATATTTATTTTAAACTTTATCATATGAACATGGAATAGACTTTAGATAATTTTAATGGTTAGTTCGTAGCAGTGTTTACAGCTTAGTTTGTTAAAAAAGTACTATTTTTTCGCAGTACTTGTTGTAGAATGGGATCCACTCCTTTTGAACAGTGACACAGAAGACAAGGTAGTTTTGATAATTCTTTTTTTGGCGAACATTAGTTTCAAAATATAAAAAATAGCCTGCTGTCACTACTAACTTGTTTCTTATGTCTTGGGCAGTACATAAAATTTGTGCAGTCTTTTGTAATTCCGCGAGTGAGTCATTTCAAATTTTTTATTTTTAGAATGTTTAGATTAGGGCCGTTCACTTTATCAAATTTTTTATCCAACCAGTCATCAAAAAATTTGACAAATAGAATTTTATAAGGAAATTGACGACAATTTGACATGTTAACACTCATCAAATTCTTGGCCAAATCGCTTGACGAAAAACAAAATTTTTTGAGTGAAATATATGCAATTATTTTTATTGCCTTATTTGACACATAAAATGTGATATGAATAAGTTACATTTCAGTTTAGAAAATATTGATAAACAGATTTTACAAAATAATAATATCCTCATTTTTATCCGATTTATGTTTCGTGCTGTGTTGGCATATAAAGCATCACTAAATAAAAGCTACCGAAATAATAAAGTGGTCGAACCTTTCTCTTTCTCTTTCTCTTTGACGTGTGGCCGCAGCGTAGATTTGTAGATTATTTCGAAACATTTTCCTAGTTAAGACATATTCTTTGCTCACATTTTCGGACTTGCACCCTACTTGCAGCGCTACTTGCAAGAAAATTGAAGAGACAGTGAATTTTGGCACTTGCTGCAAGTAAATGTCAAAACGGGGGATAAAAGTGATGCTTTTTGTGGATTTTCCCGGGATTTTCGCAATTTTATACAAGAAGCAACACTGGTAATACATTTTCCTCATTTTCTAACTTGTTAATTTCAAGCAATACTGCAATTGAAGGGAAACCTTTCGACGACATTTTCGACGCTGAATCTACTTGCAGATAATTTCGAACTTTTCAAAGACAATATATATTATCTACTTGCAAGTGATTATTTGCATAACTGGACACAGGGTTTTGGAAATTTGGCATTTCAAAGGCGTACATGAAGCAATTAATAATCTTTTTGCGATCATAGGTTGCCAAAAATGGTACAAGGTGGAAAATTAAAAAAGTAAAAAAAAAACAAAGTCAAATATACAGGTAAATGACAACCAATGATCGCTGTTTGTGTGAATATAGCCTGCTGTTTTAATTGCATCATGGTCAGCGTAGAGCTCATACAGCTCTTTGTCCAATCATTTTCGGTACTCGCTAGAGTTGGGTTCTTATATAACAATCTGTAATTTTATCCATAGCAGTTGCGACTACTTTGTGTGTTTAAAAATAAAAGATTCGCTATTGAAAAACATCCAGGCAAAAATAAGCATTATCGAAAACTTACAGCAGAAAAATAAACAGCAGAAAAAATAGCAGCAGCAAAAATAACACTTGGGCTATTCACAGTTTAAACTTAAATTAACAAAGCGTATTTATAGCATTTGTTATTTTTGCAACTGTGAGCACCTCAGTATAGGTGTGTTTCCGTACTCTACACTGTGTAAGATTTGTGTAAGTTCAAACTGAGAGAGTAAAAATGAAATGTGAGAATAGTTGCAAAAGTAAGGAAACAGCTTCTAGTAAGTTTCAAGTACAAAACAGCTAATTTTGACTGCGGACATGTCAAACGTAAATTGCGCCAATTAAAATTATGTCAATTTGCTTGTGAAGTTGGTGCTTGTTCTACTTGATGCTTGTTCTGACTTTACTCGGAGTCTTGAGTTCTAGCACGCTCTGTGCACTTTGTGTGCTCGAGAGAGTGGTTTTATGCTTGTTCAATGTTCTTTAATATAGGTTGTCACTTGAGAGAAAAGTACGGAAACAGAAAATAGTGTCCCACAAGTTACACAGTGTGAGTACGGAAACACACCTAGTATGTGTTTGCCGTATTCAATGATTTTGCAACCCTGTTATATATGCTATAGATAGGGCATAAAAATACGAGACACAAAAAACACGTCCAAGGGCTACTTTTATTTAAGCGTGTTTGCGATTGCATTCAAAACAACAACAAACGTAAGTTGGCGTAAAAATAAGGCTGAGGTCAGACGATGATTGTTTGAACGTCGTTCGATATGTTTTGTTGTTGCTTTCAATGCAAAACTGTCAAAAATCAGTGAGAACAAGAGCGGATGAACACTTTCTAGAGCAATCAAAATTTGTTAATTTTTGAACGCTGCACATGACAGCAATCAGCGTTCAGGACAGTGTTTCAGCAGGCAAAGTAACAGATATGCTGGCTTTTATTATGTAAAAACTATTTTTTTTAAGTAAAAGTACTGCTTTTATACTACAACATAATAAAAAAAAGAGTTGCATGAAACCCTTAGGCCTTTTCCACACGGAGAAACGGAAAAGTAACTTGCTTAGAAAGTTGCTAGCCACTGCAATTGCAAACATTATTGTAACCTATGCTTTCAGATGAACAAGTCACGCACAACGCAACATTGACTTCTCATTGCAGCTTATAATTAAATAAGCAGCGATATTTCTTTACTTATTCTATAACAAATATAAATTTGTTAACTGCTCGCACATTGCTGCTTCCTGTATTTAAAATAAAAAACAAAATAGAATTTTTCTGAATTTAATTGATACTTTTCTCAACTTGAAGTACCACACAATTGTTCTAAATTATCAGGAAAAACACAAGTGGCTGATATAAATTGCAGCAAGCTGTGTTGCATAAAACTTATCGAGAACGTGCTGCCAACTAGTTGTAAAAAAGTAGCTTCACCAACAACAAATAAAACTAAAAGTTGGTAAGCAATATTAAGTATTAATAAATGTTAAATGTAATTCGCAGTTATATCTTTCGCGATTTTAGAGTTTTTAGATTTAAATATAAAGAACAGAAGAAATACACACGCACAATAAAAATAACACAACAAAACAAGACCTCAGAACAAACACTACGAATTGGTAAGCATAAACAAAGTCAGGCTTGTTAAAAAACTGATATTAAATTTTAGCGTCAGCTTTTTAATTTAGTAGCAGCTGTAGCCTCTGTTAAGCTTATGCTAAAAAATCTTTTTAGAGTTGGCACTAATTAGAGCCAGCACTAAATTAGTTTTTTGGTAAGGTTACTAATACCTTCCAAGCACAATGGTCATGTAAGAGCAATTTTTTTATAGTACAAAATAAAAAGGGAGGAGAAAAAGTAATGAAATTTATGGAATGTCAAAAACTGAACGCCATTCAATTCGCTGCCGTCTGACCGACCAAGAATCAAAATTCGAAAGAAAGTAAAAATAGTTCATCGAATGCCGTTCAAACGATCATCGTCTGACCTCAGCCTAACAAATCGTAAATTAAACAAAAATAGCGTAAATTAAATTAAAACAGCGGGATTACTTTTGATGTACAACCAAGCGAAAATAAGCATTATCAAAAGTTAAAAGCTGAATAAACTAGCAGCATAAAAATTATCGATATAAAAATAACAGCAAATTAACAGTGTGTATGCTCGTAAAAACAACAGGTTGATTTAATGTACAACCAAGTGAAAATAAGCATCAGCGGAAAATAACAGAAAAAAACAGCAAAAATAACAGGCAACAGAAAAGTAGTAGAGAACAACTATTCTTTAGTAGTTATGTTTGACCAATTTTTATTTTCATTTATATATAGCTGCCTTTTTTGATATCAGTTTGGATGCAAATAAAAAACTCTATTCCATCTTTTTCCGAAGTTTCGGTAGTTATTTTTCACCTTCTTCAGGGTATATTGAATTGTAGTTATTTGAATTAACTTATCACAATTATTGCAACGGCCCGACAATACAAAACATTCCTTAATTAAGTAAATAAATAAATTGTAAAAAACACACGAACAGAAATTGTAAAATAAATAAATATAAGCACACAGTAAAATATGCTTAACTCTGTACAAAAATATCAAAGACAATAACTACCAAAACGTCGGGAAAATATGGAATAGAGTTTTTATTTGCATCTCAGCTGAGACAAAAAAAAAGTCAGCTTGGATAAAAAGAACAAAATTAAAAAGAGAAAAGAATATATATGTTTGTTTTATTTTAAAATAAATATTCAATTTGATAAATTATTTTTCTTAATTGATATTACACTAAAACATTTTGATTCAAATAACAAAAAATCCGACTAATCTGGACAAAAATTTTTTTTTTTATTAAATGGAAAGATAAGGTTACAGGGTTATATATAAAAATAACAGCTTAAAATAACAGAAAACTGTTTTTAATCTGTTTTTTTCCTGGATAGTTTTAACCGCATTTGTTACTTAAAAATAACTGTTTTGCCTAACACTAGTTCTTGCCATTGAAACATAGGTAATTATTGATAAATGATTTAATGATTTTCATCTTAAAATAGATTTTTGGTTGAGAGGTAAATAAAAATAGAATTTTTGTCTTGTAAAATCTGTTGACTGAAATTTATTATTTACAATCACCTTGGAATTTCATAAAGGCATTTAAACTAGGTATCGTAACGTGGACCGTGTCGTGGTCATAAGACATTGTAATTTCCCGAAAAGAGGGCGCGGACCACGCACACATTTTCTTAATATATAGATTTAAATGCTAATCAAGCACATACCAAATTTCATTGTCCTAGCACCCATAAAAAAAATGAAATGGCCATTTCAGCCATTAATTGGAACAAGTCTAGTTTAATGAATCCGCTTAAATTTCAGAAAGTTGTTTGGTACAAGGCATGGCAGTTTTAAAATTGTATCATGCGTACAAGGTAGCATTTTTTTCGTAGATTATAATAGTATTGAAAAAAGGCCACTATCCCCCCTGTGGCCCAAGCAACCCCTTGAACTTCAGGGGGTTCATTAAAGTAGACTTAAGCCTTTTAATTTTCCACAAAAAAAAAAATTGGAGTTAGTTTTTTTATATATATCAAAAGTTTTTGACAGATTTTCTTGTTAACACAGAATGTGAATGGCAAACACAGCGTGAATGTGAAAAGTGTTTATTTTATTGCTTCACATAACCAAAGTTCCAGCAGTATTTTCTTTTAGTTTATCATCTCCGCCACTTGACGCGACTTTCTTCTTTAACTCGACAGTGCGACAGATTGCATCATGAGTGATCTTCATAGAGAGAAACGTTTTTAAAGCTTACTAATATTTTTGCTTGTGTATATTTTGTTCCATGCAACCGTGAAAGTGTATCCAAAATATAAACCTTTTCGAAAAGATTCTTCTTCAGCCGAGTAAATATGAATTTAACTTTAAATTAATAATAATATAAGCATTAAGGCTACAAAATGGGAACAAATAACTTGGAGTATTTGCGTGCAAATGCCAAGTCCCTATGTCGCACTTGCTACCAGATTAGTACACATCTTCATCCGCTCAACGAACACACTGAGCAATTTCCTTTGAAATCGCTGGCCGATCTGTTATACGACATCGCCAAAATAAAGGTATTTGGCTAAGAATCACAAGATACTTTTATAATATTCAAAACAATCTGAATAAACAATGTGTTGTAGATAAAACCAGCCAGCCATGAGGATAGCTTGCCTGCGCAGCTATGCGGAAACTGTTCGCGAAAACTAAAGAATGCATATACGTTTGTACTTAAGGCGCAGGAAATCAATGAAAAGTTAATTCAGTTCGCGCAGCTCATGACTGCAGGAACAACCAACGAAAATATGACGACGAGCATGACTAAGCAGTTGGACTGCCTGCTGGAAGCACCTATAGATATACCATCGAAATCTCTAGATTTTGTTAAAATCAAAATGGAAAATGAGTTTGCGGATGAGATAACCTTCGACTCTTTCTCTTTACCTGATCATATAAATGATGAATTTGACAACACCGTCGAAGTCGAGAAGGTAAAAGAGTTTTTCGAAGGCTTTGATGAAGAGGACGAGTGTACTGTGGCACATATTAAGCGAAAAAGTGCTGCTACAACATTGGACTTAAAGAATGAAGATTCCCTTACGCAATGTGACGTGGAACATACAAGTAATTTAATAACAAGTTATACATGTCTTCAATTTTATTTTTTTTTTTAAATTTTTTTTATTTGTTACAATAACAGAAGATCCTATCAAGACGGAAGGTGGCAAAAGAAAACTAAGAAGTGCACCTGATAGTGATTATGATAATGAATGCAATGATTCTGATAGGTGAGTTATCCATTAAATGGCTTGATAGCTGTAAATAACGTATTTAGGCGATGACGATTTAAAATGAGAACAGCTACAACAACTGTATTATGTTGTTTGTATACATGTTTTTATAATGGTTTTTTTTCTTCCAATTAAATCATAGCGAACATTGCTGCAAACAATGCGTTTACATCAGGAATTTCTTTGTTTTCTCGAAATGCGAAAACAAGTGTTTAAAATGTAAAAAATTTATAATATACTATTTTAAGAATGACAACATTAAATTGGATATGGTCAGTAGAGCATTTTGCCCCCATGAATTTAAAAATAAAAAAATTACCCTGGGAACTATTTAAGTTTGCGGAATTTTATTGATTCTCATTTGTTATTTTTTTGTCTGAGATTGTTCACTTTGAAGTTTTAAAGCATTGTTTTTTTTTACTCGCTGTAAAACATTAGCTGTGTCCATATAACATCAATCTTTGATGCCGCCATAAATTTACATGTTCTCGTCATCATATATCGGCACATACCGCAAAGCGCAGACAAAATTCAAGAGAAGTTAATGTTCAAATTATAAAAATTTAAAAAAGTTTTGTCATATATATTCAACCACGAACAGAAAATCGTACGGAAAAATCGTTGCAATATTAGCGTTTGCAAATTGGCTGTAATAAAAATATTTTCTTTTATATTATTTTCATTATTTATTTAACTTAATTATTTATAAGGCAAATATATGGATTTGCTTTATACTTGCTTTGTTGGTTTGGAAATATCATTATTTCAGTAAAACAACAAATTGTTTGTAAAAATAAAAAGTGATCACGTTTTTAATAAGCAATAAAAAAGTAGTTTACATATTTTTCTGTCAGTTTAATATCCACAAAGTGAAGTCTGCACATTTTAAAAGTGACAGATTTTGTAATGGAACATGAAGTGTATTAATTTTAAGCATTTTTTTATGATTTACCTTTTTGGTTTACTTCCACTCCATTATGATGTTTAGTTATAGAAAATTCTAAATTGTGTGCGGAACTAATGATATTGAACATATTCAAGGTTCTAAAAATAGGCGCATTTGCAGCGTTGTTACTGCGACATATTTCCAAATAAAAGGAAACAAAATTTGTTAGCGTCCTAGCAAGAACATTTAGGCGCACATAATAATATCAGAAGCTACTTCCTTTGTATATTTAATTTGTAGACACATAATATTCAATTCAATTCAATTAATGTTTATTTAAATTTATATTACAATAGATATAAATACAACAAAAATCGTTTTAACATTAAAAGGCATTGGATTAACCGTGAGCCTAGGTTGGCAACTTAACATTTTAATTTTATAATAGTACTAGCTTAAACCCGCCGCTTCGCCGGGTTTTCAAAAAGTTTTCATTCAAAAATTGATAGTGGGTAGGCTTGATTTTTCGCTACCAAAACGATTTTTTGTTGTTTAAGTAATACTACAAATTATTAACCTTAAGATTGTTATATCATCTGATGGGAAATCGAAAACCTAAATTTTGGATTTAATTTTTTTTACAACAAAAACAACTTTTATCCAATTTTTTGGCTTAAACTAAAAATTTTGAACATTTTTTAAAAAAATTTTTAAAAATATTAATACTTTGGTTTAGTAAAAATTTCAACTTATGTTTGAAGGATATTTTAACAAACATTTTTCAAAAAAAAATATTGAAATCCATTGCAAACTGACTGAAATATTTGCCTTCAAAGCTAAAAGTGTGAATTTCAAGTCGTTTTTCTCTCATTCTCAGCTTATAATTAATACTAAAAAGATCTGGTACTAAAATTTTTCACAGCTTTCAAACTACATACATGATTTTGGTATCAAATTGAAGGAAATTTAAAAGCGTTTATTGATTTTGTTCTCGTTTAACCGAAGTGCAACTTAATCCATTAGGGCCGAAGAAAACCATAAAAAACAGACATTTTTAGACTTGAAGCAACATTTTGGTGAAAACTATGTATGCCATTGAGCAGAAATAAGTTATTATTGCATGCTAATTTTACTTTTTTTAAAAAACTGCCACTAAAACTTGAAATATTATGCAGTATTTAATGAAAATTCGAGACGCATATGTTTCCATATAGTAACATTGGTTGTTAATGGGTTAAAATAAAGTATCCTATTGCACTCTCTGCTGACCTATAAATATGTGTACAAAATTTTATAAAAATCTGAGTTGTCGTTTAAACGTGATGAGTGAACATAAAAAGTGGCTACAGATTTATTAATAGTATAGAGTATAGATATAGATAAATTAGATATCTTAATTCATGTAATTTAAAAGTTATCTCTGCACATAATGAAAGGTAATTTTACATATCAATTTTTAACCCATTAAAGACGAATGTAACATATATGTAGAGGCGTTCGTCCTCTTAACTGTTAATAAAAAGCATAATTAAATCCACTTCGCCGCTCTCACAACTCTGAAAAATTAAATTTTCAATAAATTAAACCTATTAGAAATACGGTCAAGAATCTTATATAACTATTCTTTCCATCCTTGAACTCTTAAAATAGAAGCATAAAATATTATAAGTTCTTGATTGATTGGTTTGCATTCCTCAAACCAGTAAATATTCCTTGAAATAACAGCTTTTGCAATTATGTGTGGGAGACGCTGACTAGGATAGTTAAGAACTTTCAAAATATAGTTTATAATCGTCCTAAACGAATGTGAATATATATTGCCAGTAGCCCAGTTTCCAAATGAATCATATAGTTTGGTGTATTTGACGGTAGGTTAAAAGCCCTCTTTATAAAAAACCTCAACAGTTTTCAACCTCTCAGTCAGCAATCGGAATGTGCGATGCCGTATTTTACGATCGAATTTTAAAGAACTAAATCGTACTGCAAAACTCTTTGCTGCATCTTATAGTCTTTAACTTATTTGCCATACTATCATATAATAATTTATTTATATGTTTAAACTGTCTCTCTATATTGCAGACTAATAATATTGCACTTGGAGATTCTCAGAATGTTCAATAGTTTATAAGCGCGACAACGCAATCTTTGAAACTCCGAATCAATCGCTCTCTTTTAGGCTTACTGACATAACCTTCTCCTTTATATTTATTGTAACAGATTGCACAGATTTTTTAAATAAGAAAAGCAATTGTATTTGAAGGGTACGAGGGGATTTCAGCTACGGAAGTTTCACAAAACGGGAGCGTTTTGTATAAACATTTTAACATTAGTTTTATATGAGATAACAAACTGAATATTTAGTCAAAATTCCAAAATATTAGTTTTCCTAAAAAAAGAGTAGCTACAAGCTTTTTTTACAAACATTTTCTTGTTGTGATAGCAGTCATTGTACTAAAAACGAAAATTAGTTAATTTCTAAGTTTTTTTTTTTTTGCATAAAAACTGCTTCATTTTAAATTTCATCTAAATCAAGCAGCTTGTGACACCGATTTGTTCGTGAACATTTTAGTGAACTAAATATTACTTTTAGGCTGCGTATCTAAACAAATTTATCTTACATTGTATTTAGTAGTTATAAAATTAATTAAATTTAAATATCTTTACTTATATTCTCTACTACACTGTAGTGATTGGGAAAAAGTTCCTAAACGTAGAGGAATTAGAAAAAGAAAAAAACATTTGGATTCCAAAGGACGTTACTCGTGCGAGGAGTGTGGCAAAACATTTGCTTGGAAAAAAGATCTCAAACGCCATGCACTCATTCACAATCCATATCCAGCATATCAATGCGATTTATGTGATCGCAGCTTTTTGCGAAAAGATAAACTCAAGGATCATCTCAAAGTACATCAACGCAGATCAGAAGAAGCTGCTCAATACGGTGGAAGACGTACACGCCATCCGGAATGGAACTTTGCTGAACGTCTTTATTCAGAAAAACGCTTTCAAAAGGCAGAATGTAAATTGTGCAGCACGGAATTTGAATCTAGCCACCTGTTGCGTGCTCATCTGAAAAGCCACTCAGATATTGCTACTCTACAAATGTTACAATTCGATAATGATGTGGTCAAAACTTTAAATCCACAAACGACGCATAATTTAAATGAAATAAAATCTCAGATCTGTCAAGATGTTACGGAGCAACGTTTCGGTAAATTTTATGCCATTGTCAATGAATACGGCTACGAGTTAAGCCTCAGCGATACAGATGTGGATCAAGAACCAAATATTACTAAATATAAGTGTGAATTGTGCAGTGAAACGTTTGGGAGCAAGTTTGCAGCATTTGTCCATCTTAAAGATAAGCATGCCGATGATAAGTTACCCTACAAGTGCATCGTGTGCAAGGTTGAATTTGTCTGTCGCAAATTATTTGATGAACATACGCGCACGCAATGTCGCAACAAAGAGAAGAAATACCAATGCCTAAAGTGTCCGGGAAAATTCATGTGGCTTAAAAATCTTGATGCTCACAATTGTTCGAATCGCTTTAATAGCGCCGAATATAAATCTCAATTGCCGAAAAAGCGTGAACTTTTGCAGTGCAAAGTTTGCGACAAAACATTCGTTTGGCGCAAAGATCTGAAGCGGCATGCAGAGTCACATGACCCAACTGCCACTTCACACGAGTGCTCTATCTGCTTGCAGTGGTTCGTAAAAGCCGATAATTTAAAGTTACACTACAAACAGGCGCATTCTCAGCAACGCCGTCGTATTGAGTGCAGTTTGTGTGGAGAGCGTTTAAGTTCGTTGAAACAATTACGCGCACATTTACCTCAGCATGCTGATGGCTTTTCTAGTATAAACAGCACGAATGGCATATTTTTTAAATACTTTAAAAATGACTGCAGCGCTGAGCCAGGAGCGGATGGCCAGCCATCCGAAATTGCACAAGTTATAGCCAATGATTTTCTAAAGCAAAACACATCACGTTTTTATTTAGCTGTCAATGAGAGCGGCAATGAATTGGATTTGGACGAATCTGAAACCGAAGTTGAGTCGGATTCCGGCGGCGCCAATGATGACAAGAGCGCAATTTATAAATGTGAAATATGTGATAATGCATTTGCTAGGCGAAAACAAATTCTATTGCATCAAAATACTGAGCATGGGCAGCTAGAAACGCTACCACATCGTTGTGAAGGTTGCAATAAGCAATTTGTTTGCCCTGAACTATTGCAAAGTCACGTTAAGTCGGATTGTAGCAATATTTACAAGAAATTGCAGTGCAACAAGTGTGCGTCGCGCTTTGTCTGGGAGCAAAATCTGCAGACACATATGAATATTAAACATTTTGATCCTGAGCAGCAGCGAAGCCGCAAACTAGCCAACAAGTTGCAGTGTGACGATTGTGATAAGACTTTTATTTGGCCCAAAGACCTCAACCGACACAAACGTTGTCATCTGCCCGATGATGAGAAATACGAGTGCCCGTTGTGTCCGCGTCGTTTTAATCGTAAAGACAACATGCAAGCTCATGTGAAAATTCATGGTGTTGCTGCAGGTATGCCAGGCAATGGTAAAAAGGAGTTAACAAGATTTGGCAAACAAAATAAAGTTAAAGGTATTTATTTCTTACACTTCATAAAGTTAATTATGTCTTAATATTTGCTATTATTCAAGCTGTTGATGAGCATCTTTGTAAACCTCATGGCTGCAAACTTATTCAGTGCATGATATGTTTGTCTAAGCATTCGAAAATTGCTGATTTACGCACACATTTGCGTACACATCAATACGTTATTTCACTAGCTCAGCGTGGACGTATGGAGGATATTTCTGAAATATCCCTACTACTTTATCCTGATGAATCAGCAATGAGCACAGAGCAGGTTTTAAGTCAACGCATTATGTCCGATATAAGCGAACAACGTTTCGAGCGTTTCTACTCTATAACAAATGAGGTTGGATATGAATTAAATCTCAGTGATTCCGAAACCGAAAGTGATTCGGAATTAGAACAGGAAGCGACACCCAAGTCATATTCGTGTGATTTGTGTGAAAATAATTTTGAGCGAAAGTATAAACTATTTGAACATCAAAAGTATGTGCATGAATGGTGTGATCTGCCACATATTTGTGATGTATGTGATGCTAGATTTGCATCAGAAGAATTTTTACAACTCCATCTCAAAAAGCAGTGTCGAAACATGGGAAAACGCTTTATTTGCCGCAAATGTCCGTTGCAGTTTATGTGGAAGGATAATTTAAAGACTCACGAACGCACTTTACATCCGGAAAAAGAAGATCAAAGGAAGAAGGTCAGTTTTTTAGTTTAAGCATTACCACTTTTTAACTGAATTTTACTTTTTACTTATTATATAACCTCTAGTCCGATAACAATCGCTATGAATGTGAAGAATGCCATCAAACTTTTGCCTGGCAAAAGGATCTTACCCGACATTCTATTCAACATCAACCCGAGGCTAAAGTTTTCAAGTGCCTTTGGTGTCCGCGTAGATTCTATCGCAAAGACAAACTTAATATGCATATAAAACGTCACAATATTCCGCCGCAGTGCTTCGCTGTTGGTGAAAGTCAAAGCCGTGCTAGCAGCGGTCCAAATGGCAACAAAGAAATATATTGCAAAGTTTGTGATTTGAAATTTTTAAGCATTTTTTCCTTACGCGCACATATACTGCAGAGTTCATTCGAAAGTTCCGATTTACCAAACTCCTCTGAACAGCAATTTGAACCCAATCATTATGAGTATAACTCGTTCTTAAACTATTCCATAACAAATCATATTGGTTTTGAGCTACATCTGGATGATTCAGAAACTGATGGCGACGGCGTTTTCATGCCGAAATCGGAAGGTACTCCGCTTAAATACTCCTGTGAACTTTGTCAAATGGAGTTTTTGCGCAAATATCAAGTAGGTCTTCATCAAAGTAATACGCATGCGTATGAAGATATACAACTAAAATGTGAGAAATGCGTGTTTAAGACAGTGTCGAAGGTAAATTAATAAAAAAAAAAATCATTGCCATAACCATGACACTCACTTAATTTCAATGTTCTCTAGGATATTCTGGCTCATCATATGCGCACGCAGTGCTTCAATACGGAAAAACAATTTGAGTGCAATACGTGTTTCTATAAGTTTATGTGGCAAGAAAATCTTCACAGTCATATTCAACTTATGCATCCGAAAGATGCTTCCTTAATGGGCGATGGCACATCAAAATCTAAATTGATTAAAGCACTTCAGCGGACATATCAATGTGAGCTATGTAAGTGTAAGTATAACAGAAAAGATCGTCTTACTGCCCACATAAAAAAGGCTCACATAAAAGGCGAAGAAGTTGATACCCACAATGATGCTTCTGAAATTGATCCTGCAACCGGTGAACAAGTTCAGAAACCTCCTCTGGAAAAGAAGTATCTGTGTGCATTTTGTGGTCGTGCTGTTACTTCTTCGTCCAATCTTATTATACATATGCGTCGACACACTGGCGAAAAACCGTTTAAATGCGACTTTTGTGATATGGCTTTTCCACGTTCCTCCGACTTGCAATGTCATCGGCGCACACATACTGGAGAAAAGCCACACAAGTGTACCGTCTGCGATAAAGCCTTCTCACGTTCCTATAAGCTACAGACTCACATGCGCATTCATTCTGGCGAACGTCCTTACAAGTGCACATATTGCGAAAAGAGTTTCACACAATCGAACGACTTGACGTTGCATATAAGGCGTCATACTGGCGAGCGGCCATATGTTTGTGGCATATGTGGTGAGCGTTTTATACAAGGTACAGCACTTAAGAACCATCGTACAATGCGTGGTCACTTTGAAGATGTGGAGCCGCGGAAATTAACAGTTTTGGAACGGTTTTAGTTGCATTATATACAATTTTACTTTAAATAGCTTAAAGAAAACATTTATCTTATCGCGTTAAGTTAAAAATAATTTTTTTTAATAAATATACAAGTATTTTTACTGTTTAAATATAAAGGATAAACATTAATTTTTCAATACAATTTCTGGACCATGGTTAAATTTCCGTTTTTACGTAGATACCGTGAAATTTTATTGTGGCGGCTGTAGCATACGCGTAAGCAGTATCGATATTTTGGATTAACAACAATCAAGAGTTGGTTCAATTCAAAAAATTTGTAATAATCCGGCAGAATCAGGAATTTATGACCAAAAAAAAAAAACAAATAAAGACTATGAACACAAAAAGGTAATTTTGTATTAATTAACATTAAGGGATTGGGCGCGCCATGAAACTGAAGTAACAGTAATGAATTTTTTTAGTTAGCTTAATTATGTTAATTATATCTTGAAATACTTTAAATATTCTAGATCTATAACTGCCATTCTGATGTTAAAGATTATATTTTAAGAAATACTTAACTCTTTTCGAGTTACTTTCTGCAATGAAGATATTGATGAAAAATAATTTATTTAAGTTAAAACAAAACCACGAAAGTCTTACTCCAGTTTTTAGGTCTTTCCTCGGCTTTCAGAGTTGTTATCAAATAAAAATTGTGTGAAATATTGCTCTGGCGACAAGGAATAACGACTAAACTAAAAATATCGTAAAAAACGATATTTTATTTGCACTAACTACGCTTTTTTTTTCTGAAATATGTGAACCGTTAAACCAACGAAATTTGTGCGGACATAAGTGGTTATCTATTCTGTGCAAAAAATGGATTTATCCATCCTTCCAAAGATTGGCAATAAAGAAAATGCCATATCGCATTTTACGATATTTAGTTTAGTCGTTATTCCTTGTGGCCTCAGATTTATAATAATGACAATCGGCAGTACAGTAGTGTATCTCTCTGCCGCCCAGACATTCTGTGTTCAAATCCAATCAAAACAAATTAAGAACACATCACAATATTCAACATAGAAGTTATTGATGATTTTATTGTATTATTATGATACAATTATTGAAATAATTGATGTTGGTAAGGAATTGGTGTTGAGCACCTGCTTAACTTGATTTCAGTTTCTTTCAGACTAGTTAATAAAACAACTAAGTCCCAAGAAATAGGGTCAAAATAAGGCATTCATTTTTAAATGACGAAGTGCTCCAAGACAATGTTGTAAAGCATAAAAAGGAAAAGTAACAAAAGACCGCAAAAAACGTATAACAATCTTCTGATATCGTAAAAAAGAATTGGAAATAGATTCAATATCTTATAAAATCGTAAAAAAAAAAATAATTCCGAAATAGTAACCGCTATTTTGGGCCTTATTTAAATTAAAATCTGTTAAAGTTTTCCCTTAATAAACGAATTATTCCTTCTTTCGTATTACATGCAGTCTTTATAAGACAGTCACAGAAATCGTTATTAAATAATTAAATACCAAACAATTAAAAAAAAAAATAAAGAAACAATTAATTACATTATAAACAGGGACATTAGATAAATTTTTTCCTATCATATTTAAAAGACATTTAGAATTTTTTTAAGCTTCAATAATTTTTTTATGCTCCTTTGGCTTCGATTAATTCAAATCACAGACATAACTGTTTTAAGAAATATTTAAAAAAATTGGGATATAATTTTTACATTGCAAAAAAGAAAAGTTTTCATCTATAATATTAATAATAGTAATTGTTATTTTCAACAGATACTAATTTTTCTCTGTGATAATAATTATAAATAATGATTTTTTTTTCGTTGCTGATAGATAACTTTTATTTCAAAATTTTTATTTTTTACGTTGCCTCGTAACAGTTATGAATGAAAAAAAAATTTTACGTTGTTTCTTTTTTTGTTTTTAATTATCAGTTGTAAAAAACTTCTTGATTTTAGTAAGATCAGCTACGAAAAATAATATATGATTTATAAAATCATCATTAAAATAAAATTTTAATTATTGTGTACATATTCTGTCTCATTGATAGTGGAGACATATAAAGTGCGAAAAACTCGATATGAAAACCCCCTTGACACTCCAAAAATTGTTGATTTAATTACATACAATGTCTATCAAATAACGTAAAAATGTATTTCTCTAAAATAGCTCTTACCAGGCAAAGTGAAAAAATATTTTTTGAAAATAAAAGTTATGAGCAACGTAAAATTTTTTTTTCATCTATAACTGTAAAATATACAAATTGAAAATAACTGTTATCAAGCAACGTATAAAATATTCTTCAAAATATCGCCAACTTTTTCGATTTAAAAAAATAAATAATAGTTATTTTGGATCTCTGATTCAAATTTTTTTTTCATAGATTTTATCAAAAATTATGTTTTTTTTTAAATTTTATCATTCCGTTAAAATCCCTTGTTTTTGGCCATCCACATTGTCAAATTTTCAGTTATTTGCATAAACGCGGCGAACTAAAATTCTCCAGATATATTCTCGATTGGATTTAGATGCTATCCTATCAATATTGTGGACTTCCATCCATGCCTTTGTCTCTCTACTGACATGGATCTGGGCATTATCTGTTTGAAAAATCCATTTATTTTGATTATTTGCCTCAAAAAATGGAAGCAAACTGCATTGCAACACTATTATATAACCGGAACTTTTTATTTTCGGTGAGGTGAACTGGAATTCCAAGCATGCAGTTGTTGCAAAGGCTCACATTTTCTAAAAAAATATTTTTTTTTTTTAAATAGGTCCCTATGGTGCTACTTTTTTGTTTTTGTTATATCTTCGGTGTTTCTTATCCGATCTTAAAGTTTTCTTCGATCTAAGAATTTTTCCCGATTTTTTTGAACCTAGTACTATTTTTTCCTCGACTAATCACCTACTTTATCTCAGTTCCTACTATATAATAAAGTTTCAAAAATGAGAAAAAATTTAAGCTCAGGAAAAATCATTATAACCATGGCAATAACTGAAAATGATGCAATTGATTTTTAACATGAATCCGATCGATTTTATTCAAAGAATTATGCTTTCTATTTTTTATTGTTAATTTTCCAAAAGTTTTGTTGATTTGGGCTTTCTGCGTTTGGCGTTTACAACTGAAACTGTTGTACAACTGGCGTTACAACTTGGAAAGCAAGGCTGTGGTCAGGAGAAATCGGTGTTAGATTAAATCGCTGCATGGACTTTTCAGGTACGTATTAAATTGAATTTTAATAAGATTTAATTTGTTTAATATTTATTTATGCTTTGTTTATGTTTTTCTTTCGCTCAAATTTCGAGCCAATACCAATGGGTAAAATGCCTTCAAACATTGATGCATGGCTAATACGAAGCGATCAGCGTTACTTATAGCCAATGGTTCTTGCGGTTAATAGTGGCCACTGCGGTAAGAATTTGGCCAGCGAACAGCCCGGTGCTACCAGTACAGCGCGATGTCTAACAACAGGATCTTGCATCTTGCAGTGGTACGTAACGCAAGCGCAGCCTTCCAAGAAATTAGGAGATATCTGGTTTTCTGGTTTTAGTCAAAAGCCAGCCACTTGCCATTCATGGCAGCCGCAATGTTTTTAAGTACATTTCATGCATACGTGATTTGCCGAACCACGTTCAGTTATCAATAAACCCAACCATAATCAGCAACAACGCGTATTATTTTAACCACGAAAATATATTGTTGTTGCATGATAACTGATCTGGATGCAATAGTGCGTGCAGATGGATACAGCAACATTTTGCGGGTTTAAACGTGCCAGGTCGGATTTGACAATTTCGTGAGCCCAACCACCAGTCTTACATCAACTATAGCAGCAGCACATATACTGAAATGATCGATTGGATTCAATTTGAGATCACTGATCCGACATGCCTTCAATTTTACACCCAATCTACCCAACTATCTGATATGCAATATTCTGACCAATTGATTAAAATTCCAGGTACGCACTATAATACACATTAACTAATATATACAGTCTTAACTTCATATTTGAAATCATATATTTCATGTTATATTTATGACAGATTATTCTTGCCACTCGCAAAACACGGAGCGTTTCGTGACGAAAATCGTTTGGGGCACATTTTCGCAAAGCTATATAGTTGCAACCGCTATAGCCAGCTCGAATCCCGATAAGATTTGGAAAATTTGTAATAAAAGTTGAAAGCATAATTTTTTAAATAAAACCGATCGGACCCATGTTAAAAATCAATTTTATCGTCTACATTTGTTTCCATGGTTATAATGATTTTTCCTGAGCTTTAATTTTTTTTTGCATTTTTGAAACTTAATTGTATAGTAGGAACTAAGATAAAGCGGGTGATTAGTCGAGAAAAAAATAGTATTAGGTTAAAAAATCAGGTAAAATTCGCAAAAAATAAACAAACATGAGCATATATATAAAACTTTAAGATTGGATAAGAAACACCGAGGATATAACAAAAACATAAAAGTAGCAAAACATTTAAAAAGAAAAATTTTTTTTTCGAAAATGTCTGAAATGTCTAACGATTGAGCCGGTGTCAAAAATAGGTTAGTTTTGGTGATACGGTCCACTTCCCACGCCATAACAGAGCCTCCACGAAAATTTATTTTTCAGAATACTTGAGGCTCTTCAGGCAAATCACGTCAATGCGCACCATCTGGGCAATCGAGATTCCACTTCTTTTCTTCAGAAAAGATAATCTTCAAAAGCAGAAAAAGTTGAAATGTTTTATTTATCAAAATCTTTTAAATCATCATTTTACCAAAGTTTAGCCTGTATCCATGCTCTACGAATTTGAGTGTCTTCTTGTGCCTTTAAAGCAAACAAGGAGCCGGTTTAAATTTTGCTCTCACAAAGTAGGAACTTCTTCGCAGGGCTCTGCACGCCAGGCCCGTGCGCACTGGGAATTTTAGCGGTCGACATCTTGATTATGGAAAATTTCAATGCAGCAAAGCTTAATTCATTATGATTTATTATAATTTATCATCATGATTGATTCTTCCCTATCAAAGGCATTGGGAGGGAACGAAGATAGTATACTTTTCCTGTACTTATGTATATGTGCCTTAGTACCAAAGATCTGCAAATAATGGGGTTACGATTGTATAAGCACGATAAGAGTCGTTTACGAACTATTTTTTTAATAGAATCCGAATCAGAATTGGCGCATCGTGTCAGGATTTTGAGATATTTGAGGTTGTATACATGAAAAATGGCTATTTTTGAAGTTAGATAAAGGTCGCATCCATTTCATACAGCAAACTTGAACGACCCTGCTCAACACAATAATTTTTTTGGTTTTTCGAATGCAAATCCTGCTAAATAGCGGCAACTCTTTGTAGACCTGCTTGCCTCGTTCACAATATTACTTTCATCCCTTTCCCAAGGTTGATTTATAAGGTTGTCGCAGGGCTGATCGCACTCTCTTCTCAGTACCCATAATTGTCAAAACCAGCCAATTTTGCGAATGACTACGAAAGAAGAACGGATGATAATAGAGAGCACTTGTAGATTTTCTATGAGCTGTCAACTTCGATTTGACAATTGTGGGTACTCGCTCTCTCCCTTGCGACAACCTTATAAATCAACCTTGCCCTTTCCGAAAACTTCTTTTTGAGTCTGGAAAGTTTAATTGTACTCTACAACGCAAAGACTTAGTTTCAAAATGTACGCTTTTTGACTTGAATTATTCTTTTGCGCTGAATATGCGATAATTTGACCTTTCTCCAATTCAGATAACATTGTGGCAAAACCGAGAAACTCTTCTCTCTTCTTTTTTTATGTTATATATATATGCACTGTGACCATTTCAGTGGATTTCCCGCCAAATGTGCGGATTTAAATGCCATTTCGTGGAAACAATTTTCAAAAATCCGCTAGAGCAGTTTTTGGCGGATGACTCATTGTTTATTAAACACATTTTTAGTAATAGTGTACTGTTTTTATTAGTAAGTATTAAAATATTTCGTTGTGTTAAATGCCACTTTGTGTTTGGTACAAAATAATCATCGTTTTAATAAATGTAACCTTTTGTATGGGGCTTAATTGTCTTCTCTATGTCCGAATTCGAAGATTGATTCTATTTCATAATTAACTGCCATCATTGTTAACAATTTGTTTGATGTTAGCAATAAAATACATTTTTATTTACAGTTGTAATATTAAATTGGTTTTGCTTATTTTTTGTGCAGTTAAAATAACTTAAAATTTAGATACGCTCTAATAAGGCATCAGAAGTGCTGCCATGATCACAATAAATCGCAATCATATCAAATTTTTATTGGGTCGACTGCGATTCATGCAATCTATAATGGATTGATTTAAATTAGTGCCTACTTTTAGAGTTTTTTGGACTTGAATTGATATTAATTTTTTCAACATAAATTTCATTATGGCTGAGTTTCTAAAAATAGAAATAACAATCCAGTTGCGCAGTTTTGGTGAACCAACTAAGCACCAATTCGAAGAAAAAATCAAAAAATCACCACCATATTAAGGGAAGGTTCTCATGAAGCTCGACCAAAAAATTCAATTCTTTGTTTTTCCATTTTTCGATAGTTTATCATGTGTAGCATATGTTCCCGAAGCATTTTGGCCGACAACGATTGAATAAAAAAGTTATCGCATAAGAAAGAAACCCGTATTTTTCATAAAAATTAAGAAAAACTAGTTTGCGCTGTAATGAGTATCTCACATCAATCTTTTTGAAATGCACGCCTATTTTACCTACCATACTGTGGTATGAATAGTTACCTCAAGCACCACCAGATGTCGCTAAATGCGCTGTGGCGTTAAAATAACGGAAAGCTTTAAAATAGCGTTAAAATAACGGAAAAATCACGAACAAAATCTTGAAACTCGTTTTCTGGGAAATCATGTTTTCGAAACTGTGGTGGAATAGGCTAAGATGATAATTGATTGTTGGTTTTTGATTGTCGCTTTTGATAGTATTTTTTGATAATCAGCTTGTCTTTGCTTTGTATAAAGCGATCACCAAATTTTTTAAATATTGGTCAGCACTTTTATTTCTCTGGAAAAGTAAACGTCATTTCATTTTTATCGTTTGTGAAAATTGTGTCCAAAATTGTATTACTATTACGAAAAATTTAAGTATATCATAAAATATTAATATACATATAGACATATTTAAGAAATTTGTTTTTTATCCTTTAGGCCTCATGCAACGAAAGAACAAATTCGCATACTGTCAGCATACATGGAAGAACATCCTGAGCTAGCTAGGTCCTACAATACTCTCTCAAGCGCTGCTCGGATCATCCAAAAGCAGAAATGGGAGCCACTGGCGAGGTCCTTTAATATCAATGGACCGCCAACAAAATCTGTGTCGGAGTGGAAAAGAGTATGTATTAAGCAAAAATTAAAATTTTGTGTAATTTCCAAAAATATGAAATTAATTTTTTAACAAGGTTGGACGCTGCGGAAATACATCACCAAGAAGAAGCTCACGTACAATAAAAACTCGAGAAAGCAAACTGGTGGCGGTCCATTTGACGCAACGGAGGTAGCCATAGTTGCTGCGTGCTGGTTGGAAGCATCCGTTAGCGGCATAGCATAAAGTTTGACTTAAGGCCGCAGTTCAAAAGGTACGTATCTAGATATATATATATATAATATATATATATATATATTTTGAATTTGTTACCTTCATTTTCCTACAAACATAAATCTATAAAACACAGCTAGGAGTTCCAGATATTGATCAGCAAGAAGATATTGAGCAGCTAATTGAGGATCTAACTGGGACACTTGAGATAGACAGGGAAATTATATTACAGGACGCAAAAAATACAACCGCAACGCCAAAACGACAAACAAGAACAATAAAAGTATATGATGTGTTTAGAAAACAGCTTGAGTTGCAAGAAAATTTTTTTTCTAAGCAAATAAAAAGTGCTGCTAAGACAAATGAAACTCTAGAGAAGATTCGCGATGTCCTACGAGAACTTTGCGAAGCACGTAAAAAAGAAAATGACACCATAACCTCGCTGAGAAGAGAAGAGCTGGAGGTGAGAAAAAGACCAAGGTTGATTTATAAGGTTATCGCAAGGGAGAGAGCGAGTACCCATAATTGTCAAATCGAAGTTGACAGCTCATAGAAAATCTGCAAGTGCTCTCTTTTATCATCCGTTTTTCTTTCGTAGTCATTCGCAAAATTGTCTGGTTTTGACAATTATGGGTACTAAAGAGAGAGTGCGATCAGCCCTGCGACAACCTTATAAATCAACCCTGAAAAAGACATTAGGTGTGTTTCCGTACTCTACACTGTGTCATGGCAGAATTATAAGGTATGGTCATCACGGAGAGGAATGGAGTAGAAAGCAGAATAAAGCTACATTGATGTCAAAATCAGCTGTTCATCGCGAATTTCTTTATGCTCACGTTTCGCAGTTGGTTTTAGGTTAAAACTGTTACAGGTTTTTTTTGAAATTTTAAGACTTCTTTCACATTTTATAGTTTTTATTACACTTTTTATATAATATTTTCACTCAAATTAGCACAAATTTAATACCCGCGACCGCACTGTTTGCAACTTGGAAACATAAAATATTTTCTTCATTTGCAATTTCTACGAAATTCATCGTTTTGACATTAATGTTGCTTCTCATTATCCACTCTTCGTTGACGCGTGAGAGCACTTAGTATCATGGGCCTACCCATGATACAATGATAAGGTAGGCCCGCTGCGCTGAGTGCTCTCACCCGTCAACGAAGAGTGGATAACGAGAAGCAACATTAATGTCAAAACGACGAATTTCGTAGAAATTGCAAATGAAGAAAATATTTTATGTTTCCAAGTTGCAAACAGTGCGGTCGCGGGTGTTAAATTTGTGCTAATTTGAGTGAAAATATTATATAAAAAGTGTAATAAAAACTATAAAATGTGAAAGAAGTTTTAAAATTGCAAAAAAAACCTGTAACAGTTTTAACCTAAAAACAACTGCGAAACGTGAGCATAAAGAAATTCGCGATGAACAGCTGATTTTGACATCAATGTAGCTTTATTCTGCTTTCTACTCCATTCCTCTCCGTGATGACCTTACCTTATAATTCTGCCATGGGCCTACCTTATCATTGTATCATGCACTGTGTAAGATTTGTGTAAGTTCAAACTGAGAGAGTAAAAATGAAATGTGAGAATAGTTGCAAAAGTACGGAAACAGCTTCTAGTAAGTTTCAAGCACAAAACAGCTGATTTTGACTGCGAACATGTCAAACGTAAATTGCGCCAATTATAATTATGTCAATTTGCTTGTGAAGTTGATGCTTGTTCTTACTTTACTCGGAGTCTTGAGTTCTAGCACTCTCTGTGCACTTTGTGTGCTCGAGAGAGCGGTTTTATGCTTGTTCTTCTTCTCCCATTTTAAGCACAGAAAGTACGGAAACAGAAAATAGTGTCCCACAAGTTACACAGTGTGAGTACGGAAACACACCTAATTAGAGGTTGGTAGACTTGCCAACGATTTAAAATTAAGGGAGCTCAACCCTATGTCCACATAATTTTAAAATCTTGCATATCGGCACCTAAAATCCAAAGAGTCGTAACATTAAAAAATTCAAAATCTTGTCAAATGAACTTGACTAAACTAAAAGTTTTTTCTAAATTTTAAACTCATGCTTTCAGTAATTGCCATTATATTTTCTATATTATAAAGAATAATATTATAAACCTTAAATATTTGTCTTTTTATGACGTTTTTTGGCATCTGCTGTAAAAATATAAAAAAATTTTGATACGGCTTTTTGGATTTCAGGTGACGATATTGTAATTGATAGTACAGAAAAGATGTCATAATTTTTAATCTTGAAAAAAAAAGCTTTAGAAATGCGAAATTTTTAAATACATTAATTCATGTAATTTTTGTTTTTCTTTTATTTATAACTCTTAAAACTTTAGATAAACATTATATACTTTTATGTTAAATTCAATTCTCTTTTGTTATGTTGTTTCTGTTTTGAAATAAAAAGCTTTAGGAAAGCAATATTTTACTTTACATCAAGTTTTTGTGTTATTATTTATAAAAAATGTTCAGATGTATAAGAAGAATTGAATTAGAATTACAGTGTCTTGAAGTTCGAAAACAAATCGTCCCTGATACTGTCGCGAATTATTGTAGCTTGGACATACCATGGACATGACTTATTGAAGTAAACATTTCATTTTAATATGTACACTGCCTTAAAAGGTTAATACAGACACAGAAGAACACTTGACGTGATTTATTTCATTTAAATATTTTCTTTATTTTGACGCTTATTTTATTTTGAGTAAAAAATGAAAACGCTAAAATTTTTCAAAACGACACCTAAATCGCATAAAATGGATAGCTAAAAGCGATTTTCAATTTGATAATCACCTTACGTAGAGCAAAAGTAACAATTTTGATGATCAACTATTACCTTAGCTTTAGCGATTCCACCCTTGGTCTCCACGATATATCAAGAACTACTTTATGGGTTGACTTGTTTTTTTTTTATTTTAAAGATGTCCGTGTACAGCGGGCGGTAATGAGTTAATACCTAGTTAAAGAGTTAAAGTTTCCTAATGAGATAACAAAATATTTCCGAGATTAAGGTCAGCAAGTTGTCTGACTCAGACTACTATTTCGCTTCTTACTCATAGGTTAGTTTAGGTTTAGGTTGCTTGTGCGGATTCTTTAGCTCCATTGTGAATCCATTCGATACCTAGGTTACCCTTTCTTACTTGAAGGTGAGAATATATCTAGAGGCTTCTTTATCTTTTAGACGGAGCTTACATAGTGCATCTACAGACAAGTAGATGGCTCTTCAACTTGCAGTGTCCAGTTATAACTCCTGTCATCATCCTAAGTAAGTTTTTATCTAGGCTTATTAGGAACATCGATTTCTTAGGTAAGATTTCCGGCAACATGTTTTTAGTAGAATCTTTAAAAATATTTTTCGACACATAAATTTAGAAATTTATTCATGTACAAAGATAACATTTACAAAAAATACATTTTTACACTTATTTATTTAGTTACATATAGGGGAGGCCTTTAAAATAGTGAAATAATAATAATACTAGTTTTAGCATATAAGATAGAGTAACTAAACACAATATAATAACAAGTTTAACATATTTATATCACAAAATAGAGGAATACATTAAACAATAACGCGTGTGCAAAATCAAGAAAAGTTTTGCATTAAAACATCTGTATGTGTTGGATTTTTCATCCTCATGATTTTAAAACAATTTTTTAAACATAAGTAATACCAATAACATGTGTACATATAAGTGTGTTTTTATAGTTATTAATTAGTATAACTTATATAGATATAAGGATAATTTCAAATAATATACATACATGCATTTAATATTTAAGTTTCATTTGATACATTTGTTATTTTCGAAGCATACATATTTGCTATTTTATAAATAAATTCATATTGTTCTTTTGTCTGCACCGCACTGGCACGCCCCCTACGTACATAGTAGACAATTTGTGGTATATCTACATTACGTTTTGGAGTTTCCAGACTTCGTATTGCAATGTCACAACCAATAATCGTTCCTGTGCGACCAGTACCCGGAGAGCAGTGAACTGTAAGGGGTCTAGAGTAGATCAGGAGTTATGAATGTTGAACACACAAATTAATTGAAAAGGACGCAAATAAGCACAAACATAAACATACCCCTGATTATTAGCTGCACTTCTGCTAAGTTTATCATTTGAGGAATTAGTATCAATATCCGCATTGGATTGAGAAGTATTGCCAGACTCTCGGTTCTCGGATTGATTGCCTATTGATGATGTAGGTGATACTTCTTTACCATCCTGCTTTAATGTTGATCCAGTGTCTGATTTTGAAATCATTGTTGCTTTTAAGTCATTCGCCTCTTCGACGGCGTAACTCTTAAGTGAGCAACGAGCTTCCAGCAACATTGCAATGATGGGAGCTTCTTCATTGGGCACACCTGTTTCGGGCCATTTATACCAATAATGAGTTAGCTCACGGCTTGAATTAACAAGTGTATTCTTCAATATTAATGTGGATATGGCATATTTATCCTTAACTTCTCTATGCTTAAGTGTTATTTGGAAGTCACTGTATGTTGTGTGATTGTCTAGTGTCACGGATGGTGGTAAATACTCGGCACACTTTTCGATGCCATTCTCTACTAGATCAGTAGCTTGAATGATAACACGTGATTTTTGTTCCCAAATCATTCGCCAAAAGTCTGCGACTGTACTTTCGAGTGGTGCCTGGCAGGCTATGTAGTAGTTGGGTGAATCTCGAGGACCCTAAAAATAAAAATATAATTAAGGCTTTCTCGCTATAAGGTTGTTAAGTAATTAAATGGTAGAGTGTAGAAATTTTTTTATTTTTAACAACTTGGGACTTTTACTAAACTATTTCTAAATGAAATATATTTAATGCTTAACTATATTTATAGTAGTTTTATAATAGGGTTATATTTTTAATAGTTTTTATTAATAACAATTGAACTTCAATGCCACACTGAAAAATATACCGAAAAAATCAAACCAATCATCAGTGGTGAAATAACATATAAAATTTAGTTCAGAAATAGTTTATAGCCCCATTTTTGCTACTGCATTGTAGACATGAGTAACGCAGCGCTGCCTTGCATTATTGAGTTGAAGCATTTAACTGCGTTATTGCGCTGATGCACTTACTTTACTCAAACTAATGCAATAGCGTAGTAATATATCTTGTTTATTGGTTTATTTTCTTCATTTAATCGAACATGCTAGATTCCAAAGCAAGCTTGAAAACAACTTGAAACATTACTTGTATCAAAAGTACGGGTTGCATGCTTTAAATCAGGGTTAGTTAATTTTAGCTTGATGCTGAGTTTTGCGTACCTTCAGACTTGCTTAATTTCCATTAAAGAATTGATTTATAATTATTTTTTTTGCTAATCAATTTCAATAATTTAGTGGTACAGAGCTTTAAGTTGGCAACACTCTTTTAACTGGCGGCCATTTTGTAAGCTGTTAAGTGATTTGTGTTTAGTTTGGTTTGGCATTTCAGCATGAATAGACTTATGCCTGAACAATGCTTCCAAATTGCGCAAATTTATTTTGAAAATAATGGTTCTGTTTGAAATACGTATCGCGTACTACGTCCATTTTACGGTCAACATAATCGTCCATGAGAGCAATTAATTCGACTAACTATGGACCGTTTAGTCACAAACTCTAAAGTAGCCAACGAATGCCGTGCTTCATTAGGGGAAATGTCGAATTATTTCAGCATCAACCTAGTATGGGTACCTGGGCGTAAAGGCATAAAAGGTAATGAAAAGGCAGATGAGCTCGTTAGAAATGGGACACAAGCGTCACTATTCATGGTGAACCCACCGGGTATCCCGTTAGCGACTCTCAAGCTGCTAATCAGTAACAATATCATATCGAAAGCCAACACTAGGTGGGCTGAGCTCTCGACATGCAGAGCATCACGGCTTATCTGGCTGACACTAGATCTCGGGCGATCGAGAGCCCTCCTCTCACTGGCAAGACCAGAACTAGCCACAATAGTGGCTGTCATCACAGGTCACTGCTTAATAGGCAGACATGCCTACAGGTTAGGAGTTATCTCAAATGACTTCTGTAGAAGCTGCAGGGACGAGGAAGAAACCATCTCCCATCTTCTGTGCTCCTGTCCTCACTAGCCAGAAGAAGGCACAAATATTAAGGCACTTTCTTCTTTCATGAGCTTGACGACCTGCCAACGACTGTCAGTCAATTCGCTCTCAGTCAGTCAGTCTATTCGCTATCGTGCACATGAATTGGATATGTGTCCATCCACTTTATGGAAGATTTTACGGAAAGATCTTGGTTTGCGTGCTTACAAAATCCAACTTGTGCAAGAATTGAAGCCACACGATCACCTAGCAAGGCGTAGATTCGGTGAATGGGGCCCAAAACAAGAATGCCGTTGATCCCGATTTTCATAAGAGCATTTTGTTTAGCGATGAAGCTGTCTTTTGGTTGAATGGCTACGTCAATAAACAAAATAGCCCTATTTGGAGTGAAGATAATCCTCAAGTGTACAATCATCAACATAATTGTACATCGCTACAATTAATTTTTTTGCTTACCCAACCTTCTAATTCTATCATGGGTGAGACTTAACTATGCTTACTTCACCATATAATTCAGTGCGCTACCCAACTCACCACACTCAATAAATTTACCTAATTTCTCAACGCACTTTTCAACACAAAATCTTAATGCGCTGATTAAAGTTTTGTTAATACAAGAATCAAAGCAGTTCAAACTACGTTATGACACAATTGCGTTAACGCATTACGCTGATACTAAACTGCGCCTGGTTGGTGTATCAAAGCAGCATTTTTTGCTATATATGTATATATAATCTGCCCTAGTCCCAAAATGTTAATGAACATACATTTTTAAATTATTAAAGATGTGTTCATTTTATATGTGTAATAATAATGTTAGGATTAGAAAGTTAACCTTAAAAAATAAACATTTAAGATAAGATTAAAATTTGATTAGATAAGGTATGACATACAGATGTGTTCAAAATAATAGAAATAAGAACGCTCAGACAAAATTGAAATTAAAATTATAGTGAATCCGCTTAAATTTCAGAAAGTTGTTGGTTACAAGGCATGGCAAAATTATTATTTTATCATGCGTACAAGGAAGCATTTTTTTCGTAAATTATAATGATGTTGAAAAAAGGCCACTTTTCCCACTGTGACCCAAGCAATTCATTGAAATTCAGCGGGTTCATTAAAGTAGACGTAAGCCAAAATTTTAAAATGAAAATAACAAATTGTTTGAAATTAAGCTAAAAAAATTTCGAAGGAAAACACAACAAAACTAAAAAATAGACCACATCTAAACTTATAATTATGCAGATTTGCTTTTATCGTTTTGTTCTCATTGCTCTGTTGATAGATTGATTTAAAACTCATGTTCCACTTGTATGATAAAATTAATTTGCTTATTAAATTCATGCTCGATTTTTTACATATGATGCATTTATGTATACGATGCATAGGGTCTACAACGTTGTAATGGAAACATCCTCTAATCATAACTTTCACATGTTCTTGAAACTATCAGCTTCAATTACAATTATTTTGTTATTATGCATTTTTGAAATATTCCTCAATTATTCTTAACAATTTCACAAGCTTTTTTTGTTAGTTTATTTTTACAAAATATTCATTAAATACATCGACCCATCAAAACATTTTTAAAATTCTGTAATGCCTTTACTTAATATTCGCTTATTTAATGCATTACATAATTCTTAAAGCCCAAAATGCTATTACTTTTATTTTTTAAGTAATGCAGACTGTAATGCCTCATAATTACATTTGTTTTCCTTTGTTCTTTGTAAGAATCAAGTAAAGAGGAATTTAATAAAAGGTTGATTTTTGGGAAGACTAGAAAACCGCCACATAATAAAATAAGCAAATATAAATTATTGTAAGATATTATCTATCTGCCTCCGGTAAACATTTAAATAAGTGCTTCTCTGCCAGAAAGTAAGGGATTATTGATGCTTTTTAGATTAATTTAGGCATTACATGTAAGCGAAGATTTTGCTGGGTAGTTTCAGTTAAGGTGTCGTATAGGTTAAAAATTCTGTAGCACGAATTCTGTGCCCAAAAAATAAATGAAAAAAGGCCCCACAATTTGGGGTATAATTCCACTGGAAAGAAGACCCTAATTTATGAAAAAAAACCCGTGGAAAAATGAAATAACACCCCAAAATTGTTATTATTTTTATTTAAAAACATAATATTAATCTCATTAATATTATCAAGAACTTGAAAAAAAAGTAGTATTTTCCTTTTTTAATTGGAATTTTTAATCGGAATCTACAATTAAAATGGCTCTACAATTCTTATAGTCGTGTTAATTTCGTACATGGAAAATATATCGCCTAACAACTTAAGATATAAGCTATTTGGGGTCTAATTTCTTTTCTGATTTCTGACTTTTTGAATCCCAATTTCATTATAAAAAAGTTAACGAACGAACGAAAATGGCCATTTCAGCCCTTGAAACTTGGAAACTAGCCCTTGGACTTTGACCGAGCTTCTTATGATCAATTGTATTGTGTGTGTTGTGAATTGTTTGAACACAAATGATCGAGAACTGGACCTACAAGTTTTATGCCGACTCCGAACGGCTTATGTTTACTCTCTGAGATTTGCCATTGTCCGCAGAGAGGTGACGGCCGAACAGAAAAATTAGTTCAATTGAAAAAACTTTCTATGTTAGGTGGTACTCGAACCAGGGTTCTCTGGCGTATGGGCCACACAATCTACCCACGGCCGCCACTAATGGCCGCCATTATGAAAAATTACACCATTAAAAATGGTCGCTGTGAAATAAGTCCTCAGGAAATAAGACCTCAAAAATGGGACTTTATGTAATTTTTAAATAACACCCTACGAAATAAAGTCCCAAATCGATAAAATAAAGCCCCAACATAAGGAATAGCATGGCCGTCTTTCTTAATTTCTCCTTGGATACAGCCAAAAAGTGTTCGATGGGGCGAAGCTCCGGGTAGTTTGGTAGATTCTTTTCTATACAAAAAAATGTAATCTCATATTGATTCAAAAGCTCTATAGTTGACTTGACGTAGTGGGCTGTTATCAAGTCTGACCAAAATATTGTTGAACCTTTATGGCACTTATAAAATGGAACTAGTCATATTAGTCAGGCATTAATTATGCCTTTTGTAAAAAAGTTGATGTTTTAAGGTCGCAACTGAAAGAAACCAGAACTTTCTGGCCAAATTTTTCCATTTCGCCCTTTAGGTTGTATTAGAGTAGAGTCAATTTTTACTTATGTCTTGTCGTCCATTATAATAGAGTCAAATTTTTCATTCACTAGACCAGACTGATGCATAGCGTTGGCAGAGCTTCCAATACGAGCGCAACATTTTTTTGTGTTAGTATGTGTGTGCAAGCAGAACATTTAACAAACCCATTTGCGCATGAGATGTTTACTGCTTGAAGAACAAACAAGAACTGATTCTCTACTAGCGTCGCAGAACTTCTGTATCTTCGCACACACGACTTGTATGTTAAAGCCGAGTGGCTCTGTGAGGTTCCCGTGTGCATCACTGCACTAGACGCTCGTACAGCTTATGGAGTCTGGTTTTGTGACAATTTGCTTTTCAGACTTTTTCGACCATTTTAGTTTATTATGTCTTTAAGTTGTTTCTTTTCTTGACTCGTTGAATCAATGCTAAACTTGTGTTCGCTTTGGATAAGATGAATTCTTTTTATCAAGCTTAGAGTTTTTTTCCAAGTCTGTCCCTTGCACCCTTTTTCCGGCCTAATTTTGACAAATTCATAACAGTGCACTCATTCCCAAACTTAATAATAATATTTTTTACTGAAAATTTTTTCATCTTGGACAACCATAAAAATTACATGAAATGTCAATTATTTAATTTTTTACTCTATGTGCAATTATAGATGACATAATTAATTTCATAAAATAACAAAAATTGAAATATTGATTGCTATAACAACCGAATTAGGTATGGGGTTTGAAAAACCGAATGGATTTTGAATTTTTCGAGGTACTCAGGCATGTTCTGAAATCCAATTAACCTCGGAATCGGATTAAATTTCATTGAAATGTCATTGGAAGTAAATCCGATTCCGACGTAAATCGGATTTCAGAACATGTCTGACTATTTCACATTGAAATAAGGGCCTAAATTAAAAAATGAAATAATGTTCCAAAAATGAAATAATACACCAATATTTAAGCTATTATTTCATAAATAATATTTTTGGGGCCTTACTCAATTTTACTTTTGGGGCTTTATTTCATTATGAAATAATGTACACTTCAAAAAAATGCAGTAAGGCCCCAAAATAGGAAATAATACTCCAATTATTCGTGTTGTTGATTTGTATAGAAATACTTGGGGCCTTATTTCGTGTGGTCTTATTTCATAGAGCAAAAAAAAAAAATTAAATATGACCGCAAAAGATGAAATAACACCACAAATTGTATTGTTGTTGCTTTCTGTATACATTTTTTGGGGGCCTTTTTTCATTTTTATTTTGGGTCAATATGTCATTGCGTTGTAATCATTGCGTTGTAGCTGCAAAAATTCTTCAAATAATTGAAAATGGAAAAAGACAGAAAAAGGCAATGCATTTTTAAGAAATATTCATTGAGCCAAATACACTGTTGTTACTATGAACACAGCTGTACATACAGTCAAGGACAAGAGTCTACATACATCATCGATTTTTTGATTTTAAGTATTCAGTTAAGTATTCAGTCACAAAAACTTTTATTTTTATCAACGTAACAAGAAATTTACAATAATACGAAAAACTTAACGCGACAAAAGTCTACATACAGGGCATTGTGCTTAAATTTTCAAAGCAAACTCAACAAAAAAAAAAAACAGCGATACATTTAAACTTTTTTTTTGCTTCTTATTAGAATAGGATATTAACTTTCATAAATTTGTGTTTTTAAGATTTGTTTTAATCGGTAGCGCTCACATAATTGAACCCCGAAACAAAAGTTTAAATTAAAGTATTAAGTATTTAGTTAGAAAGTTTAGCAAAAATTAAATCGACTCAAAATCCATCACGATCGCACCTCACTACGACAGGCCAAAGAAACTTTCTCGAGGATATTTCGGCTCTTTCATAAAAGAAGTGGACCAAAATCCGGGAATCAATAATTCAAAACTAATGAATCACTTCGGTATACTTTCTCGTAAGTACACTCTGCCAAAATTATTTTTGAAATTCAACAATTACGGTTGTTAATAAATTTAACAATTGCCTTGTTAAAATCTTCTATTGATTTTGAATATTAATTTTCTCTTTCACAAATCAACAATTTTTACTGTACATTTAAATTTGTTGTTGTTTTTTTATTTTTGAATTCGACAATTCGATTGTTCATTTTTTGAATTCGAAAATGAAACTGTCAAATCAAAATAAAATTCAATTCAACATAAGATTTATTTATGTTCTAGTGACTGCAACATCAAAAAAATAATTGTGAAAAATAAATGTAAGTATAACTTTGTAATAACTTCTTGCGGCAAAATTATTAAAAGCAACAAAAACTTTGTTAACATTATGGATTTAAAGAAAGAAAGGAGCGGAAAGAAAAAAAAACAAGAAGGAAAGAATACGCTGAAGATAATGAGCTATAACTTCTAGAAGAAATAGCTCCTTTAGTGTGGAGCAATATCTGAATACGCCCTGACTGGAATCGCCATCGGCACCATTGCAGCACTCTTGAGACTGCACATTAAGCCCGCAAGCGAATCTTAACAACTGATTATGGCGAAAAATGTTTTAATGCAGTGAAGGATATAATACAATTCCTATTTGAAATGGAATACTTCGATTTTTCTCATTTTTGACAGTACTTACATTTTTTTTTTGACACTTAATTTTGTATATGTTAATTGTTGACATTTTGATTTTGACATATATATGTCATGTCGATTGTTATTTCTAACAAGAAATTAACCATTGCCTCTTGTTAATGCTATTTTAACAATTTAATTTTTTTGGTAAAATTAACAATTTTTTCTGAGTGTACGTTAATTTAAAAAAATGCGTAAAAAGTGGCAAACATCAAAGATCTTTCAACACAATCCCACTTTAAAAAAACGTTAATACCTTGGAAAAAAAATATTACAAATCTGTGAATTTTGCAAAGACTTCCATTTAAAAAAAAAGAAATTAATTTTTTGCCAGTATTTTTTGAAAATACTTAATTTTCTTACATTTTACAGATTACATCTCCAAATGTTAATTGCCTTGCTTATTTAAGTGTTTAATGCCTTCAGGAATGTTTTCTAATTCAAACTGTGTTGAAAAAATCCTTAGTACTTCGAAATTTTTTTTGCACATTTCTGGAATGAACGTACTTGTGAGAAAGTGTGGCGCAGCGATATACTAGTTTTGAACCATTGATTCCCGAATTTTTGTTCACATTTTTTATGAAATATTGCGAGTAAGTTTTTTGCCAGCCGTAGCACGGTTCGATCGTGATGTATTTTAAGTCGATTTAATTTTTTAAAGCGAAACTTTTTACGCCTCGTTCTGCGATTTGCTTGAGTGGAATCTCAAAAACGACACTTTTTAGTTTCGACAGCGTTTTTCTTAGAAATTGATGTTTCTTTGTTCCTTGCGTCTATTATAAGAAGAAAATGTTTTTTCAATATATTAAAAATACTTCTTTGATCTTCCGCTGGAATTCAAACTCGCATCGTTGTGATTAGGAGTTCAAAACACTATGCACTAATCCAAAAGCCTCTGTTAAGCACAGTTGTTGTTTCAATTTCAAGTATGTATTACTAAAGCTATGATGCAGTGGATCACAATAATTTCTTAATAGAGGATTGTGTATTGGCTATTCTACGTATAAATATATTTCACATAAAATCTTTCCACTTGCTACTACTTGCTACAAGATATCACCAACATCGATGTTTTAATAAAGTACAATTGAACTATGTTGCAGCAGATTAAAAAATCTAAATATTAAAAGGATTGCGTATTGGCTTTTCTACATATGCAGCCTATTTAGCAGCTATACAAATATAACAAAAAAAAATGTTGCTTCTACTTGTTACATACATACAAGATGTCATCAGCATCGGCAAAAATTAACAATTACCCACAAGTACGTTGAAATAACAATGAATGTAGCATGGAATAAAATAAATAAAATATTAATGAAATATAATGTGTGTTTTTTAATTAACTTTGTTATTATTAACACTTAATTATTAAATCAATGAAACTGCAAAAAAACTTCGCTTCTCTCGTGTGTCCAACGACGCACCTGTTTTTTTAATAGTCTTTACTCTGGCTCGATTAAATTTTATTTATTTCGCAATTTTGAAAAAAAGATTCTGTAGAAATTTTTACATTTTCTCATGATAGTTAAACTTTCGATTCGGGATCCAATTATGTGAACGCTACCGATTAAAACAAATCCTAAAACACAAATTAATGAGAGTTAATTCATAATCCTTATTCTAATGAGAAGCAAACTTTGTCGAGTTTGCTTTGAAAAGTTCAGCGTAATGTCCTGTATGAAGACTTTTGTCGCGTTAAGTTTTTCGCATTATTGTTGTTAATTTCTTGTTATATTGATAAATATCCAAGTCTTTTGTTATTATTTTTTGTTACTAAGTCAGTCATCTCTAATTAAACTGCTTACTTAACTTTTCATTGATATTGTAAAGATTTCCAGAAATGAAAAACTCGATGCTGTATGTAGACTTTTGTCCTCCACTGTAGACTACTATAATTTTTTAAAGTGGCAAAATTCTAGTCAATTTATATAAAAACAGCTTATAAGTTTGTCATACTATTTAGATGAATTGTTATGGAATATATTAAACTTACCCTGACATAGTTTGCATTAATATATTCAGACTTTTCATCGTCATTTTGTCGTTGAAGTGAGACCCTTGTTTCAGGAATTGGTATAACGTTCGCATATCTATATTTTGTTTTTAATTGAGTAGAATAAAGAAATTGAAAGTCTTAAAACATTTCGAAAAAGTTGTACAAATATGTTTAATAAGGCAGACTCAAACTTAGCTCTTGCCAGACAATGAGGCGTGAAATTTGCCTTGTACATCATATAAGTTGGCTTGTTCATAATAAATTATGTCACTGTCAGCAGAGAAGTAAGTTCGAGTTACAATTTTGAACATTTCACACAAAACAAAAGCACTACTATTCATGTTCTATTAACTCACCTATTTTTATCCTCACAACCTGCTGGCACTTCATCCGGACGCGCTATTATTTGAGGCACATATTTAAATTCCTCAAAAACTATTGAACGCTTTTCAATAAACTTGCTCAGTTCCGATGCATTGAGTATATTATGGGTAAGTGAGGGATCATCGAAAGCTATATTACCGTAGGAACGTTTTGATGATCGCATTGCACCTTTACGCCGTACACTATTATACACCGAAACATTGTCCATGCTATAGGCATCCAAACTAACGGGGCGGCAACGGTGTCCATAGGACATCTGTTTTTGGCGTTTACGCACCACATATAAAAAGGCTACCAGCAGTATAAGAGCAATGATTCCAATGACACTGATGCTTATGGCTATAATAACATTAACATCCATCTCGGGTGGATCAATAGAATCGGGTTGCAGATGAGGGCCACCGATGCCGACACTATTTACCGTCTCAAGTGTTATAGGCAGCATAGTACTAGAGGGCATAGACGTTGACGCAGCTATCCTTGTTAATTCTGGTGATACTGAACTGAATTCTGGTGGCTCTGTTGGTGCATTAATGGCAGTGGTTGTTGTTTGACTATTTGGCGCTTCTGTTGTTACAACTACTTCGTAAACTTCATTTGATGTGCTGGGGGAGGATGATGTTATAGTCGAGGTAGTGCTATCATCTAATAAACTAATTAGCAGACGTTCCGTTGTGGTACTTAGTGTGCCGATGGTGGGTGGTGTGGTTGAAGCTATCTCTACATCATTAACTGCTTCGGACACGGCCAGCGTGTTGAGGTTATTCGCGGTGTTTTGTTTTAATTTTTCGCTATTTTCCGGTTGATCAATTAAATTCATATCGATTGAATTTGTTGGCAACTGTTTTGGAGCTTCTATAAAATCTGAGTAAATGGTATGATTCTGGAAGATTGCAGTGTCTTCATAAACTGTTGTAGTCATTGAGGCAGGCGTTGTCGTTTCCACAAAGTTCGACAATGACTCAGTTGTTGTTTTTTGTAAGACTCCACCAAGGGCTACTGGTGTTGTTGCTTTTGAGAAATCCTCCTCCAATGACGTCGTTTTTTCCTTGCCAATATCTGTTTTAAAAATTGATTCCAATGTGCTTGAACTTGTTGGAAAACTTTCAGTCGTCGTTGTAATACTTGCACCTAAATCGACATCATTAAATTTTTGCTTAATATACGTTGTTGTATTTGGTTTTATATTTTCCCTAACCGAAATCGTAGTTAAATCTATTGTTGTAGTTGTTGTACTTATTTCCGTAGTGGTGGTTTCTATTTCCAAGCCATCGCTTTCCGCGAGTGCAGTCGTGCTCACTGCGCTTGCTTCTAAACTACTAATTGTTGTTCCGCTGCTGCTGGAGAGCTCAAGTGTAGCTTCTTCGCCCACAACTTGAGCACGCTCATCATTATAGCTTTCGTTATTATGATGGTTTATTTTCACTGTCACTTCGTTGCTATTATTATCATTGCTATTAGCGGGTGGTGGTGGGTGGAGATTCGTTATTAAATTATTATTTTCTGGAAGCGGCTGCCTTGTGCTACTTATATGTTTTTCTGTTGTTGGTGTAGTTGGAGTAGTAGTAGTTGATAAATTTTTTGGCGTGTCCAACACTGATTTCATAGCTGTTGCTTGTGTTGTTTTTTCTATATTTGTAGTATTTTCCATAATGATAACGCTCGTTTCCTGTGCTGGACTAGTCAAATCTGATGACAGCTGAGTTGTTGCCTCTGACGTCGCGGTATTCTCTGTTGTCGATTGGCTATTTTTGTCGCTTGAAATAACTTTGTTTTCATTATCATGTGAGAAGCTTGGCGATAACATTGTTGTGGCCATTGAGATTGTGGGGGGAGACGAAGTTGGTTTTGTAGTTGTTGATAAAAATAATTCGGACGAAATAATTGAGTCTGTGTTTACATTCGCAATGGTTGTTGCAGAAGCTATAACTGGTTGTGTGCCATAATTCGAAGACTGTTCGTTAGTGGGTTGATGATAAGAATTTGTTTTAATTTCTTCAATTGGTGAAAATATGTTGATTGTTGTGGAACTATCAATAGGGCTGGGTATGCTTGTTGTTGCCGCCGTAACGTCTAGGCTCATAATTGAATCTGTAGTTGTAGGACTTGGGCTGGTTGTTGTCGTAGCTAAACTAGGTGATGAAAAATCTGTGGCAGCCATATTATTTACCTCTATATTAAATTCAGTTGTAGTTATATCATTGTCGTTAGCACTCGTTGCTGTTGTGCCAATATCAATCAGGGTAATCATGGTTGTATCTGCATGTTTAAGCTTTGAAAAAGGTTTACCACCATCATCAAATAGCTGTTCTACCTGCATTTTTGTGTCACTCATATTCTCGTTCATCATTATTTGAGTCCAATCGAGTAGATTTTTTTCGCTAATGCTGCTAGTAATAGCAGAGATATTCTTATTTCGTTCTGTACTTAGTTCAACTTGTTGGGTTTTGTTTCCTGGGACTGTAGGGACAAGCTTAGCTGGAATTGATTTCATGCTAAGCAGTGTTCGCACCTCCGATGTATTGAGTAGGTTCAATTGATTTGTAGAATTATCATTGATGAATTTAGCTTTTTTCTCTGAGCCGGTTCTTATACTAGGCGCAATAATTTCATTGGACACTTCTGATTGCTTTTGAGTTGAATTTTTGATATGAACGAGTTCTTTTAACTTTTGCATTGTAATTGCTAGATTCTCAGCAATATTTGGGCTAGTTGTGGTCATTATTAACTCTGGAAGTTCCATGTCGTCTGCATTGCCAGTCATCATCTCTAAATTAGCTGGTTCCGTAAAGGTTTTATTATGCGGTATTTGTACTGTTGTTGCTAGTAGAGCATCGCCGAAAATATTCTCATTTTCTGGCATTGAACGTGGAAGTTCTAGTTTTGAGCTTTCGTTCAAAGATTTTGCAAGATTAATCTTTGCCTTTGGTTCTGAGTTCTGTAAGAAGAAATTTTCGTTACTTGTTGATAGTTCTGGGGTCAATGTAGTGTTTTCGTCTAAATATCGCATTTCATTTGCTTCCCGATAATCCAAGTGATTTTCCACTCCGGATTTCTTAGCGAACTCTGCGATATTTTTAGTCTCTTTTTGTACTATTTTTAAAACACTACTATTCATTATTTCTTTTCCTTCCGTCGTAGTTTTCAATGGATGATTTACTATAGCGGGGTCTACTTGATTTTCAGCAGATTTCACCCTTGACTCGTCATTTTCTGTTGTTGGTAAACTGGTCGCTTCAAGCCCCCACTCCTTGTCTAGTTTCTGTGTAGTTTCTTCCACCAACTGATTTAGTGAAGCTGATTCGCTGTTATCACTTATATTAGGGGTCTTAAGAAGTTCTGTTCCAATTCCCACTTTTGCATCTTCAAATTCTGGTTGCGTGGGTGTACCCATTGTTGTAAGCACGATTTCTCGTTTCTTTATCACACCGGCTTGGACACTCGCTAATAATTGGGATATTATAAGGATGCATGTTAGTTTAGTTATCATATGAAGTGTGTTTTGAAGCATTTTTCTAACGAAGAAAACCATCGAAATTTTTTCAAATGATTCTTGTTGCATTGAGGATATTTCTAACTTTGGTTTATTCTTTAATTTCAGCATAAATTATTCCGGTTTATCCTTTTTGATTTGGTTCATTACATCTTTGGATGCTCAGAATTCATTGCCATGCGTAAAATTTCGTGTAAAGTTGAACAAACTTATACGAATTATGTGCAGCATTCTGTTGAAAAAAGAGAACACTTTTTATCGGCTGTATCTATCGTTATTCAATTTAAATCTATAAAATAGAGAAAGATAACATTTTTAATTAGCTGAATTTTTCTAAATAAGACATACTTAAATAAGTTAAGCTCATACTTCTACTTTCTACTTATACTTAAACTTATACTTATACTTAAACTCATACTTATACTTATACTTATACTTATACTTATACTTATACTTATACTTATACTTATACTTATGCTTATACTTATACTTATACTTATACTTATACTTATACTTATACTTATACTTATACTTATACTTATACTTATACTTAGACTTATACTTATACTTATACTTATACTTATACTTATACTTATACTTATACTTATACTTATACTTATACTTATACTTATACTTATACTTATACTTATACTTATACTTATACTTATACTTATACTTATACTTATACTTATACTTATACTTATACTTATACTTATACTTATACTTATACTTATACTTATACTTATACTTATACTTATACTTATACTTATACTTATACTTATACTTATACTTATACTTATACTTATACTTATACTTATACTTATACTTATACTTATACTTATACTTATATTTATACTTATACTTATACTTATACTTATACTTATACTTATACTTATACTTATACTTATACTTATACTTATACTTATACTTATACTTATACTTATACTTATACTTATACTTATACTTATACTTATACTTATACTTATACTTATACTTATACTTATACTTATACTTATACTTATACTTATACTTATACTTATACTTATACTTATAATTATACTTATACTTATACTTATACTTATACTTATACTTATACTTATACTTATACTTATACTTATACTTATACTTATACTTATACTTATACAGGTTTTTATACATACTTATTAGGGTGGACTCATTTTTTTTCATCTTGGAATCATTGACTTTCGTATTTTACGTTAAATTCTAAGAAAAAGTTCCTGTGGAGCATATGGGTACGATGAATTTATTTTCCGCGAAATTTCGTTTAAAGAATTTGAATATGCATGACAGTGCACCGTGGCGTATGAGTAATAAAATGTTCATGTAATTTAATTAAATGGTGCTCATACGTCACGGTGTATGGTGAATTAATTTTCAGCAACATTTCAGAATTTGATTTTATATGAAATTGTTCTGTAACGTATGAGTGTCATGAAATAAAATATTATGTCATTTACTAATTATCAAATTCAAAAATTAAATTCCAAGAAAAATAAATTCAACGTAACCATATGCTCGCCAAGAGTTTTTTCACAGCATTTAACGTAGAATACAATAATCTATTATTCCAGCAATCAAAAAACAAAAAAAAAAAAATCAAGAATAAAGTTTTACATAAACAGAACTTTTCGCAAAATAAATGAAGTAACCTCCAAAGAATAGTCACTACTGCAATTCAATTGTACACTTGATGTTTTTGTGAAAAGCTTAATTTTTGTAAATTTTGATTATTTTTAGCATTATTTTTTCCGTGTAGCCGCGTCTTCTACAAATTATTAATTTTGTAAAAGGCGCATATAATATAAATTATACGGTAGAAGTGGGTACAAAAACCGCTACTTAATTTTTTTTTTTTTTGTAGACAATTCTTTGATAACCAAAATGAATGAAAATTAAATACTTCCCCCCCCCCCCCCACCCCTCCCAAATTTATGGAATGAAATAGTCTCCAAAAAACAAGCAAATGAAATATGCCACAAATAAAATTTGATTGGGGCTTATTTCATTGGGCGTTATTTCATAAAAAAATGCCCTAAGGAAAGAATTAAATATCGCTCAAAAAATATGAAGTCTCCCCCAAAAATTTGGGGCTTATTTCTTTTGGGGGTTATTTCGTGGAACCTTTGATTATTGTATGCACATTTTTTGGGGCTTATTTCATTTGGCAGTTATTTCGTGGAGCCTTTTTGAAAAAAAAAACTTAAACAATATTCTATGAAAAATAAGTTTTTCTTGCCGGGTTAGAATTAGAATTATAGAACTGCCTAAAAGTATGCATTTGTTAATGTTTATAAGTATTATGGCATTATTCAGTGCAATTTATTAGTTCATTGTTATATTATTACAAACCATATAAACTTGATATTGGAATCATCTTGTACAGCTATTTTGCAGACCGAAATAAAAAAAGTTTTTTTTTTGTTCGATAATTTTACAAAAACAAAGTACATATTAAGAAAATAACAAGCAAAAACTAAGAAACTAACGAGTCCGGTGTGAATACGCCTAATGTAAAAAATGTTGGTTTAAAATAAAACAGAGCTTCAAAAAAAGTTTTAAAATAGTGTCTTTTTTTCTTCGAAAAACTTCCGGAGGCCCTAAAGGTAAAAAATAAGTGCTTATAAAAAACAAAACCATCGAACACTAGATATTTTTCTTATTTTAGTGTTTGAATGCTTCCTAGTTTGTTGCAAAAAGCATCAAATATTGCAAAGTATTAATAAAGACAAGTCATTAAGTAATCCAAAGCACCAAATTGGCAAAAAACAAAATATATAAACAAAAGCATTTGACATTCAGCAGCTTTTTAGATATTAAAAGAAAAATTGCTTCACTATTACAATCAACAATATTAATAGAGCAGTAGCTTTGAGTGAAAAGCGAGTAAAAATTATTGAACATGCGCAGCAAATATCGCAAAAACATCACTGTTGATCGTCATCACAGTTGCCAGATCAGTGGGTTTCCCGCCAAATGAGCAGATATTGATGTCATCTGGCGAGATGAATCTACAAAAATCTGTTAGCGGAACTTTTGGCGGATTTTTTACTTGTTGTTTATTTAGCTTAATTAAGCTTTTTTTAGTTGTAATTCTAGTTGTTGCGCAATGTTTTTATTAGTATGTGTTAAAAATATTCTATTTTAAAAATGCCATCTTATGTATGGCCTAAAATAATCATATCAAAATTATAACCTTGTGTATGGGGCTTAATTGTCATCTCTATGTTCGAATTCGAAGTTCGATTCAATTTCATAATTAAAGGGCCAAATAGACTATGCAGACTGTCTGCGCAAACACGCGTTTGCGCAGACGGTAGAACGGTGTATTTGGCTGTTTTTTGGTCTGCGCAAATAATGTCTGCGTAAAAATCAAAATATTTTGATTTTCGGTTGTGTTTTCGCAGACCATCTTAAAAGTGTGAGTTGAAATTCACACAGACTTGTCATAATCGCGAATATTTTGTTGAGTGATGATATTTTGTGATTGTTAACAATAACATAAAGTTTTATTTACAGTTATAACATTTAGTTGATTTGGGCTTTTTTCTTGTGCAGTGAAGAACACTTGATTTTTTTTTGTGTTTTTGTGTTTGTGTTTATTGTGTGACACGAATGAATTCTGTGTCAATAAGAACATAATTGAGGAATTGATTGAGTTAAATTAGTATATAGCTTAAGAGGTTTTTTAAAATTGAAATCTTTAATTGATATTTTGTGTGATATTTTTAGTACCTTATTATTTTAATATTGATCTCACTATATTAATTATATTAATATTTTGTAATTGTATATTATATAAACAAAATTAAAAAAATAACTAATTAGCGGAGTTTAGCGAATTTTTTGTCAAATTTTGCGGATTTTGACCAGGAAGCTGGCAACACTAATCGTCATAACGATCAGACTGGGAATAAAAAAAGTCATTGCCACAAATCAATTTCATATAAAATTGACTTGTATTTTACTCTATATTTTCCATGTATTTTCTGTGCCAACGAATTCTCTTTGACTTCTTTTTGGAATGCATCAGATATAACAATGAAATCAACGTAATTATTAGAACGCGAAAACTGGAGTAGACTAGAATGGAGGTAAATACTTGTATCAAAGATAATTTCTTTTAATGCGAATTGATGTTTTTGTTCTAACAAATTGTTCTGCAACGTTTGTTACGATATTCTATTAACTAACGTCTTTTTGTTTTAATGCATTCATTCTATACAATAAATTTGCTTATTCAGCGATACAAATGCAAAGATAATTTATAATTAAGGTTTGATGTTATGAATCAATTAAATGAGTAATGATCGACTAAGCTCATACAAACACTTGTGCTCGACATGTGCTCATAAGAGCAAGTCGATAAAATAGAGTAAAGAAGCGAGTTGTTAGCATAATTTTACGAAATGATTTTCCTAAGATTGAAATAATTTTTGACTAAATAAATAAAAGAAAATTTTAAGCCAGAGACTATGTTGACATGCATTTTTGTGACCTATCAACTTGTAAGCATTTATTTATTTATGTATGTTGCATAAATGTATTTATAATATTCAAACATATTCTTTAAATGTTAAATAACTTTAGCAATTTCTTTACAAAATATTTAATTTTAGAAATTTTTACTTCAAAATGAATTTATTACCAATTTTGCATTTCTAGTTCTATTTTTTAAAATAATTGCTTCCATTCTACATTTTCCGCACAACTAGCTTTAATTTTAAGGTTAAATAAAAATAATTTTATGGAAAATTACTTTGCCAACAAAACAATTAATTTTAACTAATTTTGATTTACAGCAATTGATGTAATATTTCGTTGTTATTTCAGTCATCTATTGTTTCTTATCATATTAATAAATCAGCCATTAGTTTTACACATTTCTAAAAGCTTTTGCTTTATTCTTTGTATGCAAAATAAAACGCTAAGTTTTTAGATGTTTTTGAAAACCGACAGCATCGAGAAGGTTTTGTGTTCAATATTTTGTCGTGTGCATTTAATGTCAAATTTTTCATTAGAAATCATATAAGCTATTACTGTGCCATATTATATTAATTGATATCAATTATATTTTTCTAACAATTGATAAAATTCCAAATTGATAAAAAAATATAAACTGCGTATAACGCTATAGTTTCGTTTATAAAAATTATAGTGAAGAGCAGCTTAGAGAATGATTAAATCCTTAGCATTTACTTTGGAGTCAATTGGAAAAATAAATTAGTTCAATTAAAACAAGTTTTGAGCTAGTACCAGCTAGTATAATGAATAAAATAAAACCTATAAATTAGTTGTAATGTTTTTTTTTAAGTTGCACAAAGCACTACAGAGCAAAGTACAACTACTAAATCAAAAAGCACTAAATTTAATGCGAAAGCCCTGATCTGCAACACTGGTGCTCAGATCGAAGCTGCATTACCCTGCGGACACACGTGCATGTAATCACTTGCAAGTAGAGAATATATATTGTCTTCGAAAAAGTTCGAAATTAGCTGCAAGTTGCTTCAGCGTCCACATGTGCAAGTGCAAGTTCATTTAAAAATGTCGTCGAGTGCGAAGGTTCTCCCTGCCATTGCAGTATTGCTAGAAATGAAGAAGTTAGAAAACGTGGAAAACATGTTACCAGTGCTGCTTTTTGTTTAAAATTGCGGAAATCCCGAAAAAATCCACAAAAGCACAGCAAAAACATTACTTACTTTTATACTCCTTTTTAGCATATACTTGCTGCAAGTGTCAAAATCCACTGACTCGGAATTTTGTTGCAAGTAGCGCTGCAAGTAGGCTGCAAGTTCGTAAATGTGAGTGTGTTAGTAAAAATTTTTGGATGGATTAAGTTTTTCGAACTTGCACTTGCACGTGTGGACGCAGGGTTAGGGGGCCAATTAACTCGTAAAAAGTGACAGTACGAAAAAATTTAAGAAAGCTATTAATGAAATCAGTACTGAATCCTTTTGAAACTAGTTCAGAACTATTTCAAATAAGACTTCTTTTTCTGCTGTGTCGTTTAAGAAGGCTTTCAATTCTCTCAAGCAGTTCATTCTCAAAAGTTTTAGCAATCAAACAAATCAAATTTCAGTTTGTAAAAAAATAAAACTAAGACACTAACTACAGATCATTATTTTGTTTTAACCTCAAAATAGTGAAGTAAGATGCAAACAGTTTTCAATGATTACTATTTATTCCAAGCTTGCCTTTATCGGCAAACTAGTACTTAGAGGGTATTTTCAGCTCACAAAACAACACTTTTTTCACACTTTATTCCCTACTTGTTCGTGCCTAAAAAACTCCTGTAAACTTTAAAAAATTGTTTAGTGCATAAAATAAACTCTTTCTGCACTATTTCCAATTGCAATTCACAAAACATCAATTTAAATTCAGTGTACATTTGAAATTCACAAAATATCAAAAGAATTTCAGAAATTGCATTTGAAATTTAGAAAAGATCAGTTAAAATTCAGAATTTAATTTTCAGAAAAGATTAATTGATATATTTCAGAATCAGAATCAAAAAAAAAATCGATTGAGATCCATAATTCCATTTGAATTTCAGAAAATATTAATTAAAATTCAGAAAACACCAAATGAAATTCAGAAATGCAAATTTGAAATTCAGAAAACAACAACTGAAATCCAGAAATTCCATTTGAAATTCAGAGAACATCAATTGGAATTTAAAAAACATCAATTGAAATTCAGAAAAAAACAATTGAAATTCGAAAAAAAATAATCGAAATTTAGAGAAAATAAACTAAAAAATTCATATTTACCTTGTACCGCAAGGATAACCATTTTCATACCATTATCATTTCCGTTATTATTACCATTACCATTTAATCATCACATTTTTTTTTATCATATCATAAAGATGAAACTTACATATATATAATTTAAATAATTTAAAATAATGGTATTGTTATAGTTTGGAATCATTAAGTTATAAGGCCAATTTTAATTTTTGAATATAAATTTATTTATTGTGAATTTTTTCTGAATTTCATTTGATATTTTCTGAATTTAAATTGATCTTTTCTAAATTTCAAATGGAATTTGGTTGATATTTTCTGAATTTCAAATGGAATTCTGAAATTCAATTGATCTTTTCTGAATTTCAAATCGAATTTTCGAATTTCAATTTATATTTCCTGAATTTCAATTGAGCTTTTTTGAATTTCAATTGATATTTTCTGAATTTATGGAATTCTGAATTTCAATTGATCATTTCTGAATTTCAATTGATGTTTTCTGAATTTCAAATGGAGTTTCCGAATTTCAATTCATCTTTTCTGAATTTCAAGTGAAATTCTAAATTTCAATTGATCTTTTCTGAATTTGAAGAGAAATTCTGAATTTCAATTCATCTTTTCTGAATTTTAAATGGAATTTCTGAATTTGAATTGATCTTTTCTGAAATACAATTGGAAATGGTGACAGCCTCTTAGCCAGGATTTCCTTAGGGGGAGGGGGTTTTGATAAAAAAATCTAAAAGTATCATAGATACCAGTAAAAAATTAAAAGCAAGGGTATGGAAAATTTTCCAAGCGAAATTTTTTTTTGAGTTCTAAGTTTTCGATTTTTACCTACAATTTTTTGGGAAGTGGTCCAAATCGAGAATTTGAAAATATCTTTAGACGGAAGAACCAAACTATTATAGTCTTATGATTTGATTTCTTTTTTGCTATCTTGCGTCTCTACTGATCCCTAGCTTGTGTACAAGTATTTAGACCTGTGTGAAGCCTAGTTCGAGTTATCGTTAAAGGTCAAAATATCACGTTTCTCGAACACGATTTCGACGATTTAAAATTTATTAAAACTTCATTTAAAATTTAAAAATTCGATATTATGACTGACAAAATCATCCAAATCCCAATAAGAATCACTGTATAATTTATTTTTTTCATAAAATGAGCAGAAAAATCGTCTCCGATAAAAGTCATATTTAAATTTTAAATGATTTGACAAAACTCGTAATTCGAAAACGGGTCTTTGCACAGAACCAACATCTTATAGCGAATATATTATAAGAGTTATCACATCAAAACAGGACTATTTTTAAAAACCATTACTCAGCTGGATAAATTTTTATAAAATGAATTAAATATTAACTTTGAGAACTTTTAAGGATATTTAAGAACTTATTCAATCGTGAGTATAGATTAAATTTTCAACTTCAAAATTGTTTAATTTTTTTAAAAAAAAAAAACAAATTTATATTTTAAGTGATTTTCCGAAGCCTGTAATTTGGAAAAGACTTCGCCCAGGACAAAATGTTTGTGCCAAGTTGGAGATTTTAGATGTCTAATATACCAAGAAAGCAGCAAAATAGAATGGACAAACTTTTTAGTTATCCGCTTTACGTGGAATGTGTTAAATTTCATGGTTCATGTATTTTTTGCATTCCACAGCTTTTCACAATTTTTAAAAAAATCCTTTCAAACGAATGCTTTCTCAAAGGTTTTGGGTCCAATCATGCTTAGAAATTGCATGAAAATGTCAACCTAGTATTCTACAATTTATGAAATTACATTCGTTCGAGGTATAATTTCAAATAAATATTTTTCGGGTATCGGATATCACTTTTTGAGAATCAAAATCCATAATTTTAAATGGTTCTTTAATATACAAACTTCTTGCAGTTAAATTCAAATACAGTGATTATGACTTTTAAAGGCAAAAATAATCTTTCATTTGGCCAAAACCATTTTTTATTGATTAAGCGAATTTGTGCCGAAAATTTTTAAATTTTTGCATCTTCAAGCAAATTTATATCATTATCTCAGTTTTTCCAAAAAAAAAAGATCACTTTTTGTTTTTAATACATAGTTTGATATGTGTTACTTTTTTCATATTTTTTATATGAAATATTCATATGGACCCTATGGGAAGGTTTGAACCCCTAAAACTCTCCTTGGCTACGGGCCGGAATGGTGTAGTAAATGAAATACTCCACGAAAATTTTTGGTGTAGCAAATCCAATCCAATTTTCTCACACTTCATTCTAAAAATAAATGTTCTTTTTTTACTCTAAAAACCGTTTCAAAGTAAAATATGCGCTAAAATTTTTTAAGAAATTTTACTCAAAAAAAAAAAAAAATATACCAGAAATAAGTTGATCAAAATTAAAAAAAAACCGAATTTTTGCACTACTCTTGCATAAAATGTTCGCTGACTATATTTGCGGATTCTGGAGATAATCTGTGATGGGGTCGCTTCATTTAACCATTCGCACATGTAAATAGTCAGTCACGACATCAGCAGGGATTTCCCTTGTTATTGTGTTTTATATATATTATTACGCTATTTATTATGCTTGACTGTTAGCGTTGCTTGTGCTTTGAAAACCTTCTTTATAAAAATTATACGTCTCGACTTAAAGCTGAGCATGAATAAACGAATGAAGTGGCTTTATTTTTTTTTTCGCTCCTCACGTTTTTTATGCGCATGCGATTATTAGTCAAGACTAGTTTTGATGACTCATACATTTATGAATATGAACTTTAAAGATTATCTGCTGTGAGTTTGTCTCTCATAGTAGATCATTCGTTAAATAACCATATGTTGCTTTTATTTTTTGATCCAATTTTTTATTGTTGTTTATTATTTTAAAATGTATTGAAAGCAAAAACAGATGCTATTTAGTGATGGAATAAATTAAAATTTTAAGCTTAACAATTTTATAATGTGAAATAAGGATTATTACAGGTTTACTTAAAGAAGAAAATACATTTGCTTAAAAAGTTTTATTACAAATTATTTATTGAGTAGTATTATAGTACCTATTTAAATGTGGGTAAAACATATTGAACCCACACACAGAGTTGGAAATTATCAGATATTAAATTTTAGGCAGTTGCACTCAGATCACACGAGATTTTCAGATCAATGTTCGTATAAATACTTTTAAGCGATTGAGCAATAAACAGGAAATGATTCAAAATCAATGACTTGTATTGAACTGCAATGAGTGTCAATGGCTTTTCTTCTTTTGTTTTTGCAAGATATCCGATATAAATCTTGCATTGTAACCTTAGTAAGATTTGTAAGAAAATGAGATTAGCAAAAATATATCTCACCACAGTCAGAGGTTATTTAAGTTTATCTTTTTTAATAAACAATTTATATTGGTTTCCCGCGTGCTGTTGAACGCTTAATTGAAAAAATTTTCTATTATTTGCTCAAAAGAAGAAGCGGCTCTATATAGTAGCAGCCTATGTTTCCCTATGTCTTATCCATCACTTAATAGTTTAAGTTATTTATTATTGAGTCACCGTTGTACTCTTGTAAATGTCAACACTTAAAGATCTCGCCAACAATTTAAACAAACTTGTCGTTAGTTACTTGTTGAGCAACCACTTGCTTTAAATAAACCAAACCTTGTAATTGATTGATATAAATTGAATTACAATGATAAAAGCGTAGAATAAGAGTTCTGGTATGTAAAGTTCTCCGCTTCGCTTGTGAATAAATTATATAGTTTTGTTGTTTCTGGTTTTTCCAATCGTGTTCTTGATACTCGTATTATTATTATTAACAACCTAGGTTTGTATACTGAATCAAATGTTATACTTAAAATCAATGCATTCCATTCATTAAACGAAATTCATTAAACGTTGGCTCAAAAACAAATTCAAAGAAACGTCTTCAAAAAGGAGGAGGTTCTCAAGTTCGTTGGTTTCTTTTTTGAAGCGAAGCTTTTTACTCCTCGTTCTGTGATTTGCTTGGAGTGAAATCTGAAAAATTTTCGACAGATTTTTTCTTGGAAATTTTATGGTTTCTTTGTTGCTAGTGCTTATTACAACAAGAAAATTTAATACTTTTATATTAAATACTAAAAATATTAAATACTAAAAATATTTTTGGCCTGCCAGTGGGGATCCAACCCACTTCCTTTTAAACGAAAGTCCAATGCACTTTCCACTAGGCCACAAAGACGTGATAGAAAAGGTTGTTAATTCAATACTAATAATAACAGAAGCTATGCTGCAGTAGATCGTCACCATCAATCAATAGATAGAGGATTGTGTATTTGCTATGCTACTACTATCAAAAATTTGCTTTTATTTGCCCCAAGGTGTCTCCAGCATCGGTTTCTTTGTATTGTGAATGCGTTTGTGGTGCTGTTGGCATAGAGTGTAAATTATTATCTAGAGATTGCATCAACTCGCTAAATCTCTGGCATGTGTTAACAGAGTTATTTCACTTAAAAACATGAAGAAAAAAACTCTGTTAACCTCTGTTAACACTTGCCAGAGATTTAGCAGAGTATATGCAATCTCTAGATAATAATTTATACTCTATGGTATATGTAATTGGCGTGGAAATTCGACATTCAACAATAAAAAAATAAGCAGTAAATATGTTTTTTGTATATATGTAATTTATTTTATGTTATTTTAAATTTTTGAATTTAAAATTTAATTGATTTACAAGAAAAAATTATTAAGCTATCAAATCTACGTAACTGCAAAAAGCTTCGCTTCTCTCGTGTGTCCAACAACGCACCTGTGTTTTTTTTAATGTATGTACATTGCTAACTCCTTAAGCACTTGCCCGATTGCCGTAATTTTTTGTGAACAGATAAAGACCATGATCGAAAATGGGCGTAATTCGGCAAAACGTCGTGATGTTATTAGAAAAGCGCTGTATCTCGAATAATATCGAGACTAGGATACTGAAATTTAGTACAGGGGCAGACACAGTTAGAACAAATTATGGTCAAAAAAGTGGGCGTTAGTAGACAAAATACTGAGTCGAATAATATTGACACTCGGGTAATAAAATTCGTTACAAGAATGGGTAGATTTATTACAAAACACGATGAAAGAAGTGGGCGAAATTCGACAAAGAGCGTGTCATTATTAGAAAAACAATGTATCTCAGTTAATATTGGCACTAGGGTAGTAAAATTCAGTTAAAATTATGTCAAAACTGTTTAATAAAATAGGCAATAAAACACTGTAAGAAAAATACTGTATCTCAGTTAATATTGACACTAGGGTACTAATATTTTGGTATGCGGGTAGATGCGTAGGTAGAGTCATTACAAAAGTGAACTGGATTATACAAAGGGTGTGGGAATTTAAGGAAACTACTGTATATCGGATAATAGCAATTAATAGCAAGTAAGAAATAAAAACTTTTTAACAAAAACCGACTTCAAAATCATTACAAAGTAAAAAATAGTTTTATATTTATTTTCCTATTAATTTCTTGTAAAATTTGATAATTTATTTGCATGTATTATTATAGCGAAAATCTTATTTCTCTAATTTTTTCTAATTTGTTTTATTATCATAAATATATAGCGCTTTGAAGTCAGCGCTAATCTTTGCCACACACTCATGCTCTTCTTACCATCCCTGCATTTTAAACTTTGTTTATTTGAAGCTATGCTGCTTTGGAGACGTTGTAGTAATTTTAAATCTTAATTTAAAAGTAATTTTAAAAGCTTTGCACACAAACATTCTCACTCTACTGACCTATAGGCAATGAACCTAGGCCTCTTCTAATGAAGGCGTGCATTTACTGCTACTTTTGGCGGTAAGACACTGCGTCTTCTGAGGAAGGTATGACTTCCTCGCTGCTTCTGCGAGCGCTTCTATGAGGCCTAATTTTTCGCTACCCAGGGCAGTACAACAATTATATTTTTCCTACAAAAACTGGTTCTGCTTATATTTCAGGGTTACTTTTTCGTTAAAAGTTAAAATATATATTAGCTCAAAAATAGTGAATAATAATCATTGTCAGGACTTAGAAATATTCTTATCTGGCAAAAATATGTAAAATAAAACATAAAAAGAAATAAAAAAAAAAATATTTTTTTAATTGTTTTGGTTAACCTCTTCTTTAAGTCATCCTAAAGAAGTGCTTATAGCAGGCCTCTTTAAAGCAGGGAGAGCGGAAGGCCTAAAAAGTTTTCTTGTTTCATATAAAAAAGAAGGTATACTTGGATATGAGTGCGGAAGCACTTCGAAATCCATATGAAGGCCTGCTAGTAGCGCTTCCAACTACTGCCATTGCCGACTGGGTAGTTTCAGTGAACTTATAAAGCTCATATTGCATGTGCTATAGGTGTACTACAGCTGCACAAATAATGCATGGAACACATTGCTTACCGAGTTAATACGAACGAGATCTAAGTCCCGAAGTTAAGATCAGCGCCTCATTTCCCAACAAACAAAAGCTCCCGTTATTATCTTCTGTGATCGAAGACTGACTTTAAAGGCTTTATATTTATAAATAAATTAATAAATGCATAATAAAACAAATTAAAAAATTAAAAATAATAAGATTTCCAATATATTAAAATAAAAAAAAATGAAATTGCCATTCAAAGGACTTTGACCGAGCGTTCTAATGATCAATTGTGTTGTGTGTGTTGTGAAACGTTCGAACACAAATGATTGAGAACTGGACCTACAAGTTTTATGCCGACTCCAAACGGCTTAGGTTCTCAAGAAGCTTTTCATGGCAGTTTTTACTCTCTGAGATTTGCCATTGTCTGCAGAGAGTTGACGGCCGAACAGAAAAATTAATTCAATTGAAAAAACTTTCAGTGTCAGGTGGGATTCGAATCAGGGTTCTCTGGCGTCTTGGCCACACACTCTACCCACTAAGCCACGGCCGCCACGATTCGTAACGATTCTATATATTCTTTGTATGAAGGGGTTGACACGACATCGTAATGAAATGTCGTTACGATTTCGTAACGAGTCTTAATGAAAATGTTACGAAAAAGTTACGATTTTGTTCAGACAGTTCGAAAGAAAGGAAATTTCGCTCTGTTCGCATTTCAATATATCCTACAAACAGTCGCATAACGAAATTCTATACAGGGTGTCCCGCAATTGAGTGCAACTATTTACGGAGGTGAAAGGTTATGTCGAGCTGAGAAAAAAATCGTATGGGAGGAAGGAGTCTATTTTCTCATTCTTAGGAGCTACAGGGTTAATAAATATTTCACGACTTTGATTCACGTTATTGTTCCTAACACAAAAACTAAGTCACGGAAAACTTTATCTGATAACTCATTGCAAAGGCAATAAACTCATCTTTTCAACGGTTCAACGATTTCTTCGTTTGCCATAGACTTTTGTTTTGAAAAAATTATTCTGAAACAGAATTGAATCGATTTTTTTTTAAAGGGCATAAAAGGTCCATAAAAACGGATTTCGGGAAACACAAAAAAACTGCTTTACATATTCTGAATCATTGTTGGTTTCTCTGTAATCTTTGATAGTGAGAAGTTATATATCTGAAGTTTATTGTTAGTCATTAATTATTATAAATTATGAATTTGTGCCCTTTAAAAAAAAAATCAAGAAAATTTCGTGCAAAAAAAAAAAAGAAAAACTCATTCGAAATGTTTCAAATTTATTAGAAACGGTATTTTAAAAAGTATAACAAGTCATTTATTCTTACAAAACAATGAATGGAAACAAGTGAGAATTCACAAAAACAAGAAATTCATATTCAGTGTCATATGATTCTTCCATTGATGAATTAAGCAAACATCTTTGAAAAAAATGCGATATTTAGTTAAATAAATTGGCTTGTAGATATATACTCCTATGTAAATAGTACCAAAACATGTAAAAAAGTCAAAATAAAATAAGAACTTGTGCGCTTTTAAAAAAATCGATTCAATTATTTTGCCTATGACCATCATAAACTATATTATTTTGTTCATTTATAATTTCGTTGTTTAGTAACGAAAATTTACTTTTATATTGACTATTCTATGTCCCATTGACAAAATTTTACCAAATATACGACGAAGAAATCAAAATGTATTAATAGAGGAGTTACAATTTAGTGTATTTGTGTCATTTATTTGAATGTCAAATCTGTAGTATAAACATCAACAAAAGTTATATTGTCTCCGAAAAAAACAGTTTTTTTTTTTGCCCTCTGTGAATTAACAAATTTTGACCTTCTTTTCTCTTAAAATTCACTTAAAAATTTTACTCAAATTTTGTTTGATCTTTGAAAGTTTAACGTGTATTTCGAAAATGTTAACCTTAAAACTCAAAAGTAAAAGAAGTGACGAAATGAACTGACGGAATTTTTCTCGTTTTTCGGGATTTTGCGACAAAAATGGGATGGCGGGGAAAATAGTGATAAAAACGGGGAAAATGTAGAGCTAGTAATAAGCCATTTGCACATTATTTTTTTAACTACCTTGTCAAACGACATCATCTCTCAATTTAAATTCATTTAAATACGTTTGACTTCCTAGATGATAGGAAAGATTTTAGATAGAAAAGTCTTTTTACTTTATATATTTATATCACTAATCTGTTTGAGAAAAAAATTATGATTGTTTTCGTTTAGCATATTTTTCTTACAAGTTATTTCTCAATCCAATTAGATTGATCTTTGTACATAATATAGATCTCTAAGAATTATTTTTAGTTTTTCGAATCGAATGTTAGAAGGTACTGAGTTAGTGGCGGCTGTGGCGCAGTGGGTAGAGTGTGTAGCCCATACGCTAGAGAACCTCTCTGCAGACAATGGTCTGCATGATCTCTCGATCATTTGTGTTCAAACATTTCAAAACACACACACAACACAATTGATCATAAGAAGCTCGGTCAAAGGCTGAAATGACCATTTCGTTTTTTTTTTTTCGTTAGAAGGTACCAGTAATTCCGTGTGGCATTAAAACGTCAAAAAAAAAAATATCTAGTGTAGGTAATTTTGTTTTTTTTATTAAGGCATTTTTTTTTTCCTTTGAACCAAGGGTTTCATAGAAACTTTCTATGTTTCTGTTGAATTCTTAAGTAGCCCAGTTATTCCGTATCATAGCATTATATTAAAAATCTATCACATACTTTTAGGCAGCACAAGGAAATTTGGTTGTTTTTTTTTAGAAATTTGTTTTATTTTTTTTTTAAAAAATGCACAATTTTAAGAAAAAATAACACCTTATTGCACATTTTCAGAGCAAGACCTTTCAATTGCTACCCTATATATGAGATTTGATAGTATAGATTTCTATACTATCGTCTATAGTATAGATTTGATAGTCATCACAAAAAATTCGCCTGCGTTATAATAATACAGAAGATACTGATTAAGAATTTTGCTTAAGAGTTTTATAAAACATTAATTCTGGCGTTTAGTTAAAAAATGGTCGTTTAGCTTAAAGTTTAAAAAACGGTGTTATTTTAATAACATAGTTGTGGTAGCAATTCTCACCAAAGCACAGTGGGCCAGCCAGTTCTGTTTTGTGGCCAAAAGTCAATATCTGTATCTAACATAATGATAGATGGCCGAACGAAAATGGGCCAACCACGCCTACCTCTTATGTTATACCAAAAAATTAAACGCTATATTTGAAATTTAGCGTTTTTCAATTTTTTAAAAAATTTTTCGTGTGTTTGATGAGCTTCAATTTGACCAACACCGTACAGTGCTTTGAGCTCATACAAATTTGGAAATAAATAGAAGGAGTGCTTCTATGACAATGAAATTTTTTTAATTAGTAAGTTTAATTTATCTCAGAAAAATACAAGAAATGGTTGAATTCAGTCAGTCCTTAGATATACCTCCTTTGCACCTACATAAATTAAATTTTTACATAATTTTGTATGGAAAGTAGGCACAAAAGTTAACTGATCTTAATAAGACTTGGTCAGAAAGCTTAGAATATAAAGTAATAGATGTATACTTAAAATGGTTCAAATCGATTAGTTTTAAGGGGTACCTTCCTTAAACCTATATTTATTTTTTACATGATTTTGTATGAACAAAAGAATAATAGATGTGTAATAACGGTAAACAGAAATAATACAAAACAAAAATAAACAATAACTTAATAAAAAGTGTTGCCACTTTCACTTATATATATAGAGTTGCGTTTGGAATTTCAAGCAATTTATTGACTTAGAGGTATATTTTAAATCGAGTTTTGCAAAAAGGCGGAACAAAGCGGAATTTATCTTTGCATATCCTTGAAGATAAAGGTCCAAGGTTATCAATTAAAAAAAAACACCGTTTAATAACTTTCATGGCATTAGTAAATGTCTATCCAAATTTGCAAAATTTGTCGTTTATGGCAGTTTTTTGTTTTTTGAAAATTTTTGAAAAATTCTAAGAAACAAAAATGGAACAGAGTCTTTCCTTTTAAAGCTTTCTTTATTTTTATTTTCGGTTGGAAATGTATTTCTAGAAGAATTTTTTGTGAGCATCAAGAACATATCGGACACTACCTTGCAAATTACTAAAAAAATCAGACACATTTTACGTGATGCCTTGCCTACATTTCTAATTTTTAAGCAAAAATATTTTGGGCTTACTTTAATGGAAGTAGTATCTTTCGAATGATACCAAATTTCAAAACCCATTTTGAAATTTTTTTAAAATTTTATCAAAACATATTTAGCTGGCCAACTGCAAATGATGAAGATGATCTTGACGAGAATGATGGAGAATATGATTAAGTATCATAATAGTAGTGAAACACAACATTGTTAATGTTTATGTATTATTTTAATTGTTTCTTTTTAAAAATATAAATAAAAATTAACTATTTTCTTTTAATTGAATACCACATAAACCTGTTTATTGTTTTTCGGTATTTCATTCTCTTAAGTCCATACCTAAATATTATTATTATTATTATTATTATTATTATTATTATTATTATTATTATTATTATTATTATTATTATTATTATTATTATTATTATTATTATTATTATTATTATTATTATTATTATTATTATTATTATTATTATTATTATTATTATTATTATTATTAGGGACAGTGGTGTACAATAAGACTTAGTCTTTTATAGTACTACAAAAGAAATAATCATTGGTTATAAAAATTGATTAAAATTAGAATTAAAATTAGCATTAATGTTAAAAATATTTTAAATACATATACAAAAAATATTTAATTTAACAAAGAAACAAAATACAATTTAATCATTTAGGTACAGTTGAAGATTTATATTACTTAAAGAGTATAAGAATGGCAAATATATAAAACTAATAGTGATAGAGAGAGATAAGAATACGAAGTATATTAAACTGTAAAAAAAACTAGTAAGGGTGGAGTTTCGGCAGGGTACGGAAGCTAAAATACCCCCCCTCGCGGCCATATTGAAGTATATTCGAAGTCTTTAGCCACGACATACACAATGACATTCAGTTTTATATATTGACGAAAGTTTTCCTATTTTGATGACGTCACTTTGTATGGGAAGTAGGCGTGGTTTTGATCCGAGTTTACCATATATCATAGAGATAGTTCATATTATATATCAAAGCTAATGTGCAAAATTTCAAGACATTTCATTAATTTTTGTGGATTTTTAAGAGATTTTACGTTTGAAATAAAGCCACTTTGTATGGGAGGTAGGCGTGGTTTTCATTCGATTTTGCCAAATATCATAGTGGTAGTCTATGTCATATATCAAAGACTATATGCAAAATTTTAAGACATTTCTTTAATTTGAGCAGATTTTTAAGAGATTTTACTTTTAAAATAAAGTCACTTTGTATGGAAGGTAGGCGTGGTTTTCATCCGATTTTTCCGAATTTCATAGCCAGGATTAAGACTGTCAAATTTCAAGGCATTTCTTTAATTTTTGTGGATTTTAAAGACATTTTACGGTTAATATAAAGTCACTTTGTATGGGAGGTAGGCGTGGTTTTTATCCGGTTTGATCCATTTTCGAACTTGATCTTTCTTTTTTAAAAATAAACTTATATTTTGAATTTCATCGCGATAGCTTTAAAATTGCGGCTGTAATCGTGTCGACAGACGGACAGACAGACGGAGACACGGAAATTGACTCAGGAGATGATGCTGATCAAAAATATATATATTTTTCTATACCTGCCACGCCTCCTTCTTGGCGTTACAAACGGAATGACAAAGTTAATATACCCCTTACGCAATACGCGTTGGGGTATAAAAATAGATATAGTGAAAAGAGAAGTTTAGGTTCATTGATTAAAAGAGCTAAGTATAGTAAGATGGCATGTTTGAAACTGGTTCGTAAGATTATTTGTTTTAAAAATTTAGGAAGTGCATTCCACAATCTAATGGTGCTGATGAAAAAGAGTCTGCTGTTGTTAAGATAGTTAACCCTAGGAACCACAAGATTAGTTGACCGTTGGGACTGAAAAAACTGCAGTTTTACATGGAGATATTCAGGTCTTTGAGTATGTATAAGTTTGTGCAAAAAAATAATGTTCCGAATTTTTAAGTATTCCAGTAATCCACACCCAAGAATTCCTTTACTCCTGTGAGAAATATGATCAAAACGACTGATTCCATACACATACCTGGCCGCGTTGTTGAAAGCTACCAAGAGTTTGTGTTGTGATTGTGAGTCAAGCCGACTATATACAACATTAAAGCATGTAATGTGTGGCATCATTAATTGCACAACTAGTCTTCGACGAGTCTCAAGAGGCGTGTAGTCCACAGAATTGCGTAACAAGCGTAAGGTCCCATATATTTTACTTATCGTATTATTAATATGGTCTGTACAGGTCAGCTTAGAGTTAATTATAAATCCTAGATTTTTAACTTTATGAACAACATCAATCTGCTTATCACCAATAAAAAGTGGAGGGATATCAATGAAGCATGAATCGCTCCTTGCAATTGGCAAAACTTTTGTTTTCAGGGGATTTATAAGAAGTAAGTTAGTAACAGCCCAGTTGTTTAACAGAGTCGAATCGTGGTTCAGTCTATAAGTCAAGTCCTCTAAGAGACCAGTAGGTCGTGAAATATAAAGTTGGATATTATCCGCAGAAGCATGAAGAGTTGCGTATTCACAAACAGAAAAAACATCATTAATAAATACAGAAAATAGGAGTGGACCTAAAATAGATCCTTGAGGAACACCACTTACAACTGCTTTTACGGACGAATAGATGTTTCCAATTTTCACCTGTTGCATTCTTCCTTCAAGGTAGCTTGATATCAAGTTAACGGCACTAGAACAAAACTTAAAGTAATTTCTTAGCTTATGCCCGAGAAGTGTATGGTTTATCGAATCAAACGCTTTGGAGAAATCAACCAGGCATAGCAATGTCAGTAGGTTTTGGTCATAAGAAATTCTAATGTCGTCCAAAATTTTAACAATAGCAGTACTACAACTATGACCAGACCTAAAGCCAGACTGTAATGGGGATAATAACTTATTTCTGTTTAGATGTTCGGAAATTTGGTTGACCATAATGCGCTCAAGAACCTTTCCCATTGCAGGTAATATACTTATAGGTCTATAGTCATTGGGTTCAGAAGCAGAAACAGATTTAGCTACAGGCATGACAGTGCCAATCTTCCATAAATTGGGAAATCAAGAGCAAGTTAAGCAGTTTTTAATAATGTGAGTTAACGGTGATAAAATAAAAGGTAGAACTAATTTTACGAACCTGATGGGCAAGCCATCGACTCCCACAGCATTTGTATTAATCATCATTATGCATTCAACCACACATTCTTCACTAACAGTATTAAATTCAAAGGAGCTAAATTAAGTTCAAAATAATTTGTGAAAATTCCCTTTTTTGTGAATTACACAGTTTTTATTGATTCCTGAAAAATTCGATTTGAGTGACTTATGTTGTTTCTGAAATAAACGATTCATTTACATTTTGTTTTTTTTTTTATATATGAATATGAAGTCATTAAATACGCTTTTATTTTTGAAAGCTTTTATTTATAAATTCAAAAATGAGGGAAAAGGCGGGGAAACTTAAACATTAAAGGGGGGGAAAACTATTATTTATTGTGCAAAAAAAAAGAAGGAAATTTTCTTCATTAACACCTGGCAGCACTGTCCCCCACTCTTGCAAAGCGAAAATTTTTTTACTCGAAAATTTTAATTTATTGCTCTCAAATGTAGCTAAAAAAATGACTGCTATAAAAAAAAACACACACATTTTTTTTTTTTTTTACCGTTCATTTGAGTTTTTCACAATTAAATAAACACAAAAGAATTGTGCACACTTGATTTACAAAAACAAATTTCAAAAATATTTTTTGCTGATTCTAACATGAGTTTCCGAAAATTCATTTATTTCATTGAAAATTTACTCTCTAAGGTTTTTTGCTAAAATGCAACGCTTGTCAAACAATTCACAACACTATAAAAACCAAGGCTGTCTCACAAATCACCTTATAAAGTCAATAAATATTATTTATGTTTGAACCTAATCATTTTGCATAAATGCATGTTCTAGCATTAAATTCCATTTCCAACTTTAGTCAGATTTTGCAATTGATAAACATTCATATGTATTCAAACCACGCTAACATGGAATTCACTTTCGGTTTATAGATGGACGGTTGTGTTGTAGGCTTGGTAACCATGAACGTATTCACTGAAATCTTTGTCGGGGGCTATTAAGTATGCCTTCGTTGTAGGTCTAAAAAGTGTTTTCTCGTCTATTTTTCATAGTGTTTTTGTGTTTTTTTGCCAAAAAAGTGGCACAAATATTTCTTGTATATATTATAGATTTTTTTTTTTTTGTTTACTTTTTAATTGTACTTTCGCTTTCGTATAGATTTTTCGGTTAATTATTTTCTGTTTATTATTCCAAAACCAAAACCATGATTTTGGTTTTTTAATTGAGTGATTTACTGGTAAGTAGCTATGTCTAGAAATGTATAATTATAAACAATTATTTGAATTTATTATTATGGCCAGAGAAAAGCTGCCCTATTTATGCCATTCTTTCGACGCTTATGTTTCGATGACTAAACAAACATTTTATAAAAGTTCACTCAAACGCAGAAACAAACAAAGCTAGTCCAAAGCAACAATATTAAAAGAAAAAAAAAAACAACATTGGATACATACATCCATACATACATCCATTAATACTTGATGTGATGTTGAAAGTCGTTTTTCCAGTTTATAGCGGCTTGAGGTTGAATTTGTTTCAGTTCGTTAAGTATTTTAACTAGAATTTGTAGTTGGTAAACACAAAAACTTAAATACCTGTTATTGAAGTTTTAACAAAAATTAGCTTCTCTAGCACATACCTATAAAATTGCAAAATTTATATAAAAAAAAAAAAAAAAATCGTAACAATTTTACGCGAGCCATAAAAATTTAACAATTGCACTTATATGCAATTGCAATGAAACTATTTTGCCTGACGATATTTGCCATCATTTCAAAACAACACAAATGAAATATTTTACAGTTTATCCAACTCTGCTTTATTTATATGCATTTCAATAAACACGTTTGTTTTCAATTTTTATAAAGCACTCATTATAAAAATTAATTCATAATTAAATTACATTATTATTTCACTGCTCAGTAATAATTTTTGCACTTTTCCTGCTATGGAAGTTTCCACCACTTTATGTAAACTTTTTTTTTTTTTTTAATTAAACTTTTTTTATAAGATTTAAACAGAGTTTAAGTTTTAAGCACTAGTTGTGCTTTTATGTTTCATGGTATTTATGTGAACAGACTTTGTTTTTATTTCTTCTCTCTGTGAAGCACACCTGACTCTACCGACGGTTCTCACTCATATAAACTGCGAGTTGGCACAACTTGGAACGCAACACTTCGAATGGTGTTTGAATTTAAGTCTCCATCTCTGCAAACAGACTATTTTATGATGGGTATTGACAAAGAGTAAATGAGAGAGTTTATCTGATTGTGCTTGATCAATCGTTCCAAATTTAATAATTTACACTAATGGCAAATTTTATGTATTGTATTTTGTTGAATCGGCCCACCCTTAATGAGAATAAAGCGAATTTTAGTTTTTTAGTTAAAATGCGCAGACCTTTATCAAACAATCTGCTCCACCCTTAACTTCGATGGGATTTTTTTTTTTGTTTCCCAAAATGGGCAATATTTTCGAAGGCTATATTGTAATACAACATGATACTAGGGGTTGATTCAAAAAGTTAGTCAAATCCTTTTAAGGCATGTTGCTACTTGGCGCCCTCGGTATTCGAGTGAAAATTTTAAATTTTTTACAGGAAAACGGTAAGAGACAACGTATTTTTTTTTTTGAGGCCTGACCTTTCCTGATTTTTTTCATACAAGTGTCCGCCTCTTCAGACCTGAAATTTTGGTATTACTTTTTTTTTAAATTTTCATCTGTGATTTCTGGTCTGAATATCAATTTTTATTTCAAATTCAGATATAAAATCCAGCATGAAATAAAAGAGGACTGATTTTTTAACCGACTTCAAAAAGGAGGAGGCTCTCAAGTTCGTCGGTTTCTCTGTTTTTTTTTTTAAATGTATTTACATCGATAACTCCTAAACCATATGCCTGATTGCCATCATTTTTGGTGAACAGATAAATATCATAAACACGGAGGTGCCCGTAAAAAAAGTGGGCGGCATTTGAGAACTGGGCGTGGCAATACTAGATACTACTGTAACTCGAATAATATTGACACTAGGGTACTGCAATTTAGTATAGGGGTAGGCGTTATGGCGTTATTCGGCAAATGGGCGTGGAAATATTCGAAAAACAGTGTATCTCGAGTAATATTGATACTATGGTATTGCAATTTAGTATAGGGCTAGGCATTATTATTACAAATTACGGTCAATAAAGTGGGCGGTATTCGACCATTATTCGTGGCAATATAGCAAAACACTGTATCTCGAATAATATTGACATTAGGGTACTAAAATTTTGTACAGGGGTAGGCAGAATTATAAAAAATTACAGTCAATAAAGTAGGCAATATTAGAAAATCACTGTATCTTAGTTAATATCGACGCTGGAGTACTGAAATGAAGTACAGGGGTAGGCACAATTATTACAAATACCGGTCAACAAAGTGGGCGCTTATTCAACAAAGGGGCGTGACAATATTAAAAAAACACTATATCTTGAATAATATTGACACTAGGGTAATAAAATTCGTTACAAGAATGGGTATAATTATTACAAAACACGTGACATCTAATTTAAATTTAAGAGACAGATATTGAAATAACCAACAAACTTTCAGGAATAAATAGAACAAATTTTTAAAGGTTCATTTATTGAAAAAAAATTAAAGTACAAGTTTATTCATCCAAATCAATATTGTCGCCTTCAAAGTAGTCCCCGTCGGTTGCAATGCACTTATGCCAGTGCTTGATCCAGTCACGGAAACCTTTCTGGAACACGGTTTTTGATATGGCCTTCAGAGCGTTCACCGATTTTTCCATGACCTCTTCTTTGCTGGTGAAACGCTTTACTCGAAGCGGTTTTTTCGAACAGGAAAAAATCACACGGAGCCAGGTCAGGTGAATTTGCCGGCTGCTGGATGGTTATCGTGTTGTTTTTGGCCAAAAAGTCACGAATAAGATGAGCATTATACGATGGTGCATTATCGTGGTGCAAAATCCATGATTTGTTTTGCCACAACTGCGATCTGTTTTGGCGAATTGCTTCACGTAAACGGCTCATAACGCCCAAATAATACTGTTTATTGACCGTTTGACCATCTGGCAAAAATTCATGGTGAACTACACCTTTGTAGTCCATGAAAACAGTGAGCATCGCCTTCTTTTTTGACTAAAAACGACGTGGTTTCTTCGGTCTCGGTTCGTCTGGCGACCGCCATTCACTCGCCTGATGCCTGGTTTGCGTGTCATACTCGTTTAACCATGTCCCATCACCAGAAATGATGGTTTCGATGAAAAATTCGTCGTTTTCGACCATTTCCAGCATGTCTTTCGCGATAGCAACTCGGTCTCTTTTTTGCATGAAATTGAGTTCTTTCGGTACCAACTTCGCAGCGACACGTATCGAGCCCAATTCATTCTTTAAAATGTTCTGAACGGATCCAATTGAAATGCAGACGCCCTCTGATATCTCTCTAATAGTCAATTTGCGATTTTTGACAAACATTTCTTTGATTTTTTTAACGTTTTCGAGCACGATGGCCGCCCGGTACGAGGGTCGTCTTCTACTTCGCCTTGGCCACTCACAATTCGGTTAAACCACTTGTTTGCCTTTTGATACGATAGAGCAGAGTAACATTTCACCAATATTTTACGCGTATCGCCTCAGTTGAAACCATTTTTCACACAACATTTGATACAAACTCGTTGCTCAATTTTTTCTTCCATCGTAAAAATCGAAGACACGAAAAAAGTTGTTGTAAACAAAACACTGTCACTTTACCAAATGTCAACGAGAGACGCTGATATTTGACAGCCTTGTCAGACACATGTGGCAACCTACTAAAAAAAACAATTTTGAATCGGACAGTTAAGTCTGGTTCACAGTGTGAATGAACCTTTCTTTTTGAACAAGGTGGTATGTAGTTTACACACTTTTTTCGAAAATTTATCATATTCTCTAAAAAGGAAGAAATACAAACTTTAAAAAAAAACCGAATACAAAATCACTACACAGTAAAAAATAATATTAAAATAACTTGGCTTAACTAAAAATAAATAATAATAATAAGTTGGCGCTTCTGATTAAAAGTCTGATTATATTAGCTCCGAACTTATCAAATTTAGTATGTTAAAAAAAATATCGCCACTGGGTTGCATAAAAATTTTTTGTCAAGACTATGATTAAATAAAAATGCAAAAATGCATTTTTTTAAAAATTGCACCCATTTGCTTACGCAACAGACTATATACTAATCGAAAATATGTATCCTGTGGAATATGCAAACGTTAGGTTTCCTAATTTTTCCCCTCATAATTATGGGTTGCCATGTATTAACAGTTAAGTCAAAACTAGTTAATTGCACTCATCTGTTTACTCAATAAACCTTATATCAAAATAAAGATAATTTTATTTTAAACACAGAAATATAAGGTTACCTGCGAAAAATCTGTTTTGAATAAGGGTTGCCAAGCTTTTAAAAATTGAAATCAAATAAAATATTTTTGAAATATATTTTTTTATTTATAATATAATTAATTATGTATCGCAATCTCTAAATCTAAGACTTTAAATAAAAGTTGAAATTGTTTCATGCAGTTGGCAACCATTTTTTTTTAAATCCAACCTCTTGGCGAATCTTTTTTTTTTCCATATTAGTAGTTATTAAGAGTAACAGTGTGAGTAAAGGATAAGCTTACAAAGGAACTTCAGAGAAGTTAAATGCACTCAAAATTCGCCAAAATGATAGTTTTAAAAATCGACTTTTTTCATTCACAAGAAAATAATTGGTCTCTTATTCATTTTGAACCGACTTTCATATTCTTTATGATTTATCAGCTTGAAGATACTGGTACCAATAGTAAAATGCAAGTTTTTGGAACGAAGTTCTTTAGCGCGGCTTGCGGGTAGAGTAAATAGGTAGAAATCGTCACGTAACTATGTGAGGTATGCTGTGTGTGTATGCGTGAGATTATCAAGCAGACTACAAATGAGCAGGCGAGAGTGCTCAACTCTCTCTCTCTCATTTATATTAGATAACCTTAATGCTGAATTGTACTGACACGTAGAAATTTCGTTAAAACTCATTTGTTACTTTTATTTGTTTTTTGTGTTTTTTTTTAAATCATACGTAAGTTATATGTTTGCTTTATTGCAATTAAGTTTTAATTGGAAACTGCAGCAAATGTGTGTAATGCATATTTAGAAAAGTGAGTTAATAAGTTAAAAATAATAATAAAATTGTGTAACTTGATAGAAATATTTACTGTTTACATTCGTTTATTGTTGTTGTTATTTATTTCCTACTAGTATAAAGGCCCGTCCTACGAGGGTCTGAAAGCATTACTGATAAGTATAAAATGAATTTTCTGTGCATATTTTTAGGCTAAACATTTTTCAGGGCAGTATATATTGTAAAAGCACTGTAATAATGGCAAAAAATTATTACAGTTCGAGCGATATCAGGTGCGGAGCAGCATGCTTGTCTTTTATGTTATTAGATATACTATTTACATTAGCAGAGAGACAATAGGGAAATCACATGTTAAGTATTCAAAAGAGGATCGAAAGCGACAAAAATTTAAACACATCAGAGCGCTTGTATATAATTTTGAAAAAAAAAATATTTTTTTTTTAAATATAAATTAAATTTTTGTAATGATCATTCGATTTTTTCATTCGTTGAAATAAAAAATAAATAAAAAAAAAATATACAAATTTTATCTCGAATTACATACGGAGTTCAAGAAAAAGCGTAAGGAACTTCGATCCTGGCCGGGGTCCCTCGACCGCAATACTTTTGTCATATAAATATATATACACTATACTGTTTACAGCTCAGGCTAATCGAAAGATATTGAGAAATAGTAAAAAACTGGTAACCAACAAATCTTTGGCCTCTTAAAAACGTTGGAGATTTAAAAAAAATCAGATCAGAGACGTTCGATATAATAAAGAAAGTTAAAAGTTTTTTATTATTTTCTACATTCTACCAATATATTTTATGTGCATTAAAATTCTTGTGTTTTGAAGCAAAGTTTCAAAAAAATAATGATTGAAGTTTTACAATTTATAATGTATGGAAGTTAAGCAATTGAATTTCTGAAAAAACAAATAAAATACAATTATTCCTAAAATATCTTTAAAGAGAAATAGTATGTAGGTTTATGTATGTAGGCAAGCTTCTATTTATAATTATTTAAAATAGGAGGCGGATATACATACATGTTTGCTTTTACTTTTTATCAGTTAGGGGCGTCAACAAATAATTCCACCTCATAATTAATAATATAGAAATAATAATGGTTATTATCAGTCTGGAATAGGTTTTTTTTATATATATATATATATATATTTCTGCTCTTTTTAAAAACAAATATATACGAGGGCCGTTTGATAATTCAGTGAAAAATGAAACAAGCAATGATTTTTACGGCAAAAAAAAAAGTTTTAATTTCTCAATATAATCTCCTTTTAGCTCGATACACTTCGTCCTACGTTCCTCAAATTTTTTGATCCCATCCGAAAAATACGTTTTTGGAAGGTTCTCAAAATAGGCCTCTGTTTCAGTGATGAACTCCTATCTGGTAATGGATCTCTTTCGGACGAGCCATTTACTCGTATAGTATATGTAGTATTTGCCATTTATCGTTCTTTTCGGTGGAAGGTAATAGATGTAGATTATACCGCGTTCAACCCAAAATACTGTCTCCACCATAACCTTTCCGGCCGAAAGCACCGTCTTCGCCTTCTTCGGAGCACGTTCGATCAGTGAAGTCCATTGTTTCGACTGTTCCTTTGTCTCTGGTGTGTAGTGATGGATCCATGTTTCGTCCACGGTTACAAATTGACGGAAAAAATCCTTCTTATCTTTGTTCAACATCGCCTAATACGCGTTTGAATCAATCACACGATCGCGTCTATGGTCGAGAGTGAGCAAACGCGGCACCCATCTTGGGGGTAACTTCTTTCATATCCAAATGATTTCGCAAAATGTTCCACACTCGTTCGTCTGAAATGCCTACGGCCTTAACAATCTTGCATACTTTAACTCTGCAATCGGTCAACACGATGTCCTGAATTTTAGTGATTCCCACGTCAATATATATCGTCTAAGTGCTTATTGGTTCCAGCAGAACGGTGCAATAAGTCATACAGCACGTGAAACCATACTTTATTGAGTCGAACTTTTGGTAACCGAATCATATCATATCAAGAAATGGACTTGTCAATTGGGGCACCTAGGTCATGTGATTTAACTCCGTTAGACTACTTTCTGTGGGCGTATTTCAAGTGACTGGTCTATGCTGATAAGCCAGGTACGGCTGACAAGTTGGAAACCAACATTCAGCGCGTTATAAACGAGATCAAGCCGGCTATACTGGAAATAATGCTGCAATATTGGACCGACAGGATGGTGTTCATAAAACACAGCCGCAGTGCCCATTTGCTCGGAATTATATCAAAACACTAAATGCCATCAAACTTGCGAGCTAATAAAGCAAAAATATTAGCCATTCCATTAACTTTCCTGTATTTAATTTGAAAAAAAAGTCCTATACCTATTAAAAAAAAACACCCTTTAGAAAAATCGAAACGGAACCCTCGTGATAATATTACTCATGCAAGATTTTTATAAGCTTTTCCGTACAATTGTAGAATAAGCTTAAAAAATTAATATTATATTAATAATGTGTAGGAAAGCTTACTATCCTCAATAGTTGTATAAGCTTTTTCTTGCAATTGTAGAATAAGCTTAAAAAATAATAGGTCTGTTTCCGTACTCGATTGTAGTAACTTGCAATGTGCTAGAACGTGTTTCCGTACTTTTTCTAGCTAGAAGAACAAGCATAAAATCGCTCTCTTGAGCTCGAAAGTTGCTCGAAGTGTGCTAAAAGAACTTTGTTCCAGCTACATAAGAACAAGCATCAAGAAGAACAAGCAAATGTCAAATTGTCGTTCGTTGTTTGGTTATGTCGTGCGATAAAAAACAAATTTACAAATTGTTAAATATCAATAAATAACAATACATATATCAAGTTAAAATTGGCGTCGTTTGCGTTTGTAAAGTTAAAATTGGCGCTGCTTACATTTGATAGACAATCAGCTGTTTTCGTGCTTGAAACTAGCTAGAAGTCGTTTCCGTACTTTTGACACTATTCTCAAATTTCATTTTACTCTCTCACATTGAACTTTACTCGACTTTTACTCGAAAATGTGTACGGAAGCACACCTAATATTAATAGCCTAATACTAATTATGCTGTTAAACCGCGATGGCGGTGCCGCACTCGCGTTTTTAATATTTAAATTTGCATGCATTTAAATAAGAGGGGCCATATTACGCGTTTGTGTTGCCGCAAACCGCTTAAGCCTAAGGCTGGGGCGAGTGCGGAACCGCCATCGCGGTGAAACCGCGTAATTTGGCCCGAGCCTAAGGGTATTGCTTTAGATGATTTTTTTTTTTGTAATTTGCGCAAACAATGAATTTTATTTGACAGAAAAAATATGATTTCAGTTTCGATTTCATAAAATAAATTTTATTTCTCAGTAATATTACATATTGTATATTGTTATATATAAGTGTTTATTAAGCATACTTTAGATTCAGTTATCTATATCAAGCGTTTCTGAAATACAATTGAGATTTTATTGGGATCTCACTTTTTAGCAAGCTTGTTCAAAGTGATATTAAGAAAAGCTTAAAACCTACAGTTTATATTAAGCTTGTTCTCAAGTGCAATTGCGGTTTGCTTTCTAGATGGCAGGCTGGGTTATTAGACATTTCATAATGTATTTTTAAGGGAGTATTCCTGGTTGGAAAGCTGTTTTTGGACCCTTTTTAAAAAACTTCTTATTTGAAAACGCAAAGGGTTATTAAAATTCTGTTTTTTTATTGTATTAAGAACATATTAAATTAAATACAAATTTTTTGCCTTCCTTTGTACGAGGGCTGTTCAAAAAGTTGTCGGCCTTCAAAGTTGGGCGTTGAAAAAAAGGTATGCTGCTTGTGGCCCGGACAACTCGACTTTGGATCATCTGAAATTTAAAAAGTAAACGGCGTTAGATTCAGTACAGATGTAATTTGGGTCCCTACCTCAATCATAATTTTGCGATTATTTTTTACAAAATGGCGGTCATTGAAAAATGAAAAACCGATTTTGGGTATTTTTTTCTAGTTTAGTGTAAAAAAAAATAGTAAAAAACTGTTTAAAATTGTGATTGAGGTAGGGACCAGAATGGTGACAATTCTGCGTCGATTGCACTTGGTTTCATAAAAATCGGTTCAGTAGAACCGGAGAAAAGTTACTTCGAAGTTTAATAACGTGATATTAAAAAAAAATTCAAAGAAAATTGTAGGCAATAAAACATTTTTTCTTTTTTGTGAAATACTTACATATATCAATCTGCAATGGCAGCCCCTTAAGAACTCCTTCCTCTTCTTCAAAAAATGAGGACTCAGCGGCTCTTTGTGCTCTTCGGGCAGTTCTACCTTCTTTTGATGCGGTCTTCGTTCCGAGACTTGGCGAAATCAAATGTGGCGTTGCCAATCGGGATGCCCATTAGGTTCATTATTTGAAGTATTGGCAAAAAACCTTCGTTAAATATGACAGTTGCAATATAATTGGCAATCTCAATAGTGCGTCTCCTCATCTCTTTCGTGTTGGTTACCACGAAACTGGCGTTTCAAGGGACGAGTTTTTCGATTGCTACCAGTATTTATTTTATTTTTATTTCTATTACTTTTTCTATCCATTGTCTTTAGCACAAACAAAAATTTTTATCAAAACTGTACTTTTCAAAACTATATGCGCGCGCGGGTCCTGTTTATAACTCAAATCAAAGTGAACTAAACGCTGCCAACATTCGAATACCTAGGCTCGAAAATGTGTATTAATTTAATTTTAAAATGCGTATACAAACAAGTTATTATCTACTAAACAACGCGTTGAACGAAATTCGGTGGATGCTTCAAACCACCAAATTGCATATAAGCGAAAACATTGCTGGACAAAAAAGGCCATATCTCCTAAAGTATTTTGAAAAATTAAAAATTTAAAAAAAAATTTGTCAACCAGGAATACTCCCTTTTTAATTTTTTAAATTTAATTATCATTTTATAATCTGAATTTTATTACACTTTTATAATATGAGATTATTTCAGGGACTGAAAATAGCAGTTATTTTACAATTTTCAAATGAAAAAGGCATAACGAAGAAGTTGACGATGCACTTTTTTAAACATGCCATTTTGATCCTAATGGCCGCAATAAATATTAAATGCCTTTTAAATCTACGTCTTTTACTATAAATGTTGAAATTAACTGTTATTTTGTGCCTTTTATTATATCAGGCGAAAATAACTGTTATTTTTTAACTTTTATTTTATCGGTCGAAATATCAGGCAATTTGAATTTTTTTCAAAGCCACTCTATCGACTAAAAAACTATTGATTCCATTATTTTCATCTCAGCTATTTTATAGCTCATAATGGTATCAATAGTTTCTTAGTCGGTCAAGCGGCCTTTAAAAAAATACAAATTGCCTGATATATTTGACCGAAAAATAAAAGGCACAAAATAACTGTTATTTTTGCTTGCTAAAATAAAAGTCAAAAGTAACCTTTATTTTTGCTCAAAAAAAAAGAAGGCACAAAATAACTAGTATTTTGGTCGGGGAAAATAAAAGTTAAAAAATAACTGTTAATATCTTGACTTTTTTTGATAAAACCATAACCGACACGATCCCTGGATTATTTAGTTATTTTTTGTTTTTTTTAATCAATTATTCTTTGCCTTCATGTGAGTGATAATAACCTGATAGTTGATCAATTTTGGAAATAGTTTAGCTTACCACCAACTCGCTTCCAAAAACCATTCAATAATGTTTAACAAAGTCAGACAGCTAACAAGCAAATCTACAGGCCTTAATTCTCAAGTAAACACGTCTAATTGACTGACCAGCGTTTCATTAATGCGTCTGATACAACATCATCATATTTCCATAAGTTTTCTACGCTTGAGGTGGTTAATAATGCATGCATTTTAATGCTCAAATCTATTAATTGCTTTATTATATTAACTTGAAATAATTAATGAAAGTGAAATCATTGCATGTTTAACACGTTGAATGCACCTTTAAAAATGTCTTGCTTCATAACTAGATTGTAAATTATTATTTTTATGTTTTAGCTCCTACACACACAGTATGCAATCAATTTTAAAGCAGATCAATTTTGCACATTCCTCTTTGACTAAAAGTTAATTTGAGTCGTTAAAGATTTCAAGAGAAATCTTTCTAAAAAATACATCTGCTAAGAAAATTGTTAATTGAAATATAATTAAGTTGATAATTAAAAATTTAAATTGCCTTGTTTTAAGGAATTTGCCTTGTTTGCAGCTTTTGCATACTTCTTTACAAATTAACATTTTATTCTAACAACAAAAACAATTATATTAAAATAAATCTTTGATTTCATTTGTGCTGTTGTTGCTTAACGCAAAACTTCATGTTCCCAGTCTTTTATTGTTAACTGTGGCTTAAAACGCTTTTGTGGATCTAGAGTCAGGAAACGATAAATGTATTAAAGTGTTAATTAATTAGTTGTTGACTAATTTACCAATCATTGCATAACGCTGTTCATTCTGCAACTGCGTATAATCAATATTGGGTCCGGACAAGTAATGCTGCACCATCATAATTTCTGGTATCCAGATTTCATCCAGTGATTCAAGAATTATCTTCAATAAAATTTTATACTGATGCTGTATTGTTCTGGCCGTATTATCTTCGCGCAGCTCAATCAAGGCCTTGCATGTATCGCGTATGTTTAGCTGTTGAGCTACGACTTTCGTGATGTGATTATGAAGCGCATCGATTAAAGCAATGTCTTCGAATGGATTACCTGGCTTCAGGCTTAACAGCTTGCGTTCATGTTTTCTGCGATTCTTGCTCGAACGGAATGTTTTGCTTAAAAAAACGGTTAAAAGAAAGTTAGTAATAATAGCAACATTGAAGCGAACACTTTTTGCCAATATTTATAGTTTTAAACTGATAGCTCTGATTGATGGTACGTGCACCAAAATTAATTTTAATTTTAAATAATAAAAATTAATAATATAAATTATCTTTATTTTATTCACCCCGTGCTGCCACGCGAGCTGCCTGTGTATCTTGATGAATGCATGCTTGTTGTATCTGAAAGCAGATCACATTCATCGACGTCAGCCTTATCATAGACGGATTCTCCAAGTTCTTTTTGTTTCTGCTTGTCCAAACGTATTTTAAGCAATCTTTGCTTATAGCTTGACAATAAGTCCTTATCGGCCGTAAGACTGGATTCAAGTAATGTTGCATATGACAGCAGATCAGGATGAACGAGTTTGGCTGTAAAAGAAAAGGTTAATTTAAGATATACAAAACACAGAACAATTGCAACATACTAATTAGATTCTGATCGTTTATTTCAGGTTGCATTCGTACTTCGAAAATGGCTCTGGAAAAGAGCTTTGCTTTTAGCAAACATTTAATTGCTTCTGAAAAATTATTGCCATAGCTCTTAAGAATTTGAAAAGCATCTGCATGCATATCGTGTTCTTCTAAAGCGGGTACCATAGATCTGCATAGTTAAAAAAGACGATTATTAAAACAATTAAGCGTTAAAATTTTTCAGTTACGCACAATGCTACATTTTCTACATTCTGTCCATCCTGCTTGGCCAAAACCAGTGCACGTTGCCAATCTAAAGAGTTCTTGGCACATAGCAAAGCCTGGGCTAACATGTTGCCACGCTCATAAATTATGCTTGCATTTTCCAATTTACCATTCGCACGAAGGTGATCAGCAAAGGCACAACAAATCTGCTGATAACATTTATCTTGTTGCTCATAGAATTTCAGTGCCTGCTGAAATAAGGCATGATGCTCAACAAATTTAATAGCTTCGTCAATTCTCAATTCACCACATTGAGCTATGTTATAGAGTGCCTTTTCATTCCGTTTTAAATGTTCATCAATTTTAAATTTGCGATAATTAGGTTCCATCATCTTTAGTTCATTGAGAAAAGGTAAAAACTCTCTTGGATCTTTTTGTGATTTCTGTGCCACAAAGAGAACTAAGCCAAAATCATATGTGCCCAAGGCAATGTTATATAATTCATTGACATCAACCAAGTACAGCAAATATTTTAATGCATTTTCAGCTTCCTTGCTATCTGCATTTGTCAAGCTCTCGCTTTGTTTATCCTGCCAAATAACGTTCAATGCTTTTTCTGCCTTGCCTAGTTTAACATACGCCGTAATAATGGGCAAACGGAAACGAGATTCAAAATTTTGCTCCATTAGCTCACACAATTTTTCACAAATATATAAAACTTTTTCTTCGATTTTGAAACTTTCTGGATAGAGTTGGGAATCTTCTTTATAGTTGCTTGCGTACATAGTTTTGGTGAAGTCCTGTAACGGAGACAAGCGAGCATCAAAAAGATATTCAGAGATTTATTCAGACAGAATATGTTTGTTACAAATTGAAATTTCTCTTCATGAGCCCTAAAATGGGAGCGATACGAAATCTCAAGAGACAAAATCTCCCAGTTACAAAATATGCAAAATCAAAATATAAAATTAGAAAATTTCCAAAGGCAAAATATCCCAAATATACCAAATTTTTTTTTTATGTCAAACTTTGAGCCTTTGGTGTGGTTAAAGTACTGATCGTACAATGTTGATGTAAGCACTTGATCGTCTGGTTGATCCTCACTCTGAGAAAAATTCATGTTTGAACTCTCTAACTTTTATAAATTTTACACAATTACATGAAATATAAAGCCAACATTTGATGTTTCTGTTTGCTTTGCGCATGGTTTTTGTTTAAGGTAACAAAATCTATCGAACGCATTGGTACTTGTATATGATACAATCTATGTACTGAGTGTTGCTGTTTAACGCAAGAGGGCATTGCCAGTTAAAAAGGCGAAAAGAGCGTTTTCTCTCAAGTGGTACAACTCAAGTTTACTCTCAAAGTAAAGTAAACACACTGTTGTAAAAATGTTGGAAAATTAATAATAAAAAAAAAAACACAGGTGCGTCGTTGGACACACGAGAGAAGCGAAGCTTTTTGCAGTTACATAGATTTGATAGCTTAATAATTTTTTCTTGTAAATCAATTAACTTTTAAATTCAAAAATTTAAAATAACATAAAATAAATTACATATATACAGAAAACATATTTTCTGCTTATTTTTTTATTGTTGAATGTCAAATTTCCACGCCAATTACATATACCATAGAGTATAAATTATTATCTAGAGATTGCATCAACTCTGCTAAATCTCTGGCATGTGTTAACAGAGGTTAACAGAGTTTTTTTCTTCATGTTTTTAAGTGAAATAACTCTGTTAACACATGCCAGAGATTTAGCGAGTTGATGCAATCTCTAGATAATAATTTACACTCTATGCCAACAGCACCACAAACGCATTCACAATACAAAGAAACCGATGCTGGAGACACCTTTTGGCAAATAAAAGCAAATTTTTGATAGTAGTAGCATAGCAAATACACAATCCTCTATCTATTGATTGATGGTGACGATCTACTGCAGCATAGCTTCTGTTATTATTAGTATTGAATTAACAACCTTTTCTATCACGTCTTTGTGGCCTAGTGGAAAGTGCATTGGACTTTTGTTTAAAAGGAAGTGGGTTGGATCCCCACTGGCAGGCCAAAAATATTTTTAGTATTTAATATAAAAGTATTAAATTTTCTTGTTGCAATAAGCACTAGCAACGAAGAAACCATCAAATTTCCAAGAAAAAATCTGTCGAAAATTTTTCAGATTTCACTCCAAGCAAATCACAGAACGAGGAGTAAAAAGCTTCGCTTCAAAAACTTAATTCTTTGAATAAAATCGATAGGATACATGTTAAAGAAATCAATTTTATTATTTTCATTTACCATGTTCCCATGGTTATAATGATTTTCCCTGAGCTTCACTTTTTTTGCATTTTTGAAACTTTATTATATAGTAGGAACTGAGATACAGTGGGTGATTGGTCGAAAGAAAATAGTATTAGGTTAAAATAAATCAAAAATAAACAAATGCGCACATATATGAAACTTCAAGATCGGATAAGAAACACCGAAGATATAACAAAAACAAAAAAGTAGCACCATAGCGACCTTTTTTTTAAAAAAAATATTTTTTCGAAATGTCTTTGAAATGTCTAACGATTGAGCCGGTGTCAAAAATAGGTTTACTTTTCTTCCATACAAGGCGATACGGTCTACTGTGCATGGTAGTTATGCTATGAAAACTCCATTTATTTTTAAAATATGATAAATTCGAATTATTTATTGAATTCATTTTATATATTTTTCATAATAAGAATATATTTTGTTTGTTTAAATTTAAATTTTCAATTTAATTTAGAAAATACTTAAGTCCTTTACTGCAGGAAAAATAATAATTTCATATTATTCCGAAATATTTATTTCTATTTATGAAACCTAAGATTGAATTACATTTATTTTTAACCAACACTTATTTTTCGTTGGTTATCGAACAGCGAATATCGAATGTCAAATTCCTATGAGCAGTGCAACCCTTTCGAAATGTTTGTTGTTTAGTCGAATAGAATTTTGCTTTCGATGCGGTGCATGCTGAGTGATAATTGTTAAAAATATAAGTATTTTATGATTATTTTTTGCTTGTTGACGGCTACAAACTAATTTTGAACTATTTTTGTAAATTTTATGCAGGTCAAAAATGGTGAGCAACAAATCGCAGAACTTTTGCCAATTTTGATACGCTTTGAGTTGATCTTGCTCGAGCGCATTGATTTAGCAGTTCGCCTGTAGTTGTCGTCAAGCCCACAAACACCTCCTTGGACAGTCGGAAGTTCTGCAGAAATCTGTAAACAAATTTTCTAAATGTTGTGGATGTTAAAACTTTTATGAAAGGCTGCACTTACGCGGTTGGAAGCGTCTCTCAATCGTTTTTTACTTCTAGCTAGTTCTGTCAAGCTTTCATTCTTTTCTGATAAATCGTCGAACCATAATTTGTTCGTAGTCATAACTGTTTTGCCCCTATTTTCAAAGAGTAGTTAGTTTTCAAAATTACGACAAGCTGATAGAAATAGACTATCGTGAACATGGGAAATGAGGGAAATTCACAATGGCGCTATTCTTTATCAAAAGCACGTTATAATACCAAATGTAAATTCATAATAAGGGCCTTAGATTAATTTAACTTTTACTATATTATTCATACCTACTACAATTTAAAACTTCAATAAACTTTTTACTTGAAAAATAAACTTATCGCCTCATTTTGTATATCGAAAACGCAAACCAACGACAAGCAAAACACGAGAAGCAATAGAATTTTGTATACAAAAAAGTATTGCTTCTCGTGTCTTGCTTGTCGTTGGTTTGCGTTTTCGATTTACAAAATAATGCAGTTAATCTCCAAAATCCCCAATTAGCTCGAATTCATAAATGGTGAAATTTACATTTTTGGAGATTTTAGATTTGACACGATTACGCAATTTACAAATAACTCTCGAATTGTAATCAGAATGATCTTCTTTAAATGATTTAAACGCCAAATTCCGTAGAGATTGAGCATGAACGATCACATTAGATTTAATAAAGTTCTTGTTTTTCGGCGTCGCGCGAGCCCCGGACACTGGGACAATGGAAAGCAAACGTTCAAAATAAAGATTAAAAATGTTCATCAAATCATCAGTATTAATACTGCAGTAAATAACACCAAAGCAACAAGATTTCAGTTCGAAACCCAGTCTATCTTAATTAATACCATTATAGTTCCTGAATTCAAAATATTCAAGCTGGCGCCATGGAAGAATATTCAGGGAGAGTTAAACTAAACCATGATGAGAAATGCCCGGATTTCTTATGTCCGAATTTACAGAGGATATCCGTGTTGCTCAAAAAAAAAGTAATCGAGCAGTGAGATAGAATTATGCTGCAAATTAAAAAAATGTGGGAATGGAATTGTGCACATAGGTGAGATTATAAAGCTGACAGATGCCCTGGGCCAGCTGAGACTTCTGATAATCATATAGGTTATTGTTAAAACCACCCATAATGATGATATTAGAATATCTAAATATTATGCTACTGATATAATCTTCAAATGCCTTCACGTCGCCATAAGATATACCTTTGTTGCAGAAGCAATCAATATGCAACGTCTTATCAACTTTCCACCTTATCAAAGAACATCTAATATTCTAAAATATCAGCCCAATTTAAATTTTGGGCCTTATACCAATAGCATGATGTTCGCTTAATCTCAGTAGATAACTACTCCCGTTCTAACAAATTGTATTGTACAATTGTTACTGCTTCGCAGGCATTTCAATCAATGGTCCCCACCTGCTCCCCGTATTTTGCAACCAACTCAAGGAACCATGTAGACTACCCATTTACTCAGATTAGGACAAATCCGTTACCTGAAAGCATTCTTCTTTTTATATCCTGGCTTTGAAAAGCTGCTTATTACAAGTTTGAAGAAAGTCTCATTATTATTTATAATTCTATTTACCTCATTCTGCAAATCGCTTAGGAACAAATTTAGCCAATTTGGGTTTTGTATCTTCTGTAGAAATACTTTCAAATTCTCCACAAAACTGCGTATATTATGATCACATATAATATTCAAGTTGATGCGTTGTTTACGCAACATATCCATGGCAATATCGTATTCCTTACGCTCCAACAAAGAACCAACAATTTCCAAAGCCAACACTCGAGGACTAATCACCTCAAGGTTTCCTCTAGGCAGCTGCAGCACCGTGCGTGCATCTTTGGTGATGATTGTTATCAACTTGGCACCGCGTTCGATTTTCCGTTCACTAACAATTTTCTGATCGGACAAACGCAAAAAGTGGAGCGTGACTAGCTTTGTGAAAGCCAAATAGTTTCCAGCCATACAAAATGACGTTACATCATCGGCAACAAATTCAGTTTTTATATAAAGACACTGATTTGAACGCAACGTTATTAGACCTTCGTGTCCGTTGGAAGTATACCACTGCATGCTATCGGCTGCAGCTTGCACCATCAAAACTTGTTGTTTATCCATTTTGAGTTTAGCATCTGGAGTGATAGAGATTTGCTGAATGCGTCCATCAGTTGTCTGTACATAAAATTGAGATAACTCAGCTTTTCCTCTTGATATGCCATTAATTGTACCTCTAAAGCTAAGTGAATCCTGCACATTATAAATCTTTTTATTTATGTCTGTGCTTATGTACAGAATTTGACTAGAGTTAGTTTGCGTCTTCGTAGCAATTGCCTTCATTTCTCTATTGGGACCACAATTAAACCAAAGCATATTGTTTATTTGGAGTGGCACGCTTTGATTATTGACCTCTTGTGTTAGAGTGAACAGTTTCAGAATATCTTTGAAAAAGTGTACAGAATTTGTAGCATCAATAACAAAAAGGCACAACCCTGTTTCTTCACTGTCTGCATCAGCAAAACCACATTCATTTATATATGAATCGATGATTAGCTCCTGGTTGCACATTGGTGGAGGGATCACAACTTTTGAAAAATCTGTAATAAGCAACTTATTACCGTCAATAACAAGTGTCAAGCCTGCACTATGTTTGTTGATGCAAAAATGCCATCTAAAACATTGTAGTGTTAAAATTTTATTGTTATATTTTTTTGAAGTGTAGTTACCTATAAATTAGATATTGACCGTCTTCTAATAAGATATGCAAAGTTTTCTCTTCGCCAATTCTATTGTCCCAAGCATACTCAGCAATTGGATTAGCCGTATTGAAGCTTAGTACTTGTTTTAGATACCAATGATAGTTACCGATTGTATATAAATACAAGTTATTGTTGCCATTTGCCTTGTTGCTAGTCTCTAAGCAAAGAATGTCAGAATCGGGACTCCATTTGAGCGACTGAATAGATTCAAAGTCCAGTGCAAACGGCAGCACTATTTCTCGATGTCGAAGACCGTTCTTCTCTATAAGCGCAACAGTACTCTTGTTGTTAAACCTTTGTGGCATGGCCAGCCATGTACCAGAAGGTCGCCAAGCTATTGGCGGTTGCAATTCAGCCATCCTCTCTGATGTGTATTTTAGGCTACCTTCTTTGTCAAAAACTTTGATGGCGCGTCCCACGTTATGGTCATTATAGGAAACTGCAAAATATGCGGCATCCCCTCGCCATGTGATTTCAATTTCCTTGAAAAATTGTTTGTTAAATTCTTTCTTCCAGCTAAATTCATATTTTTGTTTACCTGAGAATCATCTAGTTTTGCTGGTGCCTGCAAATCAGTTTGTACTTTAGCAGCCGCCTTTCCCTCGGAGCCATGGAATTGTGTTTCCTTTCTTCCCCAGCCAACTGAGATGAACTGACCAGATCCAAAATATGTATCTGCTAAAGGTTGCTCTGACACCGGTTCGTATGTGCATGTCATAACAACAACTTTATGCGTTTTTGTGACGAATACAACTACTTCTTGGTCGGGACTCCAAGACATGCATTCAATGCCTACATCACAGTACGTGCCCTCGGTGGTCACCTTTGTTTCCGGATTTATAAGTAAAACTTCACCCGATGATGCAGCCACACAAATTTCATTATCCAGAGCCAGGTACTCACATCCAACGATATCGGGCAACTCAGCTAGTTCAATCGAAGTACCACGTTCCGTGTTGCAGGCATAGAGTTTGTTTTCCGTAGCGAGGTAAATAATTTCATAACTAGCAGATGCAGTTTCGTTTGGATTCAGCAACAGAAACTTTGCATTTTGCACAGTGGTTGCAAGCTGTTTGCAATATTGAAGTTTTAAGTTACGCATTGTTCATTAGTTATTTCAAAATTGAATAAAAATTTAATTCGAGATATGATAAATAAAAACACACTTTCCGCAAATTGGTCAACTTAAATAAAGAGCTGCCACGTTTTCGGAAAAAGCCCCTGCAAGTTGTAAGATTTTAAATATCGCATAGTATGCAATATATTGAAAATACTAACTAACGCTGCAGCCACACGTGATAGTACTGGCATGCTAATAAAGAATATGTATTTACTTCGAAAATTTTCCGAAATAATCAACAAATTTCGCTGCGGCCACACGTGATAGTAAATTTTCATTTGAAAAATGTCGTCAAAGCCATAGGTTCGACCACTTTTTTATTCCGTTTGCTTTTATTCAGTGATGCTTTATAAGCCAACACAGCACCAAACTTAAACGGGATAAAAATGGGGAACTAATTATGTTGTAATATGTGTTCATCAATATTTTTCAAAATCAAATACAACTTATTCATATGATATTTTATGTGTCAAATGAGGGCAATTAAAATAATTGCATATATTTCACTACAAGACATGAAAGAAAAGTGCATATTTAAAGTTCGAATATTTAAGGGAGAAAATACAACACTGTTTTCTTACTTCGATTTCGCACTGGCTGTGGTTGTCGAAATTCACTGTCTCCGTAAAAGTTGTTGCCAGTGGACTGCCAGTGATGTCAAGGTGTGAGTGTATTAGTGAAAAGTGAGAGTGTATTGAGTTTTTCGAACTGTTACTGTCTTCGGACTGGCACGTGTGGCTATGGGGTAAGCCTAGCTTACACTTGTCAAAAATTGACGGTCAAGTCAAGTGATGTAAGTCGAATCAAGTATTCAGTGCTTAGTATTGGATAAGCCGGTTTTAGTCTTGGCCAATTTCTTCATGGTGGATTAGGTGACTTCTTCACCGTGGATAAAGTGGCTTAAGAAGTCATAATCCACGGTTTAGTGCTAGTCCTCTGTGAAGAAATTGGCCATAAGAGCCATGGAGCAATTTGACAAACATGTTAGCACAAAGCTGAATTGTTGTATATGCGAATTTTAGTGTTAATGCAATAGGGTCTTTCAGGCAAACGCACATGACAGTGGACATGGTCATGTCCGACGACATGGCATGTCAGATAAAAATCAAAAAATTTTGATTCTTATGCTGGTCCGTCCGACATGTCGTTCATATGATAGCATGTCGGTCTGACTCGGTGCATTTTTCATTTTATTAAAATTGTTAGTGAGTGAACAACAACTGAGTTGAAAAAAATAATAAATATATATATGGTAAGCGTTCCAAACACTAACTTTTGGATAGATTTTATAAGTTTTCCTGAAATATGAAAAATTAAATTTAAAGCATACAAAAAAGAGTAAAAATATTGGTGGATTGTGATTGAGAGAACACCGATGTGTTCTGCGTGGGAATTTGCAAAGAATGAAGTCGTCGTACATGTCCAATTGTTTGAAAGCTCAACAAAATATTCCCATTATTTTGTCATCGTATGATGTACGTTCATCTGAAAGTCCCTAATAAGAAAATCATAACCCTTTTCGTTGAAGAAAGTGTAAAAATGAGCCCAGATTAACATGTTCGCACAAGGCAACAATTTTAATATGTTTTAATTGCAATATTTGATAGAATTATAGAAAAAGTATTTATTTTGGAAGCAAATTTCTTCGGTTTAGAGTGATTAATTTTATTGAAATTTTTTCTGAATGAAATTCTAGTAAATTATAGTTATTAAATAAATTAATAGAAATGCTTCCATTTAATGACTATTTATACATTAGATATTTTTTTTTTAAGTTGTAAGTTTTGAATACTTTCTGTAAAAACTACACTTTTTTTCTTTAATTAAAAAAAAATTCAAAATCACATTTTTTCTTTACTTAACCTTAATATGACATTTAATATCAACAATTTATTAATAAAAATTGTTGGAATTGGAAAATTTAATATACTGCTTTTTTGTATTATTTTAATCTTGACCTGACAGGAATTTGTGCCCTACCAAAACCTGCCTGGCGTTTGTTTTCGTAAATAATAATTTTAAAATTAAGAAATTGTTAAATCTTAGCTTTGTGCGAAATGCTACTCTAGCTGAAACATACCTACCGTATTTACCTATCTAAAAACGTTCCTGACATGCAAAACAATTCTTGTTGGCAATGCTTACATTAATACAAATTGGAAGAAATCCCAAAATGGCGGATATAGTATTGGTGTATTATGTATGTGTGGGTAAATTTTTGTAAGGTGTTTTCTTGATTTTGTCTGCGCTTTCGCTGATGGCAAATCAAAATAAAATGCAATTTTCAAGCTTAAATCTTAAAATGCGAAATTGTAAAATATGTAAACTCGTTATATATTTGGTATTTTAAAAAAAACTGAAAGAATCTACACAAAAATGTAATAACAATTCAATAAGTATTGTGCTGAGTGATATAGTGATTTGTTCAATGATCGTTATAGTATGTGAAACGTGAATGTCGAAGAAAAATGTTATAAAGAATAAAGTAAATTGAACAACAATATTCAACGGGAGTTAAAAATTTAAAGCAAAATATTGTTCCTTAGTGAAAACACTTCGTTTGGATATCTAATAGTAGAACAACAATCCAAATAAATGCAACAAAAATGCAATTATCCTAAGTTCAAAAGGTTAGTGTTGAAGGTGTACATGAATGAAGACGACGTCATTGGTATAATTTTTTAAATATATTTCCATTTTCCTTACTTCGCGAAAATGAATGATCGAGAAAGATGGCATGTTGCGTATATATGTTTGAGACAGTCATGGGAAATGCTCTAAATGGCTAGGAAAATTCAAGAAAAGCATGAATTAACAATGAGCAACTCAACTATGTTGCACAACAATGTTAACTAAAAATTGGTCTTGTATCGCACAATGTATATCCAAGACCATGGATAGCCGATTTCTTCGTAACCAATTGGAAAAAATTTGCTATTTCTTCCCAATGTAATTCTTTTAGTGTGCTTTTGGGCCTTAAAATGTGTAAAATAAAAAAAGAAACTAATACTACGTTCACATTGAGAGCTAAATGCGCATTTACGAAATTGAATGTATATATTTGTCTCTTTTACTCTTACAAGGAGCATACGGCCACTCATTCTAAATTGCTAATGCGCATTTCGTTAAATGCGCATTTAGCCCTCAGTGTGAACATAGTATTAGTTTAGCATGCAAGAGATTCCATAAATTGTGGATTTTCTTTAAGCTTAAGTTACAAATAAAATATTTTTTTTGTCATTAATTAATAATTAAATAATTTGCAATTTAAATTGGTGATAATTATTATTTATTTTAACTTATTTGACTTGTACTTTATAGCACAAGCTCAAATATTTTTTTTTTTCTTATTTTTATTAGATGTATATGCGCCTCCTAAACCAACTTTTTTTTAAGTGCTTGGAAGATGGAAACAGAAAAAATCGTAGCGAAATGGCCAAAATAGTCTTTTTTTGTGATAAAATTGTTTGCCCTGTTAAATGTTGTTTTGTACATTCCATACAAGGGCTAATCAACTTATAGTAAAAAGAAAACCATTTCGCTGCGAGTTTTTCAGTTTCCAACTGCCACGCACTTAAAAAATAGCACTGAATTTTCAAATATTCACGATTTTTATCTCGTAAATCATACGAGAGCCGGCAAATTTTATTACACCGTTAGGCTTAGGAGGCCCATATACATCTAATAAAAATAGGAAAAAAAAAAATATTTGAGCCTGTGCTCTAAAGTACAATTATGACGACTTGTTTTAAAAGCAATAACAGAATTGTTTTTCAATTAATATTCTCATGCGTCAAAATTTTTAAATTTCAGAGCATACTTTTTAAGCTGTTCGATATAATCAGTTTGAGTCATTTCATTACGAAAAGGTTTTGCATTCGATAAATCATGTCAATAGCTTAATCAATCCATGCCTGAAGGTATACTACAAAAAATTGAGTACTGAGTGTTGAGAATAAGCAAATCTATTATTTTCGAAACGCATTTACTATATGAAGTTTAAAGTGCCCAAATTTCCTGGGCTCTTTTTCTAAAAAATACAAGTTTAAATCCATTAAAAGTATTTGATTATGTGAGTTCTGCATGCCAGGTTTAGATTATATGATATTTTGAAAATGAAATAATAATAATTAAATGTTAATAATATAAAATAATTCGAAAATAAAACAAAGCATTTTCTATTATCCAAAAAAATCAGAATATACTCGCATTCTAGTGGCATTTTTTTAAAGCATTTAACCAAAATATTTATTTCATTTCATTTATTTCATCAGAGTGCAATTCTTTCATATTTTTTATAAGAACTTTGTAAAAAAAATTTTCAGAATACTATTTTACATTATAAGGAAAGTTTACATTATATTAAAGAAATAATGTTAAAAAATGTAAAGATTTTACCATGATTCACGAGCCATAAAACATTATTTATTTATTTATTTAATCCATCAGTTGTAATAAAATTATATAAGATTGTCTTTAAAAGTTTTTATAGAAACATTCTGAACAGGTCTGAGGCCCAGAGCATTTCATTGGTTTCCTGAATACTGCATGCCATAGACATATTTTGAGTATAGTTTGATTATTGGAACGACTTCCGGGAATTTGATTGACTGCGAAGATAACGGGATAGAGTTTAGAAATTAAGCTGAGAAAGCAGTTCAGGCCATTGGATGTTATGATGAATAAGATCCCAATTAAGCATTACCGAGAATATTTTGCGACAAATGGAAAGTAGAGTGAGGGTTACAAGGCACAACGGGAAGCATATTGAGGAACTGAGGGTAGGATACAATTTAATTTAAACCATATGAACATAGTGAAGTTGCGTTGGACCGATTCTAATCTATTGGAGTATAATTGGTAATATGGGTTCCAGATAATTGAGCAATATTCTAGGTGTGGTCTGATTAATGAGGAATAGAGCGTCTTAAGAGTATAAAAATCTGAGAAATTAGTAGAAATTATTTTTAAAAATCTTAACAATGAGCTAACTTTCGCGATAATTAGTTCGATATGATTTCTAAAAGATAGTTTAGGATCCAGAAGAACTCCCAGGTCCTTTTTGTAGGACGATCTTTTCAGAGAAGTAGAGTTAATTAATGGAATAGTTTCAGAAGATAGGGGAGGAAGACCTTGTGAAGAAGAGACACTGGCAAATATTAAGGGGAAGATTATTGATAATGCACCAAGTAGCGACATAGCTCAAGTCATATTGAAGAAGTCTTAAATCATTGTCAGATTCAATTGTCCGAAGAAGTTTTAAGTCCTTTGCAAAAAAAGGACACATCGAGTGCTCAATAACTTAAGGAAGATCATTAATGAAGAGAAAAATTTTAAGTGAGTGCAGATGACTCCCTTGCGGTACACATAACGAAACCTATATGTCAGAGCACAAGCAATTATTGATTTTAACTTTTTGCCATCGATTAAGGAGTTAAGATTTTAACCATGCACGAAGATTAGAATGAAATCTATTAGTAGAAAGCTTAAGAAGTAAAGTTTCATGATTAACTGTATCGAACGCTTTAGCAAAGTACGTGAAGATAACATCAGCTTGTAAGACATTTAAGAAATTACTTAAAAAGATAATTTTCCGGAAAACAATTTTTTCAAAGATTTAAGGCACACATACAATTTAACTTATCGGCTTATAATTGCAGACATTCTGCTTCGGATTTATGGATCGGAACAATAAAAGAAATTTTCCATTCGTCCATAAAAGTACCACTTGAAAGGCACTTATTACATATAATATATAGAGGGCGGGAAATTAAAGCCGCACACCTTTTTAGGATAATATCAATACCACCATGACCAGCCAAACAAGTTGATTTAATATTAAAAGTGAAAGCTCGACCTCTGATCGAAAGATTACTTAAATTCAATAGAGAATTTGGATCAGAAATAACGGATGTAGTTTAAGTGGATGTTGCTATCGGGTAAACCGATTTAAAGTAATCGGAAAAATAATAGACATAGTAAAAGTATCCTCAGAACAAGTCCCCTTATAAAACATGGAACTGTCAAAACACTAGGTTTCCTTTTCGTATTCATATAGGACCAGAAAAATTTACTGTTCTCTTTTAGGTTGTCTTCTATTGAAATGATATGGGATTTATAAAGAAATTTATTTAAAATCTTGAATGCATTGGGACGAATTAAATAAAAAAAAAAAAATGGAATGGCCATTTCAGCCCTTGAAAGGACTTTGACCGAGCTTCTTATGATCAATTGTGTTGTGTGTGTTGTAAAATATTTGAACACAAATGATCGAGAACTGGACCTACCAGCTTTATGCCGACTCCGAACGGCTTATGTTCTCAAGAAGCTTTTCATGGCAGTTTTTACTCTCTGTGGTTTGCCATTGTCAGCAGAGAGGTGACAGCCGAATAGAAAAATTAATTCAATTGAAAAAACTTTCTGTGTCAGATGGGGTATTCGAACCTGGGTTCTCTGGCGTATGCGCCACACACTATCTACTACGCCACCGCCGCCGAATAAATCAAATAAAAACGAATTAAAAAAAAGTTGGTTCAATTATTGTTTATTCTTAGAGCTTCGAGCTTAGATTTTCAGCATAACTCATGAATATATGTATTTTTTCGTTTTTTTCAATTAAATTAACTATTAGCATACAAACAGTAGTCGACGAGTACCAAACTAAAAATAGAAAATTTTGGAAAATTAAAATGGAATGGGGAAACCTCATATTTTTTATGGATTTATTAAAAAAAAATTTAGTTAATTTTTTATGAACCTCTATTATTTTAAATTTTTTATTATAGTTTCATTTCATTCCGATTCATTTCAGAATCTAAAAGTATGCAGTAATTTTAATGACAAGATAAGTCAAATTATTGGAAATATTAAGTATGATATATGTAAAAACAGACTCTGAAAGAATATACAATAAATGAAATAGCTAAGTTTATGAGTGTATAAAATCTTTTAAAAGAAAAGAATTAGGTACTTGTTTTCATTTATTTTGTATGTATAAAAATATTATGCCTGAAAATATGCTAATGATAGCTGCTAGAACTAGAATAAAAACTAATTTTTCAAGATACACATTAAATTGGATTTTTTAAAATGAAAATACGAGGGTGGTCCGAAAAGTACCCGACCAAACAAAGAAAACACAATAAATTTGGGAAAAAATATTTTACTATTAAAAAGTACGAATTTAACTTAAAGTACGAATTTATATAAAAAAACTACGAATTTAAATTCGTTTGACAAGAAATCTTTTTAATATCAACCAGGAAACTTAAAATTCAAAACATTAATAAAATTAAGGGGGAAAATACAAAATTAGTTCAGAACTAAAAATTCGATGCAGAATTGAGTAAACTTCCGATTCAGGTCATAAGAAATTTTTTAAAAAGTCACGAATCATATGTTTATGATACTTAATTTGAAATAAAAGATCATAATATCTACATTTAGGATTTTTATTTTTTTTTAACCAATGGACAGGTAATTAAAGCACCTTTTCAAGGGTATATGACTAATAGTGTTGCGCTGAGGATTTTGGCCAAAGAAAATTTTTTAAAAAGGAGTAATCGATCAATTCATAGTACTTACTCTGAATAAGAAAATCTCAGTTCCAAAATGTAAGATTTTAAAATTTTATATTTTAATAGACAGGTAATTAAAGCACCTTTTTAAGGATATATGAGGAATTGTTTTAAAAGGTAGGGAAAAGTTCGATTCATAGTACTTACTTTGAATAAAAAAATCTCAGTTCCAAAATGTACGATTTTTAAATTTTATATTTCAATAGACGTAATTAAAGCACATTTTTAAGGATATATGACTCATTGTGGCGCGTTAGGAATTTGACCACCATGACTACTACCTTATTGATTACATCATGCATGAGCTCACTAATACCTTCCAAGCACAACTGGTCATGCAAGAGCATTTTTTTATAGTACGAAATAAAAAGGGAGGAGAAAAAGTAATGAAGTTTATGAATCTCAAAAATTGAACGCCAATCAATTCGCTGCCGTCTGACCGTCCATTAATCAAAATGTGAAATAGATTAAAAATAGTTCATTGAATGCCGTTCAAACGATCATCGTCTGACCTCAGCCTATGCAAACCAGATTTTGTCATACATGATACTAAAACTAAGGACACACATATGGAATGATACTATAGTATTGAAACCATGAACGACTTTATACTACGTGGTATGAAAGTAGTGACACACATATCGAAATAGTTTAGTTTGACAATTGCTTTAAAAAAATTATTTACATTTAAACAAAATTCTTATTTCAAGACGAAAAGAAAAAAATTTTAATAACATTAATTCAAACTGCACATATAGCAACATAATCACATATCTTGTTACGCTTGAGAAGAATTTTCTATTTTTCTTATTGCATTCTTGTTTTTCCATTTTCTTAGCAGTTATTTACTTTGAATTACACTTTTTTCAAATGAAACATTTTCAATTTTATAGTTGTTGAATTTTTTGTCGCTATCACAAAAAGGCGCTGATATCAGTTAAGCTATAGTAATATCAGGGTTGCAAGACAAAAAAAGGTATGTTAGTATGGCGAAACCATGAAAAATTGTGTTTCGTAAACCATGAATGAGGTGCGATACTAACTTCGTGAGCTGGCTTTTAGCTAGTATGCAGTGACATACATATGGTATGCCCATAATGGTTTCAATACTATGGTATCGATACCAAATATGTGTCCATAGTATAAATTTGCATTAAAAAATCATAACATTTAAATGTACTCTTTTTATTTTTTGCATACTAATAGACATGTAATTAAATTACCCTTTTCAAGGATATATGACTCATTGTGGCGCGCTAAGGATTTTGGTCAAAGGGAATTTTTTAAAAAGAAGTGAACGTTCGATTTATAGTACTAACTGTAAATTAAAAAATTCTCAATTTCTAAACATATTACTTTTATAAATTGTATTGTAATAGACAGCTAATTAAAGCACCTTTTCAAGAGTTTTTGACTCATTGTGAATATTTTTTGACCTTAATCCGAAGTTTGCTCGATTGAATCAATTTTGTTTTTTTTTCGTTTTTTTTTTAAATGCTTTGAATTTTAAGTTTTCAGGTCGATGTCGTAGAAGTATGAGTTTGTGTCATTGCTAATTTCGCGACGAATTTACGAATTTATTTTCACTCACTTGATTCCTTTAATCCTGGAGTGCTAACCTTATTTTTTATACCTAAATACTAATTATTAGTCGAATCAACTAATATGCTTTAAACCGGATTTTTTGCGGTTTTTAGACATCATTCGTTAATAAAAGTTTTACACAATGCTATTCTAATATGTTTTTAGTAAAAATAAAACGAAAGTTTTGCCATTTTGTAAGTATTTTTAATTTAAAAGTTAATTTTTGAAAAATACTGAAAGTGAAACTGTGCCGCAAAATATAAACAATGTTAGTCGAATCGGCTCACATTAGTGCTCCAGGGTTAAAACTTTCACGATTTTTGTATGAATTTCTGTTGCTGATAAACCTTCCAAACTTCATGATATTCGACTTTTTCCATTGTAAAAAAATACACGGACACGTGTACTTCAAATGGCTTGTAAACATCGAATGGATTGACAGATCGAAATAAAATGTTTTGTGCGTTCAAATGAAAGAATACTACCTACTTAATAGGTGTCGTTTTCAATACTTCTCAACCAACCTGTATTAAGAAAGTCTTACTTCAAAATATAAAAGGTATATTTTTAACCGACCGTGGCGCAGTGGGTATACTGCGTGGCCCATACGGCAGAGAATCCTGGTTCGATTCCGATCTGACACAAAGTTTTTTCAATTGAACTAATTTTTCTGTTCGGCCGTCACCTCTCTGCAGACAATGGCAAACCTCAGAGTGTAAAAACTGCCATTAAAAGCTTCTTGAGAACATAAGCCGTTCGGAGTCGGCATTAAACTTGTAGGTCCTGTGATAGCACGTGCAACGAGCAAGGAAAACGACCGGCGGTTATGCTTTCTAAATTACTAATGCGCTTTATTGTTATAATAACAGTTCATGATACCTATATATGTACACTAGGGTAGATGCATATAAATATGTGACAAGAATACATTGGGGTAGATACATATGCTTATGTGACAGGTCCAGTTCTCGATCATCTGTGTTCAAACATTTCACAATACAATTGATCATAGGAAGCTCCGCCAAATTTCTTTCAAGAGCTGAAATGGCCATTTGGTTTTTTTTTTTTTTTGATATTAACAAATTTCTAAAAAATTTTTGCTTTTTTTTAAATTAAAGAGAGGAGTTTTGTTTTCATAAATTTGTCCCGTTTGTTTTCATAAATGTTATAAATAACTGTCTTTTTTTTAGATGATACAATTTTAAGGAAAATATAAATCGTAACAAAAACTTCCCAGTGACAAAAAGTGAGCTCAGAATCAGCTGCTGTTGCTATCTAAACAAACAAAATTACCAACCTTTAAACAATCGCAGCAACCATTGATTTGTAGGTTGGTACCGGTAGCAGTGCTACAGAAAAAAAAGAAAAAAACAAAGACATTGTCAAAGGCAATAGATATGAACAGTCACGCCACTGCAACACAGGCACTCCATAACTTACAATCTAGTGGACAGGCAACAGTTGTAGGTCATCACCGCGGCTTTTCGCAGCCCTCTGTTACGGTGGCAGCCAATTCAGCAGGCGATCCATGGTTTTTACAGTCTACAGGGCATCAAATGCCACCGACAGCGCCATTGCGACACAATAAACGCCCAGCACCGCAACCTACAGGTGTCGGTGTCATCGGCGGATCCACAGCAACAATAACGGACGGACTATCGCATCAACAACAGCTGAGTCAATCTCAACCGCACATTGTACCCCCGAGTATTCCACCTCATCAAAATAATGGGGTAACTTATTTACTTTTGATTTAATGTTTTAAACTTCATAATTACGCAAAACATATACAATTTAATCTATTCTTATTAAAAAAAAACAGCTGCAATTAACTACGTCGGCAGGACCAGTCGCAGCACAAACCCAAGCGCAACAACATGCTCACACACACATACACGGCGTACTTAATAGCCACATCCATACGGCTGGACCCAGCATCACTGCTGCAACAGTTGCAGCTGTAGCACAACAACAACAAAAGCAACATTTGCAATTGCTCACCAGTACATGCAATAACAACAATCTTATGTCGTCATCATTGAATGCAGCACAATTGCAAGGACACATGAGTGCAGCCGTTGGTGTCTCAGTCGGTAGTGGCGGTGCAGTTGTTCCCATAACACTGGGACCGGATCGTGGTCTACCACCAAAAAGCGGTTTGGGAGGACTTCATGGCAGCAACGTGTTACTGCATACAACAGTTCAACCTGCATCGCTTTCAACAGCTCTCTCCACGCCTCAATCATTGTCTTCTTCGGGAATGTCGACATCATTGCATAGCTTTGATATTAATGGCAGCGCTTCCGCATGGAATAGCACAACAAATTCTCTATCACCAACAACAGCGCTAACTCCAAACCCTGGCGCAGTTTTGCTTCAACCGCCACAACGAAAATGCGAAGTTAAACTGAATGCAATGCCGTACGTATTGTCTTTTATTTAATTTTAATCTCCAGACGGCCGGGATTTTTTTAATCGCTATTTCAATAATTTATTTATCTATTTACCATATAAATACAAACCAATAGACAACTGATTTTTGTGATACATGACCCCGACCAAGATATCTCTCATAGTAACCGCCTGTAGATTAATAAGAACTAGTGATAACGCCCCGAAAATCGGGTGTACTTGCCTATTTTGCTTTAGAAATCACACTTTCTCATTCCCTTTAGTGCGAATTCGTGTCTTAAATCTTTTTGCCATTTTTTCAACTTCAAACGCTCATATCTGCTCAACGCTACCTCTTATCAAAAATCGAATAATTTTGTGCTTACTTAAAGCCCAAGACCTTTCTAATAATTAGAGGTCGCATTTTTATGCAAAACGTACAAAAAATAAGTTTTGAAAATCTAAAATATACAAATTGTATGCAAATTTAAACTCATTAAGATAAAATTTGTGCATTTAATCAATGTTTTTAGAAAACGCAATCTATGTTGCTGTCCTATCTTAACAAGGGATTGGATTTAAAAATGGTTTTGCATAAAAATCCGAACCCTACAAATGATATATCAAGTGTTGCTGTAGCGTTTGTAGACTTGCTGGAATAAGGGGACCCTTATAGGAATAAATATATAGAAGAAGAAGCTAACGCCTAAATCAATTTACCGTAAAGACCGACAGAATATTTATACTAGCTCTATCTGAAAAAGTCGTACACCTTAAACGTTGTATTAAATTCACATTAGATTTCAAATTTTACAGTTGAAATACATATCTAATGAAATATAATTATACTAGTGATAACGCCCCGAAAATCGGGTGTACTTCCCTACTTCGCTTTGGAAATCACACTTTATCATTCACATTACAGCGAGTTCGTGTCTTAAGTCTTTTTACCATTTTTTCATTTTTAAACGCTCATATCTTCTAAACGCTATCACTTTTCCAAAATCTAATAATTTTCTGCTTACCTACACCTCAAGACCTTTCTAATAATATATCAAGTGTTGCTGTAGCATTTGCAGATTTGCTGGATTAAGGGGACCCTTACAGGAATAAATATATAGAAGATAATGAAAATAATTAATGTAATAGTATAATAATAAATAATGAAAAATAATTATAACTAGTAATACCGTGTGGCGTTAAGGCGCCAAAATAAAAATATCTAGATACAGGTAATTTTGTTTTTATAAATTTTTACTATTTTTACCTATTACAAAGGATTTCATAGAAACTTTCTATGTTTCTGTTGAATTCTTAAGTAACCCAGTTATTACTTATCATAGCACTATCATAAAAATATATCACATACTTTTAGGCATCACAAAGAAATTTAGTTTTTTTCGTAGAAAATTAATTCAGCTTTTTAAAATAATACACAATATTTAAGAAAAATAAGACCTTATTGCACATCTAAAGAGCAAGACCTTTCAATTGCTACTCTATATATGAAAATCGCGTCTACAGTATAGATTTGATAGTCATCACAAAAAATGAGCTTGCGTAATAATAATATAGAAGATAGATAGATAGATAGAACAAAATAATAGAAAATAATAAATAAAAGAATAATACAAAAAATTATAATAAAAAAGATAAAAAATAATAATAAAAAATAATAAAAATAAAAAATAATAATAATAAAAAATATAAATTTTTAAGAATTACATATATGAGCTTTATGCCAAGTAATTCATGAAGCAACAGGTTGCCACAACAACAATGATCTTTATAGAACAAATCACCAGCAGACTAGACAGCTGTTTCATTGGTCGCTACACCAACTCATCAGTAATCTTCTGTGGCTTATGCAGTCCATTAACTTTGAAAATCTAATAGTCACAACTTCTGCTAAACCAAATCGGAACTGCAGTTGTGTTAGTTTCAATTTAAAAAGCAATTTTTTTCTACTTTTTTGCACAAAGCAAAAGTTCAAAAAATTGACTATATTCTGCAAAGATTTGTTGTTGCGCTCTTTGCTTACTGCTTTTTCACGATTCCATCTTTTATACCAACAATTCGTTGGTATTAAACCATAAACCAAAAAAAGATGTCTCATCTTATTTTCTGAGGTCGAAAAAATAAATATAATATAAAAAAAGCCACAATTTAATTTTCATCTTAAAAATGTTATTACTGACAAAAAATTATGGTTGAGATGCGATCATTCATTGATCGTTCTTCATTGTTGGTTGTATCCAGTTCCACACATTTTGCACACCGTGGATGCTATACACTCCCGGACGGCGCCGGATATTCCAGCTAGTAAAAAAAAAAAAACTAAATTTTTAAAAAACTCAAGACAAATCTTTAACTTTTAGGAAGTTACATGAAATGCCAAATCACTTTAGTTTTCTGTACAATCAAGATTTCCGAAACTTAAGAATTCCGAGCGTTCACTGTAATAAAAATAAGATAAAAAACAATAATAAAAATAATAATACTAAAAATAATAGTAGTAAATAATAATTATACTCAAGAATCATTTTTATATTGAATTTTATCATGATCCTCCAGAAAAAGAGGAGACGGTTGCACTGAAAAATATTTGCATGAATGTGCACGCGCTTTAAAATGTCCCAGTTTGTGCCTCACTATTGAAAGCCTCTAAACAATAACAGCTGCTGCTGAAAAATATAAAGCAGACTCATAATTTCACAAAGCAATGACAATTACAATATTTTATATCTCTGTTTTTATCTGATTTTAATGTATGTTTGTTATTTTATCTCTTCGTCAGTTGGTTTCATGGAAGCATTACACGCGATGAAGCTGAACACTTGTTGCAGCCACGTGAGGATGGTTTATTTTTGGTACGTGAATCTACAAATTTCCCTGGCGACTATACATTGTGTGTATGTTTTCAAGGAAAAGTAGAACACTATCGAGTAAAATATTTGGAAAACAAGTTAACTATTGACGATGAGGAATATTTTGAGAACCTAGGGCAGCTAGTTGCTGTAAGTTTGCTTAAAAAAAAAAGACAAGTTAAATAAAGTTTTTATTTATGAAAAAATTTTTATTTAGCACTATGAAGCTGATGCGGATGGCTTATGTACACAGTTAATCAAGTGTCTTCCAAAGAAAGGAAAACAAGAATTTTGCATTAATTCAAAAGACTTTGTTGACAAAGGTTGGGTTATTCCAGAAGCGGACTTACAGTTACGTGAAAGCATAGGCAAAGGAGAATTTGGCGATGTGATGTTAGGCATATTGCGCAATGAGAAGGTGGCAGTTAAAATGTTAAAAGACGAGGGTGCAGTACAGAAGTTCCTAGCAGAAGCATCAGTTATGACGTAAGCTAAGCTCCCTCTATATTTTTTCACGTTCAATTAATCAAATACAAATTTGCAGCACCCTGGAACATGAAAATCTGGTTAAATTCATTGGGTTGGTTTTTACAAGAAAGCACATTTATTTGGTGACTGAATACATGAGTAAAGGTTCACTGGTTGACTATCTTAGATCGCGAGGACGACAGCATATAACGAAAAAAGATCAAATCAACTTTGCTTAGTAAGCTAATTTAGTTAAAAAAAAGCAATGTTAAACAATTTAAAAATAAAACGATTACAGCGACACTGCATCAGGCATGGAATACCTAGAGGCAAAAAAAGTTGTGCACCGAGATTTGGCAGCTAGAAATGTTCTCATTTCTGAAACGTGTGTAGCTAAAGTGTCTGATTTTGGTTTGGCGCGTGAGGAATGCTATAATTTAGATGTTGGCAAACTTCCCATCAAGTGGACTGCTCCAGAAGCTCTTAAAAATGGCGTATGTTTTTATATATTTTTTGCTTTGATAAATTATAAAATTATGTATTCGTTTTTTAAGCGTTTCTCTAACAAATCAGACATCTGGAGTTTTGGAATTTTACTTTGGGAAATATATTCTTTCGGTCGTGTTCCTTATCCAAGAATTGTAAGTAAAATTCAACTTTAGATATTAGCGCTTTATTGAAAAAACAATTACTTCTATTAAAGCCACTTGCGGATGTTGTGAAACACGTTGAAGTTGGCTATAAAATGGAAGCGCCCGAAGGTTGCCCACCTGAAATCTATGAAATGATGCGCCAAACATGGGATTTAAATCCTGCAAAAAGGCCAACATTTTCCGAACTAAAAGTTAAGTTATTGCAATTGAAAAATATTACTGCGTGAGACATGTTTGAGTAACAACTGCCTGCTTTGCGTTGTTAAACTATCTGTTTTTAAATTGCGAATGAAAAAAAAAAGAAATCCAAAAACTGAGTGAATATTAATAATAATTTATTATAAATATATATGTATAATTTAAAAAATTATCGTAAAAAAATAAGTGTTCGCGCTCAACAAAGGTCAGAAGTATGAACGGTCAGTACCATTAAATTAAAATTCATCGAAAATAAGCCTAATTTGTCAAAGATTACTACTTAAAAGTAAATTAACTCATTTTTTTCATTTCATAAATTAAAACAACTAAATAATTAACGAACGGTAACTATTTACAAAGTTTTACCTTTAATCATTTATAGAATAAGTAACTACTTCATGCTTATCAAAAACTTATTTAATTTGGCTTGAGTTTTCAGTAAGCAAATCTGAATATGTAACAAAAATTAAAATGGCCTCAAACTAAGACAGAAAAAAGGAAAATCAATGGTGTTTATATATATATGTATATATTTTAAAACTTAGTTTAAAGTTAGTTAAAAGAAAACTAACAACGTCAAAAATATATTTTTTTATCTCTTTCTATTCGTTTGCATCCCTTTTTCTCGATTTTCAATGCCAATAAACTTCCTTATACTGAAATTTATCGATAGTTATAAAATAAACTGCAATTTTATAATAAGCCTTAAATAAGGCATTTGCACGTGTAGAAGCCTCAAAATGAACCAATTTTTTGACAATTTCTTTTTTTAAATAAAAACTAAAATTTATTCACAAAACAAAGTAGAACATACGTTTACATTTGTATTTAGAACAGAGTTGCACCGGAACGTACTTTTGTACTATTCGTGGTACTTTTTAACTTTTTTGGGTACGTTTTTATTTTTTTCAGTACGATGTATAAAAGTAAAAGTACGAATACGATTTTTTTGATAACCACTGTTAAAAGAAGAGGATGAAAAGGGTACCCCGAAAAAATTGCAACTTTTCAAATTGAAGACCGGATTTTTTTGCTCATCACTTTCACAAGTACGGGGACAAAAGTACGTAATTCTACATAAAAAGCAAATGTTTTCAAAATAAAAAGATTATTTAATTTCCAAGGAAAAATTTTATACGAAGTAGGGCAATGTATCCGGTTATGAGCCATGTTTCTTTAAATCGACATAAAATTGTCTGTGCTTAATATTTTTCCATGGTTGTTATATCAAACGAAAGGTGATTCTTTTAACTTACTTTTTTCTAAAGAGACCTTATCGATTAAGTTAAAAACGAAAAAAATTATGAAAGATTACCTAAAAACTTATATTATTGCTTAAAAAAAATTTGTTTCCGGTTCTGAGCCACTCCAGTTAATCAGTTGAAAATCAAAAAACTTAATGTGAGATCGACACAAATTCAAAGATTAGGAATAAATTTTATTTTTTTATTGAAAAAGGAACATTAAAAAGAAATCTAGAATAATAAAGAAAAATTATTCAAGCACATGCTTGCAGGTGTACAGGCCAGCCTGTACCTAACTTAATCTGTAAAAATAGCTTAAATGTATAACATACCCAAATAATCAAGTGTTTTCACTGCAATTTAATTTAAATGATATTTCAACAAAAAAAAAAATGCTAAATATTTAATTTTGTTAGCTGGGGTGGAATCTGCTAAAGTGATAATTGATAGTTGACAATCAAAATCATCGCTTTTGCATCATGTAAGGTGATTATCAAATTGACAATCAATTTTTTCGTATTGATTTCATGTGACAGCTATTTAGGTGTCGTTTTCAACAACGACAATCAAAACAAACCTTAGCCGATTTCACACCTGGCTCACAACCGAGAACTCGAATGGCTCATAACCGGGTCTGATTAGCAATTTGTACATGACATCGCATTTTTTATGATGCTTATATTCGCTCATATCATTTTATAATATGGAGCTACAAGTCTCAATACATATTTTAAGCAATAATACTAATGCTTTTGTACCGATTCACAACCAAATCTACCGTTTTGAAAAAAATTCAATATAACTTTTCTTACCGTTTTTTTTTACAAGGTATTTTGTTTTATATCAAGCAACACGTCTATCCAGCGCAATGATACAGCAAAAGTGAAATTATGAAAAGTGTTGCCATTGACAGTACTAATATTGGGCTTACCGTTTCAATTAAATAGAAAAAGTTGACTGTCTCACAACCGGGGATGGCTCACAACCGGAGACATTCCCTACGTTTTTATTTTTCTCCGATGCAACCCTGACTAAGACACAAATATTCATATTTTAATAGTCCCAGTTTACATTCCTCAAGACTTGACGTTAAATTTTTTTGGATTCCCTTTTAAACTTGAAGCTAACATTTACACTCAATCAGAGTTAACGATCAATTCTTGCCATGCTTTGCATGAAAAACTAGCGGGACAACGAAAGAACGAAAGCAATTGCCAAAAAATTTAACGTAGTCAATTTTTTCCTTCCCCTCTGTTACGATCCGCTAGCCACCGAACACAAAACTTGACCGTCAATTCTTGACGAGTGTAAACCGAGGTTACAATAAATATATACAATAAATATACAATATGTATACAATAAATTCTACAAAATGGCGCCACACTGCAGCATTTAAAAATTAATTTGTTCAAAAAAGGTCTTCTGGGATCGCACCACAACTTGAGTAAATTTGATCTTGCAATAAAAACAAAAAAAATCTGTTTAATCTGCACATGGAGAATAACGTCGGAATTTTTAAAATATTAATTTTTGGAAAAATACCAATCTCTAAAAAAAGTACGAAAACATTTGTAGTTTAAAACATAAGTAAATATATGGTATGTTTCGTGAAAAACATATTTTTCAATACAAAAAAAAAAGTATTCAAAAGTTTTTAATTTTGTGGCTTCACACTGGCTTATTAGCTTATTAGCTGACGGAATAAAACTAATAGAAATTCCGATAACACGGACTTCAGAATTTTAAAAAAACTATTTGACTGGGGTTTGTTAGTCTTCCATGCCGGCATTATTTTAATTATTTTTTATTGCAATCAATGCGTAAAAAAAAATCGCTATTAACGCCTCAATCACTTTTCCCTTCCAAAATGTCGACATGCTTAAGGTATAATTTACATACGTGTAAATATTTAAGCTTTGATTTTAATGATAGCGCTTTTGAATGAAACAAAACGAAAAATTTATTGCTACTTACAAAAGTACTCACTGCCTCGATAAAATCAGACAGCTAGTTAGATATTGCGTCTTTTTAAATAAGCTATAATTTATTCAATGTCAGTCTATTATGCAAACCTACTCGTTTGGAATTTGAAATAAGGCGTGACACTCTGGAATGCTTTGGGCTTGAGTCACTGAGTAGATGCTTATTTTTATTTGTTGCAGTATTTTTCGCAATAAAAGCACATACTCGAAAAATCTTAACTTTAGTTTTTCTTTACAAGTTTTCAATTCTAACTTTGTCTATTCTTCCAACAAACTTACTTACTTAGTTGGCGCCTAAAACCGTAGACGTATTCTCCAACAAAGCAAGAATATAATTGCTGTAACAAACTTTAATATCATTCCAATATATATATACATATAAGATAAGTTTTTTTTTTTAAGTAAATTGAAAAAGTTCTTATGATCCGTGCAGAATGAGGTAAATATGAAGAATGATACTAATAGGATCAGACATATGAAATTTTGAGATCAATATTTTCTTAAACCGAGTGCGCGCTCAAAGCAAAAAACTATCTTTACTGTATCTTTTTATCGAGCTTTTCAAGTTTATTTTTTTAAGGTATAAATGTGAAAAAGAACATAGGCTTATGCGCAATTTTATGGAGATAATCCGCAAAGTTTATTTTTTATCGAAGCATACGTTTTTGAAACACAAACTAAACAAAATTCATAATAAGACAGACTTTAAGAAAATTTTATTACCAAATAACACTATTAAAAAGATTTCTTTGTGGTTTTTAGATAATCAAAAATTTTTTTATGTTGTTCAGCAACTTGTTATACTATTTGCTTCTCTTTTTCCTTATTTGTAACTTTTCCACACTTCTGATCCTATTATTATCCTACTTCATATTTACCCCCTTCTGTACGAATTAGAAACAAAATTGCAAAAAAGCTCATCTAATATATATATACATAGAAATAAAAGTGTACAATTTTATTTTTCTCCTTATTTTAATCCCAGTGACCGAAATATTTTAGGAAAAAATTACAAATATGACAACCGTGAGAATCAATTTTTTTTTTATAAAACCGCAGAATAGAAATGAGTTTATTAAAAAAATATTTTATTTTTTCTAAATGTCTAAAAAAATTTAACGAAAAATTTTAAAGAAGTAAACACCAATATATCATACTAACAACATAAAAAAAACATCAAAATTTTACACATTCTTCTGTAACTTAGAGCGCGGGCACTCATATAACACAATTGAAACATAACGCAACAATACCGATTACAATAACAATGTATGAAATAATTAAACAAAAGTTTTCTTATAAATTTATAATTATTTAAGCTTACATTTAAGAAATTCAAATTTTTATTTATATAAATATATATAGTTTATAAATATATAAACATGTATGTATAAGTTTAAATAACAATGTATGTTATTTATGAAACTATGTTAATAAATTAAATATTTGTTTTTGCGTCCCAACTTAAATTTGATAAGCCGTGAATACAGCAGACACAAGTTAAATGTAATTTTTAAAAATTTAAAAAAAAATAATAATTTTTACTAAATCGTTTTCTTCTAAGTACTGTAGAGCAGCTTTTGCAATTAAAAGTAACTTTTATAAAAAAGTCTTTTGTTTCTTGCATGCATATCTAGTTTATTTTTTCTTAAATGTTATGTATTTCCTTAAGTTGTTGAGTAACTAAGTGTTTGTCTAAAGAGCAACCGGAATAATCAGCTGATGCTTCTCGTTTTATCTTGAAAATAATACAGTGCATTTAATAAAAGTTTTTATGTCAATCCAAATCTTTCAATTAATGGTGCTGAATGCATAATTCCTCTATTTTTTTTTTTTTTTTATAATGCACCTTTTTAAGAAAAATGTGAAACTAAACTATACCAATTTGCAATAAGACCAGGCACTTAAATACTATTTGAGGAGATATAACGATAAAGATAACGATTCATTTAACTAATATTTAATTAAACAAACAAACACCAACAACAACAACAGCAACTATATTTAGCATTTTATATTGTTTAATAAACTATAAATAAAAGAAAAATTGTTTCAGCATACTACCATGTGTAACATAAATTCAAAATAGATAATATATCACATTTATTAGCCTAAAGAATATTTATGAAATAAAAATAAAATGTTATTAAAAATATCTTCTACATAAAGTGTGCCTCATTTTTAACTAGCTAAAATATCTATTGAACTAACGAGCTATATCTTAGATATATCCGATATTTTTGTGGTAATAGGTGTGTGAATATGAAATGTCGATTTGACTAACAGATGGCATAACTACTACATATGGCTTGTGTCAATGATAAAAAAATAGTATTTTGAAGGGAAAACATCTATCAATAAAATCCTGTATGTATTTGTTGTGATTGTACAATAAGGTGGGTAACCAAAAATAAATATAAAAAGTCACCTTCTAGAATGATAGCTTATCTCAAAGTATTTCAGCACCATAACAATTTTTTTTTTGGGTGTCTCAAAAAACTAAAAAAAATGGTAATTTATTCATAACCTTGGCATTTCTGGTGCGATCATAAAGTGCAGTATATCGTTGGAAAGGTCTTAAAAAGTACCACCTAGCGTTCTTATATATCATTGACACTGAAGATGTCATCTTCAAGTGGGTATTTCAATTTTTATTATTTTTTTCACTTGTAACCAGGCAAAATTTTGATAAAAAATATTATTTAATCAAAGTTTATTAAATTTCAATACACTATTGTGTAAAAATCAAATGATTTCATTCACTAGAAAAGAAGTTACAGAGGTTAACATTTTCAGTACATTTCCTCTGCCATTCACAGAACACTGAGCGTAAACGCATACATAAACGTTTACATATGAGCATAAACGTGTTGGAAACGATTGGAACCTCAGCGTACTCTTCCCAATCCACAAGAAAGGCGATCCCACTATTTGTGGCACTAGTGCTAAAACCGACTTACGGTTGTAAGCGTTACATAAGTAAGTAAGTAAATATAACAATTTCTATGTTTTTTTTTATAACAAACTGCTAAATTATAAAAAAAAAAACATTAAAATTTAAAAAAAATAAAAGTGATGCATTACATCAGGGGATCAAGACTTTGTGACGAAGTGTGACATAAGGGAGTCTAAAATTGGCCAAAAACATGTTTCGTAATTTATGAGCTACCCCAAAGGTGTACAGCTCCTTGCGTGCGCTGATGATAACGATATTATCGGCAGAACCAAGGTAGATGTTAACTCTAATTTCACCGCTTTCAATAAGGAATCAGTCAATTTGGGTTTGACGATAAACGAGGGCAAAACAAAGTATATGCTGTGTAAAATTAGGGGGGCGCTGCGTTTTATCCACCACGTTTCTTCCGGCAGCTATAACTTTGAAGCAGTCAAGGAGTTTATATAACTTGGCACCACCATTAACAACAACAACAATGATGTCAGCATGGAGATAAAGTGAAGAACAACAATTGCTAATAAGTTCCAGAGCCCTATATCGATCGACAAAACTACCACTCTACAAGTCTACCTGTGCTTATTTATGGCGCTGAGGCATAGGTAGTTTCGCAAACGAATGCAGCTGCTCTGGGGGTGCTCAAGAGAAAAGTTATTCGCAAAAGCTTCAGTCCAACCATGTGCTGTATGAGCTATACGGTGACATTAGCGTATTTCAGCGTATGTCCATCGTATCGATGACGAAGCTCCAAGGAAAAAGATGCACGAGGCGAGGGTCGTTGGTCGACGACGAAGAGGGAGCCATGCCTCCGATGAATAGACCAGACTGAGGTAGCCCTGATCACACTTGGTGTATCCGATTGGAGCACTCATGCTTTGAAATTCGTTTTTCAGCTCCACTACCGCCTTTCCAACTGACTCATTGCTTTCCTCTATTGCGTGGTAAATTCTTCTCAAGCTGCTCGCATTTTCTTTTTCAATTATGATGAGTTCATCAATTTTCTTTTAACTCCTTGCAGTCGTTAACCCGACCAAAAACGTTGGTAAACGCTAAGAAATAGGCTCCTGCCTAAATTTTTTCGACGTGTTGGAAGTATGTTGAGTTAGATATCTTTTTTTTTTTAATAATTCGATGGCATTTCGCCATCAGTTTCGTCTGCCACATCTTCACTTAAGCCCAATAGCACACCTGGTATAACCTCTACCGCTTGCCCAATTCCACATATGCGGACAATAGCCTCATCCGCATTGGTAAGGTGGTGCTTTGTAAAAGAAGCACCACCAGTTGCTTGTGCTTTCATTCTGTTGTGTGCTAACTTCTACTTCACTTCGCTCTTCCACTCCGTCCATACCTAAAAAAATTCGAAGGGCGTCAATAAATAATTGTACCTATTTTTTTTAGCATATTTACCTTTTTCCAGTCAATTGAGTCCTTCGCTGGCGGGCCTGCAGCATTTAAGCTCACAACAAGTTCATAAAGATTCCACAAGCGGCTTGTCTTTTTTGGTGAAGCCCTTGGCCAGGTCCGGGTGGTTCTCCATACAATCAATTATGATTGAAATTTGCGTTGCGTTCTTATGTTTTTCCCTAATTCAAAATACAAATAAGTAATAAACTATAACAAAAATAATTAAAATCGTTCACTACTCACATTTTTCTAAATTTTTCGCTGCTTAAAAAAAGCTAGCACACACATTTTTCAGCTGCTCTTATTAAAACACAATTAAGTCGATAAATCGCTTTTTGTGACACCTAACATCGGCACAAAAACAATTTCGAAAATGAAAGCAGTTTCGAAATCGATAATCGGTTCCTATAACACCAGAACAGAACCTGGCAGTTGTCTGTTTTCATAACACCCTGGAAAATAAGTCTGTTTCCGTACTTACTTCAAGTAAAGTTCGAGTAATAGAGAATTTAAACACACCAACGATTAGCAAGATGAAGGGTTTATTTCCAACATAAGCTACACATTTAGTTATGAATACGTCGCCATGGAAAGAAATTTTATGAGAGGCTTATTTATGGTGGTCGTCAAGCTTAACGGGTCCTAACAACGTCCATTGGATTATTAAGCATTTTTCCATTTCAATCCAGAGGTTGTGTTAGTGAAAGTTATTTAAATTAATATCAAATAATTAAAAAATAAAATTAATTGAAAAAAATATAACCAGCTAAAACTCCAAAATGTCCAACACATACTTCAATGAAATATGGCAGTTGGCTCAGCAGGAATGTGTAGGGCTTGCGGCAGCCGATTACGAACGACAGAATCAAGAACTCGAAACTACAACTTCTATTGTATCCTCTTCAGGCACAACTAGTGCCAATACAAAAGCAATGATGCAGTCTATAACATATGAGTTTTATGTGCGTTACATATGCATTGCCAATAAATTGGAGGAGGTCTATGACAAGATGATTCAACCCCAGAAGCGTCTATTGATTCGTAAGCTACTCGATGGTTGTCTAGGTAGAGTTATCGAACTAAAACACGATTTGGTTAACATTGACTTAATGGAGTTCAGTTACAATGACTCAGTTATTGAGGCATTGCATTTAACTAATCTAGATACTGAGTTACGCATACCCCGTTATTTTCTACGTGAACGTCATGCGGAAATAGAGCTGCGTAAGCAACGTATGAACGAAATTCTTATTAAACTTGGCTGGATTGAAGAATATCCAAAGGAAGAGCGACTAACAGAAATCGAAGCAATACGTTTAATCCAAAGACATGAGCGTGCTCGTCAGGGTCGTCTTCGTGCACATTTTATGAAAGAGATACGCATGTTAAAAGGAAAAGGATCCGATGAAATGGCAAAGGATCGCAAAGATACTGGACTAGTAGCAGCAATGAAAATTCAAAAAACTTGGCGTGGTTATACGGCTCGACAAAAAACACGTCGACGTAAAGTAGATGAAATGGTGTTGATTGGCATGGTGCCACCTTCGGCTGAAATGAAAAAAGAAGCTGTGGAAAAAATGGACAATCTTAATGAGGTGGGGGGCATGTCAGGTATTTAGTTTTTCTAAAGTTTATGTTTGGAAATTTGTGAACCTTAATTTATACCAATTTTCTAACACCAACTTCCACTCTTTATTCTGAAGCTTAGTCATTTGGTGCCAAGTGCTTTCTCCCATCTCTATGGTAGCTGCTATATTCCGCGCAGGTAGAAGGCTCCACTTTTCTCTGTAAAGAATCTCTTAAGGTGCTGTTTGATAAGGCTGTTTGATAAGGCTGTTTGACTCATTGTCACAGTCTTTATAATACAGTGAGTTTTGTAGGGAGTGGAACATATGGTAATCCGAAGATGCAAGGTGGATGGGGCAAAACATCCCATCCGAGCTCAAGCAATTTTTGGCGAGTCACGAAACTTCTATGAGGCTTGGCGTAATCGTGGTGGTAGATCAGCCTCTTACGATTGGCCAGCTCAGAACGTTTCAGTTCGATGGCATCGCTCAATTTCTGCAGTTTTCTATAGTCGAGTTTAGAATTTATGGTTCTATTCTGTGGGAAAATTAAACAGGCCTCTTTCAATCCTACCAGATTTACAGCAAAACCTTCTTCTGGTGAATGTCTGCTTTTGCTTACCTCTCCGGCGTTTTATCTATCTTTTTCTGTTGACATTGTTGTAGACAATCTACTTTTCGTCACCTATAATCATATTTCTTACGTTTCATGAGTCGATCGCAAATGTCAACTCGATTGACTTGGTGATTTTCTTTCAATTCGTGCGGGATCCAGACATCAAATTTTTTGATGAATATAGCGGACTTTAAATGTCCGTGAACGCTTTAAACTGACACTCGGAATTTCTTTGACTGTCAAAAGCTTGTTGTGTCCGCTAGGTGTCGAGGGTCTACCTGAACAAGGAGCATCCATGATTGAAGAATTTCCATCACGGAAACGGACAAGCCACTTCTGACATTGTCTTTCTTTAATGACTTCTTCACTTTAAATGTCAACTAATTTTCGTATGACTTCAGTTGCTTTTTGCCTTTTTTGAGGTAAAAGAGCAAAATATGGCTTATAAGCTCATCTCCATTTTTAAAACACGACTTCTAAAGAAAAGCAGGAAAAACTGAATTAATTTATTTGTTTTTAATTTAAATAAACATATGAGCCCAATAATAGTGTTCATCAGTTCTCTTTAAAAGTTGTTTTTTGCAAAAAACTTTTAGATACAGTTGGTATTAAGTTTTCCATTTTTAAAATTTTCTGCATCCTCATGAAGACACTTACTTTTGGTTAGAATATTATTAACAATGGCGATAAGTTATAAAAATATTTTAAAAAAAAATGTTCCCAATCTTATTCCAATAATATTATCAAGGAGCGATGATCTTACTTACTTTTTTCAGTGGCCATAACAACCCGTATTCAGGTTTCGGCCGACCTCATTAGCTCTCACCAGGTGTCTCTGCTTTACGCGCGCCTTCTCCAATCGGATACACTAAGTGCGGTTAGGGCTTTCTCGGCCTAGTCCATCTATCTGAGGCATGGTCTCCCTCTTCGTCTCGATCATCGACCTTCGCCTCGTGCACCGTTTTCGCTAGAGCTTCGTCGTCCATACGATGGACATGACCTAGTCAGCATAGTCACTGCACAGTTATACTCTGAACTACGTCAATGTCTTCGTAGAGCTCATACAGCTCATGGTTTATTCGAATGCGATAATCATCGCCGACTCGAATGGGAATGAAGAACAATTTTGCGAAAAACTTTTCTCCCAAACACCCCCAGAGCAGCTGCTTCAGTTTACGAAACTACCTATGCCTCAGCGCCATAAAGAACGACAAGTATAACGATCGTGTTGTAGAGTGCTAGTTTTGTTGATCGACAAAGGGCTCTGAAACTTAGTTGCTTACTGATCCCGTAGAAGTACCTGTTAGCAATCGTTGTTCTTCGCTTTATCTCCAGGCTGACATCATTGTTGTTATTACTGGCGGTACCAAAGTATATAAACTCCTCAACTACTTCAAAGTTATAACTGTCTGATGAAGCGTGGGAGTCTAGACGCCTTGCTCCCCTGTTTTTAGACAGCATTGATTTTAGACATACTTTCTTTTGCTCTCGTTTATCGTTACACACTTTAGTTGATTCCTTTTCGATAGCGGTGAAAGCAGCGGTAAATCCCTCTTGGTTTTGCCGACAATATCTATATCATCAGCGTACGTAAGTAGCTGGATAACGTTGTAGAAAATGGTGCCATTACGACGCACACCGGTCTCTCGTACAATCCCCTCCAATTTGATTTTAAAGAGGTCGGAAGATAGTGGATTGCCTCGTCTGAAACCTCTGCTGCAAATCTTTACCATCTTACAGCGCAGATTCTTCGGTCTCCTTTCTTTAGTGCAAAGTACGCTCTATAGGACAAAGTACGCTGAGATTCCAATCGTCGGGCATGGTTTCCATCACCGGCGGTTTTAGACAATTCAGCTCACAAGCCGTCAGCACCCGCTGCTTTATTGTTTTTGAGTCGTTGGATAGCATCACGAACCTCTTCATGGCTAGGTGGTGGTACTACCAGTTCCGTCATCATTGATTGGTGGTTCTGAACTGCTTTCTCCATTGGCGGCATTAATGGAATCGTCGCCAGTAAGTAGATTGGAGATGTGCTGTCTGCACAACCTTTGTGCACATTGCGTATCTGTAACCAGATCTCCATTTTCGTCTCTACATGTGGATGCTTCGGGCTTTAAACCTTGGGTTAGATGCTTAACTTGTTGATAAAACTTTCGTGCATCCTTCTTGTCATGATACACCTCAAGTTCCTCACGTTCCCGCTTTTCCTGCTCTCTTTTTTGCGTCTGAAAAGGCGCTTTCCTTTCTTCCTCTTTTCGAGGTAGTTAGATGGTAGACCATGGTTACATAGTTCATGGAACTGCCAGCCAGTACTCCAACATACACACATTCAAGATGTGCAAGTGAAATACCAGGGAATTCAAAGAAAATAGTAATTAAGTTCCAACGTCTCGTGAGCAATCTCCTGAATAGACGAATGGGTAGAGCGTGCGTCTGTCGATACAAAGGATTCAAGTTCAATCCGCGCTGGTTGGGCCATGGTAAATATACAAAGATTATTAAAATGTACACGTTTTCCGTTCTAAGTAAAATAAAATAATGAAACATAGAAGGATTTTTTTCAGTTTCCGAGTTCCTGAATTCAAGGCTTATTATAAAAACCTTATATCAAACCTTATATAAATTCTTGTATAAAGGAAAAATTCTTCTTCCTGAATAAAAACCTTATATCAAACCTTATATATATTCTTGTATAAAGGAAATAATTTCATACGCCTTTTTTCCTTGCATATACGTTTTATAAAGCTTGTTTCAAGGAAGTCTACATTCTCCTTCCTACATAAATTCCTCGACGCTTGTACGACGTTACGCCTTTCCACTCCCTCGCTGGTCATCCGCTATATTATCCGGGACAGCTAATTTGTTTAACTTATTCGCGGCTTACCTTTATATACGAAGGCCATTCACTATTCGCAACCTATGACCCGTCCGGTGGCGTACAGCTAAGTCCCCGCAGAATACCCTTTAATTCCACGATGCCGGACCTGATGACCGATGACTGATGACCTTACCTTAAGATTTAATTTATCTATTGTCTTATCAAGGACATATTGGAATATGGGAGAGTTCGATTTAAGGCTTATTTATCAGTTATCTTTTGCAAAAATTTTTTTTTTTTTCTTGTTACCTTAAAGACTTATACACGGCGCTACAAGACCCAGGAAGAATACAAAGAATATTTTGAGGAAAAATTAGTGACAATACGAGATGAAATTAAAACCAAACATGGAAATGCAATAACCGAGGATATTGCTGATGAAATACGTGTCTGGATCAAAGATTGCTACGATAAAATGGGAAAATTACCCGAATTTCCATCAGAGGATCAAGGAGGTTCACTACATTTGTTTAGCAAACAAGGTATGATTTGAATTGATAGTTTTTTAAATAAATTTAAATTAAGAGAAGTTTTCCTATAACCGAATTTGACAAATTTATATGATGCTGTGTTTTGTTATAATTGGTTTAGGATTCTGCTCACTAGTGAGAAAGTTTTTTTGGACTTTGTGTGTAACTACTAACTAATAACTACTAATTTTTCTTACTTCTTCTAAAGGCGCAGAAAGTGAAAGGAGTCACTCCTCTGCCAGATCATCAAAGGAATCGCGAAAGACAAAAGATAAAGCCAAGTCTCCGGCACGCAGCGGTGATTTAAATGTCGAAGACACACAGGCGGACGGGGAGGATTTTAGTCCTGGTCCGTCGTTATTCTTGCCTGATATTAAAGCTGAAATTGAGGAGTAAGATTTATGTATATAAAACAATTGACAAAAACTAAATTATGAATTTTTTTTTATAAAAAAATTTAATAAATAAAAAATTAATTAATTTATGGAATAACGTCTTATCCTAAAGATATAATGAGATCTGGCATAACAGAGATGAATCGGGAAACCTTAGACAAGCTACCTACGAGGACATGATATATGCTGAAAAATTCAAGGAAGTAGAGGAAGAACTTCGAAGAACTGTTGATGAGTTAATGCGACAGGAACTAGATCTGCTTCAGGTGAATAACATTTTTTTAATGAATAATTTTATTTTCATTATTGTTTAAACAAAACTAACTTAAATTAATATTATTAGACGGCTATCGGAAAAAAGGGCAAGAAAAGTAGCAAGAAAACACGTCGTTCTGGAAAAAAATCAAAGAAAAAGAAGGAGAAGGACCTTACACCTGATCACACTACCGAACAATTGTACGAAGAGCTCGTGACAAATGGTGTCATTCGAAAATATCCAGAAGTGAGGTTAAAAGATTATTTAGGAGATAAATCATTTGCCGCTCGCAATGGCCTGAATCCTTCGGCTGGTGATATACGTCAAGTTTTAACAGAATATTGTATTTTACCCCTTGGTTCACCAGTAATACGCAATTCAAGTCCACTAATACGTTCCATATTGCTCACTGGGTCCAAAGGATCAGGTAAAAAAGCCTTATTACATGCGATCTGCACAGAAGTGGGCGCGGTTTTATTTGACTTAACGCCCTCCAATATCGTTGGAAAATATCCGGGTAAATCCGGCTTGATCATGTTGGTACACTTAGTTTTGAAAGTTTCGCGTTTGCTTCAACCTGCTGTTATATATATGGGCGATGCAGAGCGACCATTTATGAAGAAAATTCCGAAAACGGATCGAACTGATCCGAAGCGCTTGAAAAAAGATCTACCGAAGCTAATAAAGAACATTGCTGCCGAAGATCGTGTGCTTTTTATAGGAACATCAAATTTGCCGTGGGAAGCAGATCAAAAGTTGTTACAGCAAGCCTATAATCGGTTTATTTATATTCCAAGACCAGACTATGGAGCACTCTCTTTGGCTTGGAAAACCTTTCTGCAGTGAGTTAAGTGCTTGATGAGAAATTTTCAAATATTTAGAAAATTGTCGTATATTTTCCTCTAAAGCGACTATTCTGGCGGTTTAGCAACACTTGATACCAGTGTAATGGCCAAAATATCTGATGGCTATACAATTGGTTCAGTAAACGCCTGCATCAAAGAGGTATTGACATGTAAACGAAAGATGCAATTGCATTCTCAGCCACTGACGCACATAGAGCTTATAAATGTGCTATGGTAATATAAAACTATTATTTTTCATGTATAAAGTTTAACTTCTCGTTTTTGCTACATATAGCTCACGTGATCCAGTTTTTCGTGAGGAAGAAGAGGCCTATGAAATCTGGTGGGATAAGACACCGTTAGGACGCAGGCGCCTACGACTTTTGGAACTTGAGGAAGAGATGAAATTGGAGGAACAAGCACAGTTAGCCAAACAGGCGAATGGAAAAAAGAAAACTTAAGAGTGGATTTTTAAAAAGTGGTTGATATTTTTCTCTGACAACGTTTTTTAACATTATTTATTTATGTAAACAAAGTTTTTATTATAAACAAATATAATCTATAATCTTAACTGATATTGAAAATGATTATTTTCCCTCGATATTTATCATTTAAGCTTAAACACGAATTTTTTATTTCCCGTCTTGCAATGTATGGCATCAACATTTACAACAAATTCTTTATCCGTTTGCTCAAATGCATTTCTTAAACTATTTTTCAGTCGTGATAAATGCGTATTTAATGTTTTCACTTGATCGCCAATAGTCCAGAGAATACTTGTGTGAAATGATGGTTGCTGCAATTATATTTCCATGACATTGATAATTAAATTTATTATTAAAATAAGCACCTCGTAAAATTTATTTAAATTATGTTCCTGCATAACGTCATCTACCGCCTTCGACAATTCCAATAATTTATCAAAAAATAAGCCATCCACTTCAAAGCCTACAAATGTGCGTGTTCTTTCCTCGTTTGCGTAGATTTTTAGCTTTTGCAGACACACGCTAAATCTGTAAACAAATCTTAATATTACGCAAAACTCAATAGTAATATTTTCTTTGTTAACAACCTACTGAAACCATCGAAAGATCGTTCCAATGACTTGCAAAACGAATCAATTAAGTGATACTGCAAGACAACCGTTTTGCTTAGACTTAAATGGAGATCTGTTTGTGGGTGCAATTGGAGCACATCCTGTAAAGTGCTTGTACACATTTCCTGTATATCTTCAACATTGGTTAAATCCACTTTAAAGACACAAACATTGTATAAGTTTGGACACGCGGTGCTGAGGAAATCCTAAATTACCTGGTATATAAACATGAGTCGCCCAATTCCCACGTTCGTGTTTGAAACTGCGAATTCGTCCATCATGTTCAGTTACATCATCAACATGATCGTGACTATCTTCTGTTATGGAAACTCCTAATTTATTTAAAGCCTTTGGCAGAAAATGTCTTCATTTATATCAACAATTTGCATAAGGCTCTAGTATTTATAACACACCTTTTTATATGTAAATCAAAATCTTCCCTAGCGTCGACATCAGATTTTCTTTTTTGAGGCAAAGAAGTTTGAAATTGATCCTCATCAGACGATGAGCTACTATAGTTTACAAGAGACATTTAATAAACCAGTAAAAATTACTTAACCTCACCATTAATAATAACTAGCGATGTGAATTAACAATAAGCTAAGGCTGCGATACTTATCGATACTTTTAATATAAGCAAACACACACCACTGTAAGAAATAACTCAGAAGTACATCTCTGTGATCATATTGCCACATTTGTGGGAATTTAAATTGACGTGGGATAAGTCCCAACCAACGTAACATTTTAACGAACAAACGTAATTTAACTAAGCTGGACGAAACAGCTTATCCATACGTTTTGTTCCGTAAGAACCGAACTTTTAGCTTCTCAACTCGTCAGACGTTGCAATCGTCTCGTTTCGTCTATTTAGGTTAGGCATGATACAAAAAACAAGCTAGTAGAGACAGTTATCTTGGCATTCATATCTTCTTTAATATAATATATAATAGAGAAAGGTAAAGTTTAAAAGTTCGGCTTCTACGAAACAAAACGTATGCACAAGCTATTTCGTCCAGCTTCGATAAATTACGTTTGTTCATTTTGGGCAACAACATTGAATTGCATTGAAGGACATTTTCGTATCTACTCGTTACGGAGCAACTCGGCTATTTTGGTTGGGCCTCAACTCCTGTGGGAAGTTTTTTAATTCACACATTAATGTGAACTTTTTTTAAGATGTCAGATCTACAAGCGATTTCTTAATGACTTCAAGAATTTTTTATTATTGGCGTGGGAAAAGGGATTTGTTTGTAAGATTTTAAATAAGGCTTTATAGGCGATTTCTTTTATTTGTTAAGATAAGAGCAGTTCTCACAGCTAGAGAAGATGGAGTACAAGAGATGGAGAAAAGTGCGCATTGAGTACTTTCAGAGTGCTCCGAATTAAAGAATACCAAACCGAGCTTCAATTATCTAAGCTGTAAAAATATTTTTTTATAAGACTTTTAAAAGATTTTTTCTTACTATCATTACACGTTTTATATTTTTATGCTATATTAATTGGTTTCCTTACCTTTGTTGAATATAATTTTTTTCCAGTCATTTCAAATCAGTCTGACAAACAGCTTCCTGATATATACTCTACATATTTAGCTGCTTGAGACAGAGAACGAAAAGTATCTTCGAGAACGGGCTCTTTGTGCAATAATCAAAAACTCGATCTATTCGCTCTTAACGCTCGAAATAAATTAAAAAGCACGAACAAGTTGCTTGACAGTTTTTTCTCTACAAACAACATGCAAACGAAATTGCCATTTAGAAACTGAAATTAATAAAAAAAGTAGGCAGTGAAGGGACTGCCGACCAAAGTGAAAACTGGAAGCTATGAAATAACATAGTTGTTATGAATTTCCGTAGTAGCTAGACTAGGTAAAACAAACGCGTTCTACTTTCTTAACTTTTTTATCAATTTAAGCGTTATTAAATATATTAACTGCTATTTTTTAATGTTTTTATATAATATATTTTTAACAAGTTACTTTGATTGGATAATCGGTAATTAGCTCGGTAATTGGTAATTGGTTGGTTATCGCTTCGGTAATCGCTTTGGTAATCGGCTGGTAATTGCTTCGGTAATTGGTTGGTAATCGCTTCGGTAATCGGTAGTCGGTTGGTAATCGCTTCGGCAATCGGTTGGTAATCGCTTCGGTAGTCGGTTGGTAATCGTTTCAGTAATCGCTTCGGTAATAGGCTGGTAACCGGTAATTGGTTCGGTTTTAGGTTGATAATCGCTTCGGTAATCGGTTGCTAATCGCCTTGGTAATTGGTTCGGTGATCGGTTTGGTAATCGGTTCGGTAATCGCTTCGGTCTTCGGCTTGGTCGATGCTAGGTATTCCCTAAAAAGGAATGCTGAACAGCAATAATTTTTGTTACGCTAAAAGCATGATGATATCACTAACAACGTGATGATATCGCGAATCTATAGTTTTGCTCTCTACCAAAAAGTGCTCAACGCACATAAAGAAGTTTTCACTTAAAAACATCGAAATTGGAAGTAAAAATGGCCTATAACCACTATGTCGCATGTTTCACTTCGGACACTTGTCAGTCATACAGTTTCTGTTTTTCAAGTCTGAAGACATTTTTTTCTTCTGTTTTCTGTTCAAAATCTTTTTTCTGCCTGTTGTCCAAGTTGTTTTCAGCTTCGAACCGTAAACATAATCAGGCCTATCCTGAGTAGTTTTCCACCCGGAATCGGAAAAGGGAATTTCCGGTTTTCTAAGATAAAGCTCAAGAACTTTTAATCGTTATTCGTTATCGATATTATGAATCATTTTCCCGAGCAAATGTTCCATTGTGGTAAACTAAATGGTGTGGCTTAATTTTTTAACACATTGACGGAAAGTAGGAAGAAGTGAAGTTTGAAAATTAAAACTATTTTCGACACACTGGAGTGACTGTTTCGTTTTGGACGGCTATTGCCGCCAAGCCGCATAATGAACTTCGCTTTGACGGCTATATACGCTAGTGTCTATCAACGCGTTAAGAGAAACTTTGAACTCGTTTATTATTTTGCCTTGAATAGTATAATTAACCCTCGTACTTGAACCGTTTACAATTTAAAATCAAATGTTTTGTCTTTCTTTAGTCATTATATTACAACATTTTTTAACTTTTTACAAAAGATGAGAAAAGTTTATCAAAAAAGAACATTATCAAATACATGAATATCTGAATATTGACAAAGAGAAGTTTAATATAAATTTCTCATTCGATTGCCTTAAACAGAAATCCTTCTTTTAAGCCATATAACAAAGCTTTCTTTGAAATTTTTAGAATAACAAACTGAATTTTGTTAATATGGGATTTAGCTGCAAAGCTTGTTAATTTATAAGTAAACGTTAACAAATTTTGAAAACATAAATAATTGCAAGCACCGTGATTAACAATTATTAAATGCCAACCTAACAATTATTTAAGATAAAATATACGAATAATAGAGGATAAAACACTCGTAATAATCATATCTTAAAATAAAATAATTTAGAGCAGTGCGCGACATACATAGTATTTTTGATAAATTATTTTGTACTTTTGATGGATTTCGTATGGTTGACGGAAAGCTTTGTTTTACAGTGATGGCTCAGTCCATTGATTGATGTTATAACAAATGCGCGATACATTAAATATTTTTTCTTTTTTCTAGGTTTTTGTTAGACCATATTTAGTTTAAATTTTTTCTCAAGATCTGTATAAATAAGTAACATGAAAAAACTGATTATGCTGTTTTTAATTATAGAAATGATCAATTTTGGATACGTCAACATTATACTGAAGCCACCACTGCGTATAACTTAGAAATAATATTAAATATTGGTAATTTTTTTTTTACTAAAGCTCGAATTTAATATATAAAGTTCGTCGTATTTGCTGGAACAATTCATTAAATAGTAGTTTTTGGCAGTGTTGCAAATAGGCATTAATCTAAGTTCCTTTTCCTCCGGTAATAGATTTGTAGTCATTCTTTTCCTGCTCTGATAACCATGCCATCTATTTTGTTGAGGTAAGATATGTTAAAAAATAATTTTCAATTTAATTGATATAAACTACTCTTACCTTCTGCTTGTGTTCTTGAGCTGCTGATTCACATATATCTAAAACCATTTTCTCCTTGAGTACACCATCTTCTGAGGCATATACCGCAGCCTGCCATGAAACACCCAATTTTGAAATTTCACGACCAGACATGCCTTCACAAATTGCAGCCATCTTCGTACAAACTGCACCAAAATCAAATTGTTCTAGTTTGAAGCGTCTAAAAATATAAGAAAATTAATAATATGCAATCAATAGAAGCTTATAAATTTACTTGGCACCGCCCGCTGCTGGTTGTAGCACATATTTGTCAAAGTACAAACGCAGTAACCGCTCACGCTCATCTAATCCTGGCAACGTAAACTCCACCATTTTATCCAACCGATTATTGATAGCATAATCGAATTGATCGGGGGTATTTGATGCTAGCACTAACATAAATTTAGAGTTTTGTTCTGATGTGCGGTAAAGAAAAGCATTGAGAGCTGCACGTAGTTCCTCCGAAATATGTTCTGATGAACGTTTCCGCAAGAAAGCGTCGGCTTCGTCGACGAAAAGCAACACACCACGATGACTAGTCTGTGACCAATCGAAGACTTTGTTTATAGCGGTAGCACCTTCCTTACCCATTGGCACTACATCGCCTCCCGTCATTATAGCATAGTCCATGCCAGAATGCTCAGCCAGCTTCTTGGCGAACATAGTTTTGCCTGTACCAGGAGGTCCATATAGCAGAATGTTGCGATAAAAACCACGATTTATGCGGGTGTTCTTGGTGGCAATTGCGATGTCACGTAGGCGTTCCTCCAATTTAGGATTGAGCACAACGCCCTTAAGCGCATCGGCAGGTTTGGAACGTAATTTCTTAACATATTTAATCGGATGTTTAAGAGCATCCAGAAACGCAAAGCGTGATGTTTCGCCTACGAGGGTCGGTTTACCAATGCGTGCTTCAATGTAACGAGCAGCCACACTTGTCCCACTTTTAGCAGTATAAACACCCAGAGCTAAGAGCGAGATACCTCCAGCCGCTGTCAGCACTTTATCCCAATCAGTAAGCATTGCTACGGCACCTTCACCAATTACCGAACCAGCAGTCCTAAAAAAATTCAGTTTTATTAAGGGTCTATTGAAATGTATTAATAAAATATTACTTGATGCCCTCTAGTACTGTTATACGATGTTCCTGCGCCTTTAAACGTATTTGTTCCAAGTTAATGTCACGATTTTCACGGTCAACTTTAGCTCTTGCGCGCATTTCATGCTCCAGAAGCTTAAGACGATTCTTCTCTTTTATCTCAATTTCATGTTCAATGGTCTGACGTCGCATAGCTTCTTGACGAGCCAAGCTTTCCTCCTGCCTGAAAAATTACATACAATCAATACTGTCCAAAAGTCATGATAACTTAACATTTATAAATGGACAAACAAAATAAATTTTCTATGACATGATTATTTTAGTTTGACTGACTTTCTTAAGTTCTCCTCCTGGACTCGCTGTTGTTGTACTAACTGCTCCTCGTAACGCTTGCGCGCAAGTTGGTCCTGATACTGTGCTCGTTGTTGTTGCTGCTTCGTTTCTTCCTGTTAAGGTAAAGTTAACATTATATTTCTTAACCAATTAATATTTATTTTTTATAAACCTTACTATAAGAGTCTTTCTGCGTTCCTCATGATCAATACGCTTATGTTCCACTTTAGCTTGTTCAATGTGCGCTTCATATTCTTTCACTTTGGTCTGATACTCAGCTTGCCGCGTTACCTCTTGTAATTTTGATAATTCCAGCGCTTCACGTGCATGTTCTGAGTAAAGCAATAAGAAAAAACATTTTGTTCAACTTAATATCAAATATGCACAAAATAAATATATTGGGTTCAATGAAACATGCAATATTATCGCCGTTCTGATGATTATGCAATGACGAATCAAGTTGCGTGCCGCAGTAAAATATGACACATATTGTGAAAGATTTCTTACTCGAGCGTTCTAAAGTTTTAGCAGCTTCTGCAGCACGCTCCAAGGCGGATGAATCAAATCGGTAGGCTTCCATAGCTTTGCGTTCCGCTTTGCTTAATTCTACATCACCGCCTTTGCCACCAGCGGTGTTTCCACTGGGATCGGCCGTATCCAAGGAATTTTCTTGCGGTACCTGTGGCCGGTTTCTACCCAGAAGCCACGACATAATTTAACCAAAATTTTTTTAAAGATTTCTGTCAGGAAAGAAAACCCAATTCCCTATGATGAAACTGAGAAAACGAAGCTCCAGGAAAAATAGTTACTAGAATTTCACGTGTGCTATTGAAGGTTACGAGTTTTTCTATAGATATGGGAAAAATATTACATGCTAATTTTAATAAGAATCGATAGTCGATTCTTTCTTCATAGTTCCGGTACTATAGAAGCGATTTCGTTTTATCGTTCAAAGCAGAAGGCCCAACCAAAATAGACGAGTTGCTCCATAACGAGTAGCGACGAAAATGTTCGCTTCAATGCAATTCAATGTTGTTGTTCAAAATTAACAAACGTAATTAAACTAAGCTGGACAAAACAGCTTGTCCATACGTTTTGTTCCGTAGGAGCCGAACTTTTTAACTTTACCTTTCTCTATTTTGTATTAGTGGTATTCAACTAACGCCGTATTTGTGATGTAAATAGCGTATGTGCCGTAAGTTCATACAACTACCCACACATACGCAGTTTACATCACAAATACGTCGTTCATTGAATACCACTATTATATTAAAGAAGATATGAACTCCAAAAAAACTGTCTCTACTAGCTTGTTTTTTGCATCATGCCTATAGGCCTAACCAATAAAAACGAAACGAGACGATTGCAACTTGCCGAACGTCTGACGAGTTGAGACGCTAAAAGTTCGGTTCTTACGGAACAAAACGTATGGACAAGCTGTTTCGTTCAGCTTTTTTAAATTACGTTTCTTCATTTTGGGCAACAACATTGAATTGCTTTAAAGCGAACATTTTCGTCTCTACTCGATAGGGAGCAACTTGTCTATTTTGGTTGGGCTTTAAGAACCGAACTTTTAGCAACTCAACTCGTCAGACGTTCTGTAAGTTGCAATCATCTCGTTTCGTCTATTTTGGTTGGTCCGCGGTTAGAACCTTTTACATTGATCAAGACTTGAAGTCAAGTTTAGAGTTTGTAGGCAATTCGCCGCACATCGGAAGCGACGGAAGGGGGAAACAACTTGAAGCTGTACCGGCAATTTTTTCGTGTTCCTTTTATTTTTGCGTTGTTGACAGTACTTTTTATTTTATTTTTCGCATATCAATGTAAGTTTGTTAGACTTCAGTTGCAGTAAAATTTGTGTGTGAGTTATTTAATGAGGTTTTTGTAGATATTTTTAATAATAATATATTTTTATAGCCAAAAATGTCGTTTAAGTGGAACAAGGAGCTAATGCAAATTTATTAAAATTCAGTTTGCTTCAGTTTGCTTGCTACCTATATCGCTTTATTTTTTGAGAAAACAAGGAAAGAAGACAAGAAATTAAATTCAAGTCTTGACCAATGTGAAAGCTTTCGTCAAGTTAAAAAGAAAAGTAAAAAGAACGTAAAAAAATATGTCTTGAAGTCTTGATCAATGTAAAAGGGTTCTTATGCTAGCAAACATGTTAGCAGATCATTTTCGTTAATTATTTTTTCGCCCAAATCATGATATAATTTGGTTTTTGATTTTACCAGGCATAATAATAAAACCAAGTATCAGTTCCTTTGTAACCATCATCTGTCAAAAAAACACCAAGAAAGAGACCGTTCATTGCTTATGTTTCCGCCATTGTTTATGTTTCAAAGTTTGCAAAGAAGCAAACATTTGCATATAAAAAATTTCCTATTTTATTTTATTATAAATAGTGAGCATTGCAATAGCAATGAGTTATTATTAGTGGACGTTAAGTGATTTGTTAATTTCATGTTATTTAGTAGAACATAAACAAATATGTTGAAAAAATTTAAGTGCAGCAACGTCAACAGCTGCAGATGCAAATGGCCGCAATAAAATAAGTGTTCAATTTAAATTCTGTGCTTTTGAAAGGTTAAGGGATGTTTAATTTTTGTTTGCTGCCAAAAATATTGCTAATATTTTGTCTTCGCTTCCAGCGGCAGGCTAGTGATTGTCAATGGCCTCACTGCAGAGCTGGACATCAAGAAATACCACAATAAAGCCGCGTTTTCATATGATCTTCTGATATCTACTCCCCAACTCACACGGTGATTGACAATCAAACAATCTACTCGTTTTGTTGTTGCTTTCAATGGGAAACTGTCAAAAGCACTGAGAGCGAAAGCAGATGAACATAGATTGCAGCAATCTATGAACGAATGAAATTAAAATTTGTTTCAACTTTTTGGGAATCCGACTTGAGCTGCGAGAGTTAGAGTCGCGGTAACTTTTTCCCTACGAATGAAACTACAAAGTTCTTCACAAAAGATAATTTATCTTTTATGAACTTTTATCATTATATATAATAAATCGGGGACTTTCCGAATCGGACCACATTGGGTCCCTTTTCGTCCCACTTTTATCGTTAAAAAAATGTAAAAGTTTTGGGGGTACTGAGTAAATAACACGAAAAATTTAAATATATAGTCAAAGATGGTATCGGAGGCAAAAAGTAATTACATATTGTTGTTTATATTGAGACTTACCCATCGATTTTTCACGATTAGTGAAAAACTGGTGAAGTTATAAAAAAATGACCATTTTTGACAGATTTTGGGTCCACGTAAGAAAAATTGCTTATGGTACTAAGCCCCTCTCAACATTTGCTTCCAAATGAGGGGTGGACTAGGAGAATTTTTTTTTGTTGACTGACTTTATTATGCATTACCAAACACATTCCTCTGCTATCTCCTACTGAGGTGCTTTTGTAACATAATGAACACCATTGTGAATTCACAGCAGAACATCCACTTCAAGAACATTTTGCTGTAAAATATTGTTGACGTTTCAGTTTCTTTCATTGAAGAAAAAGTGTCAAGTTATTATCATCATTTTATGAAAAGTGTCTGTATTGAGTTTTTTAAATTAAACCTATAAAAATTGAATAGTAAATTTACACACTAGTAAAATGGGTTCGGATTGGGATGAAATAAAACGACTGGCAGCTGATTTTCAAAAGGCTCAGCTGACGTCGACGTTGCAAAAGTGAGCAAGAAACCTGCAATGCCCAGTGGGTGCTGCAAGTAAAGTTCATAAGAAAAATAATGTAAATCAAAAATATATTTTTAAGATTGTCGGAACACAATTGTGTTGAAATTGTTTCGTTGCTGCTGGAGAAAAAATTGTTGGAAGTTGTATTCACCAACGATGGCAAAGAGTACATCACACCGGAGCAGCTGGAACGCGAGATACAAGATGAGTTGTATGTTAATGGTGGTCGTGTGAATCTAGTAGAAGTGAGCAAAACTCTCAATGTCGATCTTTCTAGGGTATGAAAAGAAATACTTTACTACTTTTATACCCTTATGTAAATACATAACATTGATTCTTAGATTGAGGTCATTGCTAAACGCATAGCTGCTGATAATGTGCACATTCACTTTATGCTGGGGCAGCTAATAGACGAGGACTATATCACGCACATAGCTCAAGAGATCAATGAAAAGCTTTCACAAAAGGGTGAAATTTCCATTTCTGATCTTACGCTACAGTTCGACTTACCTTCGGACTTTTTGCAACACGATGTTGTCGAAAAGCATCTGGGTAAAATAATACGTGGTCGCCAGGATACAGCAAATCCGCGCATATTCTTTACACAGGCTTATATACAACGTTGCAAGGCTAAAATACGCGGTGCTTTGGCGGCTATAACGAGACCAACAAGTGTGTCTGTTATACTGCAGCAAATAAATGTGCAAGAAATGATCTTTCATTCTGTGCTGGATGAAATAGCACCAGCAGGTCAGCTGACCTCAAAAATGGTCAATGCACAATATGTGCCACATATCTACGCTAAGATGCAGGTGTGTCTACCGATTTGGTTGCTTTGTATTTACAATTCTTAAAAATCATTTCTCTACAGATCGATTGGATTACTTCGTTTTACCGTCAAAACGGTTTTTTGGAGTACGATGCCATTGCAAAGTTGGGTATATCAGATGCCAAGCAGTTTATACGCAAAAACTTTCCAAACGAGGAAATAATGTTTCTTAAACGTTGTGCTGTTGGCTCAAAAATAATAGACTTGACTGTGCTGGCGGCTCTTAATGAATGCAGCGCCACCAACAGTTATGTGGATCTCTCCACCATTCTGCCTTCCAATATGTCGGAGGAGGATATAGAAGAGGTGTTTAATGCTATAATGACACAGAAAACAAACACTTTTCCCAGCAGCAACTTTGTGTATTTGGACAGCATTGGTTAGAGCAGTTTAAACTTTTTCTTTTTATATATAAAAAATATTTTCCGCTGCAGTTTTCTCGCAACAGTTCTTAGCTGAGCTCATGCAGCCATGCAATGACTTGGCTTGCAACAGCGCTAAGACAGCTATTGAAGCTGGTGCTTATCAGCAACACTTGGCTGAAAAGCAGCTGGCCACTAAAAGCAACTCTGTCCAGGATTTTGATGATGACTCAAAGCAGGATAAACGCGATGAACGTCGCAAGAAAGCTTCCAGCGGCAAAGCTGGCGGTGGCAGTCAAGGTCGTGAAACAAAAACCAAATCAACGAAGAAGCATCAACGTGGCGGACGTAATGCAGCTAACTTTGACAGTGATGATGAGGATGATGTGCGTGGCGGATATGGTGGACAAAATAAACAAGCTGTTAAGGTAAAGTTGCAGAACTCGAAGATAATTCTTGTCGTTCTCATTTGTTTTTTATTCTACTGGACAGGCATTAGAGCTGGTAAAGTCTGCCGAAGTTGCTCAAATCCTTAGTAAGAAATTGGAAGATGAAGGTTTGGAGCATTTAACGAAAACAATTGCAGCGCTCTATCACGGGTATGCAAGAAGACCAAAACCTGCTATTTTTGCCACACCATTTGTCTTATTGAGGCTTAAATAATTTTTTTTTTTATTCGCTTTATCTGAAGACAAATAAATCAGCTGGCTTTAGCCGAAGCCCAGAGATTGTTCGAAGCAACACCGCAAACAAATCGCCGTCAAACACATGCTGCCATTCAAGAGAAGCTGAATAGTTTGTTGGTAGACATACGGCTTTACGAGAAAGGTCTTAAGGTACTGAAGTCATATCACAAGTAACAACTTGTTTGCACTTTTATAAAATACTTTAACCCCATATTAGCTCTTCCCTGCGGACGTGCAAGTTCAGTTGGTTAAATATTTGCTGAAATCCTTGGGCAATGATATTTGTAACGAGCTCACGGTGTACATTGCAAGTGAGTGCAATTTGAATATAAAATCGACCAATTTAAATGTGGATCAACGCAATAAAATTGCGCAAGAGTGCTGTAAGCTTGTTTTTTTTTTAGTTAATTTTTTTTATTAAACTTTTAATTGATTACCTTCGCCCCAGCTGCCGAGTACAAAGTTTCTCTAATTGAGCTAAATAAATCCATAAATAAAACAATTGACGAGTTTGTGAATGCCACCGAAGCAGTACTTAAAGATTGTAGCATGATTATTAAGAAAGTCGATAAGAAAAAGGATCGCCAGCTGATCGTGCAGCACAAGGAAAAGTTGTGTCAGCAGCTACAAACAACTGTAGAGCCTGCTTTGGTTTTGCATTTAACTGCCTTAATTCTGTTTACAACAGCAACTGGATGCATTGTGCATGCATCGGGCAAGTTTGTTGCACAAATGCTGAGCTTCATACGACCACAAATGAGCGCTGAAGATAATGAGCTATTATTGCAATACCATGGTAAGTTTTATGAAAGATCATTTCGCTTCAGTTATCAAAATAACAACTGTTTTATTTAAACAGATTTGGTGTTAAAACTGTTACAAACGAAGGAGGGCAGCGATGAAGCAAAGGACGTTATTGAGCAATTAGAGAGCTTACAGCAAAAAATTAAAATATTAGCAACAATTGAAAAGCTAAGCTTAACAAAAACTGACTGAAACATAATTTTCAGCATATGAACTGTTTTTATTCTTCCATGCAATTTAAATACCTTTTTGTTTTTAATTAAAGATCACGAAGGTGCAAATTAACGTTTATGATTATTATGTCTCTTTATCCTCATTGTCTGTTTTTTTTAGTCTTGATAAATGCCTTGTACAATATTTAATTCTGTCATTTATAAAGAAGCATTCAAATTTGGTTTATTTCTAAGTTTTTAAAATGTATGCAGCTTTTTTTAATAAATATTGTATATACATATTATCAACAAACTTAATAACAAAATAATCTGCTAAAAAAAAAAAAAACATAAATACAACACTTAATATCTCTGAGCTCTTTAAAACCATCTTGTTGAAAATTAGATTTAATATACTTTGTATTTCTACTTTGTATTTATGTTTTCTTACAAATTGATTTCCTTGAAAATGTTTGAATTTTTCTTAAAATAAATTTATTCACTTTTCAAATCTTGCAACATCAGGTTATGGGCCCTCTCACGATATAGAGGAAAACTTCGTGCGTGAAAAGTTTAATTTTAATACAAAAAATACGCGGCTTACGTAGCAACCAACGTTTTGAAATGTCTTCAATCAACACGCAAATCAGAAAGCTTCATGGAAAATTTCGAAGATGGGAAATTTTCAGTTGAAGTATTTTCAAACGATATGCCTTTGGAAAGCGGTCGAAGGATTTGAGGAGAGTCACGAAAAACTCGTCCAGGCAAAATCCGAATAAATTCTTCTGGTGGAAGAAACAATCTAACCACACATTCGTCATTGCAGGAGCGCCAAGGAATCCTGGGGTATGCTCTCAAAAATGTTTCAAGATTCCGCGCTCATACGCAGAGCTGGCCTCATACAACAATTCTGTTCAACCAAATTAAAAGACTTTAGTGCAATCGAGAAATGTCAACGAAATTTTAAGTACTGCACACAAACTGAGAGGTGTTGGTCTCAATATCGACGAAGAATGGACAGGATCGATGTTAATAGCTGGTCTTCCCTATGACTACAAGCCGATGATCATGGGAATTCAAAGCTCTGGCATTTAAATCACTGGGGATTCCATTAGGTTAAAGCTTCTACAAGATGTCAAGACAGAAGGCAATGAAGGCCAAAAAGGCAAACCAAGGAAGAACAAACAATTCAAATATCCAAAATGCTACAACTGCAATGACTTCGGCCATATATCCATGGAAAAATAAAAATTGTTTCAAGCAAAAGAAAAATGCAATACTCGGTTCTTTTTTTGCAAAGTCAGTTATTTTGTAAGTCTGGTATTTTGACTCAGGAGCATCGGCACATATGAGTTCAAGCTAAAAATATTTCAAAACTAAAACTTATCCGAAGGATGTGGAGGTAACCGTGGCAAATAGTTCTTCAATGCACATTGAAGGCATTGGTAAAGTAGACCAAGCTATAAAAACAGGAAAGTTCAGTGAAGATAACGTTAGTTCCCTAAATGTGCTTCACGTACCAGAATTATGTATCAACTTACTTTCTGTGTCACGCATAGGCAAGAAAGGTTATGAAGTGAGGTTCAACCGCTCAGGATGCAGGGTCATTAATGATGATGGCCAAGTAACTGCAACGGGTGAGCTAGTCAATGATATGTAAACAAAGTAATTAATCTGAAGCTGTCTAATCTGCATTCCAAAGACCTCAAAGAAAAAAATCCTGGAAAAACCCACGAAAACCATATTGACACCCATAATATCTTTGTCGATTATAAAGCTGCGTTCGATAAGATACATGCAGCTCCGTCAAGGTAGGAAAGACCTCTCCGAAACCTTCAATACCGAAAAAGGTTTCAGACAAGGCAAACCGCTATGTGGCGATCTGTTCAACATAATCATAGAGGGGATCGTACGAAAGGCTGGTGTGCATCGTAATGGCCTCATTTTTTACAAAGGTGTCCAACTTCTTGCATACTCTGATGATATTTTTTTTTGTCGGCACAACCAAACCGCTGCTTTCACCGCTATCGAAAAGGAATAAGCCAAAGTGGGTTTGATGATAAACGAGGCTAAAACAAAGTATATGCTGTCTACAAACGGAAGTGCGGCGTCTCATCCACCACGTTTCATCCGGCAGCTATAACTTTAAAGTAGTAAAGGAGTTTAGATACCTTGGCACCGGTATTAACAACAATGATGTCAACCTGGAGATAATGCGAAGAACAATTGTTAATAAGCGCTACTACGGGCTCAGTACGCAACTAACACCCAGCGTCCTTTTCGATCGGCAAAACTAACACTCTACAAAACGCTCGAGACCTGTGCTTCTTTATGGCGCTAAGGCATGGGTAGTTTCGCAAACTGGCGCAGCTGCTCTGGGGGTGTTCTAAGGCGGGTCCTGTTCGAGTCTCTCCGAAGACATTGACGTAGTACAGCGTATAATTGTGCAGCGATTACGTTGTCTGTGTCATGTCCATCGTATGGATGACGAAGCTCCCAAGGGAGCTCTAACCGCACTTGATGTATCCGATTGCAGAAAGCTCGTGCAAAGCAGAGACGCCTGGCGAGAGCTGATGAGGTCAGCCGAAACCCGAACACGTGTTGTTATGGCCACCTAAGTAGGTAAGGAACAAAATCTCGCTAATAGAACAGGCGATTATGGCTGATGAAAGGCTGTGCTTTTTTTAATATTTATTATCACATCAGATGTGATGAAATTTTTTAAGTATGCATTGAAGTCCCGCGATAATGGTTTTCACTACCTTTTGTAAAGCGCTTGAAAAAAGTAACTAGATGGCAATCGATTGAATATAAAAAGAACGAACGTTAGTCTTAACATTAACCGGAATAAATGGATTAACAGTGTTATTTATTTTTGAGAAATTTCAAAGCCATTGATAATAATTTCAATGCTATAAAAAATGTCTTATCTTACAATCATCTACATATATGCTTAAACATTGTTATAGAAAATATTTACAGATTTTCATTTGATTATTACAATCCAATCAAATATGTTCAAAAATGTTAACAATAAAATTTCATAAAAATTGCATATACGAATTGATTGATGTTTTTATTTTTAATTAACATCAAATGCTGGAAAATTATATAACTATATTAATTAATAACTATGAAGTCTTTGAAGAATTTGTTTAGCTCTTTCCAATGATTGCCTGACAATAGAAAAAGAATTTTAAATAGAAAATCGTGCCGAGCTAAGTGTAACTTACATATGTAGCGGGTTTTTCGTATCACATGTTTCCAATGTTTTTTTAATAAACATTATAAATAATTGTAAATTCTGTAGAGTAACAGAATTAGGCTGTAGCCAGGCCGTGGGCAAAGTATTGACAACAACATAAGCTTTGCTTAGAGCATCATTCGCAGTACAAACCTATAAGAGGTAAAAAACGGCAAAGGGGTATAAGAAATAAAGCATTTTCTATATAATATATTGCAACACACCCGCATTGCCATTAGCAAATAACGATTTAATAAGGAGGCAATTGCAAGCTCTCGCAGAGGTTTATCGGCAACAATACTTTGCCAGCTAAGGAAATTGCGAAAAAGTTTGAGGCCACTACAGAATTGACGTTGGAAGAAAGAAGTCTTAGCTTCTTGTACTCTGATGATAATTGAAAAAAAATGTCGGTTAATAGGAAGACAGTTTTGTAGCTTTACAATAAAACATACTGTTTAGGAAATATTGGTATGAAGACATCGTTTTCTAAAGCAGCTTTCATTTTCTCCAATATGGTGTTGAACAAATGCTGCAGTGACTTTGAGGTTTCCTTTAGAGGAAAATCGCGTCCCAACCGATTTATACAACCAATTAAGCGCAAAGTCTGCGTTGTTGACAATGGATCCCAGCATAATGAGACAATTTCTGAAAAAAATTAAAAAAAATGTTGTTAATGAAAACAGATTGATTAGTTAACAAGAGCTAATAATAATAATAGTAGTTTACCCGTTATTTTAGGTAGAATTATTTTCTCTATAATAGTGGGCACTAAATTTACATCTGGATCCAATTTTAAAGATTCCCCTGTTTCATGTTCATGCCAAGCGTATAGCATGCAGGGAGCGTACCAGTTCATTTTTTCTACATCTTTGTAATCTTCATTTAGCGGTGACCATGTGATAATTTCTAAGCGTATCAAAGGCCCCAGTACCTTGGGAAACGCAAGAAATTTATATTTAGTTATATGAGTACATTTTTTATTTTTTATTTTTTTTATTGACTTACTTTTGGCAAACATAAACTGACAAAAGCATCTTTATAAGACTCCATATCGGTTTTGCGCCACGCATAGAATTTCATTAGAATTAGTTCAACCTTAGAAAATTCATCATTGACATCATTAAATATATCTTCAGCATCTTTTGCGAGTTGTTCTATTGAAAATTTACACCTTTTATTATTTATTTATTTCATTAAGCAGATTAGAAAAGCTTTTGTAGAATATTATAATATTTACAATTAAAACTTAAGTGTAATAATAAATCACAAAACAAGAGTTAAATTCAATTTATGTTGCGGATATAATACATAGCAGAAATCGTTATTAAGGGGGTCTTCTCATTGAGCAACTTTTTTTTCAACTTTTTTTGCATTTATTTATAGCTTGGGTAGTTGTGAATATGCCCCTAAAAGGATTTTTAGAAATTCGAAATACTTTAGAAGATACAGCCTTTTTTGTGAAGCAAGGTCTGATGGACAAGAAGGTGATGGAGGTAATAAAACCAGCTTACGAAGCGCTGTCGGCAGATAATTTGCTTGAAAGATGCCTTGGATCTGAAACTCAGAATTCCAATGAGTCCTACAATTCTGTTCTTTGGTCACTTTCGCCCAAACACATCAACTCAGGCGCACGCACCATCGAAGTGGCCAATTTCATTGCAACGTGCCTCTTCAACGACGGTTTTATACCCATACTTAAAATTATGGGTTTGATGGGTATTGCGATTGGCAAAAACGCATACGAATACGCACTATCTCGCAATGAAGACAGATTGAACCGATCAGAGACTCGAGCTGCGGCATCATCAAAAGCTGGCAGAACGGCTCGCAGAGCAGAGAGGGCAGCAGAAAGCAGTTTCTACGAAAAAGAGGAAGGTGGCCTGTATGGAGCTGGCATCGCCGACTAATATTTGTAAGTAAAAATTGTCAGCTCTTTAAAACTGCATTTAAACATTTTTGGTTTTTTTTTTTTTTTTCCCAAAAAAATTACTTCAAACTTTAAACGCGTTTATCTCGAACCCACGTTTTTCGAACTGGCGGCCATGATATCTCCAGTTCAACTGAACCGATTTTCATGAAACAAAGTGGAATCGACGCAGAATTGTCACCATTCTCGGGTGAACCTCGACCATAATTTTAAAAAATTTTTTACTATTTTTTTTTTACACTTAACTACAAAAAAAAACCCGAAATTGAAATTTTTTTTTTTGAATGGCCGCCATTTTGTCAAAAAAAATCACAAAATTAAGCTTGAGGTTCACCCGAGAATTACATCTATACTGATTATAACCCCGTTTTTTTTTCATTTCAGACGCTCCGGAGACCCGGAATCGTGGCCGCCGTGACGACACCTTTTTTTTTCACCACTAACTTTGAAGTCTCATTACTTTTTGAACAGCCCACGTATCGAGGCAAAAAAAATTTTTTTATTTACTTTGAACCTTTTGTAATACAATAAATAAAAAAAGTTTTCAATTATTCTTTGCGTTTTCAAATAAGAATTTTTTAAAAAGGGTCCAAAAAACGGGGTTTCAATGAGAAGACCGCCTTAAATGAGTATGAATATTTCCATTATACAAGGAAATCTTAAATTTATTTTTAGAGTTATCTACAAATAAATCAATTAAGTTTATGACCTTATTAACTTCTCTGATACAACGTGACAGGGGTTCATTTTGTGCATAGACAGTTCTATGAAAACTTTCATAAAAGTGGAAATGACTACGAAGAGACCTCGAGGGTAGCAATCTAAGTTGTGGTGAAGAATGTCTCTAAGAAAAATTATTGAAGATGCCCTTCTTCTTAATTAAGAAGAGAAGAATTTTAAATGAAGGCACATCTTGTATTGCACATATTAGAAAGTTTAGATAACTTGCAGATTTTATAAATGAGTTTTGAGTCGTCCTCAAGCAGTGCCAGGTATAATGAAAATGTAGCCAAGTGCAACCTTTAGTAAGTCATTTCAAATCACTCCCAGATTTCAAATTTTCAAGTTGTGAAATCTGAGCTGCTCCCCTCTTTGATTGGCACACATCTCAGGGCTGTTGAAAAAAAATATCAAAACACTAGATACAACTTTGCGGATAAGAATGAAGCTTTGCGGTTATTCTTTATCATATAAGACAATAACTATGGTTAGAAGAGGATTGATAACCTCCTTCCCGACCTTATATCTGGTTCAGGACAGTAGGAATTTCAATGTTAAAAATAAAATATGATCGATTAATCATTTCTGATACATGAAATGATCTTTACAGCACACATATACCACTTTTGGAATTACCCAGGACCAACGGCGCACAGAGGGTTGAAATAAAAAAAAGTGGTGATTAATTGAAAAATTAAAATTGGTTTTTTTGAAAATACCTCATTTCTCGATTAAAGATTACAAAATTCTACATCAATTCTGAAAATTTCAATGTCATATGTTATTTAGTTTTTCTGCTGCATACCGCGAATTTAAAGTTTACAATTTTTTTATAGGTGAAAAGTGATCTCTTTATTACGGAACCTTCAACTTAATGCATTTAAGCGTGATTTAAAAAAATAATTGGTTAATAATTGTGTAGAAATATTTAAATTTTTTTTTTAAAATATGTCAAAATTTGTGTTATTTTCGAAATAAATGTGGAGTTTCAAATATAAATTCGGTAATATCAAGTTGAAATTAAAATTTTGTATTTAACTACAATATGTAAGCTTCCATATTCAGCAATTAAAAGTTGCGCGTTTTTGCGCAAATCACTTTTATTGAATAAACTGTGAAAATAGTCACACACTGCAGTAGCATGTAGTTTTAAATTTCTTGAAAGGAAAAAAATGTTTTTTCCTTGAAATTTTCTTGAAATATGCACCAATCGGTTAGGGGAGGAGCCGCTTCGATTTCGCGCCTTAAAAATTCGGAATCTAGGATCGATTGAGAACAACTTCCAGAAGGTTTCATGTGGCTACATTTATTATTCTCAAAATTGTATCCAGTATTTGATATTTAGTCTATCTAGGTATCCTCGCTTAAGCACAATTTCCCTGAGATATGCCCCTATCAGAGAACCTCAATAGTTAATTTTAAAATTTTCATAAAACCATTTTGTTTCCTTATTAAAAAATACCTAAAATTGAGCGAAATTCACAACTGCCTTGGCTACACTAACCTACCAACTCATCTGTAGTATTTTGGGGTTTTTTTTTAATTCAATCTGTCGCATTTTAAGCACACTAACTTAGCCAGCTACTAGGCACACAACTTTGTTAAACCTTAGCGAAATTATAAGCGCTTGTGACTGCAAAAGTTGTGCTTTTCTAATTTTCAACGAAAGTTTAAAAAAATTTAAAAATTTCCAAATTATGTTATTGTGTTCAATATTTGTTATTTTTCCACGATTTCTATTTAATTTCCAACAATTGTTTGGTTTTGGTTTTTCTGAAACATACCTATGGTCGTTTTATATTGTTCTAAATAATGATCCGAAGTTTCTTCATCACTGGACATGCCATCAAGATGTGTTGCCAATAACTCATTTTTCTCACGGTCACAACGTCGACGCGTACGTCTTCCCTCACGCTCTGCAGCACGACGCACTTGTTCCTCATTATCCGTAGCGCGACGTGATGAAGATGGTTCTATTTATTAATCAAAACACGAACAGTTTATATTAAAGAGTATTCAAGTCATTCAGCCGCTAACTTACTTAGTGCTTCAGCCATTTCTTTAGCCTGATCTCGCACATCTTGACGTCTGCGTTCAATTAAAAATGTCTGATGTTTAGACATAGTCTGCATTGCAAGCGTTTCCAAATCGTTAATTGCTGGAGTCTGTTTATGCATACAAAATAACAAAAAAAAAAAAAATTTAAGAAAGTTAATTTTATTAAAAATTAAAGAAGCCACCTTTTCATTCAGACAGTCTATTAAATCAGCCACAAAGCATTTAACTTCCTGATAAAAACGATATTTCGCAGCTGCTGTTGGCGCATGTTGTGCGCAATCCATTTCCTCCAGTTGTAACACTTTCAACTCATTTGTGATGCGTTCAATATCAGCCGTGTGCTGAGTGTTTAGTTCTTTAAATTTTGTTAATCTATTTTTTTTTTTTAATTTTACAATTAAATTATTTTTGGATTATTCTTGCCAAATTAAATAATTAACTCACCTTGTGCTGATGGCATGCATTATCTCTGGTGGTGATCTTAAAGTCTGCATCTTAGCTTTGTCCTTCTTAGTTCTTGTTGTGGCCAACATTTTTTGTGGTTTTTCTAAGGCGCTCTTTGCGTAAGCTTGTTCTAAAAGTGTGAATGTCGATTGTGGTGTTTTGCCATATTCCAATGCACCCGTAGTGGATTTGATGATAAATCGCGATAACACTGACTCCTGTTGCGCCGTCACCAATTGAGCACCTGTGACACCTTTGCGTATTTGTTGCGCCTCCCAGTCATTTGTCTCCAAATCGGAATCATCAGATGCTTAACACAAAATTTACAAGTGAAAGAGGTAAGTTAAAATAATAAAATGCTTTGTATTAAGTAGGTTAAATTGTAAATTTTTAAATAGCTGCAAGAGTGCTAAAAATATTTGATTAATCGAATTAATGCGCAATGTTTAGAGAAATGCAATCTGTTGCCCCGCCTATGCTGAAAATACATACAATCATGTTCCACTGAATAAAATTGTTCCCGACGCTCTTCGCGCTCCTTAACGCCAGTAATCGCATTCATATCCACACGTTCTTCATCGTCACTGTTTTCACCCTCGACATCTTCACGTGCAAGACGGCTGCCTTTCTTGGGCGCCTCTTTTGGTTCCTCAACGGGTATAAAGTCACCTAAGAAATATGTATTACAATCAGTTTCTTCTTTCACTTGTTTCGTCACTCACTCTGCTCTCTTGCTTTTTGTCGCCGCTTGCGAGCAGCGTGAATCATTGCGGCATCTGGTATGGAACCGCTTTCCAGAATTTTTTTTAAATGTTCCGGCTTTGAGAAACGGTGGCGTCCGCCATCGTTTTCCGTATCACTTTGGACTTGAATTTCTATGTCGTCGTCGGACAAATCATCGCGTCCGGCACAGACTGCTGCGCGTCCATTGAGTATGAGTTCCGGTTCAGATTTTTTTACCACAAGCTGTGAACAAATGTTGGTTTAGAATTAGCAAAATGTACACGACTGCGTTTTTATATTCAAATAAAAGGTAATAGAATAAGAAAAGCAAATGATTTCAACTAAGGCTGTCCAAAGAGCAATGTAATACTTTGCAAGAACTTCTGATTTTGACTTAAAACAACAACGAAATGAGGGATCCGAACGGTCAGTCAAGGTATATTAATTCAGGTAAGTAAGTAAATTTTACTGAGTCTTTTTTATTTAATAAGTTTTACATTTCATTTATTCCTAAGGAGTTATATACATAGTCGAAATTATTAGAACTATATTTGTTTTGTTCTAGCAACAGCGAAAGAGGAATGCAGCTTGATTCAATACAATTACAAAGATTTACATTGATTACAAAAAAATTACAAAGAAGTGTTGTTCTGATAGATTAAAATGCTTGCTCCCGGCATTTGACACTTTCATAAAGACGCTCTGTCTTTTCTAATTACAAAAAAATACACTTAAAACTAAACTTAACCTAAGAAACTAATACCACTATACATGATATTATATCAAGTTAAAGTTAGTTAACTTCTATGTGTTCCACGTACAGCTTCTGTATAAAAATCAGGTAGTAGTGGGGCATCAAAATCCAAGTCTGTTATAATATTTTCATTTATAATTCCAATAGAAGATGAAGTATTAACAGACGATGAGAATCAAAGGTTTTTTTTAAAAGTTCATTATTCAAAGTTTTAGCATTCTGACTTAAAAATTTATTATTAAAAAGAATTGAAAACATTTCAACTAATTTTTTCGCTTTTCTTAAATTTAATTTTGCTTGTTATTTGAATTTAAAAAGATTATTAAAAAAATACCTAAATATTTGATATCGTTTTTAAAATATATTTCGAAGCCATTCAAGAAAAGTTTAAATTTTTTGCTCCCAGGAACTACTTTTCTGTTACATTTGCCTGACGCATTTCTTATACAAATTGACTCAGATTTGGTGGTATTGATACGAATTCCCCATTTTATATAAAATTCATGAATAAAGATAAAATGTCTTGACACAGTTTAGAGAGCTAGATTAGGGGAATCGTGACGAGCATAAACCAAACAGCATCAGCATATAAAATACCTTTCGAGCCAGACAGTTTATGTGGAAAATCATAAAGAAGAATATTGACAATATGTGAAAAAAAAATAAAAAAATTTGATCAAATAAGAATCGAATCCAAGTTCAATTAATTTATAAATAAATTATAAATTCATGATAAATATGAATGAAAATAAAATTCAATAAATATCATGATGGTAGATAAGATCTATCGAAAGCTTTCTCGATATATAAAGAAACCGCAACAGTAAATTTGTTTTTGTAGAAGACTACGCGAATCATCATGGAATTTTAATAAACCGTAAACAGTAGAATGTTTTTTTTTAAATCCAAATTGAAAGGGTGAATATACTCATCACCATGATTTAAATTCATTTTGAGTCTTATATGTTCAAGAATTTTTCCTAAATTTTAAAGCATTGAAAAAGGTCTAAAATTATTTATATCTGTAGGCTGTTAGGTTTCTTTTTGATGGATATTATTTTGGCAATTTTCACACTTATCATTAAAATAACCATTATTCAAATAATTATTAAAGATAACCGTTAAAAAATCAATCGCCAACGTAGACTTCCTACAATTAAATTAGAAATGTTATCTAAACCTGCCGAGTTTTTATTATTGAGACTCTTCAAGATTCCAGCAAGGGACTCAGAATCGATGAAATGAAAATTGTCCTCTTGAAAAAATACATAGTAGAGGGAAGTCTTGACAAAAATGTAGAATTACAATTTTTTTCTTTCTGATATGTCAGCTCGATTTCCGATATAAACTTGTTCAAAATGTTGCCTAAAAGCTTCTAATTTATCGAAATCATCATGAACTATAGATCCATGTAATGATAATTCAGTGCAAGCTGTTTTTTTTTAATTTCCTATGGATGGACCAGATGGACCAGGTTGGATTTTTTTTTTAACTTTTTCTCAAACTCTTTGGCTTGCTGTAGTTTCACTTGCGTTTTTTTAATAATTTTCAGGAGTTAGATTTGTTTTGAGAGTAAATTATATTCATCATTGGTTCTTTTTGAGTGCCTATGGAAAATGTTTTTAAATTTTTTCTAACCAAGAATGTTTGATTTTAAAAAGTTTCCGAATATTCTCTGAAACAAAACATTTTTTTAAACTCAAATTTTTCAGAATTTGCTAAGGTAGCAGAATCAACAGGGGAGTTAAAATTTTCGATATGATTGTCAATTTCATTATAGGAGAAAAATTTAAAGAAAGGGGAACTTCTAAATCAGAATTGAATTTTGTTCAATTTTGTTTTTTTAAATGAAGTGATGAATCTAAGGAGTTTTAGCTAAAAAGTCAAAATCAATCAAATTTAAGCCAAGACGAATAGGAAAATGATCTGAAAATTTCGATAGACTTACGACCGAATAATTCTGGTAAATTCTGTCAATCAAGTTTAAGCTTGGTAAAAAATGATCAAGAAAGGATGGACCTGATGGAAAAGATGGCCTGTGATCAGAGATATGTACAAAATCCAATGAGAAATCTTGCAACCATTCATAAAACACTTTTCCATTGCAATTTTAAAGACAGTCACCTCATGCAGGGTTCCTTGAGTTACAATCTCCACCAATTACAGCCCCTTCGAAGTTAGAGCATAACTGTAATGATAACTGGAATTGTGGAAAATTGCAAAGTACAAGAATAGCACCAAATAAAAAGCATTTTTGAATACCATTAACAGTTAATTTTACTTGAACAAAGTAATGAGGAAAGGAAACTCCGTGGAGTTTAATAGGAGAATAACATTGAGATTTTTTTAAAATAATTGCTACATCCAAAAGAGAATTGTCGTAAATGAAATCAAAGTGGCATTCTTGAATAAACCCAATATCAATTTTTGTCCGAAGAATATTTAAACGATTGATTTTTCGGCTTAAGTCAACTAAGGATCTCACATAAAAAGTTCTCATAATTGGAGATCGTTTACTTGTAGGAGTCGAAGCAGGAGAAGCAGTGGGAGCTTGAGTGTTAAAAAGGCTAGAGAATGCTTTATTATGATTAATCAAACTTATGTTAGAAACTGCTTGATGAACGTTTTGGGAGGCTTTTTGTTTTTGGACTAAGGCTTCTTGAAGGCGCTTCTTTTTGTCAGCTAAAAACTTTTTGAAGGTAGAGCAACTTCTCCAGTTCGCAGAATGTCCGAATTGTTTACAGTTAATGCAAAACGGTTTGGAATTATCATTAAGTGTAAGAGAACATTATCCAGGCTCATGTTCAAGATAACATTTAACGCATGTTAACTTCCGGTTGCAATTGCGAGCAATATGGCCCCATTGTTGACAACGTCTACATTGGATTTTTTTAGATTTGGCTTTAGCAACCTGCTACTGAATCGCCTGGCTCAAATGAACCTGATATGACTTATATCACCTAATTTTTTTTCGGGGAATAAAGAAATTAGGAAGTGTCTTGTTTCAATATCGTTTTTTAATGAAAAGGGAGTCGAAAATTTCGAAACTCGACTAATTGTATTGATAGCTAAATCGTCAAGAGCAGATTTAATATCTTTAAAAATCAAATAAAAATATAAAATTAAAATAAAAAAAAATAAAATTAGGTACTATAAATAGAATTGACTGAATGGGAGTATAATGTCTAACAGAGGAAATGACAATAAACAATATTGTTTCTGTAAAATAAAAATTCTAGAAAATAAAAAGGGTTGAATTTTATTTCCATCATGTTGTTTTTCTTTATATTTTATTAGAGTGGCTACTTCTGCCGCTTACTCTGACATCTTCTTCTTTAGTTCTTTAATTTGCAGGGCATGACACAAGTTCATTAATTTTTCACTACATTGTTGTGGTCGAAAAGGTTAAAGATGCTGCAATTTAACATATGCAATGATAAAACTAATTCCCAAGTTTGTCACAATCAACAAGCCTTTCACTTACGCCCACTTCTGGAACGTCTGCACGCTCACTCAACGGCGAAGGCACTGCAGTTAGCATAAGCTGAGCTCGCTTAGCTAGCGGGTCTCCATGTGCATTTATAAAATTCGCTTATTTGAAATGATTTTCGCATACTTTGGAACTGTCTCCTTAGGTCACGCCACAGTGGATTCCGTGGTGCTGAAATTTTTTTTAGTATGAACACTTCCACCACACACACTGAATGATTTGACATTTTTTTCATTAATTTTTAACACAAATTAACACAATAAGCAAAAC